>OX421446.1:12857696-12870196 GCA_949126865.1 Montipora capitata
GAAAAACAGTGCACTTAAAATCACCCACACAGGATTGTCGCGTGCACTTTTTCCGACAACCTTTCTCAAAATAGCTGTATACATGTACACAGTGACAACCTGGGCGAAGTTGCACGACTAGCACTCATCAAGGTTAACTCCCACATGAAGTAACATTATACTGATTTTAACCAATACCAAGTTAGCCCATGATTACTGCTTAACAGGCATCTCTGAAGAATAAGCACAACAAGTTAGCCCTGGCTATATACAGTACAAGTATCAGGTAAATATGAGCGACTAGAACCTCTGCACAACCAATATTATTAACCCTGCTGACAATGTAACACTAAATAATTACTGTCAAATAGAAAGGCCACAATGAATACCTGGTAACGAGGTTGAAGTAGGTAATGATTGTGTTCTAGTCATCCTTTGTGTGTGCCCTGAAACTTGAGTACCATATGCAACCCCCTGCACAGGCATACCACTAGATGTAGGATACTGTGGCACTTGGTATTGGGAGATTTGATGATATGGCTGGGCAACAAACTGCCCTTGCATCTGTTGAAGAGGCTGATGTGGAATTTGGAAATTTGCTGGTATAAAATGGGCAGCAGGTGCTTGGCAATGCAGCTGAGGTTGTTGTGGCAGTTGCTGTGGTAAAACAAACCCTGCCATTTGATATTGTTGCTGAGGCCAGTTATTTTCTCTTTGAGCAACATTTTGAGGAGGAATTTGCTGAAGAGTCATTGGTCTTGGTGGTGGAATGACAACGATATTTCCTTGGAAACTTGTTGATCCAGATGGAACAAAAGGAGAAGGAACAGCTGGAGTTCCCACAGGGGAACTTATTTCCTCAGTATTGGGATTCACTGCCGCCATGTCAGCCAAGTCATCAGCGGGAGTTACTTTAGAGGAGCTGTTATGGTGAGCTTCCCTCTTTCCATCAGCTTTTTTAAATCCACTTTTCTTCTTTTTCTCTATAAATAATGAATGCATTATACATGTACATAATGCCAATCAGATATTTTAAACAAAATCTCAGCATACTACTGTCAGTTTTTCTACAATAACAGTTCTACAATAACAATTTTCCTCAGTTCAAAAGTACAGGCACCTGTGTGTTACTCATTAGTCCAGATGTTACATTACATTGATTTACAGCTGTAAAAAAAAGAAACCATTGATGTGAATTTGAACTTTGGAGTCTGCATACATCTCTACCGATCAATGAAAAGTATGATATACACAGTAGCAGCCACAATAATTTAATTTAAGGCTTCAAAAGAAATCGAACCCATAACCTCTGCAAGATTCATACAGTAATCCACCAGAAGGGATGTGACACCTTCTTTGTTACTCAAGGGTTCCTCTTACAAGCAGATTTATAGTGAGTTCATTATTGCAAATTTGATTTCAGGAATCATTTGAATAATCTGGTCATTGGATAAATGATACAAAATTCAAATCAAGCCTCAGTTCAAAACTTGAATTTTGATTGGATGATTGCCCACTTCCAGGCCAGGCTGGCGTGAGAATTTGACAGTAGTGCCAATTTGCATAATCTGCCAATTCAGGTCCTAACAAGCGTGATTTGTCTTTCTTTTTAAATTTATTTTTCTGTCTAATCTTTGGAATTCGAAAACATAGTGTCTTAAGTTTGAGGACACTGGTAAGACTACAGAAAGGTACTGTTGCTCGAGTGAAGTAATCGTTATTATTTTGACACAATTATGACAGATTAGGGAGCTTCTCCAAATTAATTTTGGAAATTTTGGTTTCCGATGTCACTATCTGATTGTGTCTGACTCAAGAATTTCCGATTTGAGGTTTCAAAATTCTGATAAAATTGGACATCAATCGGACATCAATCTAGAATGGCATATCGGCACGCAATGTTTTTATAAATGAGTGGATTTAGTATAAGCATACGGACCTTCGATCTCGCAGATAGTAATCTTTGTGTGTGCTTTTTTTACAATTGATGCTCCTGTTGTTTCTATTTTCAACTTCAACATCTCAACAACAAAAATGACTGACTTCAAACGTTTATATGTGACTCTAAATACCTTCTTGGAAACCAAACTTAGAGGTGAAGCACAACACGTCCGTTGATTTACTTGCCAATTCTTTAAAGTAATGTTTGAAAAACAACTACATGTATCTGTGCCAGTTTAATACACTAGCTGTGATTAAACACGGTGCGCGACAAACAACAGTGTATTAAACAGTTTCGGCTGCACAGTTTTAATATTGGAGGACTTTTAATATTGCACAAAATGCTCTCGAGGTTTCGGAAAACAGTGCTAAATTCATGATACATGTATTTGACTTTCTAAGATGGACCGCCAAAATTACCAGCTTGCGTGAACTGCTGCTCAACTGAAAAAACCATGATGCCTGTCATGCGTTTGAAGCAATCGTGACATGTGTTCCCACAAATGGGGTCGTAGATCTCCCGTGACACAGACTTTAAGAAGCAGTTCATGTTTCAAAATTCAGTGTATCGTGCTAATAGGATGTTTGATCAAGTCCAATCGGAAGACCGATATTTTTTTATCTATCGGAAGTGACTCCTGATAACACTCATTCCGATGATCAGTGTTAATCTTCCGACTTCATCGGAAGAGTTGCACTTGAGTTTCCGATATGACTTCCGAACAATCAGAAATTTGACCTTCCAAAATTTGGAGAAGCTCCCTTATGCAAATCAGTAAACCTGTAGAATTCTCACACTGGCCTGGCACCAGCAGCCAGCACTATTCCAATCAAAATTCAAGTTTTGAACTAAGGCTTGATTTGAATTTTGCATTATTCATCTGACGAACAAATTATTGAAATGATTGCTGAAATCAAATTTGCAATAATGATCTCATTAATCCCCTCGTCAGAGGAACGCTTGAGCTGTTTTGACTGTAATAGCAGATCAATAATAATTATATGTTACATATTGGTGAGCAGACGTCTTCTTTGTTAATAGCACATCAGTGATAATTATACGTAAGGCTCATGCAGAGCTTGTTAGGGCTACAGAAGAGATTGGAAAAAACAAACTAAGGAAAATGGTATGACGTGTGGATGAGAGATAAACACCTTTAACTATAGTCTATGTTGGAATGATCCCTGAAGTTGAGTGAGCAGCTAAAACAGTTGCCATGAAACCTGCAGACTTCTCTCTTACTTACAACAGTCATCACCTGAAGCTATTAAACTAGGCAACCAAAAGAGGAGTTTTAAAAAATATGAATGACAAAACTGTTTGTCCTTTTATCTCTTCCAACATAATAATGTTAAGCACAAAATAATAATTAAATGAAATTTCCTAACTTTTACTCATAAAATCCTCACATACAGTACATGGGGATTCAAACAGAAGCTGGCCTCTGGTGATAAACTGCCACCTACTACACTTGTCACGACTTGCTTGTTTGTCATGATTTTCACTCTCAATCTGATCAAAAACTTATTGCACAATGGCCTCAGCAAAACGACTTAAACTGCTCAAAACACACTAACTCGTCAAGTACAGTACCAGCCTTATGAGGCCTTCACATTTTTCAATTTCTGAATGTGAAATCAGCTTTTTCAGAACTGTTCCATACCTGCTGAATCTGCAAGCTTGTCTTTTTCTTTCTTCTTCTTATCTTGTCTGTTATTAACCTCATCATCTCCTTCCTCAACAAGCAAAGTTCGGTTCATAGCTGAAACATCAATCACCGCTACTTCAGATCAAGTTGAAGTTTTGTGTGTACCTCTACGTAAGCTTGTTAAAGAAAGTCGTTGCAGATAGTTCGAATTTATACGAAAGGTTTTTCCTGGTTGTTGATATGAAAAACGTAATCTTGCTGATTCTCATCTGCACGGTTCTATTTTCCTTTAAAGAGACAGCTTGACCCATAAATTGTCAATATACGCGGAGCTTAGCTTATATTGTATACATATAATCAATTCGGATACTAATTTCAAGCGTTGTATCTGCCTGAAAAGGGTTCCCTCGAACTTTAAAAGGTTTTCCTTACATTACTTTATACACAGAGGCAAAATTGCTTCCTGCAGTCTGTGAATAACGTAAAAAACTTGCTGTCATAGCTGCAGAGCTCGTGTCTCGTACAAAACAAAGACTAACACTACAAGCCTAATCTTAATTAATTAAAGGTACGTATTTAAGGAGAGTCATGCATGAATGACTCAATAAAAAATCCATCAAACGGAAAATACCTTTCATAAGTCGTTTCTTCACGAAAGAGTTAAATTATTATCCACGTTGCAACAAAGGAATATCCCTTTCAGAGACAAGAATTCACTGTACCATGGTCAGATCTTCTTCCCTCAGAGTAAATCTGACATGGTTGACAGTGGGCCATGAAGAGATCAGGGCCGGTAACATGACATGATTAAAGGCAGCAACAAGTTGTCTGATTTAAATAAGTTGATTTAGTCGGACAAATATCGCTCAATTTCGCCAATTTCCTCCGCCAAATGGTGAAAGTCTGCGGCCATATTGGAACATCGTTCATCACGTGCCAAAATATGCACTCCCGGATGGTAATATGGGGGCGGTGAAGAGACTTTCAATGTCCCTTACACAACAGCGTTTCTCAGTTCTGTGTGGGGATTGACCTAGTTACTTTCCAGAAAAAAGCAATTAGAATAATTGTTGCTAAAGTTCTCTTTAATTCCCATACAGATCCTATTTTTTGAGATCTCGAAGTTTTAAAATTCAGTGATGTTGTTTTGTTTCATTTAGGCAAGTTTATGTTTTTCTTCTCTAAAGGTTTACTTCCGAATTCATTTAATGACATGTTTACACTGGCTAATTATATTCATCCTTATAATACTAGAAACTCATCCAATTGCAATTTTTATATTCCATTAGTTCGAACTAATATACGAAAATTTTCAATCTGCTTCCAAGGCCCTAACTTTTTCAATTCTCTGGACAGTCAAATTAAGTCATGATCTGGATCTACCCCTCTGTTTTGCAAAAACCTCAAAAGATTTCTTCTTTATCATTAGTAGCATCAAATTCTTTGAGGTATTTACGCTTTTGTATTTTTGTGGATAAATGTGTGTGTCTGTGCACTCTTTCGTCCTTTTAATAATATATTGTATTACGTCCCAGTGCTATCTTGATCTTAATTTCCCAGTCTAATTTGAGGAAGCCCATAAGCTCTTATAGTTTCTTTATGGGCTTCCTCGCCTTTTTTACAATTTTTTGTATTTTCTTCAATAAATCGGATACATTATATGTAATCATGGCAAATAAAAACCTTGAAACCTTGAAACAGGCATTATGTGGGGCTCGTATTTCGGCCGCCATATTAGACGGGTGGAAAATTCGGAAGATTGGGACGAGGGGGAAACACCTCTCCCCTTCCCCACTCCACCTCGTTTTGTCACTCGTCCCAGATCTTCCACCCGTCCAATATGGAAATTAGACACATGCTCATCACGAAAGTACAGTCGGCTCTTGGCTTGAAACGGGATACACGACATGCACGAGGTGTCTCTTTATTTTCGCGTGAAAGGTATCATAGATGCTACCCGGGCACATGCAAATGAGATTGATTCATGACAACGCTTGAAGTCGGTTAATTAACGCGATAAGACTAGTAAAACGTCACAGGAATGGGCTAAATTACAGAATTCAGGACAACATCTAGAGACTCTACTGACGAGCCGGCTCGTCACGCAGTACCATCCACTGCTGAGCCAAACGAGCCAGCCAATGTTTATACGATTCACTGCCGAGCCAAACGAATCACCAGCTTAATAGACCCCAATATTTATATGACTCCTTCCTTCATCCACTGCCGAACAAAACGAGCCATTACTTGCATAGGTAAAGGAATGTAAAGATAAGGAAAACACTGCTTTGGCACTGAAGTTATGGAATTTATGCGAGCCTGACCAGAAAGCTAAGGTCAAGTTTTTGGAGAAATGATTGGCTAGTCCCTTTTCGAATTACTTCGTTCTCATAGAGTATCCCTCAAGTGATCTTCGGTTTGAAATCGATTTTGTCGACCAAGCGCGATAGAACAACGATGAACGCTTGAACTGACGAATAAAACTAAAATTGCTTTAATTGAATGTGAGCACGTACAAAGACGGTTGAAGTTGGTCAGTAACGTGGTAAGAAAACTAAAAAGTCACATAAAGAAAAAAACTGCTTTGTTACTGGTAGTACCTTTAATTCATCTGGCTAGCTCGTGCGATTGTTATGAACTACACTCTTTTCAGTTAGGACTTTTTTATAAGAACGTTGGGGCTGAGATTGAGCAAAATTTTAAGAACATTCTTCAGACTGAGAGTCGATTAAAGTGGTACTACGACCAAAAAAAAATTTTGTTTTTCCTTTGGATTTCAAAACTATGTTAACTAAACACTAACTCACCGAAGTTTTAAGTTCTGATTTTAAAAAGACACCTGTTTATTTTAGCTGGAATTTTCTTATTTCTTGGTCCGCCATTACTAACTTTAAAATCTTGAGAGAGCTGGGTCGAGGAGAAAATGACGTCAAACTCTCACTAGTTTAAGAATGCAATGCGTGTGTACGCGGCCTAATTAATATGCAGCACGGGAGTTTCAGGCTTTCAGACTTTTCAACCCGTGTTTTGCATATATAATAAATTGCGTTTACACGCTGAAATTTTAAGCTAGTGAGTAAATGACGTCATTTTCTCTAGATCCAACCCTCTGAGGTCCAATCGGCCAGTTTTGAACGTGAGTAATGGCGGACCATGAAATCCAAAACTTACACTCAAAATAAACAGCCTTTGGATAAAACTCAAAGCTCAAAATTTTGCCAGTTAGGTGTTAAGCGAACACGCTTTCAAAATCTGAAGAAAAAAAGGAAATGATTTTTTGATCATAGTACCACTTTAAGAACGTTTTTATTTTGTATTTTAAATGAAAGCATAAAATTGCGTTCATAACTGCGAGGATGCGAGCTTCACTTTATTTCATATCAGCAGTTCAATATATTTCATATATCATTTCGTTCGTTAATGGTTTTCTTATTGCATGATACACCTCTCAGTTTGTAACTGAGCAGTTCTTATTTTATAAGAACTACTTAAAGTTACGCAAATAGGCGCAAAGCAGCCTTTAAACCGGTAAGCCCGGGCTTACAAACTCTTGGACATAATTATCCGAGCATTTTCCCGGTTGAATGATTTCTCTCTTGATTTCGCTTGTTTTAGGAAAAGACCAAGAAAGCAAATTTATGGATTTATTTAATCTCGCGTGGTTGTTTCAAAGTAAAGGAAACCATTTAAATGCGGTACTCACCGTTGGCCGTTTTTATACTAGAGACGCATAATCCGTCCAGACAAATTATGCGTCTCTCAGGTTATCCGTCTGGTGTACAGACGGTATACGAACTATATAAGACGCATAATCCGTCTGGGACGAACTTGGGCAAACATGTTTTTTGCGTCTGTTAAATTCGTCTAGTATAAAGACGGACACAAGACGCATTACTGTCTGGACGAAACGATAATCTTCCGTTGTGAGTCGTTCAAGACTCACAAGGAAAGATAGTTATAATGCGTCCATTGCCCGTCTTTATACTACAGACACATAACCAGACGAAAAAACAAATGTTTCCCCAAGTTCGTCCAGACGGGTATAGCGTATCCTTTTATAAAAACGGCCATGCACTCTTCTCATAATGCCGGTTTCAACGGCCACCGGGAACGCTATTTCAGTTCGATGCGCACAGTAAAAACCTACGTGCCTGCCACCATGAAAACGGAACGGCTGTCTTCCTTGCTCTGATACATGCGTACTGGGAAGTAACCATAGACGTGGAGGCTGTTGCCCGTGACTTTTGAAAGAACAGGCTCCTTAACTTTGGGTTTCCATAGAACTAAAAAGAACTCGGGTTTTTGTCGAAGAAATATTGTCAAGATGTGGTGACATTTTTTTTTTCAAAATGTACCAGTGGTATAGAGATCCAGAGTGAGTTGCGATGAACTCACGGAAAACGTCTTTTTGGAATGAAAATCGCGTTGACATTGAACAAAGAGTCAATGAGACATGATGACATTTACAAAATGGTTCCTTGTATGTGAAGCTATGAAGGGGTACAATAAAATTCACAAAAAAATCACTTTGCAGCTCTTAATAAGTCTATTTTTTACCCCTCTAACTTCCACGAAATCGCAAAAGTTGGAAAAGGCTTACAAACCATGTTTCTGGCAAACATGTATACTAATCTCTCTTTGAAATTGGTACTATTTTAGAAGTGTTACATTTTTTCCTTTTGAATTCTTTGAATTTATCCTTTTGCTCATTCTACAGAGGTGTAATTTCAAATCACTCCACTAAGTCGTACTTTAAAATAAATAAATGTTGTGGCCAAAAGGCGTTTCAGTTTTTTCCATTTAAAATTTAAAAGTTTCTTTCTACAATAATAACAATACTGAATTTTTGCATATTTTGAACAAACAATACTGTGCCTTAAAGTTCGGTTTTCCATTTCTTCTACCAAACGTTGTTACTGTTCCAGTTCGTATTTATCAAGTAAGAGATATACCTACCACAAAGCAAACTGTTCCATGCTAGTCATTTTTCCCTTCAGTGTCTCACTATATTTTCTAAGCAAGTCTTTTGTAACCCGTGAAATTTATGATCTCCAAGAAGCAAAAGGAAGCCAACAACGACGCAAACCCACGCCAGCATTTATTATTAGTTTATTCATACTCTATTTTCCTCCTTCGTCTTCCGAGTCCTCGTACACAGTTCACGGACAAAACACAACCGGAAACTTCATTCGGATCACACTTTACTTTCCTTATCGCTTTTACCACCTCTCTTGTGACGCTCAGTCTGTTTCAGGAATCAGAGACAATTGTAACCAATCCGGCGTAACATTTTACACAAACAGCAGCATCCCACGTAGACGCCCCCAAGCGTCTTGTTGTTTGTATATCCATATGCAATAAAAAAGGATTAATGCCGTGCGTTCGATTCCTCTTTTGCGGAGAATCTTTTTGTACTGTTTTCTTGTCATTGTTCAGTAATTAAGGTATCGCACGTTGAGTATTTATGCAATATCAGCGTTCTGGGATAAGCCAATATCAAAAATTCCATAATGATCTTTGTTTGTCCCACCAAAATTTTGCATAAGCATTGTTTTTATTTTCTCTTGGGACTTACAATGGTCCCAAGAGGAACTGGAAACAATGCTCATGCAAAATTTTGGAGGAACAAACAAAGAGTATTATGGTATTTTTGATAGTGCCTACCATCAGTATACAGCCGTACTTTGATTTGAGTGTCTCCCATAGTGTACCACGCGGCGCTTTAACCCCATTACATACATCCAACAGGACTTGACTTCGGTGGACAAACGGAAATCGGCGTTTCCCCCTGAGCCCTCTTGATTCAATTTAGTTGAAGCCATATGACCTCTAAACGCGTTATTATTCTCGAAAACTGGACCTGTGTAACAAAACATTTTTCATTTACAGTGACTGCAATAAACTTTGTAAGATTTCGAAAATCTTCCTTAAGCAGGAGATTGACTGCTGCTCTCGTGAAATTTGATTGTTCTTTGTTTCATTGGCTAAACTAAAATTTACCGGCATCACACCAAAGATTGAACATTGCCATTTCCTGCAAACAATACATACCCCCTTTGGGGCCCTGATCAGTTCATGTGAGAAAATTCCTCGTGTCATCACGTCAACAGGTTGCTACCCCGCCTTTCTAATTCACAAGCTTCCCTCGTTGCCACTTTAACGCAAAGTAGTTTGTTAGTGTAAACAGACTATGCTTATCGGGACTCATTCAAAGTTTAATATTATTCTTACATCAACCAAATCCCATGTCAACGGATTCAAGCGTCTTGTTAGATAACATTCAGCTTTTAAATGCAAAAGATGTCTGTAAACAGATGGTGTAAATTTAAACTGTTGCAAAGCGTGTTGCTGGGATTGTAACGACTTAAGATAGACGAAACTACGCTAGCATGACGGGAAAATCAGTCATTTCAAAGCTGTCACTGGTACCATTGCTGAGGCGCAATCAAACAAAACTACCATTTAAATTTGATAAATGGTCGATCTGATCCGCGCTTTGTGTCGGCTACGAGTAATTACTTCGAGTTTTGATTGGTTTACAGAATTGTCTCCGTCCTCTTTGATTGGTCATAGTAATTACTTTGGTTTTGGTTTTACGACACTCGATTGAAACTCGCTCTAAATACATCTTATTCGATGGTTTAACTAGCCTGCGTAGCTGGAAAGGAAAGGAAAGGAACTTTGTTTAAGTGTCTAATCTTCTAGCGCTGTAGAGCACTAATCGGGGACACTGTAAATTGAAATTAACAAGTTAACGCAAATCAAATCAAATATGGGTTTTTGAGGAGAGGGGAAAACCGGAGTACCCTGAGAAAAACCTCTCGGTGCAGAGTAGAGAACCAACAAACTCAACCCACATATCGCAGAATTATTTAAATACTTGCGAAAGTACAATGGTAGCTTCGTTTATTTTGGCCGCGAGTCGCATGGGGACTAGTAGTGTTGAAATCCCGTGCGGGTTTACATAATCCCGCAATAAAAGGCAGTCGCTCTCGTGCGTGTTTAAATAATCCCGCGATAAAACATCCCGCCAGCTACGCAGGCAATGGTTTAACATATGATACGTGCGGATATTTTGCGAGTTGGGAAAATACGAGCAATGAGCAAAATGTCCGCGAGTATTGTACGTTAAACCATCGAATAAGAGATTTATTATTCCACTACAAAAAAGGTGTTATTTTGTTTCAATTTTATTTGGTAAAACTCTGTCCTTCAGGGCGCTTGCAAACAATGTAAAGAGCACAAAAAGCCAGTCAAATGTCCTTTATTTCATTGGATAAACGAAATGACGAGTGACAAGCGATAAAAAGCTAAATTCTCTGGCTTTGTATCGCGTTGAAACAATTACTCCCGTTCCGTCCGTATTTGCTCTGTTCTAAACCGGTCAAACCGGGACACTACAGTGTATCACCGTCTCATATTTTGCGGGTTTTCTTGACCAAATATGGTAATATGGCGCAAGAGTGGAATAATGAAGTTCAATATTATTTATTGTTATCTGAATGTTAGCCTTAGTCATGGAAATGAGCTCAAGGACAGAGAAAAACTCTGACCAGGTTGGGTAGAGCAATGGTGACCTCATCCAGAAGTCAGTTTGGTCAACAGTGAATTGCAACACCAACAATGATGTGTTATCTATCCTAAATATGCTGTGCACACGGAGGATTGTGCAACTACCTCTGGCTTTCATCCCACCTCCCTTAGCACCCTCCTCTTTGGAGACAACTAAGGTTGGGTGAGCTTTTAGCAGATATCCAGCAACTTAAATGGAGGCCACATGTCCACATTTACTTTCATAAATGTACCCCCAACACAGCATTTTTGATGTAAAATCAACTTGTACCTGGCTCTCTCAAACCTTAAGCTCTTAAGTTATTTCAAGTGGCCAGTACCCTTCATCTTCAACTTTTTTTCTACTTTTGTAATTGACTCTTTGTAAGTTATGGGGTTAAAAAGTTGTGTTGTGTTATTGGTGTTGTTGTTTTATAATCGAACAGCAAGACATTTTTTCGTGCAGGAAAGAATGTACTAATAGTACTCTTATCCTGCAGCCAGACCCTTCTTACTTTCACATAATTCTGTAAGGCATCCAACTTCTACTTCTTTGAAAATCTCCTTGTTCTGCGCTTCTTGAAAATAGAGAAGCATAAGCTTAACGTTGGCTTAACCTTCATTTTTGTAGCAAAGCAAGTGCTTTATGCAAGTTCTCGATGGCTGTCTTAACATCGTCATATTGTAATGCACTGGCAGCAAAGCGACAATATTTTTGAGCTTGTTCATTCTCTTGTGGTGACAGTGTGGTTGATGTACTACTGCTTGGCTGGACAGGAATGTCAGCTGCCACAGATACAGAGGGGGGTATAGATGGTTGAGAGGGCTAGAATAAAAACAAAGCAAATCGAAAAGTTATACATTGTAAAAATAATACTGTAGACTGGATAAAGCAGTTTTTAAATGGAAGTATTTTTAAAAATCTCGTGCAGTTTACCAACAAATGAGATGGAAAACCAAAACCAATCGCGACTTGCACGCACGATTTTTCCAGTGCTTTGAGCAAGTTACATGGAATTGCAACGAATTTGGATTGGTTCATTGCGCTGTTTGCTCCTGCTGTGATTGGTCGAAGTAATTATTTTGGTATTTGTTTTACGACACTCAATTAAAAACTGCTTTAATGAGCAATACCAATAATTAGTATTCACCAAAGTAGAGCCAAACGGTGGTACCAGTAGATACCACATACAATAAAAGGCCAAAAAGTAGACAGATTACATTTTAAATCTTGAACAAACGTGAATTTTGTAAGAGACGATAAACAACTGCCTCATAAATTAATAATTCTTACAAATAAATAGGTCGAGTCTTGTCTTAAAAGTAGCAAGAGAATAATGACAGAAACAAAATCAGAATTAAGAGAATAAAACTTGGGAC
>OX421446.1:12880196-12882696 GCA_949126865.1 Montipora capitata
CCTTTTTATGTTTAAGGCCATCCCCTTTTTTTTTCTCCGTTTCGCGTCGAATGCATTTCCTGATATCGGGTCAGTCGGTCGGATTGAAAAAAAAAAAGCCTAAAAAAAAATCATAAGCATTCTTGGAATCAGAGCCCTGGTACCCCAGCATAATAGCTGTGGAGCCAGGAAAACAACAAGACATGAACCCAAAATCAATATGACGGAAAAGTTGGTGAAGGTTGTTGCAAAATTAAGACAGCGTGGGGAAAAGGATCAACCACCGAAACTCCTATGCTACATAAAATGGCTTAAAAACGTCGTTAGCCTTTTTTTCTTTTTTTCTTTTTGTTTTGAAAATGCCAAATTTGGGTCGGTCGGACGACACGAAACGGAGAAAAAAAAGGGGATGGCCTAATAACATTATAATTAGTACTTATAGTGCACGGCTCCCTGGGAGAACACTTAGTTGTGAATTTGGATTCCGTGGATAAATAAGGTTTGTACTTGTACGTGTACTACTACTGGTTACAACCGATTATGCATCGGCTGGATGTCGAGAGAAAAAGAAGACGTTATCCCCATTTTGGCAACATATTTTCTCTCATAGATTTCACACTACATAACTCCTAATACCAGAATCCATTCAAGTTACACTCACAGTAATAAGCTACAATGGGATCTCTTTTATCGTATTCCTGGGCGGATTTTAGGTATGGAGAAATGGCTCTCAAGCTCGAAGGTACTTGAACCGCCATTTTACCTCTTTCATTGCATAGGTACGTCATGTATGTTCATTGCAGATTATTTCGATGTGCAAAGTACCGTGGGCTCGAAGACCTGATAGGGAGCCATGAGGATCATTTTAGGATACCACATTAAAGGACCTTTTTCCTTGTTTGGAAAGGGATCGCTAAGTAGCCATGGCAACTGCAAGGAAGCAAAAGCCTTGTCGTCAAGTAAATCTTGCGTATTGCAAGGATCTCTCTGCTTACTTGCCTCATTCCACATCATTCTTTAACGATGTCTACGAATGTCATGCAGCAAACGAAGGAATATTCCATGCCACGTCGGCCAACTAAGGAAGATAAAGACAAGGTAAGCTAAAACTTTATCTTAATCACTGAAAGGCGATCTTCGCACGTTTTTACAGCGACGATTTTGAGCTTTCATTCACCCCCTCTAATTTTGCTTTATTTGCTTTTTTATAGGAAAAACATGCATTTTCATGTCATACCGCAATTGTTGCCGATCCGTTTACGACAAAGTCAAGGTTGTCAAATGCTATGGTAAGAGTTCACGTTCCTTTTTAGCAAGAGACTGAACAATGATTTTATGTGTGAGTGTTGTCAGGTAGTTTTTGATTGCAAATTAATTTCATTTCATTTCTCACTCCAGGTTATTCCAGCCCCCAGTGCTGGAGCCTTTAAAGCAAGACCTTCAGAGAGGACAAGCTTTAAGAAATGCTATGATAGAGGCGACTTTCCAATCGCCCTAGAGCACGACACAAAGGGGAACAAGATTGCCTGGAAAGTGGAAATCGAAAGGCTCGATTACCACCATTACCTTCCGCTTTTCTTCGAAGGATTATCCGAGATCTCGCATCCTTGCGAATTCTTCGCCCGACAAGGAGTCCACGACATGTTGGAGCATGGAGGAAATAAAGTTCTTCCCGTGATTCCACAGCTTATAATTCCCATTAAAAAAGCGCTCAACATGCGAAATCGTAAGGTGATTTGTACCGTTCTCAAAGCCATACAGCACCTTGTTATCTCAGGTCAAATGATCGGCGAGGCCCTCGTCCCCTACTATAGGCAAATCCTGCCAATTTTAAACATCTTCAAGAATAAAAATATAAACTCTGGTGACGGAATCGACTACAGCCAACAAAAGAGGGAAAATGTTGGTGACTTGATTCAAGAAACACTGGAAGCCCTGGAAAAACATGGAGGACCTGATGCTTTCATCAACATCAAGTACATGGTCCCGACTTACGAGTCTTGTATGTTAAATTAAACTTTGACGTTTTGAGAGTATTTTAAACTAGCGAGCTGCAGATTATTTTACGCCGATGGTCAACAAAAGTGTCCAGTTGGATTTTAAGTGATGACTTCTTCTGCATTGTTTAATTCTGGTGGTACAGTCAAAATATCAAGTCTTACAAAAATTTAATAATCTTTACTCAAGAAAATTTGTTTGACCAACATTTAGTAAGGCTCAGTAAGTAGAAGTAGCCATACAACTAATACCAAAGATTTATGCTGGAAGTAATCTTTGCCCACTTTATTTTTCAAGGATGCGATGTACAGACATAACTTGTTATTTACAATGTTGATAAATAATATTGTAGTCCAGTTGTGCTCAGCTTCTGCGGTTATTTTATGTTCATGGGAAAGAGTAAAATACTGAGTACTTTGTTCATGATCAAGGACGCCGCTGTGCTCCTTGTATCATGTGGGTAGTCCCCCTACATCTTCATCTCAGCACTCTGCATTGCCCTCAAATTGCCTTATGGCTGTTT
>OX421446.1:12887696-12890196 GCA_949126865.1 Montipora capitata
CAACAACAACAGCTGTTAAGAATCCCAACTGGGCGGAGACAAAACAGTTGGCTATTTACAAGTGCAGCTGAGAAGTTGAACCATTGGGACTACCAAGGAACAAATTCAACCAGTGGTCAGAGACGGTCTTGAACCTGGGATCCCCGGATCTCAGGGCAAACGCCCTAACCACTGGGATACACTGCCTCCTGATTGGATGGGATGATACATGACCGTCATAGAGCCTGTGACATCATATTACGTCTTTTGAGCAAAAAAATACTCGCTGACTCCGTTCGACATATGATATTTAAATAGAGAATCTTTACAAGTTGGAAACCAAAAGTTAAAGTCCTGAAAACTCCCTCTGAAGGGAAGTAAAATCAATCGACATCTTCAATCTCCGCGATTTGACATAAGTACACAAGAGGCAAAAAGTAAAAAAAAAAAACTGCGAAAAAGATGTCATTGGCATTGCAACATTTAATTTGATTGCAGGTCTATTTTGGACCAATCACATTATTGCTTAAATTACAATCCGTCGAATTAGCAACAAACGGTTTACCAGAGTTTATGAAACGTTTGAGTTTTGTTATTATCCATGTTAAAATAACTCAAAAAACACAAAGTATTTGAAACTTTATTCTCACAAGAAATGACAAACTGCAGCGATTAATAAGGAGATTTCAGACCGCAATCTTGAGACCGGGAGATACAATCCAAAATCTGGAGTCTCCCGGATTATCCGGGAGAGTTGACTTTGAGAATGTGTGTAGGATTTTTCCTGAGGGTATATCCAGGCATTAAGAAGGTCTTGTCGGTATTCCTCATCTAGAGATTGGCATTGAGCAAGCAAACATCATTCACATGAATGAATATGATTTTATTAGTACATAGTTAATCATTTTTCGTAGCACATTGATCATTTTATTGTTTCAGATGATGCCTTAACAAACACTGTACTTTCCTAGGTAAGGAGATGAAAAGAGCAAATCTCAGGCAAAGTCAATTATTGTAATCAAAGCCAAAACGTCTTGGTTAGATCATTGTTGCCATACCATAACCTGCCCCTGTCTGAGCTTGTGGTCCTAACCCAGGGAAAGGAAAGGAAAGGAACTTTATTTAAGTGTCTAGTCGTTCTAGCACCAAAGCACTAATTGGGGACACTGTAAACTGAAATCAATAATTAACTCAAATCAAGTCAAATGTTGGTTTTTGAGGGGAGGGGATTCAACCAGGGTACCCAGAGAAAACCTCTCAGTGCAGAGTAGAGAAACAACAAACTCAACCTACATATGCAGGGGCGTAGTGTCCATACCGTGCATACAGCTAATATCCGGGAATCCTTATTCCATGGAGGCATTAATTTTCTTTAGTCATTATAAAATCGGGCCAAGTTTTTTAAATTTCGAATTAAACTGGTGTCTCTGTGTGTGAGTATTTCCAGTATCTTTTCATTAACCCATACAGGCCTGGCCAAACGGATCCAATGTCATCCAACACTGTTGGACGCTGTTAAAAAGTGTCGAGAGAGGTGACCAAACGAATGCAACAAGTTGGATCAAGAATTTTGGACTTAAGGGTCTGGAGCCAAAATCTACCCAGAATCCTTAGAAAACAAACTCTTCCCATGTTGGCGTTTTCAAGTTCCTTTTCAAATTATCAATAGAGTCACTCTCTGTGATAGCAAGAAGACGGCTGTTCCAGAATCTGGGAACTGCAACAGCAAATGCCCAGTATTCAAAGGTCTTGCACCATGTAGGTGTGAGGAACCTTGAGAAGATTCAACGTCCCGGGGTCTTGACATATAAAAGATCCTGCAGATATATTGACGTCATGTCCCTGAGAGCTTTGAACACAAGAAGGGCTATCTCTTCGAAGAGAGATTGCTTAAGCTTTCGTCGCTCAGACATTCAAGACTTTGCTCGTTCATCATTCCGTAGCTTGAACTGACATGGCAACGCGCGAAACAGATGCAACGAATAAACCATCACCATGGATACCGAAAGCCGCAGCGCACGCGCGCGTGCAACACTGTTGAATGTGATGTCCGAACGAATGCAATACTGTTGTTCACATCTTAGAACAAAAGGAACGTTGGATGATGTTAAAAACGATATTTGATGGAAATCAAACTTCGTTCAACAACTTCCAACATCATACAACTTGGTGGCCAAACGAGTGCAACATGTTCGATTCAACAATGTTGGGTGATGTTACACTAACATGTCCAGTAGACCCGTTTGGCCAGGCCTTAACGGCAAGAAACGTAATAGTGGACGACAGCAAAAAATAAAAAAACTCTTCCCTTCGAAGCCCCCACACAGTATCAGTCTTCAGTATCACCAGTCCCCCAGTTCCCGGTTATTTTTTAGGGATATGTTATGATGATGGTGATGATGATGATAATGATGATGATGATGATAATGATGATGTTATAACAGAGTTTGCGACGTCTTACCCTTTGCTTTTACTGTAAACCCCCTGTTTGTGTTGTAGCTTGCTGTAGAGAAAACTCGGC
>OX421446.1:12907696-12912696 GCA_949126865.1 Montipora capitata
TTAATGAAAAAAATAACAGTTGGAATAATAATCATGCCGCACAGTAATACGAGAAATCAACCTGAAAATGGTATCCAAACTTCAACGGGACCTTGTTAGTTAGTTATTTGTTCGAGCACGTTGAAGAATTGGAAACTATACAGCTGATGTGGACCTGCTATACGCACCCACAACACCGGGAACTTCATCCCCTACTCTTCTCGAATAGTGTGTGGGTTCTTTAATGTCCCACAGGGAACTTATAACATGGAAGATATTTGTGAGACGGGGCCTACGGTTTATAGTCCTTATCCGAAAAGACTTGAAAGTCTAACCACTTGCATGTGAAATTACAAAGGCAGCACTTTCTCCTCAGTTATTTTAAGACTCTGAGTCGATTGGTTCGGTCGGAGTCGATCACGAACTCCCGCATGGCAGCCATGCATGAGCTTAACCAACTGAGCCACCGGTTGGCAGTTTAAGTATTAAACTACTACCCTGCATTTTACTTTTTCTCTCTTCATTTATAGCACTTGACTTCATCATTAGTTATCTGAATACCTTTTTGAACAGTTCTCTTCGAAGGTTGTAATAACGCGAACCCGGAGATCTTTTCAAGGAACTTGAATTCGCGGTAAACTGGCTCTCGTCGTTCAACTCGCAGAATTTACCTTCCGGGTCGCTTTCCTTGTAGTTGAAGGACAAGCACCGACAGTCTTCCACACACAAAGCATGACAGTCAATTGGATTAACTGTAGAAGCCTTGTGAAAAACATGACCAACAAACTCCGAGTTCTCGAAGGCATCTTTTTTCAGATTAAGCGCATATATTTGACAATATCCGTCCCCACAATTAGATTTCACAAGTAGTGAAACATTGAGGAGTGAAAGCATTAAAAAGAACCTGGCTGCAAAAATCATTTTCGTTTTCAAATAGCTTTGTCGGCTTATCATTTGCATGCGTTTATATCTGGAAGCGTGCAGCCTGCAAGTAGTTCAGTTGGGCTGTTCCCGTCAGTTATCAGCTGTCGGGTACTCTATATTGCTGCTTGTGGTTAATTTAACTACATACAATGATTAGTCATTCTCCTTTCATTATATCGGCCCGTACTTGTCAAAACATTGCCTCAATGGATGAGAAGACATAAAACCTGGAGAAACTGACCATCATCATTATAAGTTTGCATCTAGAGAACCTGGACTTGGACAGAGGTTAATACTGCTCCATCTCTGGTTTGGACATGAGTGAATGCAACTTACACAGTTACAATTCAAGACGCAGCGTTTCGACACTCCTTTCTAGAGTCTTAACCAGTTGACGCGATTTAAAGCTGTGGCATTGTAAAATGCACTATGCATTAATATTCACACTAGAGTAGTATCAGTAGCATCCAAGCATGTCTGATTTTGTCAACAACGTTGGAAATTGAACGTCACCTTACCGCAGAAACTCCTCCAGAGCTGACGGGACTACTTCAATTATACTCTTATTTCCAACGTCATTTTTTGTCTATTTTTTTCTGCCGTGTATGTAATGCCGCGACGCTTATCACACCTAAGGGTACCGGATACACGCATCCCGTGTCTCTGTAGACTTTTGCCACCCATTTCGCCAAAAATACGCAGTCCGTACCCTCCCATCTCCCCTTCTCGACGACACTTGTTCACCCAACCCTCTCGCTGTGCGGCACGCACTGCAGTGTATTTCTTCGCCGTCCTCCCCAAAACAACAAATCAACAATTTTAGGTTTTGACGGCTACAGTCGAAAGGTGAGCACACAACAGTCCCAGGATTATTCACCCGAATTGTATAACTTGCGTGAACAAGACTGAATAATCGTAAAATACTTGCGATAGCGCTAAGTTATATTTTGGAGTGCCATTTCTGATCCTCAGAGTGGATTCCCTATTGACTATAATTTCCAATCTCCCTGGACAATGCACGACCTTCGGTGCCGCAGCTTCGGACCAGCTGGCAGCTGGTCCGCGCAAAGAAAACATTCTGAAAATCGCAAAATGTGACTTGCTTCGGTTTTGTTTTGAAATAGCAAAAAGTTCGTGTCACGAGATATGGCCACGCAAAAATTTTCTACATTGTAGTTAAGGACGCAATATTGACATTATCATGAAAATTAGAAGTTTTAATTAAAGTGAATAAATTGTCCCACAAACTTCTTACGTCGCAGCATTTGCGCGATTATTTGTGTTACGATTACGAGCACAAGCTTTACAATTGTCTGTCTATACTACAAAATATCACGTCTCCGCAATGGCGGCATCACGCCTAATCTACAATGTGCATCAAGTTCTCTTCACGTTTTGGATAAGTTCAGCAATTCAATTTGTTGTTGTTAACGTTGTTGATCCGTTTGTTAATTGGTTTTTGTTTATCTTTTATTCATGAAATTAATTCAATAAAAATGCGCAGGTGTCATTAATAATGAAATTGCACCTGACAAAACATATTGATCAATTTTCTTTTCAAATTCTCACAGATTTTTTCCGATTTCCTGTAGTTATTCGTTTTATATCTGCTTCCTCTAATCGCTGAGAATTTTCCGAAGTGTACAGAACCGACGGAATTATTTGTTTTGAGGAAATAAAAAGTTCACTAACATTATGTCAAAATTCGTTTGCAAAAATATTTGCACCAGCGTTTTTCTTAATTAGAAACGAGAGGTTTCGTTTAAAAAAATAGTAAATGAGAGAACAGGAAAGCTACAAATGCAATCATCGTTCACGCGTAAATCTGCCACATCACGCTAGGTCGAGTAAGTTTATTGGTTTCGACAATTCTATTTTTTTTTTTTTATTTGTGAATTATTAATCTTTAATTTCGTTGGACCTTCCGCTTCATTGCTTTCAAAAATTTCATAATAACTGGCTCGTTCAATGTTGCAGTCCTAGACCACCTGTCTCTTAGGATCCCATCTGAAACATGACGTTGACTTAGCTCAACCTCGTTTCCAGGGTAGAGAGAACAAGGTTTAACTTGGCGTTATTCTAATCATTTTCCGATTTCTCCAAGTCGTCTGCGTTGTGAATCTATCGAAACAGAAGCCCATCAGTAGGAGCATTCCTCCGAATTGACTTCTTCATCGGGCTTTTTGACAGAACTACCTGGATTTCCCGCGAATGCCTGAGACTCCCACGGGAGCCTAGCCTCCCACGCAGACACTCTTGGGGCTTTGTGACGCAGGAGGAGGAAGAGGAACGCGTGACGAAGCCCTAAGAGTGAATGAATGAATGAATGAATGTTTATTTGCCACACAATTAATAATATAAACAAAGACAATCAATAATAAGAATAAAGTCATTAACAAATAATGCAGGAATTTTTGAGAAACTTATGTTTAATCGTCTAAAATCGTTTATTGAGAAAAACTGACTGTTATATGGAGCGCAATATGGTTTTCGAAAGAAATCCTCTACTCAACATGCAATATTTTACCTTGTGAATTCCATTCAGATGAACTTGGATGAGTAAATAACCTCGACATCCTTAAGTATGTTTCTCCATATAGTAAGTCCAGAGTAACTAGGAACTCCTTTATCAGTATTGACTATAAGCCTAATTTAACTAAACCCTCAACCTTCAGGGATTCTTACTTTAATAGGATTATTCCTCTCTGGAACTCATTGCCTTTTAATACTAAGAAAAGTACTACTCTTTCATCCTTTAAAACGAAAGTTCGTTCGCATTACAAGTCACTTCTTCATTCAGCTTTTGATCCTGACCGAATAAGAACTTTTAAAACTATTTGCTCTAAATGCAGATCTGTTACCCCGGCAACAGTCTGTTGTCGATAAATTATTATTATTATTATTATTATTATTAGTATTATTGTTTTTATTTGTATTATGTGTCATATTATTTGTTAGTTATGTATCTGTTCGTATATTGAATCACATATGTAAGTATGGGGCATGTTCATATGGACTTCCGAGTCTTTTCATGCTCTGTTGAAGCTATCAAATAAAATAAATGAAAGAAATAAATGCTCTCGTGTGGCATTTTCATTGATCTTAAAAAGGCCTTTGACACAATTGATCATTCTTTTTTACTTAGCAAGGGCTCACGGTATTCGGCGAAACGAAACAAAACAAAAAGAAGTTTGATGAAATGGTATATGAAATGAATCATATATGAACTGCGGATATGAAATCAAGTGAAGCTATGATCTTCGCAGTTATGAACGCAATTTTTACAATTGCGTAGAGAAGCCTGAAAAATTCAGGACTTCAACGGGGTTTGAACCCGTGACCTCGCGATTCCGGTGCGACGCTCTAACCAACTGAGCTATGAAGCCACTGACGTTGGGAGCTGGTCATTTGTGGGTTCTAATGGTCCTGTGAGGAATGAATCAATGATGAAATGGTATATGAAATGAATCATATATGAACTGCGGATATGAAATCAAGTGAAGCTATGATCTTCGCAGTTATGAACGCAATTTTTACAATTGCGTAGAGAAGCCTGAAAAATTCAGGACTTCAACGGGGTTTGAACCCGTGACCTCGCGATTCCGGTGCGACGCTCTAACCAACTGAGCTATGAAGCCACTGACGTTGGGAGCTGGTCATTTGTGGGTTCTAATGGTCCCGTGCGTTCATAACTGCGAAGATCATAGCTTCACTTGATTTCATATCCGCAGTTCATATATGATTCATTTCATATACCATTTCATCATTGATTCATTCCTCACGGGACCATTAGAACCCACAAATGACCAGCTCCCAACGTCAGTGGCTTCATAGCTCAGTTGGTTAGAGCGTCGCACCGGAATCGCGAGGTCACGGGTTCAAACCCCGTTGAAGTCCTGAATTTTTCAGGCTTCTCTACGCAATTTTAAAAATTGCGTTCATAACTGCGAAGATCATAGCTTCACTTGAAAAAGAAGTTTATTACACATGCAAGAGTGAACGATGCCGGGCACTAACAATTATTGTCCTCCCTAGATCCCCCCCTGTTTCGCAAAAATACCAATAGCGGTCGATTGGTAATCGACGAAATAAGGCTC
>OX421446.1:12927696-12930196 GCA_949126865.1 Montipora capitata
ACAATTATTTCCCCGGATGTTGATAAACTCGTAAATACGGCAAACGTTTTTTCGTTGGGAAGCTCCGATGATATCATTGTCTGCAAACGAGGCTCGCATATAGTCTTTGTACACGATGCCGTCCGTCTCGAAACGGCAGGTTGCTCGCCAGTGCGTTGATTGTCGACCAAGCCACATGAGATCACTTGACGGAATTAAATAGGCCTGCCAATTTGGGGAATCACCGCTAACGGCTTCAGAATCGGAATAGCTGTTTAACCCCACTGTCTGTAAACGAAAAAAAATGCAAAACAAAGTTCAGAAAGGTCCTTTAAGAATTACAAACTTTGTAAAATGATCTCATTGCTCACTGCATCTCAACTGAAGACTTTAACTTCTCTCGTAGGTTTTACTAATTGTAGCAGTTTTCAGTTGAATGATGGCTGCTTGTTATGGATTTCCATCAGCCTATTACTAAATGTAGCAATGATAATTCCCTTAGGTGATTGGCTGAAAAATATCGCTCATCACATGTTTTCCAGCGCGCATCACGTGTATTTGCTTCTCATTCAGGATTGACTCATTTATTGCCGAAAAACCTTAAATAACAACTATCACAACCAGGTTTTCTGAGCCCGCGAGACTAAGCACCCCCAGCAAACCATTGTTTTAATGAAAACCGCTGGTCAGCAACCTGGTTCTGGTCATTGCGCTGTCCAAGGTCTTCCTTTATTGCCAGTGAATGTTGTGAATGGCCGTATCAATTACTGTTGTTTTCGTTTAGAGTTCTAATAACACGTTCTTCGAAGTCATGAAAAAAATCTTGGAAATAACTTACATCGAAGAGATGCTTTTTAGCAAGACTGAAGGACTGTATTAAGGTCCAAGCAAAGTCAGGAGCAGAGGCGTCGAAGTCGCAAAATACTTGAATGGTATGATGGTGGTCATCAATTATTCTGTAGTATCCAGGAGTAGCCGCGCCTGCTGCTTTGTAGGCCTGGCAGCTTTCTCTCAGTCTTATCTCACAGTGTCTACCAATAAACTTGACCGGACATGAGCAATTGTACCTAAGGCCCTTGGGATTACATACTTCTGTACACGTTCCACCATTTTGACAAGGATTTCCTGCACAGCAGCCATTGGTACACGGAATGCCACCGACACATGACGTCACACTGTTTTGCTATTGCAAAATAAATAGTAGATTTGTTTGTGAATACCCATCTTTTAGATAATATACACGGCAAAATTTGTCTACTCCGATTGGCTAAGAGAAATGCAGTTTCCAGGCAACACAGTCTAGAGTGCAAAAGGTGGCAACAAACCAAGCATTCTGATTGGTAAAATGATCAAGGCCAATCAAATGGAGCAATTTTTGCGTGATTGCGTGATATGCTTGCATTTCTTCTCGTCTCAAAATTTTTTTCATGTATAGTACATGTATTAATAAGTAATCGCATTAATTTTCTCGTGCAAATTGAAATAAACTGTCAAGTATTCGTGATTTTTTTTTTCAAAGACTAGTCAAATTGCGCTCGCTTTTTAATTTTTTTCAATTTCGTTCTTCTGAAGAAATTTACTCTTTTGTTCCAAATTGCACTCGAAATCATGTGATTACCTATACTATGGCTTATTGCAACCATTTTAAAATTCTAAAATGTCTAAAATGATTCAGGCCTTAATAATAAAAGCATTTCTAGATAAACTCAAATAACTGTTTCCTTATAGGGCCAAATTCTTACCTTAGCGACGGATTTAAACCTTTGAAGGCCAAGTAGAGGCTCTTTACAAATTGTGTTTCAAAATTGCGGGAATATTACGCAATGAAATACATAGAACTAACTTAAACTTTTAGAATAAGCTCCTGGAAAGCTGCCTTGCAAATATGGGGCAATGATGATCATCTCGCGGCTAACACTGACACTTTCTCACAGTGTTTGTAATAAAGATACGAGTTACCTTCATGAAAAAAGAAACAGCAGTTGGAATAATAATCAAGCACAGCAATACGAGAAATAAGCCTGAAAATGGTACCCAAACGTCCACGGAATCTTAAACTATTACCCTGCATTTTGCCTTTTTCTTAAATCATTTAGAGAACCTGACTTCATCAGTAGTTATCTGAATACCTTTTTGAACAGTTCTCTTCGAAGGTTGTAATAACGCGAACCCGCAGATGTTTTCAAGGAACTTGAATTGGCGGTAAACTGGCTCTCGTCGTTCAATTCACAGAATTTACCTTCCGGGTCGCTTTCCTTGTAGTTGAAGGACAAGCACCGACAGTCTTCCACACACAAAGCATGACAGTCAATTGGATTAACTGTAGAAGCCTTGTGAAAAACATGACCAACAAACTCCGAGTTCTCGAAGGCATCTTTTTTGAGATTAAGCGCATATATTTGACAATATCCGTCCCCACAATTGGATTTCACAAGTTGTGAAACATTGAGGAGCGAAAGCATTAAGAACGTGGCTGCAAAAATCATTTTAGATTTCAAATAACCTTGTCGGCTTATTGCGT
>OX421446.1:12937696-12940196 GCA_949126865.1 Montipora capitata
TTCGTTTTACCAATGTAAAACTCATTTCAGTCCCAACAAACAACTTTGGTAGCATACGAAACGTCAAGTCAAAAGTAAAATGCGCTTTATCATTATGTTTGTACCCATCGGATCCAGTTCCAGGATTGTTCACCCGAATTGTACAACGTTCGTGAACAAGACTGAATAATCGTAAAATACTTGCGATAGCGCTACGTTATATTTTGAAGTGACATTTCTCATTCTCAGAGCACAGGTAACCCAGGCTCACTCTTTGCGTCACGTAGGTATTAAAATATAGAGAACATACGAGGCGAAGTTTAGGTCTGCAAATTTTCTAGAAAATGGAAATAAAAATCGATAAAACTTACCATGTGGTGAGCTGTTGTTGTCTTTAATACGTACACGAAGTTTCGGGAAAAATGGTCCCCGTTCACCTTCCTTCATAGTATAGTGACAAGGTAGGAGACTGAAGCCAGCGTGGGGACTCCGATCGACCCAAAACAAGCACGATTTTTTTCGCGAAAATCGAATCCAGTCGCTAAATAAACACGCCAGGTTCGTGGAACAGGAATTTCTCTAAACCCTGAATCCACTGAAGCATCTCCAGGTAGCAACGCGAAGCCACCAGGCTCCGCAGAACTTGTAAGTTGACCTGCTAAAATGGCGGCCCGAAAGCGTTGTCCTCGCGAAGTGTCCAATTCAAAATGGCACTGAACTCGGGACGTCTGGTGACGAGTATGATAAGTTCAGGAGGGAGGGGTGTCCCAAATTGCTCAAAACAAAACTCACTGAGCAATCTGGGACTCCCCTCCCTCCAGGGGAACATATATTCCCCTCGTCACCAGGCGTTTTACATGGTTACTCTTCTATTTTTAATGCAATAAATTATCCCACAAAACTTCTTACGTCGCAACATTTTCGTGATTATTTGTGTTACGATTTATTTACGAACTCAAGCTTTACATTTGTCTGTCTATAATACAAAATATCACGTCTCTGCAATGGCGGCACCACGCCTAATGTGTATCACGTTCTCTTCACCTTTGGATAAGTCTCAATTCAATGTAGGTGTTGACTGGTTTGTTGTTGATCCGTTTGTTACTTGGTTTTTGTTTATCTTTTATTTATGAAAATGCGGGGGTGGTTAATAATGAAATTGCAACTGGCAAAACAATTTTCTTTTCAAATTCTCACAGATTTTCGTGATGAAGGGGCCAAAAATTTTATCTTTGAACAGCTTTTCCTGTAATTATTCGTTTTATATCTGCTTCCTGTACTCGCTGAGCATTTTCCGAAGTGTACAGAACCGCCGGAACTGTTTGTTTTAAGGGAAAACAAATTCACTAACATTATGTTAAAATTCGTTTGCACAAATATTTGCACCAGCGTTTACCTTAATTACAAACGAGAGGTTTCTTTTTTAAAAAAATAGTAAGTGAGAGAACAGGAAAGCTACAAATGCAATCATCGTTCAGGCGTAAATCTGCTACGTCACGCTAGGTCGAGTAAGTTTATTGGTTTCGACAATTTTTGTTTTCATTTCTGAATCATTAATCTTTAATTTCGTCCGACCTTCCGCAATATTACGTGGATACCACGTCAATTTTATTATTTGTCATCGTAGTCACAAATGTGCATACCCCAGGGATAGTAGATTACCCGCTCAATAAAGGTTCCGTATGATACAACAGGAACCAAATGTCCATCGCGCCTTGAACTCGGGCCACGCGCCCCGGGAGCGAGTAAGTGCCCACTGGGCCATTGAAGCAACTCTGATCACGTGATGGTTTGCTATATTTTACATATCTTCTTTGGAGTCCAATTTTATTCCTTTCAGTATTTCCAAAGTCCCGTACGACGATTAATAATCCCACTCTTCTCTCTTCTTCTCTGAGCGCGCACTGGACCACTCTGTGCTCACAATATAAGCTATAGCAAATCCTTTCCTCCCGTTATGATTGAACCTCACATCTGAAAGTATTTGATAAAGTGGACAGATGATTTTTCTTTGAGAACGGCAAGCTTTAAAGGTAAGGAGAATTTTCTAAGTTATTTCTAGTTGTGTGTTAAAGCATATGAAAGTACCAGTGGATAACCATTTTGCGAGGAAAGAATAAATTGACCTCTTCAACTTGTACGTTTTGTTTTCCCATTAATGTTACTCTATAGAGAACAGTTTCTTTCGAATTGCCGTCTTATGCTCGTGCTCGTAAAAAAATGAGTTTTTTACCTGGGTTAATGACTGCAGCCATTTACGAACGAAAATATGGAAATTTCGTGTTAAGGAGCCTGATTCCCTTGAGAACTTCACGCGGTATGCAATTGGAAACGTGCAAAAATGGAGCAAAAATGCCTGACGTATCGGTGAATTCGAGCACCTGCTTAACCGAAAAAAGAGAGCCGAATGTCGGGAACAGAATGGGCCAGAAAACTGCCGAGGGCCACTTAGGAACTAATAAAGCTCCGCCCGCCCTATAAACCTCTAGGTGCAAATTGGTACGTGAAATCAAATACACCG
>OX421446.1:12950196-12965196 GCA_949126865.1 Montipora capitata
ATGAATATCGTAAGGGAATACCCCGCCAAATATACCTGTAGTAAAGTTCTTGATCACAAAGAGTCAGTTCCTACAGTATAATTTGATACTGGCTATGCTGCAGCCGTTGCTGCTCCTCGAAAATGTATCGCACCCGGAATCGGTGACGTCTTTTTACACTTCCTCTCTGCCTTCTTCTTTGCGACAACTCCAACATAAGAAGTTGAACATGACGCAAAAACTAATTCTTTTTTTATTTTTGCGCCCTTTTCTTACGATGTCACGAGATCAAGTTGCGTAAAGCAATCACGCATATGGAAAACATGATCGCAAACACAAACGCAAAACGGTGACAGCGGTGTTTGCGAACGAGCAACCGCAAACTGTTTGCGACGTTGTTACCTGTATACGGAAAGAGGTCACGAACTTGTTTAGAAATTGAATCCAAATTAAAAAAGAAAGAGACAATATCGAGCGACTTATCCCGTTTACTAGGAACGGTGAAACTCACATAAAAAGAGAGAAAATTTGCTCGCGAGCACTATGACTCCGAAAAACAGTCAAGCATAAACGCACGGATTGCTGTTTGAAACTATTAAAAAGAAAATCTTATATGAGGGCAAGTCTGTCCTTTCCAACTTCCTTTATATCTAATATCTAATTTAATATAATATTATTTTCCCGCATTCCGCTGCATTTGTGCTTCATGCGTAGAATGACGCTTTCAGGTTAAACTTTAATCGCAAATAGCTCTAATCAAAGGAAAATCCTTTCCTCACTCTTACAAACGAGCAGTTTAGTTATATGTACGGCTTATTTCTTAATTTATTCCTCGTTTTCCATACTCCGGTGCATTAGTGCGTTGCAAAGTTTTGGCAACGTTTCTGTAAGAATTGTGGCCTCCAGGGCCCGGTTGTTCGAAAGACGATTAACTTAATCCAGGATTAGCGTAAACTATCGTTTCATGGTTTCAACTTTTTGGTGAAAGTTTCTTTTGCTTATTTTTGTTTTTCAAGATTTACTTCTTCTAATGTAAAGTTTTGCCGAATATCAGCGTTGAACAGCATTTGGGAATAGAGAAATGAACTCCTTGGTTAATTTTTAATCTGGGATTAGCGTTAATCGGCTATTGAACAACCGGGCCCAGGCCACGAAACTCTGCCTTCGTAAGAAAAATACGGAAGCCGTACACTCCAGCATATTTGCGCCACTGTTGCAAGGATGGATATGAGAATATGAGAAATTTTACTAAAAGCGCGAGTTGTGTTTGCAAGTGTGGAATTTTTTTCGTGGTAGTTTTTACAAATGAACGAAACTGCGCATGACGAGACCGGCTAATCAGTGCAAATTTAGATTTCGCTAGTGAAATCAGACCTGATACTAGCCACCAGGCTAGCGAGCTAGAAAGTTAGTCTCGAGCCCTGAATTGTCATATATGGGAATTCAAACCAGACCACAAAACCGGGAACTCTGTCCTGCTCTCTGTCAACCCCCAAATTCTTCAAATACTGACAGGATACAATACAATACAATACATACTTCATTGACCGCTCCCCATAGGGGCTTTTCGGGGCCATTGAAACAATGAACGGAACGACGGAACACAACAACAACAACAACTGTTAAGAATCCCAACTGGGCGGAGACAAAACAGTTGGCTATTTACAAGTGCAGCTGAGAAGTTGAACCATTGGAATGATCAGGAACAAATTCAACCAGTGATCAGAGCCGGTCTTGAACCCGGGATCTCCGGATCTCAAGGCAAACGCCCTAACCACTGGGATACACTGCCTCCTGATTGGATGGGATCATACATGACCGTCATAGAGTCTGTGAAATCATATTAGTCTTTAATACTCGCTGACTCCGTTCGACATATGATATTTAAATAGAGAATCTTTACAAGTTGGAAACCAAAAGTTAAAGTCCTGAAAACTCCCTCTAAAGTGAAGTAAAATCAATCCTCATCTTCAATCTCCGCGATTTGACATAAGTACACAAGAGGCAAAAAGTAAAAAAAACTGCGAAAAAGATGTCATTGGCATTGCAACATTTAATTTGATTGCAGGTTTATTTTGGACCAATCACATTATTGCTTAAATTACAATCCGTCAAATTAGCAACGAACGGTTTACCGGAGTTTATGAAACGTTTGAGTTTTGTTATTATCCATGTTAAAATAACTCAAAAAACACAAAGTATTTGAAATTTCATTCTCACAAGAAATGACAAACCCGGGGGGGATTAATCAGGAGATTTCAGACCGTAATCTTGAGACCGGGAGATACAATCCAAAATCCGGAGTCTCCCGGATTATCCGGGAGAGTTGACAGCCCTGTCTTTGTGAATGTGTGTAGGATTTTTCCTGAGGGTATATCCAGGCATTAAGCAAGCCTTGTCGGCATTCCTCATCTTGAGATTGGCATTTAGCAAGCAAACACCATTCACATGAAAGAATATGATTTTATAAGTAAATAGTTAATCTTTTTTAGTAGCACATTGATCATTTTATTGTTTCAGATGATGCCTTAACAAACACTGTACTTTCCTAGGTAAGGAGATGAAAAGAGCAAATCTCAAGCCAGTCAATTATTGTAATCAAAGCCACAACGTCTTGATTAGATCATTGTTGTCATACCATAACCTGCCCCTGTCTGAGCTTGTGGTTCTAACCCAGGGAAAGGAAAGGAAAGGAACTTTATTTAAGTGTCTAGTCGTTCTAGCACCGGAGCACTAATTGGGGACACTGTAAACTGAAATTAATAATTCAAATCAAGTCAAATGTTGGTTTTTGAGGGGAGGGGATTCAACCAGAGTACCCAGAGAAAACCTTTCAGTGCAGAGTAGAGAACCAACAAACTCAACCTACATATGCAGGGGCGTAGCGTCCATACCGTGCGTACAGCTAATATCCGGGAATCCTTATTCCATGGAGGCATTAATTTTCTTTTAGTCATTATAAAATCGGGCCAAGTTTTTTAAATTTCGAATTAAACTGGTGTCTCTGTGTGTGAGTATTTCCAGTATCTTTTCATTAACCCATACAGGCCTGGCCAAACGGATCCAATATCATCCAACATTGTTGGACGCTGTTAAAATGTGTCGAAAGAGGTGACCAAACGAATGCAACAAGTTGGATCAAGAATTTTGGACTTAAGGGTCTGGAGCCAAAATCTACTCAGAAGCCTTAGAAAACAAACTCTTCCCATGTTGGCGTTTTCAAGTTCCTTTTAAAATTATCAATAGAGTCACTCTCCGTGTTAGCAAGAAGACGGCTGTTCCAGAATCTGGGAACTGCAAAAGCAAATGCCCAGTATCCAAAGGTCTTGCACCATGTAGGTGTGAGGAACCTTGAGAAGATTCAGCGTCCCGGGGTCTTGACTTACAAAAGATCCTGCAGATATAATGGCGCCATGCCCCTGAGAGCTTTGAACACAAGAAGGACTATCTCTTCGAAGAGAGATTGCTTAAGCTTTCGTCGCTCAGACATTCAAGACTTTGCTCGTTCATCATTCCGTAGCTTGAACTGACATGGCAACGCGCGAAACAGATGCAACGAATAAACCATCATCATGGATACCGATAGCCGCAGCGCACGCGCGCGTGCAACACTGTTGAATGTGATGTCCGAACGAATGCAATACTGTTGTTCACATCTTAGAACAAAAGAAACGTTGGATGATGTTAAAGACGATATTTGATGTAAATCAAACTTCTTTCAACAACTTCCAACATCATATATCTTGGTGGCCAAACGAGTGCAACGTGTTCGCTTCAACAATGTTGGATGATGTTACACTAACATGTTCAGTAGACCCGTTTGGCCAGGCCTTAACGACAAGAAACGTAATAGTGGACGACAGCAAAAAAAAACTCTTCTCTTCGAAGCCCCCACACAGTGTCAGTCTTCAGTATCACCAGTCCCCCAGTTCCCGGTTATTTTTTACGGATATGTTATGATGATGATGATGATAATGATGATGATGATGATGTTATAACAGAGTTTGCGACGTCTTACCCTTTGCTTTTACTGTAAACCCCCTGTTTGTGTTGTAGCTTGCTGTAGAGAAAACTCGGCATATGGGTAAAATAAACATCTAACTACTGCATTTTCCTTCACATTTATTTATTGAAATGTCCTTCGAAAATGGTCGGAAATGGAATTTCTGGGGGAGCATGCCTCCAGACCCCCCCTTCGGCGCTCCAAACATTGTTCGTGTGCGTACACCTTCAAAATCTCACGCTACGCCCCTGATATGACGCCGAGTCTGGGAATCGAACCCGGGCCACATTGGTGGGAGGCGAGTGCTCTCACCCCTGCACTATTCCTGCACCCAAAGGATTCCCACCCTGGTGTTGATTTTCAAGGTACTGGTATGTTTAAGAGGAAGTACTGTCCCTAAACAGACTGAATCTACACAATAATATATATTGTTTTGGGTAACAACAATTTTACGGTCCATATAAAGAACCAAGAATTGCATAACAAGATGTAAATGTGATGCACCCTATATTTGTCTTAAAATGCTTGTACCTCAAAAGCGAACTGGATGACCCTCACTTGTGGCTGAAAAGTGATCAGAAGGCTAATGTAAAACTTTCTACGAAGTTTATACAAATTATCTGGAACCAATAATTTAAGAGCTACCATCACAATCAAAAAAAATAAGGTGGCTCTGAATCCGCTCCAGATAGTTTTATCTTAGATTGCCAATCTTTTCCAGCAATGAAAATGGAGATCACCAAGCTCTCTTTTGAGATATAAGGGTTTAAAGCCAAAATATAGGGTGTTTGTGATGTAAAACAGTGTTTTAGAGTTGATCTTTCAATTGACGTGACCAAGTATTGTTTATTAGGGAGCTGAAGTGGATTCGCTCTGACGAAGGGCTAACGCTCGAATCGTCAGCTTTTAGAATCTCTGTACGGTGGCCAATTTACATTATCAACTCCGTTGATAAAACCAAATTTTTGAAGTGCACAACGTTTTGGAGCCACAAAACAGCAACTGAAATTTGAGCTGTTTTCCTATTTAACTTGTCTTGGCACTATCACATTCATATAGTTCTAAATCTTTTTACTATTAGACACGATTATTAAGTTTGAAAATCTGGGAGATATGGCATGTGAAATGTTCATTTCCGGTTGCAGTCATCACATGCAGTCATCACGTGTTTTAGAGTTGATCTTTCAATTGAAGTGACCAAGTTCCATATCTTTTCACTATTAGACACGATTATTAAGTGTAAAAATCTAGGAGAGATGGCATGTGAAATAAAAAACAAGGAAAACTGGAGGGGGTCTCATAATCGGATGAATTTTTTTTTGTTTCCAAGTAGATAGGCGTATAACTAGGGGGGCTTATAAGCGGGGGCTTATAACCGGAATTTTACGGTATTGGACTAATTCCTTGGATTAAACCCGTGACTACCAGTTACACCAAGGAGTTCAAGAAAGGACGACGGCAACGGCAACGAAAACGATTAGTTGGTAGGAAAAGGAAATAGGGAGCTTAAGTTTAGTTTAACATAAAAGATGCAACGCTTAGCGAGAAATATGTGACTATTTTGGAAAAAAAAATTGTCAGGTAGAAAATGAGTTAAATTAAGTACTCTTGTAGAACCCTGTACTACTTCAAACCAGGAACCCATGACCCGGAGCCTACAACTCTACTGTGTTCGTGTAACGGCGTTTTCACAGACCGATTTATTTTTAGATTGAATTTCCCGCGAATGAGACTCCCACAGGAGCCCGATGACCAATTACAAGAAATTAAGCTGACTTCATAGGGCCACCGAACCGGAACTGTCTTTGTTTTTTGACCTAATTCGAGGGAAGGACTAGTCTAAAAATAAACCTATTTGTGAAAACGCCGTTTCACAGACGCTGTATGGAAGTTGCACGCTCCAGATGGGCTCCTGTTCAAACGCAAAATTAGGAAAGATTGCGTCAAATTAACTGAGAGAATTAAGTGCAGGAAGCCTCGCCGCCGTGAACTAGACATTAAAATTTTTAACAATGACAGCGAAGATGAACTCTGAGCTTCCGGTTTGTTACGTTTCGGTTACGTTTTGATTTTACGGTACGTGGGTTGGGACCCGGTTAGGCACGCGGTCAGGGACGCGGTTAGTGGCTTTAGGAGCGCACGGTGGTTAGGGACGGTTAGAACAAGCTCCAAAAAAATTAAAGAAATTAAAAACAACAGGTCTTGAAGCAAAAACAATCATCTTAATTCATTCTTGAAAATTTGGTTTTATCAAACGTGTTGGTAAAAGTCGAGATACCACCGTGAATGATTTGGAAAGATGAGGTTTCGGGCGTTAGCCCTTCGTCAGAGAGACTAGAGGAATTGTGGGTGTTGTTGGTTTCTATGCGGGTGTGGAAGAGCTTTGCCATTTGGTAACATCAATTTGTGAATAAAGTAATGGAATGAGAGGCGTTCATTGATTCCGTGAGGATAGAGTGTACCCAGTTGAAAGACGAATTTTTGTTCAGATTCTTACGGTTTTCTGTGAACTTTCAAATGTACACGCACACGATGCAAAACTTGTCCTTTTATTTCTAACATGTTTAAGATCTCAGGACCAAATCGATTCGTTAAAATCACTGACCACTTTACATGCATCTCGGCAAATGTCATCTATTGCTAACCTGCACACTATGTAAGAAGGCGAAACAGGGAGAAGATTGGCGGACCGCTTTCGGGAATACCTGCGAGATGTAGAAAACAACGAAACAGATGCATCAAAACCAGTTGCGGCCCATCACAACATGGCAATTCGCGGCCTAATTCAATCTTGGATAGCTTCGATAGATGGTTTGGATATTTTCGATCAGGAGAGCATTTTTACTGACTGATCTATTTTTAGACTTCCTTTTCCGCAAAACAAAACAGATAGATAGATAGAGAGATAGATAGATAGTTTATTGCAAATAGACTTACAGCCATTCGACTGAATTCAACTATAGCATTACAATAAAATCATAAACCTTAAAAGCGACGAATAGAATAAATGAGAAATTGTATATAAAATTTATAAACTATAATAATATATGTATAAAGATAAAATACTAACTGATCCAGAAAGCTACAATTGCGCATTAATAAAACTTGACTGGAACCGTTTCGTGTTACACTTACGGTGGATGAACCTACAATTGGACCTTAAATTGTACGGGCAGTCGCGTATGGCGGGAAGAAGAGCACGAAGTCTGTAATCTTTCGAGATCTTCGCTTAGGTAATTAGGTAAGGCGTTGTGATAAACTTAACATGCATATTCTGTGAGCGCCGGTCTGATACATGTAATATAGAATAGTAAAAGGTCTTTCTCTAAAACTTGTGCGCGTTTGAGTTAATTGCATCTAGATGATACTTTGCTTATTATGTTAGATACATGGCAATTCCATTTGAGGTCAGCGCTTATAGTTAGACTGGCGCTCTCTACTACTTCACTGTTCGTATCACGGTCACTGGCGCAAAAGGGCGTGTCTGTCCAGCAAAACTGACTCTAATCTCTTTGCATTTAGCGACGTTAAGTTGGAATCTGTCGGTCTCTGCTTGGTCAGTAAGTTCGTCAGCTGCACTCTGAATGTTGCTTGACTGGTTCTTTCCCACAGACTCAGACATTGTGATGTCATCTACATATTTCCAGAGCTGCACCCCAGGAACATAGAGGTCATTTATCATGATGAGAAAGAGCCAGGGACCCATCTTTGTTCCTTGTGGGAACCCGGCTGGTACCAAACCCCATTCAGAGATGCAATCCTGACTGAGTTTCACCCTCTTGTCTGCCAGTTCCGGTTCGGCGACGCTATGACATCAAGCTGGTGTCTTGTGATTGGTCATCGGGCTCCCGCTAGCCTCCCACGCAGACACAAAGGAGGGGGGCCCTCTCATGATGGTTTCCTGGGGTCTCCTGGCCCTAATTATTGCAACATCCATCCTCCAACTTCAAGTTTTAAGTTCAAGTTTATTTTCAAAGTTACAGATAAATTTTACAATGAACACTGCACGTGTATAGCAATGCTAATCGAGGCGTGCAGTGTGAATCGCGTACATGGCACTAAACTTATTAGAAAGAATATTAAGACAAAATAAAACTTCACAATACACATTGAGCTACATTGAGCTATTACACAATAGACAGACTGAAGAAACGTCGCATAAGTGAATAAGTGAATGAAAATAAAAATAAATGAACAAATAAATAAATAAACAAATAGATAAAAACAGAATTATAGGGTACGATATTAATGATTATTCAGTTTTGTTATCAATGAAATTTCCTAATTCGTTTTCTGAATGGCCTTTTTGTACGGCTGGGCACGGGTCATTGTTTTATTCATTGATCTGACGAGTGCTTACGATACGTTGCCAAGAAGACTGATGTTTAGGTTACTGTCACTATGGCTGGGTTTACCACACTTTTTAGAACTCCTACGTGCAGTATACACTAACACAACCGCGGTAATCAAAGGTTCAAAAAAGTCATTCAAGGTAGCGCGTGGTTGCCGGCAAGGTGTGGATTGGAATCTCCATGGATTTGACTCAGTATGCCGTGTTACGTTATTCACCGGAAAAAGATTGATGAACTTGGCAATGGATATGGGCTACAGCTGGATTACCAGATTCCGATTGAAGCTACTGATAGGGAGCAACGAAGCAGGTTCAAAAGCTGGGGAAGTACAAAATTGTATAGGGTAATGTATGCAGACGATTTATGTGCGTGTTTCACTTCGGTTGATGCGGCCAGACGGGGACTCAAAATCATAGAGAATGAATTCAAAAGGTACGGCTAGATACTTTCAAGACCTAAAACAGAAACTATGACATTGAATCATGACAAAGAAACCACTAAAAGCGAAAGTTTAATATCTCCGGATGAAGAAAAAATCAAAAATGTGCTGGAACATGCATCAACTGAGGTGTTGTGAACCTTATAAAGATATTGAATAACTACTCTTTGTATAATGTTACATGGGAAACAATTTTTTATAAGGAAAGGTGTTAATTGTTGGATGTTGGTGTGAAAGTCGCTCCGAGTACCGGTATTGTTGATTTTGAAGGCCCTGTCCACTTATGTACGTATGAGACTCAACACTTGGACTGGCTTTCACACCGACATCCAACAAATAACATCTATTGTTATGAAAATTTGTTTCCCATGTAACATTAGACATTTTAGCACCAGGTCGCGAGTACTTACTCTAGGATCGCAATTCCCATATCTATAAACGTCTTCAGGGTTCTGAGTCGTGTAAGAATCTATGCTCTTTTAATTGTTTTTCCATCTTAAACTCGGCTCTTACTAATTTCCAACTTAAGATCAAAGAAGCCCTTCATATTGAATGGGAACGACCCGCATTGAATAAACAACTGAAACATGTTAATTTAACACTCTTACTTTAATTACTAAGTCCTAGTATAGTTTTAAACTGTTTTAGGAGTATATTGATTAAAGGATAAAGGATTACTATTTGTATTTTACATTTTTCACAGATTTGTACTCGCACCTTTTTGATCGCCCACTCCGTTGTATCCTTTAAGTATTATGCAACTTCTGTAATTTACACCTACTTCTTACCTACTTTTTCTAAAGTCATTCATTTGTAAACATCCTTCAAATGAAGATGGACACTGAGTATCCGAAATATGTCTTGCAAATTTAAACGTTGTGTCGTTTTCTTTTTAATGTTTGATGTCAATCTTACTGCTACGAAAATAATAATAATAATAATAATAATAATAATAATAATAATAATAATAATAATAATAATAATAATAAAGGAGATTAAAGGGCCAAAGGTGAAAGAACACTTCAAGAAGGCAGATATGGAGAAGCTGAAAGAGAAGATCAAAGAGGAGAAGTGGCATGGACGGTTCTTACAGGCTAGGTGGAAGGACAGTGAGTTAAATCAGAGTGGATGCTTTGCGTGGTTGCGTGATTGGACCTGTGCTCCTACCCACACCATCTCTGGGGTAATGGAATTGTACGAGCAGCTTACGCCCACTAAGGTGTACACAGTCCACAAAACAGGTGCAGCACAGGGTCACATCACGTGTAGACTGAGTGGGAAAGCTCCTGAAACTATTGTGCATGTGCTAGCAGGGTGCTCTGCTCTGGCTCAGTCTAAATAGGGAGCTTTAGCAACGACAACGGTGACGGCAACGAGAACGTCACAAATTTGCATATTCAGTGGGCAAAAACAATAGCTTTGCACGCCCCGCACGTGCGTTTTTCATATTTGTCCATTTCTTTGCCGTCGTCAGCAAAGCAACAACGTGAAATAACCAAGTTTGAGGTGTTACGGAGAACGTCAGCACTTGGAGATAAATTTTCATTTTTCTCCCCTAAATTTAGCGCCGCTCGTAACGGTTTCATTCCTGAAGGACCGCCACACCTTTGTCATATTAAAAAGCTTGGAATAGTCGCGAAGTGATCACAATAACTTGAATTTATGTTTTTACATGACGTTCTCGTTGCCGTTCCCGTCGTCGTTGCTAAAGCTCTCTAATATCTAGAAAGACACAACGCAGCACTGAAAGTTCTCTTCTTCGAGATGACTAGGGATCTGAGGAGGCTAATTGCTTCAGTCCCTCCCTGGTACTCGTGTGCAGTGCCCAAACCAGTCTATGAGTCATCTGAGTCATCTGAGGCATTAGCGTTTTGGGATGTTCCAGTTTATGCGGAACACACCATTAGGGAGCTTACGAAACGACGACGCCGACGGCAACGACGACGCTACAAAACAATAGGTTTAGTGAGCAAAAACAATGGCTCTGCACGCTCTGCACGTGCGTTTTACATTTTGGTACATTTCTTTGCCGTCATCTCCTAAATGACGACGTGAAATGACCAAATTCAAGGTTCTGTGGAGGACGTTAGCACATGACGGTGAATTTTCAGTTCTCTCTCTACGCTTCCAACCCACTCACACCAGTTTAATTCCTCGACAGTTACTTCACATTTTTAACGCGAAACGACATGAAATAGTTTCGTAGTGATATAAATAACGCGAACTCGTATTTTTAATTGAAGTCCTCGTAGCCGTCGTCGTCCTCGTTTCGTAAGCTCCCTAATGTCAAGGCTAACAGAGTGGACGCTCGATTTGTGGACCACAAGAATAAGAAGGTGTGGGCTGTGGAGATGTCCTGTCCGTGGATGGAGCATCGGGAAAAGAAGTCCGAGGAGAAGACGGTCAAGTACGGGCCACTGCGATTTGAGCTAAAGAAACAGTACCCTGGCTATGACGTTGAACAATGTAACATCATCATTGACGTGCTGGGGGGGTGGTCAAGGGATGTAGACCTGACAATGAGGAAGCTCTTTGGACGGTAGGGGCTATGACGTTTTGAGAGGGATGCAGAAGGCTACCATCTCGAGTTCTCTCAACATAGTGAGAACTTTCAAACTACCGCCAATTAACTTTCCCCGTGGGAATAGTATAGGAGGAGCTCAATATAGTTTTAGTATTAGAGAGCTTTAGATTGTCCGTAAGATTTTTTATATTTTATCGCTAATTTACTTATTTTTTTATTTAATTATTTTTTAATTCAGTAGTTTTCTTTTTATAGTTCCCTCAGATCGCATAGGTTACACTGCGCGCCCTATGTGGTTCTATTTTAGCATCCATACGTTTACCAACTGCAATATAATAATAATAATAATAATAATATTATTATTATTATTATTATTATTATTATTATTATTATTAATAATAATAATAATAATAAAAAGGCCTGCGATTCTATCGATCACGACTGGCTAAATGAGATCATGGCACTTCATCGGTTCCCCTCATGGATCTGTAGAGCGATTAGGAACTTGAGTGCTAGCTGGAACACAAGGATCACAACATCCACAAAGCAATGGCGCGAAACATCTCGGTCCATCAGATTTGTCAAAGGCCTTCCTCAGGGAGACGCCCTGTGCCCTCGGTTGTTTACGTTGTGTCTAAACCCGGTCGCCTGGTTCCTCGCAGCTACTCAGGGATATCGTCTCTCCAAACCACTGGAGTCCAAAGTTACCCACTTATTATACGTGGACGATCTCAAGGTATTCGCAGCTTCCGAGTCAAAGCTCAATACAGTGTTACGAGCTACTAGCGATGCCATGGTAGACATTGGGCTACATTGGAACCCCAAGAAATGTAGTGTCATCCATATTAGGAAAGGAAAGCAAATTGAGAATGCTGCAGATCTCAAGCTGGACGAGTCCACCCCAGTGCAGAGCCTTAAAACTGGTTCCAGCTATAAGTTCTTGGGTGTGAGTGAATCGACCTTGCAAGACGAGAAGCTAGTACTTGCAGTTGCTGCAAAGGTATACTTACAGAGGCTCTCAGTGATCTGGACAAGCCCTCTACCTGATGCGAACCGTGTTAAGGCCACGAACCAGTTCGCTTTGCCTGTCTTAATGTGGACGCAGCACTGGCCTCTGACTGAGCTGAGAGAGATTGACGGAGAGACGAGGAAGGTAGTCAGTGAAAATGGCGGTAGGCATCCCCTCAGCTCCACTGCTTTGTTCTACCTTTCAAGAGTGGCAGGTGGGCGCGGCATGAAGTCTGTTGAGCAAGAATATAAGCTGAGTGAAAACAAGGCAGCCATAAAGCTTTACAACAATCTAGATCCAATGATGAGTACAGTTCGGGCATTTGAAGAGAAAGCAGAGAAGAAAGGATTTTCCTCTCTCGTGAAAGACGCTCATAAATTTGCAGAGCAGTTGGGGACAACTTTGACTCTGGAGCCTGCTGAGTCATCGTGCAGTTCTCTAAGCAACCCCGAGAAGAAGATTACGGGTCATCATGTAAAGGTGCAACTAAAGAAAGCTGTATGTGCTGGGATAGAAAACAAAGTACAGGATCAGAAGTGGCAGGGTCGCCTTGTAAGTAGTAGATGGAACGATGATCAATTAAGTAAACGAGGCTGTTTTGCTTGGCTAAGCGAGTGGAGTTGTGCACCTACCCATACGGTTGCAGGAGTAATGGAGTTATACGAACAGCTCTTACCAACACGAGTCTACTCGGCCTATAAGACGGGCACATTTGACCAGAATAACATCATGTGCAGGATGTGTGGGAAAGCCCCGGAATGCATTGCGCACGTGCTAGTTGGGTGTGCGTCTTTAGCGCAGACCAAGTATATGGAGAGACATAACGCGGCACTGAAAGTGTTGTTCTTCGAGATCCTCAGAGACCTTGATCTAAATGAGACTGTCTCACCTTGGTTTTCGCGCATTGAGCCAAAACCACTGTATGAATCTACCCAAGCGCAGGCTTTCTGGGATGTCCCAGTCTATGCAGAGCATACTACGGTGCGGGCCAATAGAGTAGATGCGCGCATTATTGATCACAAGGAAAAGAAAGTACTATAAGTGGAAATGAGTTGCCCGTGGATTGACAGCCGCGAGAAGAAAGAGGCTGTAAAGATGGAAAAGTACAGACCCCTACGCTTCGAACTTATCAAGCGTTACCCAAACCATAAGTTCGTACAACTTAACGTCATCATGGACGTACCGGGTGGTTGGTCGAAGGAACTTGAAGTGCAGATGAACAGGATCTTCGGTTCACGTACACTTGACATTTTGAAGAGGATGCAAAAGGCGGTACTATCGAGCTCCTAAACATCGCTCGCACCTTCAAAGTCATAACCAAGTGAACTTGATCAAGGACGGATGATACTTACTCAAGAGGGAACCTGTTTATTTAGATTAGTTTTGATTTTGCAATTTCTTTTACTTTTGGATTTTAAGGCTTAGGATTTAGATTTTTACGCAAATTCTTGTCAGCAACATAGGTCACGCGGTGCGCCCTATGGAGCTTATTTTAGTAGCATTCATATGCTTTATACTGCTATAATAATATTAATATTATGTTTAAAAAATACAACCACACTTTTGAATTTACGGAACATGTTTCGATGTTTCAAACATCATCTTCAGCCATAGTGAGTGTAACATTAAAATTTTAACAAGATAATTCATATATATATATATCAGTGCACTGCACTGATGAGGCCCAGAAGGCCGAAACAGTACTGTCTGCAGTTATATATATATATATATATATATATATATATATATATATATATTAAATAACTTATGAAGGACTTCTTAAGGCAAATTGATTATAATGGCACGTCAAACGTTTCGCCGGTTAGGGCTTCATCAGTGACTGATAAGTTATTTTACAAGACAGAATATATAACAAGTAAAGAACAATGGTCTTTGATCAGGTTCATTAAGCCTGCTAGTGTATGGTCAGGACACGTCCAATACAACCATTCATGACGGTTTCAGTGTTTTTCTTTCTGATTTCGAGCGCTTCAATGATCTTTCGTGTCTGATGTTGTGGAATGTTGTTATGTAGAATGTCCCATGAGATAGATGTCTTTAAGCATTGGCGTATTGGTATGACTAACAAGATGCTGATAAATAGTTTGTTTTTTCATCCGTACGTGTTCCTTGATTCTGGACCCAACAGTTCTACTCGTTTCTCCTATGTAAACTAAGGGCGCGTTCGATTGACCCTATTCCGGAATAAGAATATGTGGAGTGATGATTAAAACGGTATGTTTGGCGCGTTTCAAAGCAGCAAGGACAATAAAAGTATGTTTAAAATAGCATTTTAGCAGATGTTTGACAATTTTAATGTGAATATCCGCAAAAACGAAGGATTTTTAACTTATATTCCATGTATTCCTAATCCGGAATACGGTCAATCGAACGCGCCCTAAATGACAGTGTGTACATTCAATTATGTACAAGCATTTGTTTACCTTCTTAGCTGATGTGCAGGTCTCACAAGCCTCGGGACACTTTTGTTGTTCCTTTGGTGGTCTAAAGATACTTGATAGCGGGCTACCAGTCATATAATGAACTTTGATATTTTGAATACCCGATCGCTTGATTACTGCTTGCGTTTGTTGTTTTAGGGCCTCGTTGATAAATGGGACTTTTATATACACTGGGTCTTGTGCTAGTTCTTGTTCTGTGGGTTGAATATTACATGTCCGTAGTGTGCGTTTG
>OX421446.1:12980196-12982696 GCA_949126865.1 Montipora capitata
ACAAAAATAAGCAAAAGAAACTTTCACCAAAGAATTGAAAGCATGAAACAAAAGTTTACGCTAATCCTGGATTAAGTTAATCGGCTTTCGAACAACCGGGCCCTGGTCTGCAGTCTGCATTTCACACTGACCAACTCGAAAATCCAACTCGAAATCCAACTCGAAAATCCAACTAGAAGTCAAACTCGAAAATCCAACTCGAGTTTCTAACCCTGCAAATAGGCAACCTCTTTTTTAGCGCCAAGTCCGAAGGACGGAGAACCGGCAGTGCTTTTCCAAGGGTAAAGGGTAAAGGGTAACGGGTATTATAACGGGTAACGGGTTAGTATATATCTTGCAAAATTTAGCATTTTGATTTCTTTAATTCAGGCAACAATCTGACCCGTGACTTAAGAATTACCACAAACGATATTGCCTTGTTGCTCTCATTTCATCTTCGTCTTTCAAGTTCCTTGAAAGTTATAACAAAACTCAAATGTAGTTTAATTATACCCACTGGGAGGTGACAACAATTTACTTACGTTTACTACGACCCGGCAATCTAAAGAACAACGCAAGTTATAAAGTAAAGACAAAGTGGTTTCTGTTTGAGTGTCATATAAGTGCTCAAACATACGCAATTTATAAGCCTGGGTCACCAGGAACTCACGAAGCAAATTAATGCATCGAGCGATGAACGGCAGTTTTTATTGCACACTAGCGCGAAATTTCTGTAGGCAATCACAAAGGTGTACAAATCCAAATCAATTCCAAATTCACTTTAGATATACTCGAGTAAAAACCTCTGTCCATCTCACTTGTCAAGAAAGGTTTGCAAAGAAACCAACATAGCCTACAACACATACAGTGGACCAGGCAGAAAACATTGTTTTCACTTCATCCCCTGTTCTCTGTGAAAAGTTTTCCTTACAAAGAAAAATTAATTATGAGCACCATATATTATTCGAGAAAAAAGTGTCATTTCGAACACGGGGTGCTGCTGAAAACCTCGCCCGTGTGGGGCTTAGTTCACTTAATAGGCTAACTTACTCATGAATAAACAAAGGTGTGTTCTATTGAGAAACTTGGGGGTGAGTTTGATTGGAAATCCGTTTTCCGATTTTGTTTCTAACTTTTATTAATTGCACTCATTCTCGAGATTTCAATAGCAAACCATTTTTGGATTTTGTGTTCAGTTGCAATTCTGAAAGATCCGAGTCTAAGTTCTACATGCAGATTTTCGCAGCGAACACAGCCACAAAGTACAAGCGAGACAGAAAATATCAGTTTGCCGTTTTTGCCCCATTCGTGGGATTTGGTCAGCTGTGCTCGCCAATATAGGGCACGCATAATATTGCTTCCACAAGAAGATTAATCATGAACACAACAATTCTTGGACCATGCAATCGAGTTCTCCCCATTTCAACAGGGTGTAATAGGAATTATTAGCTGCGCCAAGCACGTGAACAAAAAAGGTGGTTTAAAATACATTACCCTTTACCCTTTACCCTTGGAAAAGCACTGCCGACGGAGAACCTTTTTGGTTTAGAATGGGGCATGATAGGTCAAGTAAGCAACATAATATTTCCTGATTAAAATTGCGGTGTCAGATGTCAATATTCCAAAGGGTCGGACACAATATGATGCCTTATTTGACGCAACTGAGGTTGAAATTTCTTCAAATTCTTTGTTAGACCACGCATAGTGGTGGGCAAGTATCTCCATAGGCAGCCCAAGTTCGCCCAAGTTCGCGTCACTAGAGAGCGTGTAATAATTAATTACTAGTGGCAAGATGGCCTTTGAGTGCAAGCGGTATTCGGTTACGGGTAGGCTTTTATAGATTATGCTAGTAAAAGTAGCATATATTATGCTAGTAGCATCGTTTTCTTTTTTGGCGAAATTATGCTAAAATTATGCTCTTTTTTTCCAAATTATGCCCCTTTCTTTAAAATTATGCTCTTTGAAAAAATTGCAAATAACTCAAAAAATTCATATTAGAAGCCGTTGGTATACAAGAAAGAAACGCAACAAATCCACAATGAAATTCAAATAAACATGTGGTTCATGTTAACATGCACACTAGTACTAGACTAGACTCTCATGTAGCTTATCTGCGACTGTTATATTGCAGCATTACACTTGCTTGCAAGTAGCCAGAAAGTGCACTCTCTTGCTGCTCATGGAAAGACGCCGAAAGCAGGCTAAAAACTCTTTCTGCGGCAGCATAAGAAGGTTGAACAAGTAAGACTTTCTTGACCGCAGAGCCTCTCTTCGTGGACCTTCCACCACTCAAATTTTCTTTCCTCGCTTTCAATAGCCACATCCTGAGTAGCAGTGATGTACTGCGGCAGCTCTTTGACAAGACCGTCGATTGTCGCGTCATTGTCGAGGAATGGAAAAATCCTGAGGACTTCTACGCTGGCTCGTGTTGGCATCAACCAGCCAACGGTCACGGGGCACATCACTCTTGCAGCTTGGAAGGCCGTAACTGCATCGTTAAGATCCACATTAAACTTCCGTA
>OX421446.1:12995196-13000196 GCA_949126865.1 Montipora capitata
ATCAGTCAATGGTATCATACACAGGACAAACAAAACCGGTGACAGAGTTTCTCCCTGGAAGATCCCTCTTCTTACGTCTACATCCCCCAATTACTATTATTATCATTATCATTATCATTATCATTACTACAGCATTGCCGAGTAAGATTGTTAGAATCTCAGCGCGAAAATCCAAGAATTAAGCCCTGAGCCTGGCAATATTAAAGAAAAAATCATGTGTTAGTTACGTCCACCAAACCAAAGCTGAGTCGTTGTTTGTTGGCTGGATGTACAACAAAATTTTTGATTCACTTTAAAGTAGTAGCCAAAGTTATCTTCTCCACTAACGCTATCTTTTGGATCGAAATCACAACCTGCTTGAACGGAGCTGTCGATGTGTAGTTGCCATACGTTCGGCCAGTACCACGTACTTGCCGTACAATTTGTACAATTATTTCCCCGGATGTTGATAAACTCGTAAATACGGCAAACGTTTTTTCGTTGGGAAGCTCCGATGATATCATTGTCTGCAAACGAGGCTCGCATATAGTCTTTGTACACGATGCCGTCCGTCTCGAAACGGCAGGTTGCTCGCCAGTGCGTTGATTGCCGACCAAGCCACATGAGATCACTTGACGGTATTAAATAGGCCTGCCAATTTGGGGAATCACCGCTAACGGCTTCAGAATCGGAATAGTTGTTTAACCCCACTGTCTGTAAACGAAAAAAAAATGCAAAACAAAGTTCAGAAAGGTCCTTTAAGAATTACAAACTTTGTAAAATGATCTCATTGCTCACTGCATCTCAACTGAAGACTTTAACTTCTCTCATAGGTTTTATTAATTGTAGCAGTTTTCAGTTGAATGATGGCTGCTTGTTATGGATTTCCATCAGCCTATTACTAAATGTAGCAATGATAATTCCCTTAGGTGATTGGCTGAAAAATATCGCTCATCACATGTTTTCCAGCGCGCATCACGTGTATTTGCTTCTCATTCAGGATTGACTCATTTATTGCCGAAAAACCTTAAATAACAATGATCACAACCAGGTTTTCTGAGCCCGCGAGACTAAGCACCCCCAGCAAACCATTGTTTTAATGAAAACCGCTGGTCAGCAACCTGGTTCTGGTCATTGCGCTGTCCAAGGTCTTCCTTTATTGCCAGTGAATGTTGTGAATGGCCGAATCAATTACTGTTGTTTTCGTTTAGAGTTCTAATAACACGTTCTTCGAAGTCATGAAAAAAATCTTGGAAATAACTTACATCGAAGAGATGCTTTTTAGCAAGACTGAAGGACTGTATTAAGGTCCAAGCAAAGTCAGGACCAGAGGCGTCGAAGTCGCAAAATACTTGAATGGTATGATGGTGGTCATCAATTATTCTGTAGTATCCAGGAGTAGCCGCGCCTGCTGCTTTGTAGGCCTGGCAGCTTTCTCTCAGTCTTATCTCACAGTGTCTACCAATAAACTTGACCGGACATGAGCAATTGTACCTAAGGCCCTTGGGATTACATACTTCTGTACACGTTCCACCATTTTGACAAGGATTTCCTGCACAGCAGCCATTGGTACACGGAATGCCACCGACACATGACGTCACACTGTTTTGCTATTGCAACATAAATAGTAGATTTGTTTGTGAATACCCATCTTTTATATAATATACACGGCAAAATTTGTCTACTCCGATTGGCTAAGAGAAATGCAGTTTCCAGGCAACACAGTCTAGAGTGCAAAAGGTGGCAACAATTGATTGGTAAAATGATCAAGGCCAATCAAATGGAGCAATTTTTGCGTGATTGCGTGATATGCTTGCATTTCTTCTCGTCTCAAAATTTTTTTCATGTATAGTACACATATGTATTAATAAATAATCGCATCACTTTTCTCGTGCAAATTGAAATAAACTGTCAAGTATTCGTGATTTTTTTTTCAAAGACTAGTCAAATTGCGCTCGCTTTTTAATTTTTTTCAATTTTGTTCTTCTGAAGAAATTTACTCTTTTGTTCCAAATTGCACTCGAAATCATGTGATTACCTATACTATGGCTTATTGCTACCATTTTAAGATTCTAAAATGTCTAAAATGATTCAGGCCTTAATAATAAAAGCATTTCTAGATAAACTCAAATAACTGTTTCCTTATAGGGCCAAATTCTTACCTTAGCGACGGATTTAAACCTTTGAAGGCCAAGTAGAGGCTCTTTACAAATTGTGTTTCAAAATTGCGGGAATATTACGCAATGAAATACATAGAACTAACTTAAACTTTTAGAATAAGCTCCTGGAAAGCTGCCTTGCAAATATGGGGCAATGATGATCATCTCGCGGCTAACACTGACACTTTCTCATAGTGTTTGTAACAAAGATACGAGTTACCTTCATGAAAAAAGAAACAGCAGTTGGAATAATAATCAAGCACAGCAATACGAGAAAAATAAGCCTGAAAATGGTACCCAAACTTCCACGGAATCTTAAACTATTACCCTGCATTTTGCCTTTTTCTTAAATCATTTAGAGAACCTGACTTCATCAGTAGTTATCTGAATACCTTTTTGAACAGTTCTCTTCGAAGGTTGTAATAACGCGAACCCGCAGATGTTTTCAAGGAACTTGAATTGGCGGTAAACTGGCTCTCGTCGTTCAACTCACAGAATTTACCTTCCGGGTCGCTTTCCTTGTAGTTGAAGGACAAGCACCGACAGTCTTCCACACACAAAGCATGACAGTCAATTGGATTAACTGTAGAAGCCTTGTGAAAAACATGACCAACAAACTCCGAGTTCTCGAAGGCATCTTTTTTTAGATTAAGCGCATATATTTGACAATATCCGTCCCCACAATTGGATTTCACAAGTTGTGAAACATTGAGGAGCGAAAGCATTAAGAACGTGGCTGCAAAAATCATTTTCGATTTCAAATAACCTTGTCGGCTTATTGCGTTTATATCTGGAAGCGTGCAGCCTGCAAGTGGTTCAGTTCCCGTCAGTTATCAGCTTTCGGGTACTCTATATCGTTGCGTGTGGTTAATTTAACTACAAACAATAATTAATTAGTCATTCTCCTTTCATTATCTCCCGTACTCGCCAAAACATTGCCTCAATAACTGATGAGAAGACATCAAACCCGCGGGAGAAGCTTTCCATTATGTTTGCATCTGGCAGATGCAGATAATTATTCTTAACAAAATAGAGAACATGCACTGTGACAGGTGTTAATACTGCTCCATCATGAGGAGCTTAACTTGGGTCAGGAATGTGGGTCCCCGCTGTTTAGGTTTAAAAAAAAATACCAAAATCTCAGTGGGAGTTGCAACAAGACTCACACTAAAAAGGCAGAGCGAGAGACAAAGGGAGAGAGAGGTGTTCATCTCGACACATTTGTTGTGCCGACTTCGTCAAATATCTCAAATTACTTTAAATTAATTTTGAGTGACGTGTCAAAATAGTCCAGAGGCACAATAAATCAATCTGAAATCTTTTCTAAAACACGGTTTACAACGGCCAGCATCATGCAATTAAAAAATGGAAAATTATTTCTTTATTCTCTTTATTTCAAATTAATTTAAACACAGGCAAATTATTTTGTCAGTTAACTTTCAGGCTACCGAGATGCAACTTGTTTTGCCTGGCATACACTTTTCTCAACAGCAACGGTGAATTGGTTCTTTTCTGATTTTAAAGCAATCCATTTTTAAGTTTTATACTTATGGAACTCGTTAACTGAGGAATAAAACTCAACAGCTATTACACCTTCGAACATCTGTTTTACAATGACTGCAAAATTCTCGCGCGCTCATTGGCTAATTTCTATTGTCAATAACCGGACAGACAACTGACAGACAAATAAATTTATGCGAAATTGACTCGATATTGGTGGCGTCAGCTTGAAGAAAATTGAAGTTTCTCGCATTTTTGTCTCGCGTTCTTCTGGTGTTTTGACTTAATTTTGATCCTTCTGCCTTTTTGTTATTGTAAAAAACAAATTGATGTCAGTTTTTCATGCGTCTGTCCTGTTATTGACAATGAATTTCGTCATAACATTGTCAATAACAGGACAGACGCATGAAAAACTGACGTCAATTTGTTAACTTCCCTAATTCTCCGGTTAAACATGAAACGTTAGTGATCTATTGGTGTATTTGTTAATTTAAACGCAGGCAAATTATTTCTTAACCGTCAGACTGCCGAGATGCAACTTGTTTTGCCTGGCATACACTTTTCTCAACAGCAACGGTGAATTGGTCCTTTTCTGATTTTAAAGCCAATCCATTTTTAAGTTTTATACTTATGGAACTCGATAACTGAGGAATAAAACTCAACAGCTATTACACCTTCGAACATCTGCTTCCCTAATTCTCCGGTTAAACATGAAACGTTAGTAATGTATTGGTATATTGTTAATTTAAACACAGGCAAATTATTTTGTCAGTTAACTTTCAGGCTACCGAGATGCAACTTGTTTTGCCTGGCATACACTTTTCTCAACAGCAACGGTGAATTGGTTTTTTTGTGATTTTAAAGCAATCCATTTTTAAGTTTTACACTTTTGGAACTCGATAACTGAGGAATAAAACTCAACAGCTATTACACCTTCGAACATCTGCTTCCCTAATTCTTCGGTTAAACATGAAACGTTGGTGATGTATTGGTATATTTGTTAATTTAAACACAGGCAAATTATTTTGTCAGTTAACTTTCAGGCTACCGAGATGCAACTTGTTTTGCCTGGCATACACTTTTCTCAACAGCAACGGTGAATTGGTTCTTTTCTGATTTTAAAGCAATCCATTTTTAAGTTTTATACTTATGGAACTCGATAACTGAGGAATAAAACTCAACAGCTATTACACCTTCGAACATCTGCTTCCCTAATTCTCCGGTTAAACATGAAACGTTAGTGATGTATTGGTATATTTGTTAATTTAAACACAGGTAAATTATTTTGTCAGTTAACTTTCAGGCTACCGAGATGCAACTTGTTTTGCCTGGCATACACGTTTCTCAACAGCAACTTTGAAT
>OX421446.1:13010196-13027696 GCA_949126865.1 Montipora capitata
TTGTTCGCTTTTAAATCGTTGTGCAGGATACCGCACGAATGTATGTGCGCCAGAGCTTCGATGACTTTCGTCAACACACCTAGCCAACCAGGTTTTTCCAGATAATTTTTTTTTCTCATGGCACTGGACAAGGTCAGGCTTCTATGTTTTCGGCCATGAAACTTTGTAATAAGCCGAAGCGGCTCGCTCTTCGTTATCACACCAAATAGCAAAGGCACGCCGCTGTGATCTCCGAGGTAGCTGATCATTCTCGCTTCCTGGCGAACTTCTTTTTTGAGGTCGTTAGTGGTCCATTTTTTCACAGACTTGAACTCTTTTACAGTCACGAGCAGATCTCGGTAATAAGCGAGATAACAGTTTCCAAATGTTCCTGATCCAAGAAACTTTTCTGTCCGCACTACTAACAAGGGATTGATCTCTTTAACGTGGTGTTGGACGTCGACTTGTCTTCGCGGCCGGTTAGCAGGTTCGCCACGCTTCTGCTCTGCTACTTCTCGCACAGACGTAACTACTCGATCTTCTTTTCTGCCAATAGTTGCCGAGTTGCCGGCGATGGCTGCAGCTGTTTTCATGGTTTTCTCCTGAATCTTCTGCTCCCCTACTTCTCGCACAGACGTAACTACTTGATCTTCTTTTTTGTCAATAGTTGCTGAGTTGCCGGCGATGGCTGCCGCTGCTTTCATGGCTTTTTCTTGAGCCTTCTTTTGTCTCCACCTTTTCCTTGCTTCTTTCCGAATTTTCTTCAACTTCTCTGGATCTTTGATCGTTTTCCGTTTGTTTCGAGCCATTAAGGATGAATACGGTAAAAATTTTACAAAAGCAACAAGTGGAAGAGCAAACTTATTTCCAAGATGAAAAATGTACACAGCTATCGCTGAAAAATTGATTTCACAGGCGATCTTTCCAAAGTGAGAGACGGGATGCGTTTGGCAAACACGTGTATTGGATATTAAATGTATATGATTGGTGGAGCACAACGAACTCAGGAAGTAGCTATTCCTATGACAACAACACAAAGGACTAAAACTATTTGCCGGAAAACCATCCCCTATTTCACACATTACCCAGGTATTCATTGCTAAAGGGAGCTTTGTTCCATCACAGCAGTTCTTCATGAAAAGCTATTACAAGGCTTTTAATTCACGGAGATTCTCACCATTCTTGCAAGCATGGCTGTTTCTTTAGCTGTTTTTAAAACGCACTGCGATTTATGTCCGTCCGAATTTAATACCACTACTGCGTTACTTCGACACAGAGAGGCAAAACATCATATTAATGCGCATTTGGTGACAATTCTGCCGTTTTATAATGGTCAGGAGGTCATACGGCTTCCTCCAAGAATTAGAAGAGGGCAAAGGTCTTCAAGCTACAAACAGTGGATAAGTGGCACACAAGCCACCTCACCACGACAAGGTACGGACCATGAGGTGAAAAAACAGTGGGGGGATAAAGAAAAAAAAAAAACAGGTCTTTGTCTTCAGATAACAACAGCCCAAACAGGTCTGACTACCCAAGAGAGACAGAACCAGGTGAAAATAAAAGTTCTGTTCTTCAGATAACAACAGCCCAAACAGGACTGACTACCCAAGAGAGACAGAACTGGGTAAACAAAAATAATAAATTAAAATAAAATAAAAGTTCTGTTCTTCAGATAACAACAGCCCAAACAGGACTGACTACCCAAGAGAGACAGAACTGGGTAAACAAAAATAATAAATTAAAATAAAATAAAAGTTCTGTTCTTCAGATAACAACAGCCCAAACAGGACTGACTACCCAAGAGAGACAGAACTGGGTAAACAAAAATAATAATAAATTAAAATAAAATAAAGTTCTGTTCTTCAGATAACAACAGCCCAAATAGGACTGACTACCCAAGAGAGACAGAACCAGGTGAAAATAAAAGTTCTGTTCTTCAGATAACAACAGCCCAAACAGGACTGACTACCCAAGAGAGACAGAACTGGGTAAACAAAAAAAATAATAAATTAAAATAAAATAAAAGTCCTGTTCTTCAGATAACAACAGCCCAAATAGGACTGACTACCCAAGAGAGACAGAACTGGTCAAAAAATATACATAAATAATAGAAGTTCTGCTTTCAGATAACAACAGCCTAAACAGGACTGACTACCCAAGAGAGGCAGAACTAGCCAAATAAAGAATTTTCTGCCTTCATATAACCACAGTTTAAACAGGACTGTCTAGCCAAGACAGGAAGAATAGTGTAGGGCACCTTGGTTCTATGGAGTACTCCAGTCAAGGATCTGCAACATTAAAGTTTTCCTGTGTTGATCCATATCAGAAAATCTCCACTGGAAGTTGTTGATGCACAAAGACCCATTCTGAATCATATCCCTTGCAGCCATGATCACACCAATCCCACAGCTTCCAACGCCAATCATTTTCGAGTTAACCGGTGCCTGAGATGGCATACCAAAGCGCCGAAACATTGGATAGTTTTTCCAAAACCTTGTTTGGAAAGATGGATGGTGTGGGTACATTTCAGAGAGTAACTCTAATGACCTCTTGACTGATGGAAGGGACATGGCAGGAACTGCTGACTGCAGGCCATCATCAAAGTACATCTCTTTCTGGGCTAAATCGACAAAGATTAAGCCCCAATGGTTAGGCATGTAAACTGGCACTAGAATTTGCTGCAAATCATGGACATTTGGGAGGTGCTTTGTTGTTTCATTTAATTGCCACTGCTGGAAATTCTTGTCATTGCAGCTCATCCAATCATAAAACTCTGTGGGAAAATACACAGTGTCATTCTTACCATTTTCTCTGGCATCATCCAAAAACTTACTGATGCATATATCAATGACAAAGCTATCGATATAGCGTTCCTCAACAAGATCAGAGTATGACGTGGAATCCAATCCCTTCTTACCATACTTTAGTATGGGGTGGTTTTTAGGATGATGCCAAAGGGCATCTTGTACTCGCACGAGATCTTCAGATGAGCATTTCATTTTAGAAAGCCAGTTAGCTTCTGAAGATACTTTGCGAGTAGTGTCAGCTAGTGTGCAGAAGCGTTTTAGGATACAGAGGGCACTCTCAGAAAACTGACCCTTGCCTACAATGTCAATACCGGTAGGATTCATGCCAGCCCTTTTAGCATCACACAGAACTTTCTGAGCCTTCTGGATGTCACTTTCACAGGGACGCTCTGTTAACGAGAAGGGATCTGTATTGGAGGTTTTACCATAAACTGGCCTGAGTGTCAAGGAAGATCTTGCTGCCAGTGGTCGAAGTAAACTGTGTAGTGCAGCGTCTTCACCTCTTGTGCTAGCTTTGGCCATTGCAACTTGCAAGGCAGTTTGCTGTGGCAACATGGTCTCACCTTGATCCTCAATGACAACTGCAGCCTTCGGTTGAGGAGATGAATGAGAAGTGACAGACTCCAAGTTACATTTAGCTGGTTCAGATTCTGGACTGAGTACTGGGGCTGGCTCATTCAGCATGGCAGCATCTAAATCCAAGTTGGTAGCCATTGGGTGACACTTACCAGAAAGATCTTGTGGTGGGGTTGGCTCATTCAGCATGTCAGTATCTGAAACCAAGTTGGTAGCTATTGGGTGACACTTGCCGGAAAGATCCTGTGGTGGCTGTGGATGGATGTGGACACCATACTGACTTTCCCAATGATCATGGCAGTATTCTAAAATACTGGACGTCACCGTGTCCTCAACCCTAGTGCCATGGTCTTTATCATAGCAGTATGTAAGGAAGTCACTTCCAAACATTTGCTCAAATAAATTATTGATTACTTGAACCCAAGTTTTCATAGCTCCAGTCCACGATCTCATTTCATGACCAGCACTTTTCCAGCCACATCCACGGTAGATAAATATTTTCTTTCCTACGAATGAAAAAAAGAAAAGAAAAGAAAGTGATTGAGGGAGTGAAAACCATACCTGTTTCCAATTAACTCTGCATGCCAGCAATTAATGCTAATGTTACACAATTATGTCATAAATGTTGCATTAAGATTCATGTAACTAAATTAAGTGTTTATTTACTTGGTTTGCTTTTAACTCCATGTGTAAAATGCACCTAAGGAGTTAATCTATTGATTTAGTATTACAAAATATCCATGATACATACTCGGTTTTCAATACTTACTGGCCACAATGCAATTTTCAGCTTGTTGGAATGAATACCTCAACGACAGCAGCATGGTTGCATACCAGTGCGTGAGAATTTGATTCACTATAGGAAGAAAAATATTGTTTTCAAACCCAATTTATGTGATATTACAATTTATTTTCCTTTCATTTTAACTTGATTCCATATCATTATGGCCTCAACAGACACACTCTAAGGAGTAACCATACAGTGACTGGACTATAAAAAGTAAAATAATTTTAATTACTACTGATAGCAGTAATGATAATGATGACAAGGATGATGATAATAATACAATATCCTGTAACTCACATGACTGCCCAGGTCCAGATGAATCATGATTTGTTGCCTTAGAATACAGCTGCCTGTGTAGCTTGTGAGAAGCCTCAAATCCTTGGCCAGAATATTTATAGAAGGACCTAAAGTGCCGTAGGAGCATAGCACTGTGATCTATGACAAGGTGCCCATAATCACCAGTGCCAAGATGTACACCAAATAGCTTTTTCAACAAAAAGCCCCACTCCTTGCACTAGCAAGTACAGCAAAAAAAAAAACAACAAACAAGAATGTAATAAGAAATTATTACATTATCACTGATGGGTAACCCTCTTTACCTGTAACATTTTTAACTCTATACACAATAATTTTGACACTACAGACAAGCATGTACATGTAGTTTTTGACAATAACATACAGCTTTGGCATTCAGGTGTAGAAAAGCCATGGTTGAAATTGTTTTCTAGCTTACTTCATAAAGGTGCTAACCTGCCATTTTCAGTCAATTCAAACAAAATCTAGAAATGTTTAAGCAAGTGTATGTATATGGACCAAGGACTATGGCCACAAGAACTTCGTAAGAGAATACAGTGTAATAATTGCTTTCAATATAAAAAATAATACCTTGACATCATGGATATCAATCAATTGCTCTTCATGGTCTTCAAAGACCCTGTCACGCATTGTGTGGGCAATGTCCCTCCAATCACAGCAAACCTGACAACAGTTAAGTATTAGTTAAATAAAGTTACAGCAGCTAAACTTTTCATTTCTTCATAAATAAAACTGCTAATCTTTCAGTTGAAAATGTGGGTTGTTGAACGACACTGATTCAGGGTTTTCAAATTTAGCCGGCGCCCGGCGCAAGTCACCGGCTACTTCAAGCATTTGCGCCGGGTACTTTTCGTATTCCAAATTTTACTAACTACACAATTCTGTTTCACCAAATCATAATCTGATTTTTTCGAGGAAATAAATGAATGCGGACTGATGAACAGTGCGGCTATTACATATACCTTTTGATCTTCGAAGCGAGAGCTTTTTTTAGCGGGAAAGTCTGCTCGTGTTCACGGACTCTCATTTGAACGTGCATGTATCGGCGCAGCAGCAGATTTGTTCTCACGTGAAAGTTGCAACATGAAGCGGAGGCAGCAAACGATGTTGTCTTTTCTGTCAAGTGCGGAGAAGTCTCGAAGAGAAACAGGTAACAATAATTTTAGGAATAAGAGTTAACAAATATTACGTGCTGTTGCAGTTCACTGTTCTGAAAGTGACGATAAAACAATAGGCCGAGGCTGAAATGACCACAGTATCTGTAGCTTTAGCGGCATCCGCGTGTTGAATGCGAAGGCAGTCTTTCTCGTGAAATGTTATTCATTATGGTCTTGACTGCACCAAATGTATTTTCAAGAAAAGACTGAAAGAAGTCATAACAAAAAAAGCCTTCAACAGCGCAAGTGTTTAGAAATTCAGACAAACGAAACTGCGAATTGCAGCGAATCGAAGTAGAAAGGAAACAAGACCGCTGACTTTGTTATGATAATACTTCATGTATGTAAAAGGAAATATATCAACGGGGGCCGCTTTTCGTGCTCCGGCTACTTTACAATTTCCTCCTGCTACTTTTTTTCAATTTGAAAACCCTGTGATTTTCCAGTCAGGCAATGATTTTTACAAGTGAATGACTCAATCGAGTGTATGTAGTCTACTTGTACATGTATGTTAAAGTTAGCTATCAGTTTACCTTGACAAAAAATTCAATTTGAAGTTGGGCTGCATAATTTGCAAAGGGATCAGTGTGGTCTTCCAGTATTTTCTTCTTCCCTCTTTTCCTTTTCTTGGGTAGGGGTTCCTGATTGCCACACTGTTCTTCCAGCTCCAGAAATCTTCCATCTACTTCTTTCTGTCTATTAACCCAGTTCTCCTTCAGGGTCTCCAAGAATACTTTAAGTTCTTACAGCCAAAAACATAGAAAGAATCCAACAGATCGTCAGTGAAAACATTTAATAGGAATAAAATGGATCAATTTGTTGTAGTCTGGAGCACCCCAGGGTTTCCCTGATTAAGTTTGTTTCCAGCCATTCGATCATAGCCTGGGGTTGAGAGACAGACGACTTTGTGTGGGTAAAGTTTCTTGCTTAAAGGAGCTACACCAAGATTACAATGTATGAAATTTACTTTAAATAATCATTAATAATAATAATAATAATAATAATAATGATAATAATAACAGCAATAACTTTATTTAAATGTCAAATGTATTTAGCACTATTAAATGTGCTAATTGGGGACACTGTATATAAGCAAACAAATATTTCAAGTACAACATAAACCATTAAGAATCCCAACTGGTAAGGAAACCTTAAAATAATAGTTTGCCAGGGTAAACAAACATGAAATAGGTAGGTGTAATTCAAAACATACATGTAGGTGGACGAGCATGAGGAAAATTAAATAAGATTACAAATGAAATGACAAACTTGAAAATTTAGGCAAAGGATACTTGACTGAACTGTAGCTCTATTAAGAACAATTTCAGATCTTGAGAAAGTTATGAATATTGAATAGGTTGATGAGTAAATAAAAAATTATTCAGTGAATAATTTATAAAAATAGTAAGGTAATGAGCTTCTTTGAGATGTCCCTTCACCTTTTGTGTCATCGAGGTCAACTGTTTCTTGCCGCGTACCATAGTCTCTAACAAAGGTTCCCCTCTCGAGTATCTCATCTGCAAACTACAAATACGGACACTGTTAATTACATTGTTTCTCTGTAAAGCTTAATTATTTCTTCCCTAAGATGTCACCTCAACCCAAACTGAATTCATGTGTATTAAAAAGATATAAAGCATTAAATTCTGCTCAGTAATATAAGATATTTAAAATCTTGCTAAAAGTCAACCCACCGATATCCTCTGTTCAATAAAGGTGACGTAGTTCAGGAGAACGTCTCTTGCAGCTCCAGGACATTCCTCATAGTAATGGGCAACTTTCTCAAGGGGGAGTGACCTTGCTACAATTTCTTCAAAGTTCTTAAGAACTTCTCTCTCCATCGAACCTGATAAAGGATTTACCTTGACTTTAAATACCAGCCACCAACTTACTTGCAAGCGCAAGCGACCAAATTTCTGAGCGAGTAGCCTGAACAGGCGCCTAGCTTATCACAAGGTGATTCATCCTCACTTTTAATTAATTAATTCTGGGCTCTTGAAAAAATGACTTGGGCTACTAACTTTTAATGTTGGAAGCCCGAAGGGCTCCAGAAAATTTTTCTTAGGCAGCAGCCTTGCAATGTCATTAAAAGGCACAGGTACCCATACTACTCCATGACCTTCATATAGCAAATGGAGTGAAAATTAAAAGTGAGTGAGTGAGTGAAAACTTTATTTTAGCACGATAGGTAAAATCAGCATTGCTGGTGGGGTCGTGCAAACAATAGTTACGGAAAAATAAAATACTTAAAACATATGTACAATTTAAAATTTAAGACTTAAAATAAAAAAAAATTAAAAAAAATAAATAAATAAAATAAAATAAAATAAAATCTATCAGAAATATTTGTAGTCAGTGTCTCTGTTGTTGGTTATGGCTAAAATCGGTTCAAAATTTATTTTATCTGTGTCAAACTTTCGAAGACAGCGTTTAAAGTCTTTCAAAGTTTTAGCCGTTGTTTCCTAGGACTTTGTAAGTAATTATGTTCACAAAGTTATGTTCATTCTGAAAATGGGCTCATTCTTTTGGCATATTTCTGATTGCATTATGTTGGTGATTAACAATTGAATAATGGACTGATGACAGTACCTGAAAAAGATGCAACATGTATATTTTGTCTCTCTATTCCTGTTTGTTGTCCTTTCCGTTCTTTAACTGTTACTCTAGGAAAACCTCTACAGTTTTCAGGCCCATAATCAGACAAGGCATCATTCAACTTGTCTAGGGTTCCAACTCGATAGGCAAACAAACCCAATGAGCCCAGAAGCTGCTCACAATTTCGCATCTCACAATGTAGAGAGCAAAGATTTATGCTGCTCAAGTCTTCCTCCAGAAGAAAATTGAGATCATCTCGAAGGCCTGAACCCCTGAAAACGAACAAAGTTGCTTACGTTGACCTTGGAAATTTCTATTATTTTATATTTACCAGTCGGTTGTGCTCACAACACCCTCACCTTCCGATGTTAGCTTTGGATCTTAAACAATCCAGGCATGTCTCATCTGCAGCAACTCCATGGCAAGTGCAAGCCTAAATTAAAGTTATGGACAGTATAAATATTGATCTCATTTAGAATGCTGGAAGAAACAAATTTTTCCACAACGAGCTGTAGAGCTACTGGATAATGATATCTGTAAAATTCTTTGTCTTAACATTGTTTATTAGGATTTATGAATTCAAACAAATACATGACGTATATTACTGACGATAATAGTACTAAATCATAATTGACATGATTGAAACAGATAGTCACTGAACCCTATACGAAAATGCAGTTTTCAATTAAAGTAGGTGTTAATTAATGCAGTTACAATCAAACTTAATATATAAAACCTTACCCTTATTGCATCACAAAATGCACAACACTGTACTCCATAGCCTTTGCCACCAAGGAGGAAATCCTCATCGTCTTTTTTGTTCAGGAGTAGCAACAAAGCCTTGTAGTCCAGAGTCACTTAAGGTAATATAAGGGAAAACAATTCATAATACATGTTTGAGGCAAAACAATATGCAAGGACCATTTCACATACTGTATAAGTTTGTCCAATTTCCCAATAAACCAATACTATTAATGTTGATTTAACCCTTACCCTATTTAATGACAGGATTGTTATGATATTTAGAACACAGCAAAATGTAAGCTACTGAACAGTGCCATAAATATTTATTAAAGTAATTATCAAACAATGTTTACCGTCGCTTATTTTGAACAATTGTTCCCTGTAAAAAATTGTAAATTAGTTTTAACTTAATTTTTTTCCAATTAGAATTTACAAATAACAATGTCCCATTAACTAAATAACAGCATTTCAAAATTCATTCCCTTTCTTATCAGTCTGATTTAAGTAACTATTTACCTGTGAAAGAGATGTTGTACCTTTTCCCATCCACAACAATGCCATGTTTTTTTAAGACATTCTTCTGGCAATTAAGATTTCTAATCAATTGCTTTAGATTTGCCCTAATATAAGAATAGGGACAAAGAGAAAATATGTTAAAACTCATTTTAATTGAAAGAATGAAATACACCGAAAAAAAAAGTATTCATCACAAAATTCAATTAAAGCTGCGCATGAAAGAAAGGGAACTCTTTTTGTCTAGAGTCTCTACTACATCTTAAATAACTGATTGGTACATACATGTATGAATGTTCCTTTTCTTTACAGCAACATTTCAATGCCTGCTTTAATTCTTATCCAAAAACACAAAATGCCTTGTGCATTTTAAAAAACTTTAAATTTGTTCATTATTGCACAATCAGTAGTCACTGACCTATTCTCTTTACAATTCCCTATAGCAATAGGGTAGATTGACAAGGCACTCTCAGAACTTTTATTGGCAAAATCAATGGGTGCCAGACCTACAGCCACTTGATTTTTACCTTGAATACAAAATACAAAAAAATAAATAGTTTTATTACACAATACTGATAACATATTACTGTTTACCCATAGAATGACACAATCATAATAAAAATACTGCAGTACATACTGTTAGGCAGAGAAATAAAACACCCGGTATTAAAATATGTTGTTGATACACTCACCACCAAGAGGACGGCCATCAAGTTTAACATTGAATTCCAGGTCCTCAGTGTCACAACAATGAAGGCGCTGTTCTCGTATGGCCCAGACAAGAACAGATTGTAGGTCCACATCGCACGCTTCAAAGTCAGCATCATTAACTCTACCAATTTTCAGCGTTTTCCGCACAACAGAAAATACTAACTTCTTTACAGCCTTGATTTCATTTTTTGAAAGAAGTAAAGGTGTATCACCAGATCGCTAAGGATAAATAGAAGGAAACTATTAATGGAAGCATATATTTCACTCCTATAGACAATCATCTCTTATCAAGTCATCTTGGACCACCCTCTCAGCCAGTCAAAGGCAAAAATAAAACTAATTGCGATTTGGCCACTTGTGTTTTCTTGCTTCTGGCCAGTTCCTTATGATATTACGACATTTGATTCATTGTGTTTGGCCATTGTGATTATCGTATTTATTCAATGAAGTGCCCAGGGTGCTTATTTAATTTTTGGACTTTCAGGGTGGGCGCTTATTCGAGGTGGGCACTTATTCGAGGCTGGGTGCTTATTAAAATTAATTTTCACCATTTTCAGTAAGTAAAAAGTTTATTTTGTGACAAAACATGACAAAATATTAAAGTATATAAATTGTAACTGTTCATTGTTCAGTTTACGTATGCCCAGGACTAACAACTCATTGTTTGGTCTTCGCAGAAATCTCTTTAGCTATCATAATTTTCAATCAACTTCAATGTCATTGTCGCTCAGCTCAATAACTGAACATTCTGGTGCTGCCTCCTCAACATCCGACAGCGTAACATCAGCAAAAAAATGGGTCAGCCGCGCGAGAAGCTGTTAGGGCTTGCTGGATGGATGTCAGGCAATCTTGTTCTTGGGGGTGGGCGCTCATTCGAGGCTGGACGCTTAATAACTTTTTCTACCTTCAGGGTGGGCGCTTATGCAAGGCGGGCGCTTAATCAAATAAATAGGGTACTTTACTTTTGGCTTTAAGGTCACTCTGAGTAAAATTGAAAATGTTCAATTATGAAACTCATAATACTAGACACATTTTTTATTTGGAAGTAACCTTGACAAAAGTATTAAATGATAGTAATTTAACTTTTTTTGAAAATACATAACCATTACGTTGAGCAAATCACAACAAATAAAAAGCAGCAGCATGTACACAAAACTAAGAACAATAAATAGAAAAAGAGAACGAAAGTTTTTGATGTCACTCATCGTTTACTCAAATTATGGACTTACCCCGGTCTTTCCAAGTTGGGTCAAATTGAGCAGCGTCTGCCATGCTGAATCAGGAAGCTTGGTGTGCAACTTGAAATAGAGCAGCACCCAATCTGGAACTCTCATGCTCTGGAAAACACGAGTGTGTGTTTCTGAGGACAGAAGCTCAGAAAAGCCTTTCTTCGACCCCTTTGAGTCCATTACAATATTTACGACCTCCGATATGTGGTTTCTCACATTTTCTCTCTGAGCATCATCGCCATAAATAAAACTGTTTCCTAGAACGCAAGCAATTGATTCTTTATATTTGTCTGAGACGTCACTGATTGAATCTAAAACTTCCTTGCACTTAGCTACCACTTGTCGTTTTCTGGTCGTCGATCCGAGGTCTGGGCTGCATTTTGTCTCCTCGATCGAACTGCAGGACGATGATGGTGAACGAGAGTTGGCAGGAGTCGAACAGCATGTTGGCTCTGAAGAAGAAAAATCACTTAAACTCGTTTCAAGATCAACAACCTGACCCTGAAGGTTCTTCAGTTTGAGTTCAAGGAATTCAATTGACCGTGATTTTTCGGCCAGTTCTGCATAGAGCTCCTCAGAGGCTTGAAAAACCGGGCACGCTTTCCCGCCAAAAGCGAAGAACATAGGATCGCGGTGCTCCATGTCCAACGCGATGGAGTTCAGGAGATTTACAATCGGCGTGAATACAGCTGAATTCAGAACGCCACTAGCTGAACGACCACTTTGACGTAGTAGTCCGGCAATTAAACCAAAGGTCGAAGCCACATATACTGTATTTGGCGTTCTTTGGAAGTCACTGGAATATGCCGATTTGGCGGGCTGAAGTTCCCGCGGAGCCACACTCCGAAGTTCGTCTGGAAATGACTTGAAAATTCCATTCCTGGCGAAATCCTTCGGATAACCTCGACAAACTTCTTTAGTAAGGACATACCAATGTTTTCGAGGGTCAAGCGACGAACTTGTAACCCTCGACAGACTGGAAACCTTGAACGCGGAGGAGGACGAGGCTTCGTCTCCCTCCATATCGATGCTCCAAGTGAGTTACAAATCAAAAACATGATGCTTTTGAAACTTGAAAGTCCCGCCAAAGTTGAATATTACCCAATTAGTCAGAAATTACCTTTGACACACAATAGAGTACACAAATCCGTACATTTCCTCTGGCTACCCGATTCCCTGCAAACATGCGAAGACAATAGCTAGCACACAAGCGCGGTACTGGAAACTAGCCATTTGCGTTACAAGCAAGTTATTTGGCCGACGTCACCGAGTTCTACTTACGCTTCACGCACTCTGTATATTAAGAAAACGAACGAAGAAACGAAGCCTATCTCCATGTCGTTCAGACTTTCGTAATGTCCGACGTCTGCTTTTCCTTTCACTATTTTTAGTTCCCTTTCCTTTTGACTAAATTCGGCGAACCCAAAAACACCAAGCGTTCAATAAAAAATGCTCAGCAATTAGAGAAGTGCAAGTTAAAAGTCGGTCCTATTTCATGCATTTACTGGTCGCATATTTGCCAAAGAAAGTTACCGTGGTCTTCTCGTGTTTAAATTAAGACTCGCGCGTGGATTGTGGCGTCTGGTTTATTTTGTTGTATGACAGGATGCAAAAAAATAATTAATTTTACGGCCATGTGATAATTGAGATCTCTCGCCTCACTGTGACAAGCCGCGGCTTCATTTTACCCATCCTGCTGAGAATTTTTTTCTTGGGCAAAGCTCCTCATGTGATGCCAACGTTGCCAACGTTTTCAGTTTAACGCTGGTTTAAGGTCACGTATTAATAAACTTCCCTTTATTTTACAATGCAAATCAGAGCTACCATTTGCTAAAACTTGAAAATGGTCCCATTTTATGTTGTGACCTGTTTTTACTGCGTGATCTGCAATCGCGGAAGTTTGACTGATCCCCCTGAGTGCTTTGAAATGATCTTTTTTAGGGTTACGTAAGCGACGTTTCGTTTTACCAATGTAAAACTAATTTCAGTCCCAACAAACAACTTTGGTAGCATACGAAACGTCAAGTCAAAAGTAAAATGCGCTTTATCATTATGTTTGTACCCATCGGATCCAGTTCCAGGATTGTTCACCCGAATTGTACAACGTTCGTGAACAAGACTGAATAATCGTAAAATACTTGCGATAGCGCTACGTTATATTTTGAAGTGACATTTCTCATTCTCAGAGCACAGGTAACCCAGGCTCACTCTTTGCGTCACGTAGGTATTAAAATATAGAGAACATACGAGGCGAAGTTTAGGTCTGCAAATTTTCTAGAAAATGGAAATAAAAATCGATAAAACTTACCATGTGGTGAGCTGTTGTTGTCTTTAATACGTACACGAAGTTTCGGGAAAAATGGTCCCCGTTCACCTTCCTTCATAGTATAGTGACAAGGTAGGAGACTGAAGCCAGCGTGGGGACTCCGATCGACCCAAAACAAGCACGATTTTTTTCGCGAAAATCGAATCCAGTCGCTAAATAAACACGCCAGGTTCGTGGAACAGGAATTTCTCTAAACCCTGAATCCACTGAAGCATCTCCAGGTAGCAACGCGAAGCCACCAGGCTCCGCAGAACTTGTAAGTTGACCTGCTAAAATGGCGGCCCGAAAGCGTTGTCCTCACGAAGTGTCCAATTCAAAATGGCACTGAACTCGGGACGTCTGGTGACGAGTATGATAAGTTCAGGAGGGAGGGGTGTCCCAAATTGCTCAAAACAAAACTCACTGAGCAATCTGGGACTCCCCTCCCTCCAGGGGAACATATATTCCCCTCGTCACCAGGCGTTTTACATGGTTACTCTTCTATTTTTAATGCAATAAATTATCCCACAAAACTTCTTACGTCGCAACATTTTCGTGATTATTTGTGTTACGATTTATTTACGAACTCAAGCTTTACATTTGTCTGTCTATAATACAAAATATCACGTCTCTGCAATGGCGGCATCACGCCTAATGTGTATCACGTTCTCTTCACCTTTGGATAAGTCTCAATTCAATGTAGGTGTTGACTGGTTTGTTGTTGATCCGTTTGTTACTTGGTTTTTGTTTATCTTTTATTTATGAAAATGCGGGGGTGGTTAATAATGAAATTGCAACTGGCAAAACAATTTTCTTTTCAAATTCTCACAGATTTTCGTGATGAAGGGGCCAAAAATTTTATCTTTGAACAGCTTTTCCTGTAATTATTCGTTTTATATCTGCTTCCTGTACTCGCTGAGCATTTTCCGAAGTGTACAGAACCGCCGGAACTGTTTGTTTTAAGGGAAAACAAATTCACTAACATTATGTTAAAATTCGTTTGCACAAATATTTGCACCAGCGTTTACCTTAATTACAAACGAGAGGTTTCTTTTTTTAAAAAATAGTAAGTGAGAGAACGGGAAAGCTACAAATGCAATCATCGTTCAGGCGTAAATCTGCTACGTCACGCTAGGTCGAGTAAGTTTATTGGTTTCGACAATTTTTGTTTTCATTTCTGAATCGTAAATGGTTTGAACCCAGGAGTCATATCATAAAGTAAAGTACGCTCGTCCGGGTGAGTGTAGTCCTGAGAAGGACTGTTTGAGATGACATTGACTGACGTTTCGACAACCTGAGCGGAAGTCATCTTCAGAGTCTTCAGAGTCTTCTTGACTCTGAAGATGACTTCCGCTCAGGTTGTCGAAACGTCAGTCAATGTCATCTCAAACAGTCCTTCTCAGGACTACACTCACCCGGACGATCGTACTTTACTTTATGATTTCTGAATCATTAATCTTTAATTTCGTCCGACCTTCCGCAATATTACGTGGATACCACGTCAATTTTATTATTTGTCATCGTAGTCACAAATGTGCATACCCCAGGGATAGTAGATTACCCGCTCAATAAAGGTTCCGTATGATACAACAGGAACCAAATGTCCATCGCGCCTTGAACTCGGGCCACGCGCCCCGGGAGCGAGTAAGTGCCCACTGGGCCATTGAAGCAACTCTGATCACGTGATGGTTTGCTATATTTTACATATCTTCTTTGGAGTCCAATTTTATTCCTTTCAGTATTTCCAAAGTCCCGTACGACGATTAATAATCCCACTCTTCTCTCTTCTTCTCTGAGCGCGCACTGGACCACTCTGTGCTCACAATATAAGCTATAGCAAATCCTTTCCTCCCGTTATGATTGAACCTCACATCTGAAAGTATTTGATAAAGTGGACAGATGATTTTTCTTTGAGAACGGCAAGCTTTAAAGGTAAGGAGAATTTAACTAAGTTATTTCTAGTTGTGTGTTAAAGCATATGAAAGTACCAGTGGATAACCATTTTGCGAGGAAAGAATAAATTGACCTCTTCAACTTGTACGTTTTGTTTTCCCATTAATGTTACTCTATAGAGAACAGTTTCTTTCGAATTGCCGTCTTATGCTCGTGCTCGTAAAAAAATGAGTTTTTTACCTGGGTTAATGACTGCAGCCATTTACGAACGAAAATATGGAAATTTCGTGTTAAGGAGCCTGATTCCCTTGAGAACTTCACGCGGTATGCAATTGGAAACGTGCAAAAATGGAGCAAAAATGCCTGACGTATCGGTGAATTCGAGCACCTGCTTAACCGAAAAAAGAGAGCCGAATGTCGGGAACAGAATGGGCCAGAAAACTGCCGAGGGCCACTTAGGAACTAATAAAACTCCGCCCGCCCTATAAACCTCTAGGTGCAAATTGGTACGTGAAATCAAATACACCGGCCGAACGAGCCAATTGTTTTCACCTGCCCAGCTTCTGCTAAACGCATCCACACCTTCTGAACCTGGACACCAAAATTTAGAGTAAAATCTAGGACACTTGGCCGTGTTCAAAGATGCAAAGCGGTCGACTGAGAAAGGTCCGAAAATTGAACTAACGTAGTCGAAAAATTCGCGAGAAACACACCAGTCGTCATAATCGATAATCCTGCTCATGGAATCGACAAACTCATTCATCGATCTTGGCATCCAAGCAACTTCAATGGAAATGTTGTGAGGAACACAAAACTGAAAAATTTGCAATGCGAGATCGTGGAGACGAAGAGACGTGCTACCCTTTGTGGACGATTATATGGGCGTTAAAGTTATCCGTGTACACCTTGACGGTTTTGCCTTGATTAAATGATCTAAAAGACTTGAGTCCGTAGAGGATGGCTAATAATTCTCTGCCATTACTATCTTGCTTGGTCTGAATGGAGGAAAAGGCCTGAAAAAACAGCTCGAATTCTTGAGGATCTCCGCATGCGAAATCGCTGGCATCGGAATGTATAATTACCACAGGTGGAGAATACCGAATAAAGGCCTTGCCATTCAATTTGAAACAGTTGCGTAACCAAAAGTCGATTTCGGCCAAACACTGTGGGTAATAAAGATATGCACTTCGGCCAATCTTGGTGTCCCAAGAATCTCGAAAATTAATAACTGATTGCAAAAACCTAGACATAAGCAAACAAACGTTGCCCACTCCTGGCGTAAGCGAAACGGTCCTTCCCATTTTTAACGAATGCAGTGAATCGAGAAGCTTTTGAAGCCTGGCCTGCGTAATGGCCAGCGACCATATTTAACGTCGATAACGCGTAATTTTTAATTTCTGACAAACCTGAGGTCGACGGTGCGCTCATTTTACTCCCCCCTCTCCATCAGTGCTCCGTTTTACGGGTATTTAAAGCTATTTAGCTACATGGAATGGAAAGAAGTCGAAACAAGGATGCGAGATCCGGGAATCGAACTCAGGACCTCTTGCACAAAGGCCGCGCACTAACCGACTGTGCCATCCTTGCTCCTTATTGGAAAGGAACGAATAGTCTCCGCAGCGAAGCGAGCCGTGTTCAAATCAAGCTCACAATCTGCTCCGTCGTCCAAATGTAAAGCGAAATGAAAACCTTGGGCTCTCCAATGCCTAACGAGTGGACGGAATAATTTGGTAAAAAGATAAGGGGCAGAGGACAAACCGAAAGGAAGAACATTGAAACAGAAAAATCTGTCTATTGATGAATCGAGAGGCCACGCGAACCCCAAGAATTGTTGGTGCGGATAAGCGATGTCTACATGATGGTATCCTGACTTCATATCGAATTTGAAC
>OX421446.1:13035196-13040196 GCA_949126865.1 Montipora capitata
CCCTAACTTTTGTCTATGATTTTTCCTCAACTCACCATCCACACACAGATAATTCCCCTAAAAATACCTGCTGACTAGTGAATGTTCTAGTTAGTGGAGAGAAACACCTTCTTGTAAGGCGGATTCTAATAAAAACACCATTAGGGCAGCCACAAAGGTTGCTAGTGAAACTGCTGCTATTACTATTAAATAACAAACCAACGCTGATTACAGTTTTCCCCACGCCGCGTTACGAACGGTTAATCACGAGTGAAATCATGCGAAACTTCTCTGCTGCTATTTTCCATGTGCGCGTAACTCTGTCGCAAACAATCGGAAGCACCTTCCGAGAGCTTGATCACAAACAGTTTGCGTAAACGGAAACACCTTTTACGTTCATCCAATCCCAACTGCCGATAATCACCCATAATCGCAAACAAGACGCAAGAGATAGAAAATTTTCTATCGTGACGTCTTGTTGGCAACGAGTAGCAATGTAAAAGCGAGGAAACAACGATATCGAAACACAATCGTAAACTGTTCCTGATTGTTGGCGATCAACCGACGATATTTTTGTGCACGTGATACGTTTTGACGAATTAAAGGCAAGTATACGAAAATGGCGTCCGAGTACGATTGTGGCAATTAGGATACTCCTCAAAACAGTGTGAATTTAATGAATATCGTAAGGGAATACCCCGCCAAATATACCTGTAGTAAAGTTCTTGATCACAAAGAGTCAGTTCCTACAGTATAATTTGATACTGGCTATGCTGCAGCCGTTGCTGCTCCTCGAAAATGTATCGCACCCGGAATCGGTGACGTCTTTTTACACTTCCTCTCTGCCTTCTTCTTTGCGACAACTCCAACATAAGAAGTTGAACATGACGCAAAACCTAATTCTTTTTTTATTTTTGCGCCCTTTTCTTACGATGTCACGAGATCAAGTTGCGTAAAGCAATCACGCATATGGAAAACATGATCGCAAACACAAACGCAAAACGGTGACAGCGGTGTTTGCGAACGAGCAACCGCAAACTGTTTGCGACGTTGTTACCTGTATACGGAAAGAGGTCACGAACTTGTTTAGAAATTGAATCCAAATTAAAAAAGAAAGAGACAATATCGAGCGACTTATCCCGTTTACTAGGAACGGTGAAACTCACATAAAAAGAGAGAAAATTTGCTCGCGAGCACTATGACTCCGAAAAACAGTCAAGCATAAACGCACGGATTGCTGTTTGAAACTATTAAAAAGAAAATCTTATATGAGGGCAAGTCTGTCCTTTCCAACTTCCTTTATATCTAATATCTAATTTAATATAATATTATTTTCCCGCATTCCGCTGCATTTGTGCTTCATGCGTAGAATGACGCTTTCAGGTTAAACTTTAATCGCAAATAGCTCTAATCAAAGGAAAATCCTTTCCTCACTCTTACAAACGAGCAGTTTAGTTATATGTACGGCTTATTTCTTAATTTATTCCTCGTTTTCCATACTCCGGTGCATTAGTGCGTTGCAAAGTTTTGGCAACGTTTCTGTAAGAATTGTGGCCTCCAGGGCCCGGTTGTTCGAAAGACGATTAACTTAATCCAGGATTAGCGTAAACTATCGTTTCATGGTTTCAACTTTTTGGTGAAAGTTTCTTTTGCTTATTTTTGTTTTTCAAGATTTACTTCTTCTAATGTAAAGTTTTGCCGAATATCAGCGTTGAACAGCATTTGGGAATAGAGAAATGAACTCCTTGGTTAATTTTTAATCTGGGATTAGCGTTAATCGGCTATTGAACAACCGGGCCCAGGCCACGAAACTCTGCCTTCGTAAGAAAAATACGGAAGCCGTACACTCCAGCATATTTGCGCCACTGTTGCAAGGATGGATATGAGAATATGAGAAATTTTACTAAAAGCGCGAGTTGTGTTTGCAAGTGTGGAATTTTTTTCGTGGTAGTTTTTACAAATGAACGAAACTGCGCATGACGAGACCGGCTAATCAGTGCAAATTTAGATTTCGCTAGTGAAATCAGACCTGATACTAGCCACCAGGCTAGCGAGCTAGAAAGTTAGTCTCGAGCCCTGAATTGTCATATATGGGAAATTCAAACCAGACCACAAAACCGGGAACTCTGTCCTGCTCTCTGTCAACCCCCAAATTCTTCAAATACTGACAGGATACAATACAATACAATACATACTTCATTGACCGCTCCCCATAGGGGCTTTTCGGGGCCATTGAAACAATGAACGGAACGACGGAACACAACAACAACAACTGTTAAGAATCCCAACTGGGTGGAGACAAAACAGTTGGCTATTTACAAGTGCAGCTGAGAAGTTGAACCATTGGGACTACCAGGAACAAATTCAACCAGTGATCAGAGCCGGTCTTGAACCCGGGATCTCCGGATCTCAAGGCAAACGCCCTAACCACTGGGATACACTGCCTCCTGATTGGATGGGATGATACATGACCTTCATAGAGCCTGTGACATCATATTACGTATTTTGAGCAAAAAAATACTCGCTGACTCGCTGACATATGATATTTAAATAGAGAATCTTTACAAGTTGGAACCAAAAGTTAAAGTCCTGAAAACTCCCTCTAAAGTGAAGTAAAATCAATCCTCATCTTCAATCTCCGCGATTTGACATAAGTACACAAAAGGCAAAAAGTAAAAAAAAATGCGAAAAAGATGTCATTGGCATTGCAACATTTAATTTGATTGCAGGTTTATTTTGGACCAATCACATTATTGCTTAAATTACAATCCGTCAAATTAGCAACGAACGGTTTACCGGAGTTTATGAAACGTTAACTCAAAAAACACAAAGTATTTGAAATTTCATTCTCACAAGAAATGACAAACCCGGGGTGGATTAATCAGGAGATTTTAGACCGTAATCTTGAGACCGGAAGATACAATCCAAAATCCGGAGTCTCCCGGATTATCCGGGAGAGTTGACAGCCCTGTCTTTGTGAATGTGTGTAGGATTTTTCCTGAGGGTATATCCAGGCATTAAGCAAGCCTTGTCGGCATTCCTCATCTTGAGATTGGCATTTAGCAAGCAAACACCATTCACATGAGAGAATATGATTTTATAAGTAAATAGTTAATCTTTTTTAGTAGCACATTGATCATTTTATTGTTTCAGATGATGCCTTAACAAACACTGTACTTTCCTAGGTAAGGAGATGAAAAGAACAAATCTCAGGCCAGTCAATTATTGTAATCAAAGCCACAACGTCTTGGTTAGATCATTGTTGTCATACCATAACCTGCCCCTGTCTGAGCTTGTGGTTCTAACCCAGGGAAAGGAAAGGAAAGGAACTTTATTTAAGTGTCTAGTCGTTCTAGCACCGGAGCACTAATTGGGGACACTGTAAACTGAAATTAATAATTCAAATCAAGTCAAATGTTGGTTTTTGAGGGGAGGGGATTCAACCAGAGTACCCAGAGAAAACCTCTCAGTGCAGCATACATGTCCAATACTCCTACATAATGAGATTCCTGGTACGTCACAATAGACATCACAAAGTGTCACAAAGTGTCCCGCTCTTTAAGTCTCGCAAAACTGTTACTATTTTTTTAAGGATTAAGGTTAGGGGACACTTTGTGATGTCTATTGTGAAGTGCCATGAATCTCATTATGTCGGAGTATTGGACAACCCTCCAGTGCAGAGTAGAGAACCAACAAACTCAACCTACATATGCAGGGGCGTAGCTTCCATACCGTGCGTACAGCTAATATCCGGGAATCCTTATTCCATGGAGGCATTAATTTTCTTTTAGTCATTATAAAATCGGGCCAAGTTTTTTAAATTTCGAATTAAACTGGTGTCTCTGTGTGTGAGTATTTCCAGTATCTTTTCATTAACCCATACAGGCCTGGCCAAACGGATCCAATATCATCCAACATTGTTGGACGCTATTAAAATGTGTCGAAAGAGGTGACCAAACGAATGCAACAAGTTGGATCAAGAATTTTGGACTTAAGGGTCTGGAGCCAAAATCTACCCAGAATCCTTAGAAAACAAACTCTTCCCATGTTGGCGTTTTCAAGTTCCTTTTAAAATTATCAATAGAGTCACTCTCTGTGATAGCAAGAAGACGGCTGTTCCAGAATCTGGGAACTGCAACAGCAAATGCCCAGTATTCAAAGGTCTTGCACCATGTAGGTGTGAGGAACCTTGAGAAGATTCAACGTCCCGGGTTCTTGACATATAAAAGATCCCGCAGATATATTGACGCCATGTCCCTGAGAGCTTTGAACACAAGAAGGGCTATCTCTTCGAAGAGAGATTGCTTAAGCTTTCGTCGCTCAGACATTCAAGACTTTGCTCGTTCATCATTCCGTAGCTTGAACTGACATGGCAACGCGCGAAACAGATGCAACGAATAAACCATCACCATGGATACCGAAAGCCGCAGCGCACGCGCGCGTGCAACACTGTTGAATGTGATGTCCGAACGAATGCAATACTGTTGTTCACATCTTAGAACAAAAGGAACGTTGGATGATGTTAAAAACGATATTTGATGGAAATCAAACTTCGTTCAACAACTTCCAACATCATACATCTTGGTGGCCAAACGATTGCAACATGTTCGATTCAACAATGTTGGATGATGTTACACTAACACGTTCAGTAGACCCGTTTGGCCAGGCCTTAACGGCAAGAAACGTAATAGTGGACGACAGCAAAAAAAAAACTCTTCCCTTCGAAGCCCCCACACAGTATCAGTCTTCAGTATCACCGGTCCCCCAGTTCCCGGTTATTTCTTAGGGATATGTTATGATGATGATGATGATGATGATGATGATGATGATGATGATGATAATGATGATGATGATGATGTTATAAGAGAGTTTGCGACGTCTTACCCTTTGCTTTTACTGTAAACCCCCTGTTTGTGTTGTAGCTTGCTGTAGAGAAAACTCGGCATATGGGTAAAATAAACATCTAACTACTGCATTTTCCTTCACATTTATTTATTGAAATGTCCTTCGAAAATAGTCGG
>OX421446.1:13045196-13047696 GCA_949126865.1 Montipora capitata
GCCAAACGGATCCAATATCATCCAACATTGTTGGACGCTATTAAAATGTGTCGAAAGAGGTGACCAAACGAATGCAACAAGTTGGATCAAGAATTTTGGACTTAAGGGTCTGGAGCCAAAATCTACCCAGAATCCTTAGAAAACAAACTCTTCCCATGTTGGCGTTTTCAAGTTCCTTTTAAAATTATCAATAGAGTCACTCTCTGTGATAGCAAGAAGACGGCTGTTCCAGAATCTGGGAACTGCAACAGCAAATGCCCAGTATTCAAAGGTCTTGCACCATGTAGGTGTGAGGAACCTTGAGAAGATTCAACGTCCCGGGTTCTTGACATATAAAAGATCCCGCAGATATATTGACGCCATGTCCCTGAGAGCTTTGAACACAAGAAGGGCTATCTCTTCGAAGAGAGATTGCTTAAGCTTTCGTCGCTCAGACATTCAAGACTTTGCTCGTTCATCATTCCGTAGCTTGAACTGACATGGCAACGCGCGAAACAGATGCAACGAATAAACCATCACCATGGATACCGAAAGCCGCAGCGCACGCGCGCGTGCAACACTGTTGAATGTGATGTCCGAACGAATGCAATACTGTTGTTCACATCTTAGAACAAAAGGAACGTTGGATGATGTTAAAAACGATATTTGATGGAAATCAAACTTCGTTCAACAACTTCCAACATCATACATCTTGGTGGCCAAACGATTGCAACATGTTCGATTCAACAATGTTGGATGATGTTACACTAACACGTTCAGTAGACCCGTTTGGCCAGGCCTTAACGGCAAGAAACGTAATAGTGGACGACAGCAAAAAAAAAACTCTTCCCTTCGAAGCCCCCACACAGTATCAGTCTTCAGTATCACCGGTCCCCCAGTTCCCGGTTATTTCTTAGGGATATGTTATGATGATGATGATGATGATGATGATGATGATGATGATGATGATAATGATGATGATGATGATGTTATAAGAGAGTTTGCGACGTCTTACCCTTTGCTTTTACTGTAAACCCCCTGTTTGTGTTGTAGCTTGCTGTAGAGAAAACTCGGCATATGGGTAAAATAAACATCTAACTACTGCATTTTCCTTCACATTTATTTATTGAAATGTCCTTCGAAAATAGTCGGAAATGGAATTTCTGGGGGAGCATGCCTCCAGACCCCCCCTACCTTGGAGCGCCTTCGGCGCTCCAAACATTGTTCGTGTGCTTACACCTTCAAAATCTCACGCTACGCCCCTGATATGACGCCGAGTCTGGGAATCGAACCCGGGCCTGCACTATTCCTGCACCCAAAGGGTTCCCACCCTGGTGTTGATTTTCAAGGTACTGGTATGTTTAAGAGGAAGTACTGTCCCTAAACAGACTGAATCTACACAATAATATATATTGTTTTGGGTAACAACAATTTTACGGTCCATATAAAGAACCAAGAATTGCATAACAAGATGTAAATGTAATGCACCCTATATTAGTCTTAAAATGCTTGTACCTCAAAAGCGAACTGGATGACCCTCACTTGTGGCTGAAAAGCGATCAGAAGGCTAATGTAAAACTTTCTACGAAATTTATACAAATTATCTGGAACCAATACTTTAAGAGCTACCATCACAATTAAAAAAAATAAGGTGGCTCTGAATCCGCTCCAGATAGTTTTATCTTAGATTGCTAATCTTTTCCAGCAATGAAAATGGAGATCACCAAGCTCTCTTTTGAGATATAAGGGTTTAAAGCCAGAATATAGGGTGTTTGTGATGTAAAACAGTGTTTTAGAGTTGATCTTTCAATTGACGTGACCAAGTATTGTTTATTAGGGAGCTGAAGTGCACAACGTTTTGGAGCCACAAAACAGCAACTGAAATTTGAGCTGTTTTCCTATTTAACTTGTCTTGGCACTATCACATTCATATAGTTCTAAATCTTTTTACTATTAGACACGATTATTAAGCTTGAAAATCTGGGAGAGATGGCATGTGAAATGTTCATTTCCGGTTGCAGTCATCACATGCAGTCATCACGTGTTTTGGAGTTGATCTTTCAATTGAAGTGACCAAGTTCCATATCTTTTCACTATTAGACACGATTATTAAGTGTAAAAATATAGGAGAGATGGCATGTGAAATAAAAAACAAGGAAAACTGGAGGGGGTCTCATAATCGGGTGACTTTTTTTTTATTTCCAAGTAGATAGACGTATAACTAGGGGGGCTTATAAGCGGGGGCTTATAACCGGAATTTTACGGTATTGGACTAATTCCTTGGATTAAACCCGTGACTACCAGTTACACCAAGGAGTTCAAGAAAGGACGACGGCAACGGCAACGAAAACGATTAGTTGGTAGGAAAAGGAAATAGGGAGCTTAAGTTTAGTTTAACATAAAAGATGCAACGCTTAGCGAGAAATAATATTTTATGTGACTATTTTGGAAAAAAAAATTGTCAGGTAGAAAATGAGTTAAATTAAGTACTCTTGTAGAACCCTGTACTACTTCAAACCAG
>OX421446.1:13055196-13060196 GCA_949126865.1 Montipora capitata
AGCACCAGGGTTCGTGAGTACTTACTCTAGGATCGCAATTCCCATATCTATAAACATCTTCAGGGTTCTGAGTCGTGTACTATGCTCTTTTAATTGTTTTTCCATCTTAAACTCGGCTCTTACTAATTTCCAACTTAAGATCAAAAAAGCCCTTCATATTGAATGCAAATGACACGCATTGAATAAGCAACTCAAACATGTTAATATAACACTCTTACTTTAATTACTAACTCCTAGTATAGTTTTAAACTGTTTTAGGAGTATATTGATAAAAGGATAAAGGATTACTATTTGTATTTTACATTTTTCACAGATTTGTACTCGCACCTTTTTTGTTCACCCACTCCGTTGTATCCTTTAAGTATTATGCAACTTCTGTAATTTACACCTACTTCTTACCTACTTCATATAAAGTCACTCACTTGTAAACATCCTTCAAATGAAGATGGATACTGAGTATCCGAAACATGTTTTGCAAATTTAAACGTTGTGTTTTTTTTAATGTTTGATTTCAATCTTACTGCTACGAAAATAATAATAATAATATTATTATTATTATTATTATTATTATTATTATTATTATTATTATTATTATTATTTTAAAAAATACAACCACACTTTTGAATTTACGGAACATGTTTCGATGTTTCAAACATCATCTTCAGCCATAGTGAGTGTAACATTAAAATTTAAACAAGATAATTCGTATATATATATATATATATATATAACTATCAATACAATGATTCTTTGTAGATTAAATGTTCGTTACAAGTAGGTAAAATTCAAACGAACCAAGAATATTATAGAGAACACAACTGACATAACGGTTAAAGTTTAAAAGTGTAATGCTAAACTGACATTATCAATTTGTTTGTTGAGTTCGGGTTTCAACCGCTCAATATGGAAGCTCTCCTTGATTTTGAGTTGATAGAAAGAAGTAGCATCATCAATAATTTTGAAGCAAGAAACATCACAATTATAGTGACAATTTATAGAAAAACTAAGATACTTGAAAATATGAGAATTTTTATCCCGGAAAAGGTGCTCATTTACACGTGTGTAGAAATGCCTATTGGTTTCACCAACGTAGCGAGCACCACAGCCCGCACAAGTAAATTTGTATACAACACGTGATTTGAGAGAATCCGGAATGAAATCCTTTGGACTAAAAATGTTGCACAGTTTGAATGGAGACAAAATTACTTTAACATTTAAAGCCTTGCAATACTTGTTGATAATAGCTGAAATTTTCTTTCTGGTATAAGATGAATAGAAACCAATGTAAGGTAGTTTGTAAAAATGGCAGTTGGATACATCATGTTTAGGGGCTTCTTTTTTAAAATATTAGTAACACCTGTGCTATCCAGACCATTTGGAATAACAATATTGTTATTATTATTATTATTATTTTTATTATTATCATTATTATTATTATTATTATTATTATGATGATGATGATGATGATGATTATTATTATTATCATTATTATTATAATTACAGTATTGGGTAAGTCTGAGTGTTGGAATCGCAGCGCGAAAATCAAACAATTTAAGCCCTGAGCCTAAGACTGTTAAAGAAAAATCTCGTGTTAGTTCCCTCCACCAAACCAAAACTGGGTCGTTGTTTGTTGGCTGGAAGAACAACGAAATTGTTGATTTACTGTATTATAAAGGCCAAAGTTATCTTCGTCCTTAACGCTATCTTTTGGATCAAAATCACAACCTGCTTGAAAAGAGCTGTCGATGTGTAGTGGCCTGTACCACGTCCTTGCCGTGCAATTTGTACATTCATTTCCCCGGATGTTGATAAACTCGTACATACGGCAACCGTGTGTTGGTTGGGAAGCTCCGATGATATCATTGTCTGCAAACGAGGCTCGCATATAGTCTGTGTACACGACGCCATCCATCTCAAAACGACAGGTTGCTCGCCAGTGCGTTGATTGCCGACCAAGCCACATGAGATCACTTGACAGTATTAAATAGCCCTGCCAATTTGGGGAATCACCGCTAACGGCTTCAGAATCGGAATAGTTGTTAAACGCCACTGCCTGTGAATGAAAAAATCCAAAACAAAGCTCAGAAAGGTCCTTTAAAAATTACAAACTTTGTAAAATGATCTTGCTCACTGCATCTCAACTGAAAACTTTCACCACTCCGAGAGAAAATTAAGGGGGAAGAGAGGGCATCCCCCATAATACCCTTTTCCATAGCTAATATGTCTCAAGTTATTTTTAGATCGACCCCCACACTGTACATATCCCGAGGGGATTAGGCAACCGCCCTTATGGCGGGAATGTGTTCCGCGTGGATAGCCCACGCGCTCAGAGAACACATTTCTGCCATATGATTGGCTGTTGCCTCCTGCTGTTTCCTAATCCCCTTGGGATATGTACAGCGTGGGAGCCGATCTAAAAAAAAAAGAGAGACATATTACCTATGGAAAAGGGTATGTACGGCAGATGCCCTCTCTCTCCCCTGTATTTTCTTTTGACCTCTCTCATAGGTTTTACTAGTTGTAGCAGTTTTCAGTTGAATCATCGATGCTTGCTATGGATTTCCATCAGCCTATCACTAAATCATTGGTAATGATAACTACCTTAGGTGATTGGCTGAAAAACATCTCTCTGCATTTTCGAAAGATCAAAAGCATTGGTGACTTTTTCGCGCAAGTTTTCCAGCGCGCATCACGTGTATTTGCTTCTCATTCAGGATTGACTCATTTTACATGTATAGACCTTATTCCAAAATGGCCGTCATTTAAATATTCTTTTGTTTTTATTCAAATTAGCCCTTGACGCCTCGTTCTTGAGCTGCAAATTCAAAAGAATATTTTGCCTTGAACGAGGCATCAAGGTCTAATTTCAATAAAAACAAAAGAATATCTAAATGGCGGCCATTTTGGAATAAGGTGTATTGCCAGAGAATAGGGAACTTAAGCACGCACGTTTTTGACACGCGGACGGCAACCGGAAGAGAACATTTCGCGATCCAGGACAGTGATGTCTCCCACATTTTTATACTAATCATATCTAACGGAGAAGGATACTTGGCAATGTCAATGTGGTTGTGTGAAGACAAGTTAAAAGGGAAAACAGCTCACCTCCGGTTGCCGTCCGCGTCTCAAAAACGCGCTTGCTTAAGCTCCCTAATGTTCTCACTGAATGGTCGAATCAATTACTGCTGTTTAAGTTTAGAGATCTAATAACACGTCCTTCGAGGTCACGAAAAAAATATTGAGAATAACTTACATCGAAGAGACTCTTATTAGCAAGACTGAAGGACTGTATTAAGGTCCAAGCAAAGCCAGGACCAGAGGCGTCGAAGTCGCAAAATACTTGAATGGTATGATGGTGGTCATCAATTATTCTGTAGTATCCAGGAGTAGCCGCGCCTGCTGCTTTGTAGGCCTGGCAGCTTTCTCTCAGTCTTATCTCACAGTGTCTACCAATAAACTTGACCGGACATGAGCAATTGTACCTAAGGCCCTTGGGATTACATACTTCTGTACACGTTCCACCATTTTGACAAGGATTTCCTGCACAGCAGCCATTGGCACACGGAATGCCACCGACACATGACGTCACACTGTTTTGCTATGGCAACATAAATAGTAGATGTGAATGCCCATCTTTTATATACCAAATACTGTAATGTATACGGCAAAATTTCTCTACTCCGATTGACTAAGAGAAATGCAGTTTCCAACAAACCAAGCATTTTAACTGGTAAATGATCAAGACCAATCAAATGGAGCAATTTTTGCGTGATTGCGTGATACGCTTCCGTTTCTTCTCTCATCTCAAATTTTTTTTCATGTATAGTACATGTATTAATAAGTAATCACATCACTTTTCTCGTGCAAATTGGAATAAACCGTCAAGCATTCGCGATTTTTTTTTTCAAAGACTACAAATTGCACTCGCCTTTTAGATTTTTTAAAATTTTGTTCGTCTTTGAAGAAATTAACTCTTTTATTTCAAATTGCATTCAAAATCATGTGATTACCTATACTACGGCTTATTGCAACCATTTTAAAACTCTAAAATGCCTAAAATGATTCAGGCCTTAATAATAAAAGCATATCTGTTTCCTTATAGGGCCAAATTCTTACCTTGGTGACGCATTTGAACCTTTGAAGGCCAAGTAGAAGACCTTTACAAATTGTGTTTAAAATTTGTGGGAATATTACTCAATGAAATGCATAGAACTAACTAAAACTTTTAAAAGAAGCTCCTGGAAAATTGCATTGCAAAAATGGGTCAAACAACGATCTCACTAACACTGACACTTTCCCATAGTGTATGTCCCAAAGACACGAGTTGCCTTAATGAAAAAAATAACAGTTGGAATAATAATCATGCACAGTAATACGAGAAATCAACCTGAAAATGGTATCCAAACTTCAACGGGACCTTGTTAGTTAGTTATTTGTTCGAGCACGTTGAAGAATTGGAAACTATACAGCTGATGTGGACATGCTATACACACCCACAACACCGGGAACTTCATCCCCTACTCTTCTCGAATAGTGTGTGGGTTCTTTAACGTCCCACAGGGAACTTATAACATGGAAGATATTTGTGAGACGGGGCCTACGGTTTATAGTCCTTATCCGAAAAGACTTGAAAGTCTAACCACTTGCATGTGAAATTACAAAGGCAGCACTTTCCCCTCAGTTATTTTAAGACTCTGAGTCGATTGGTTCGGTCGGAGTCGATCTCACGAACTCCCACATGGCAGCCCTACATGAGCTTAACCAACTGAGCCACCGGTTGGCAGTTTAAGTATTAAACTACTACCCTGCATTTTACTTTTTTTCCCTTCATTTATAGCACTTGACTTCATCATTAGTTATCTGAATACCTTTTTGAACAGTTCTCTTCGAAGATTGTAATAACGCGAACCCGGAGATCTTTTCAATTAACTTGAATTCGCGGTAAACTGGCTCTCGTCGTTCAACTCGCAGAATTTACCTTCCGGGTGGCTTTCCTTGTA
>OX421446.1:13067696-13072696 GCA_949126865.1 Montipora capitata
TAACGGGTTAGTATATATCTTGCAAAATTTAGCATTTTGATTTCTTTAATTCAGGCAACAATCTGACCCGTGACTTAAGAATTACCACAAACGATATTGCCTTGTTGCTCTCATTTCATCTTCGTCTTTCAAGTTCCTTGAAAGTTATAACAAAATTCAAATGTAGTTTAATTATACCCACTGGGAGGTGACAACAATTTACTTACGTTTACTACGACCCGGCAATCTAAAGAACAACGCAAGTTATAAAGTAAAGACAAAGTGGTTTTTGTTTGAGTGTCATATAAGTGCTCAAACATACGCAATTTATAAGCCTGGGTCACCCGGAACTCACGAAGCAAATTAATGCATCGAGCGATGAACGGCAGTTTTTATTGCACACTAGCGCGAAATTTCTGTAGGCAATCACAAAGGTGTACAAATCCAAATCAATTCCAAATTAACTTTAGATATACTCGAGTAAAAACCTCTGTCCATCTCACTTGTCAAGAAAGGTTTGCAAAGAAACCAACATAGCCTACAACACATACAGTGGACCAGGCAGAAAACATTGTTTTCACTTCATCCCCTGTTCTCTGTGAAAAGTTTTCCTTACAAAGAAAAATTAATTATGAGCACCAGATATTATTCGAGAAAAAAGTGTCATTTCGAACACGGGGTGCTGCTGAAAACCTCGCCCGTGTGGGGCTTAGTTCACTTAATAGGCTAACTTACTCATTAATAAACAAAGGGTGTGTTCTATTGAGAAACTTGGGGGTGAGTTTGATTGGAAATCCGTTTTCCGATTTTGTTTCTAACTTTTATTAATTGCACTCATTCTCGAGATTTCAATAGCAAACCATTTTTGGATTTTGTGTTCAGTTGCAATTCTGAAAGATCCGAGTCTAAGTTCTCCATGCAGATTTTCGCAGCGAACACAGCCACAAAGTACAAGCGAGACAGAAAATATCAGTTTGCCGTTTTTGCCCCATTCGTGGGATTTGGTCAGCTGTGCTCGCCAATATAGGGCACGCATAATATTGCTTCCACAAAAAGATTAATCATGAACACAACAATTCTTGGACCATGCAATCGAGTTCTCCCCATTTCAACAGGGTGTAATAGGAATTATTAGCTGCGCCAAGCACGTGAGCAAAAAAGGTGGTTTAAAATACATTACCCTTTACCCTTTACCCTTGGAAAAGCACTGCCGACGGAGAACCTTTTTGGTTTAGAATGGGGCATGATAGGTCAAGTAAGCAACATAATATTTCCTGATTAAAATTGCGGTGTCAGATGTCAATATTCCAAAGGGTCGGACACAATACGATGCCTTATTTGACGCAACTGAGGTTGAAATTTCTTCAAATTCTTTGTTAGCCCACGCGTAGTGGTGGGTAAGAATCTCCATAGGCAGCCCAAGTTCGCCCAAGTTCGCGTCACTAGAGAGCGTGTAATAATTAATTACTAGTGGCAAGATGGCCTTTGAGTGCAAGCGGTATTCGGTTACGGGTAGGCTTTTATAGATTATGCTAGTAAAAGTAGCATATATTATGCTAGTAGCATCGCTTTCTTTTTTGGCGAAATTATGCTAAAATTATGCTCTTTTTTCCAAATTATGCCCCTTTCTTTAAAATTATGCTCTTTGAAAAAATTGCAAATAACTCAAAAAAATTCATATTAGAAGCCGTTGGTATACAAGAAAGAAACGCAACAAATCCACAATGAAATTCAAATAAACATGTGGTTCATGTTAACATGCACACTAGTACTAGACTAGACTCTCATGTAGCTTATCTGCGACTGTTATATTGCAGCATTACACTTGCTTGCAAGTAGCCAGAAAGTGCACTCTCTTGCTGCTCATGGAAAGACGCCGAAAGCAGGCTAAAAACTCTTTCTGCGGCAGCGGAAGAAGGTTGAACAAGTAAGACTTTCTTGACCGCAGAGCCTCTCTTCGTGGACCTTCCACAACTCAAATTTTCTTTCCTCGCTTTCAATAGCCATATCCTGAGTAGCAGTGATGTACTGCAGCAGCTCTCTGACAAGACCGTCGATTGTCGCGTCATTGTCGAGGAATGGAAAAATCCTGAGGACTTCTACGCTGGCTCGTGTTGGCCTCAACCAGCCAACGGTCACGGGGCACATCACTCTTGCAGCTTTGAAGGCCGTAACTGCATCGTTAAGATCCACATTAAACTTCCGTAAAAACCACTGAATCGCTGGCTGTACACAAGCCTTGGCTCTCTGTTCCAGGGCGGCTGCTCTCTGATTCGGATCTTCATTGACAATTGCAGCCACCACTGCACGCACATTTGGAAAGTACGGCGCCTGACAAGCCTCGGCAACGGCCTGCAGCTTTTCATAGCATGAAACCACAAGGGGACCATCTCCTTCTAAGAAGTAGGTAGCCTTGACAAAATGCTCCCCGACATCAATGATCACGGCAAGCTCCAGCTTGAGGTTGACAAGGGACTCAGGATCTGATAGTAAGTCTTGTAGTTGCGGTACAATGTTTGGGGCGATTTTCTCTGCTGCGGCCTCCTGACGAAATCTTGGAACTTCCCCAAACTGCTCCAGAACCTGCTTGTAAACTTTTTGGCTTTCGGCCGGTTTTATCTTTCCATGCCAGTTTTGCTCGGTAGCTGTGAAACAATCGGACCCACAGATGTCCAAACTCCTGAAGAGTTGAAATCATCAGATGGCCGCCCACATTATCGAGCGTGTGGGAAAAACACAAAATATTCAACATCTTTGGAAAGAAAAATTGTATTCTGTTCAGCGTCGCTTGATTTACACTGGCTCCATCCCTCATAGCTGCTAGTAGAGAGTTAGCTCTAATCCCAAATTCGACACACAGGGCCTCGTTCAGGACTCTAGCTAGCTCATCAGCGTTCACTGACTTTGAGCAAACATCATTCCTTATTAAACGCTGCGTTATCGCCCATTGGTCGTCAATAAAACGAACAATTATTGCAATGGCTTCACCTTGTCTGGTACTCCCGTCGAATATCACTTGTCATATATCCTTGTCCTGGTAAAGACAGTCCTTCTTTATCCTCTCTTCCTCTTTATAAGGGTTATCTATTGCGCAAGATTAGAGCTGCTGGTAAGGCCATGGCCATTTTTCTCTAGCAGAAAACGCAGCTTGTCGATTTTGCTGATGGGAATCCCTGCCTTTAGAAATTCCTCCACTCTTTCTTGTCTGTATGCTTGCTGAGCTAAAGGTAGTGTGCTGTCTTGACGGGTTTTCTCTCGGCTGAGTGCCTCGGCTATAGTTTGTTCTTCCAACTTTGATTTCTTGCTCCGTTCTTTTGATCTTACGTGTTTTTGTGATGCACAATGCAATTTAATGACGCTCTTCTTGGACGATAAAATCTCTTTGCAAGCATCATTTTGCAATCTGACGATCGGCAGCTGATCAGGAAGCTGATGATGCGATCGTGCAAAGAGACATTCTTCGTATCACTAGTTCCTCTCATGTTGTACTTTCCTTTTGTTTTCTGCAGGGAACGGTCTCTGGCAATTTCTGCTGGTTCTGGCCTTCTCTGAGACTCCTGAGAGCCATTTTGTAATTTGTAGCCTTGCCTGATGAGAGGTACTGGGACTTCCGTTTCCGGTGCATCCCAGACCGTTTCAGACGCCGCTCAGTGATTCACAGTGAACTACAAATGCTACCACTTGAACTTGAAACATCGAATAACGTCACCAAGTGCTTGGGACTTGGGAGTAGAGTTGAACAATGATCAAATTGTAGCATCAAAAATGATCCGATAATTATCAAAATATGCGAATTATGCTAGCATTGCTACTTGGCAGAAATTATGCCAGTTTGCTCAAATTATGCCAAAAATTATGCTAGCATAATCTATAAAGTCCTAGAGGAGACCCCTAGAAACCACTGTGCTTATAAGAGGGCCCCCCGTCATATGTGTCTGCGTGGGAGGCCAGCGGGAGCCCGATGACCAATCACAAGAAACTAACTTGATGTCATAGCGGCGCCGAATCGGAACTGGCTTTGTTTTGTGGTGGCTTAGTTGCTTAGTTATTTATGGGAATTGTTCGCTCCAATTGTTCGCTCCCGGTCATGGGCTCCTGATCGAAACTATCAATCAAATTATCTTTTTACAATAACTGCAAAATTCTTGCGCGCGCATTGGCTAATTTTTGTTGTTGTCAATAAGCAGACAGACACTGACAGACACATAAATTTATAATTTATGCGATATTGAGGCGATATTGGTCGCGTCAGCTTGAATAAAGTTGAAGTTTCTCGCATTTTTGTCACGCGTTCTTCTCGTGTTTTGACTTACTTTTGACCCCTCTGCCTTTTTGTTATTGTAAAAGACGAATTGATGGATCCACAGCTACTTTGACAACGTTATGACGAAATTCATGATCGATAACAGGACAGACGCATGAAAAACTGACATCAATTTTTTAAATCGAAGCTATCCAAGAATTAATTAAGACGATTGTTTTTGCTTTAAGACCTATTGTTTTTAATTTCTTCAATTTTTTTTTGGGAGCTTGTTCCAACCTCGTCCCCAGGGCGCTTTTCCGCCCCACCCAAAGCCAGGGAAAAGCGCCCAGGAGACGAGGTTGAGCTTGTTCTAACCGTCCCTAACCACGCCCCTAGCCGTGTCCGTTAATCGAGGGCCTGAAAGCGTGCCTAACCGGGTCCCAACCCACACAAGGGACTGATTCCTTGGACTGAACCCGGGATCGTGATGACACATCTGTTGCGGAGGGCTACCAGTTACACCAAGGAGTTCAAGAAAGGACGACGGCTATGGCAACGGAAAAGATTAGTTGGTGGGAAGAAAATAGGGAGCTTAAACACGTGACGACTGCAACCGGAAGTGAACATTTCACATGCCAGGACAGGAGTGTCTCCCAGATTTTTAAACTTAGGCCCGTTTTTAACGTCGCATTTTACATGTGCCGAATCTAATGCAAATGTGAAAAATCTATTGTTTTCGCTCTTTTGCATTAGATTCGGCAAATATAAAACGCGACGT
>OX421446.1:13080196-13082696 GCA_949126865.1 Montipora capitata
TCATTATCATTATCATTATCATTATCATTATCATTATCATTACTACAGTATTGCCGAGTAAGATTGTTAGAATCTCAGCGCGAAAATTCAAGAATTAAGCCCTGAGCCCGGCAATATTAAAGAAAAAATCATGTGTTAGTTACGTCCACCAAACCAAAGCTGAGTCGTTGTTTGGTTGCTGGATGTACAACGAAATTGTTGATTCACTACAAAGTAGTAGCCAAAGTTATCTTCTCCACCAAGGCTATCTTTTGGATCGAAATCACAACCTGCTTGAACGGAGCTGTCGATGTGTAGTTGCCATACGTTCGGCCAGTACCACGTCCTTGCCGTACAATTTGTACAATTATTTCCCCGGATGTTGATAAACTCGTAAATACGGCAAACGTTTTTTCGTTGGGAAGCTCCGATGATATCATTGTCTGCAAACGAGGCTCGCATATAGTCTTTGTACACGATGCCGTCCGTCTCGAAACGGCAGGTTGCTCGCCAGTGCGTTGATTGTCGACCAAGCCACATGAGATCACTTGACGGAATTAAATAGGCCTGCCAATTTGGGGAATCACCGCTAACGGCTTCAGAATCGGAATAGCTGTTTAACCCCACTGTCTGTAAACGAAAAAAAATGCAAAACAAAGTTCAGAAAGGTCCTTTAAGAATTACAAACTTTGTAAAATGATCTCATTGCTCACTGCATCTCAACTGAAGACTTTAACTTCTCTCGTAGGTTTTACTAATTGTAGCAGTTTTCAGTTGAATGATGGCTGCTTGTTATGGATTTCCATCAGCCTATTACTAAATGTAGCAATGATAATTCCCTTAGGTGATTGGCTGAAAAATATCGCTCATCACATGTTTTCCAGCGCGCATCACGTGTATTTGCTTCTCATTCAGGATTGACTCATTTATTGCCGAAAAACCTTAAATAACAACTATCACAACCAGGTTTTCTGAGCCCGCGAGACTAAGCACCCCCAGCAAACCATTGTTTTAATGAAAACCGCTGGTCAGCAACCTGGTTCTGGTCATTGCGCTGTCCAAGGTCTTCCTTTATTGCCAGTGAATGTTGTGAATGGCCGTATCAATTACTGTTGTTTTCGTTTAGAGTTCTAATAACACGTTCTTCGAAGTCATGAAAAAAATCTTGGAAATAACTTACATCGAAGAGATGCTTTTTAGCAAGACTGAAGGACTGTATTAAGGTCCAAGCAAAGTCAGGAGCAGAGGCGTCGAAGTCGCAAAATACTTGAATGGTATGATGGTGGTCATCAATTATTCTGTAGTATCCAGGAGTAGCCGCGCCTGCTGCTTTGTAGGCCTGGCAGCTTTCTCTCAGTCTTATCTCACAGTGTCTACCAATAAACTTGACCGGACATGAGCAATTGTACCTAAGGCCCTTGGGATTACATACTTCTGTACACGTTCCACCATTTTGACAAGGATTTCCTGCACAGCAGCCATTGGTACACGGAATGCCACCGACACATGACGTCACACTGTTTTGCTATTGCAAAATAAATAGTAGATTTGTTTGTGAATACCCATCTTTTAGATAATATACACGGCAAAATTTGTCTACTCCGATTGGCTAAGAGAAATGCAGTTTCCAGGCAACACAGTCTAGAGTGCAAAAGGTGGCAACAAACCAAGCATTCTGATTGGTAAAATGATCAAGGCCAATCAAATGGAGCAATTTTTGCGTGATTGCGTGATATGCTTGCATTTCTTCTCGTCTCAAAATTTTTTTCATGTATAGTACATGTATTAATAAGTAATCGCATTAATTTTCTCGTGCAAATTGAAATAAACTGTCAAGTATTCGTGATTTTTTTTTTCAAAGACTAGTCAAATTGCGCTCGCTTTTTAATTTTTTTCAATTTCGTTCTTCTGAAGAAATTTACTCTTTTGTTCCAAATTGCACTCGAAATCATGTGATTACCTATACTATGGCTTATTGCAACCATTTTAAAATTCTAAAATGTCTAAAATGATTCAGGCCTTAATAATAAAAGCATTTCTAGATAAACTCAAATAACTGTTTCCTTATAGGGCCAAATTCTTACCTTAGCGACGGATTTAAACCTTTGAAGGCCAAGTAGAGGCTCTTTACAAATTGTGTTTCAAAATTGCGGGAATATTACGCAATGAAATACATAGAACTAACTTAAACTTTTAGAATAAGCTCCTGGAAAGCTGCCTTGCAAATATGGGGCAATGATGATCATCTCGCGGCTAACACTGACACTTTCTCACAGTGTTTGTAATAAAGATACGAGTTACCTTCATGAAAAAAGAAACAGCAGTTGGAATAATAATCAAGCACAGCAATACGAGAAATAAGCCTGAAAATGGTACCCAAACGTCCACGGAATCTTAAACTATTACCCTGCATTTTGCCTTTTTCTTAAATCATTTAGAGAACCTGACTTCATCAGTAGTTATCTGAATACCTTTTTGAACAGTTCTCTTCGAAGGTTGTAATAACGCGAACCCGCAGATG
>OX421446.1:13090196-13092696 GCA_949126865.1 Montipora capitata
TCATAGTAACAATGTTATCACTTAATGGTACAGGTAGTCTGTCATTGTAAGCATTATGCATCAGCTTGATGCCAACGTTGCCAACGTTTTCAGTTTAACGCTGGTTTAAGGTCACGTATTAATAAACTTCCCTTTATTTTACAATGCAAATCAGAGCTACCATTTGCTAAAACTTGAAAATGGTCCCATTTTATGTTGTGACCTGTTTTTACTGCGTGATCTGCAATCGCGGAAGTTTGACTGATCCCACTGAGTGCTTTGAAATGATCTTTTTTAGGGTTACGTAAGCGACGTTTCGTTTTACCAATGTAAAACTCATTTCAGTCCCAACAAACAACTTTGGTAGCATACGAAACGTCAAGTCAAAAGTAAAATGCGCTTTATCATTATGTTTGTACCCATCGGATCCAGTTCCAGGATTGTTCACCCGAATTGTACAACGTTCGTGAACAAGACTGAATAATCGTAAAATACTTGCGATAGCGCTACGTTATATTTTGAAGTGACATTTCTCATTCTCAGAGCACAGGTAACCCAGGCTCACTCTTTGCGTCACGTAGGTATTAAAATATAGAGAACATACGAGGCGAAGTTTAGGTCTACAAATTTTCTAGAAAATGGAAATAAAAATCGATAAAACTTACCATGTGGTGAGCTGTTGTTGTCTTTAATACGTACACGAAGTTTCGGGAAAAATGGTCCCCGTTCACCTTCCTTCATAGTATAGTGACAAGGTAGGAGACTGAAGCCAGCGTGGGGACTCCGATCGACCCAAAACAAGCACGATTTTTTTCGCGAAAATCGAATCCAGTCGCTAAATAAACACGCCAGGTTCGTGGAACAGGAATTTCTCTAAACCCTGAATCCACTGAAGCATCTCCAGGTAGCAACGCGAAGCCACCAGGCTCCGCAGAACTTGTAAGTTGACCTGCTAAAATGGCGGCCCGAAAGCGTTGTCCTCGCGAAGTGTCCAATTCAAAATGGCACTGAACTCGGGACGTCTGGTGACGAGTATGATAAGTTCAGGAGGGAGGGGTGTCCCAAATTGCTCAAAACAAAACTCACTGAGCAATCTGGGACTCCCCTCCCTCCAGGGGAACATATATTCCCCTCGTCACCAGGCGTTTTACATGGTTACTCTTCTATTTTTAATGCAATAAATTATCCCACAAAACTTCTTACGTCGCAACATTTTCGTGATTATTTGTGTTACGATTTATTTACGAACTCAAGCTTTACATTTGTCTGTCTATAATACAAAATATCACGTCTCTGCAATGGCGGCATCACGCCTAATGTGTATCACGTTCTCTTCACCTTTGGATAAGTCTCAATTCAATGTAGGTGTTGACTGGTTTGTTGTTGATCCGTTTGTTACTTGGTTTTTGTTTATCTTTTATTTATGAAAATGCGGGGGTGGTTAATAATGAAATTGCAACTGGCAAAACAATTTTCTTTTCAAATTCTCACAGATTTTCGTGATGAAGGGGCCAAAAATTTTATCTTTGAACAGCTTTTCCTGTAATTATTCGTTTTATATCTGCTTCCTGTACTCGCTGAGCATTTTCCGAAGTGTACAGAACCGCCGGAACTGTTTGTTTTAAGGGAAAACAAATTCACTAACATTATGTTAAAATTCGTTTGCACAAATATTTGCACCAGCGTTTACCTTAATTACAAACGAGAGGTTTCTTTTTTAAAAAAATAGTAAGTGAGAGAACAGGAAAGCTACAAATGCAATCATCGTTCAGGCGTAAATCTGCTACGTCACGCTAGGTCGAGTAAGTTTATTGGTTTCGACAATTTTTGTTTTCATTTCTGAATCATTAATCTTTAATTTCGTCCGACCTTCCGCAATATTACGTGGATACCACGTCAATTTTATTATTTGTCATCGTAGTCACAAATGTGCATACCCCAGGGATAGTAGATTACCCGCTCAATAAAGGTTCCGTATGATACAACAGGAACCAAATGTCCATCGCGCCTTGAACTCGGGCCACGCGCCCCGGGAGCGAGTAAGTGCCCACTGGGCCATTGAAGCAACTCTGATCACGTGATGGTTTGCTATATTTTACATATCTTCTTTGGAGTCCAATTTTATTCCTTTCAGTATTTCCAAAGTCCCGTACGACGATTAATAATCCCACTCTTCTCTCTTCTTCTCTGAGCGCGCACTGGACCACTCTGTGCTCACAATATAAGCTATAGCAAATCCTTTCCTCCCGTTATGATTGAACCTCACATCTGAAAGTATTTGATAAAGTGGACAGATGATTTTTCTTTGAGAACGGCAAGCTTTAAAGGTAAGGAGAATTTTCTAAGTTATTTCTAGTTGTGTGTTAAAGCATATGAAAGTACCAGTGGATAACCATTTTGCGAGGAAAGAATAAATTGACCTCTTCAACTTGTACGTTTTGTTTTCCCATTAATGTTACTCTATAGAGAACAGTTTCTTTCGAATTGCCGTCTTATGCTCGTGCTCGTAAAAAAATGAGTT
>OX421446.1:13102696-13112696 GCA_949126865.1 Montipora capitata
ACATGATCGCAAACACAAACGCAAAACGGTGACAGCGGTGTTTGCGAACGAGCAACCGCAAACTGTTTGCGACGTTGTTACCTGTATACGGAAAGAGGTCACGAACTTGTTTAGAAATTGAATCCAAATTAAAAAAGAAAGAGACAATATCGAGCGACTTATCCCGTTTACTAGGAACGGTGAAACTCACATAAAAAGAGAGAAAATTTGCTCGCGAGCACTATGACTCCGAAAAACAGTCAAGCATAAACGCACGGATTGCTGTTTGAAACTATTAAAAAGAAAATCTTATATGAGGGCAAGTCTGTCCTTTCCAACTTCCTTTATATCTAATATCTAATTTAATATAATATTATTTTCCCGCATTCCGCTGCATTTGTGCTTCATGCGTAGAATGACGCTTTCAGGTTAAACTTTAATCGCAAATAGCTCTAATCAAAGGAAAATCCTTTCCTCACTCTTACAAACGAGCAGTTTAGTTATATGTACGGCTTATTTCTTAATTTATTCCTCGTTTTCCATACTCCGGTGCATTAGGGCGTTGCAAAGTTTTGGCAACGTTTCTGTAAGAATTGTGGCCTCCAGGGCCCGGTTGTTCGAAAGACGATTAACTTAATCCAGGATTAGCGTAAACTATCGTTTCATGGTTTCAACTTTTTGGTGAAAGTTTCTTTTGCTTATTTTTGTTTTTCAAGATTTACTTCTTCTAATGTAAAGTTTTGCCGAATATCAGCGTTGAACAGCATTTGGGAATAGAGAAATGAACTCCTTGGTTAATTTTTAATCTGGGATTAGCGTTAATCGGCTATTGAACAACCGGGCCCAGGCCACGAAACTCTGCCTTCGTAAGAAAAATACGGAAGCCGTACACTCCAGCATATTTGCGCCACTGTTGCAAGGATGGATATGAGAATATGAGAAATTTTACTAAAAGCGCGAGTTGTGTTTGCAAGTGTGGAATTTTTTTCGTGGTAGTTTTTACAAATGAACGAAACTGCGCATGACGAGACCGGCTAATCAGTGCAAATTTAGATTTCGCTAGTGAAATCAGACCTGATACTAGCCACCAGGCTAGCGAGCTAGAAAGTTAGTCTCGAGCCCTGAATTGTCATATATGGGAATTCAAACCAGACCACAAAACCGGGAACTCTGTCCTGCTCTCTGTCAACCCCCAAATTCTTCAAATACTGACAGGATACAATACAATACAATACATACTTCATTGACCGCTCCCCATAGGGGCTTTTCGGGGCCATTGAAACAATGAACGGAACGACGGAACACAACAACAACAACAACTGTTAAGAATCCCAACTGGGCGGAGACAAAACAGTTGGCTATTTACAAGTGCAGCTGAGAAGTTGAACCATTGGAATGATCAGGAACAAATTCAACCAGTGATCAGAGCCGGTCTTGAACCCGGGATCTCCGGATCTCAAGGCAAACGCCCTAACCACTGGGATACACTGCCTCCTGATTGGATGGGATCATACATGACCGTCATAGAGTCTGTGAAATCATATTAGTATTTAATACTCGCTGACTCCGTTCGACATATGATATTTAAATAGAGAATCTTTACAAGTTGGAAACCAAAAGTTAAAGTCCTGAAAACTCCCTCTAAAGTGAAGTAAAATCAATCCTCATCTTCAATCTCCGCGATTTGACATAAGTACACAAGAGGCAAAAAGTAAAAAAAACTGCGAAAAAGATGTCATTGGCATTGCAACATTTAATTTGATTGCAGGTTTATTTTGGACCAATCACATTATTGCTTAAATTACAATCCGTCAAATTAGCAACGAACGGTTTACCGGAGTTTATGAAACGTTTGAGTTTTGTTATTATCCATGTTAAAATAACTCAAAAAACACAAAGTATTTGAAATTTCATTCTCACAAGAAATGACAAACCCGGGGGGGATTAATCAGGAGATTTCAGACCGTAATCTTGAGACCGGGAGATACAATCCAAAATCCGGAGTCTCCCGGATTATCCGGGAGAGTTGACAGCCCTGTCTTTGTGAATGTGTGTAGGATTTTTCCTGAGGGTATATCCAGGCATTAAGCAAGCCTTGTCGGCATTCCTCATCTTGAGATTGGCATTTAGCAAGCAAACACCATTCACATGAAAGAATATGATTTTATAAGTAAATAGTTAATCTTTTTTAGTAGCACATTGATCATTTTATTGTTTCAGATGATGCCTTAACAAACACTGTACTTTCCTAGGTAAGGAGATGAAAAGAGCAAATCTCAAGCCAGTCAATTATTGTAATCAAAGCCACAACGTCTTGATTAGATCATTGTTGTCATACCATAACCTGCCCCTGTCTGAGCTTGTGGTTCTAACCCAGGGAAAGGAAAGGAAAGGAACTTTATTTAAGTGTCTAGTCGTTCTAGCACCGGAGCACTAATTGGGGACACTGTAAACTGAAATTAATAATTCAAATCAAGTCAAATGTTGGTTTTTGAGGGGAGGGGATTCAACCAGAGTACCCAGAGAAAACCTTTCAGTGCAGAGTAGAGAACCAACAAACTCAACCTACATATGCAGGGGCGTAGCGTCCATACCGTGCGTACAGCTAATATCCGGGAATCCTTATTCCATGGAGGCATTAATTTTCTTTTAGTCATTATAAAATCGGGCCAAGTTTTTTAAATTTCGAATTAAACTGGTGTCTCTGTGTGTGAGTATTTCCAGTATCTTTTCATTAACCCATACAGGCCTGGCCAAACGGATCCAATATCATCCAACATTGTTGGACGCTGTTAAAATGTGTCGAAAGAGGTGACCAAACGAATGCAACAAGTTGGATCAAGAATTTTGGACTTAAGGGTCTGGAGCCAAAATCTACCCAGAAGCCTTAGAAAACAAACTCTTCCCATGTTGGCGTTTTCAAGTTCCTTTTAAAATTATCAATAGAGTCACTCTCTGTGTTAGCAAGAAGACGGCTGTTCCAGAATCTGGGAACTGCAAAAGCAAATGCCCAGTATCCAAAGGTCTTGCACCATGTAGGTGTGAGGAACCTTGAGAAGATTCAGCGTCCCGGGGTCTTGACTTACAAAAGATCCTGCAGATATAATGGCGCCATGCCCCTGAGAGCTTTGAACACAAGAAGGACTATCTCTTCGAAGAGAGATTGCTTAAGCTTTCGTCGCTCAGACATTCAAGACTTTGCTCGTTCATCATTCCGTAGCTTGAACTGACATGGCAACGCGCGAAACAGATGCAACGAATAAACCATCATCATGGATACCGATAGCCGCAGCGCACGCGCGCGTGCAACACTGTTGAATGTGATGTCCGAACGAATGCAATACTGTTGTTCACATCTTAGAACAAAAGAAACGTTGGATGATGTTAAAGACGATATTTGATGTAAATCAAACTTCTTTCAACAACTTCCAACATCATATATCTTGGTGGCCAAACGAGTGCAACGTGTTCGCTTCAACAATGTTGGATGATGTTACACTAACATGTTCAGTAGACCCGTTTGGCCAGGCCTTAACGACAAGAAACGTAATAGTGGACGACAGCAAAAAAAAACTCTTCTCTTCGAAGCCCCCACACAGTGTCAGTCTTCAGTATCACCAGTCCCCCAGTTCCCGGTTATTTTTTACGGATATGTTATGATGATGATGATGATAATGATGATGATGATGATGTTATAACAGAGTTTGCGACGTCTTACCCTTTGCTTTTACTGTAAACCCCCTGTTTGTGTTGTAGCTTGCTGTAGAGAAAACTCGGCATATGGGTAAAATAAACATCTAACTACTGCATTTTCCTTCACATTTATTTATTGAAATGTCCTTCGAAAATGGTCGGAAATGGAATTTCTGGGGGAGCATGCCTCCAGACCCCCCCTACCTTGGAGCGCCTTCGGCGCTCCAAACATTGTTCGTGTGCGTACACCTTCAAAATCTCACGCTACGCCCCTGATATGACGCCGAGTCTGGGAATCGAACCCGGGCCACATTGGTGGGAGGCGAGTGCTCTCACCCCTGCACTATTCCTGCACCCAAAGGATTCCCACCCTGGTGTTGATTTTCAAGGTACTGGTATGTTTAAGAGGAAGTACTGTCCCTAAACAGACTGAATCTACACAATAATATATATTGTTTTGGGTAACAACAATTTTACGGTCCATATAAAGAACCAAGAATTGCATAACAAGATGTAAATGTGATGCACCCTATATTTGTCTTAAAATGCTTGTACCTCAAAAGCGAACTGGATGACCCTCACTTGTGGCTGAAAAGTGATCAGAAGGCTAATGTAAAACTTTCTACGAAGTTTATACAAATTATCTGGAACCAATAATTTAAGAGCTACCATCACAATAAAAAAAAATAAGGTGGCTCTGAATCCGCTCCAGATAGTTTTATCTTAGATTGCCAATCTTTTCCAGCAATGAAAATGGAGATCACCAAGCTCTCTTTTGAGATGTAAGGGTTTAAAGCCAAAATATAGGGTGTTTGTTATGTAAAACAGTGTTTTAGAGTTGATCTTTCAATTGACGTGACCAAGTATTGTTTATTAGGGAGCTGAAGTGGATTCGCTCTGACGAAGGGCTAACGCTCGAATCGTCAGCTTTTAGAATCTCTGTACGGTGGCCAATTTACATTATCAACTCCGTTGATAAAACCAAATTTTTGAAGTGCACAACGTTTTGGAGCCACAAAACAGCAACTGAAATTTGAGCTGTTTTCCTATTTAACTTGTCTTGGCACTATCACATTCATATAGTTCTAAATCTTTTTACTATTAGACACGATTATTAAGTTTGAAAATCTGGGAGATATGGCATGTGAAATGTTCATTTCCGGTTGCAGTCATCACATGCAGTCATCACGTGTTTTAGAGTTGATCTTTCAATTGAAGTGACCAAGTTCCATATCTTTTCACTATTAGACACGATTATTAAGTGTAAAAATCTAGGAGAGATGGCATGTGAAATAAAAAACAAGGAAAACTGGAGGGGGTCTCATAATCGGATGAATTTTTTTTTGTTTCCAAGTAGATAGGCGTATAACTAGGGGGGCTTATAAGCGGGGGGCTTATAACCGGAATTTTACGGTATTGGACTAATTCCTTGGATTAAACCCGTGACTACCAGTTACACCAAGGAGTTCGAGAAAGGACGACGGCAACGGCAACGAAAACGATTAGTTGGTAGGAAAAGGAAATAGGGAGCTTAAGTTTAGTTTAACATAAAAGATGCAACGCTTAGCGAGAAATATGTGACTATTTTGGAAAAAAAAATTGTCAGGTAGAAAATGAGTTAAATTAAGTACTCTTGTAGAACCCTGTACTACTTCAAACCAGGAACCCATGACCCGGAGCCTACAACTCTACTGTGTTCGTGTAACGGCGTTTTCACAGACCGATTTATTTTTAGATTGAATTTCCCGCGAATGAGACTCCCACAGGAGCCCGATGACCAATTACAAGAAATTAAGCTGACGTCATAGGGCTACCGAACCGGAACTGCCTTTGTTTTTTTGACCTTATTCGCGGGAAGGGCTAGTCTAAAAATAAACCTATTTGTGAAAACGCCGTTTCACAGACGCTGTATGGAAGTTGCACGCTCCAGATGGGCTCCTGTTCAAACGCAAAATTAGGAAAGATTGCGTCAAATTAACTGAGAGAATTAAGTGCAGGAAGCCTCGCCGCCGTGAACTAGACATTAAAATTTTTAACAATGACAGCGAAGATGAACTCTGAACTTCCGGTTTGTTACGTTTCGGTTACGTTTTGATTTTACGGTACGTGGGTTGGGACCCGGTTAGGCACGCGGTCAGGGACGCGGTTAGTGGCTTTAGGAGCGCACGGTGGTTAGGGACGGTTAGAACAAGCTCCAAAAAAATTAAAGAAATTAAAAACAACAGGTCTTGAAGTGAAAACAATCATATTAATTCATTCTTGAAAATTTGGTTTTATCAAACGTGTTGATAAAATTCGAGATACCACCGTGAATGATTTGGAAAGCTGAGGTTTCGAGCGTTAGCCCTTCGTCAGAGAGACTAGAGGAATTGTGGGTGTTGTTGGTTTCTATGCGGGTGTGGAAGAGCTTTGCCATTTGGTAACATCAATTTGTGAATAAATTAATGGAATGAGAGGCGTTCATTGATTCCGTGAGGATAGAGTGTACCCAGTTGAAAGATGAATTTTTGTTCAGATTCTTACGGTTTTCTGTGAACTTTCAAATGTACACGCACACGAATGCAAAACTTGTCCTTTTATTTCTAACATGTTTAAGATCTCAGGACCAAATCGATTCGTTAAAATCACTGACCACTTTACATGCATCTCCGCAAATGTCATCTATTGCTAACCTGCACACTATGTAAGAAGGCGAAACAGGGAGAAGATTGGCGGACCGCTTTCGGGAACACCTACGAGATGTAGAAAACAACAAAACAGATGCATCAAAACCAGTTGCGGCCCATCACAACATGGCAATTCGCGGCCTAATTCAATCTTGGATAGCTTCGATAGATAGTTTGGATATTTTCGATCAGGAGAGCATTTTTACTGACTGATCTATTTTTAGACTTCCTTTTCCGCAAAACAAAACAGATAGACTGAATTAAACTATAGCATTACAATAAAATCATAAACCTTAAAAGCGACGAATAGAATAAATGAGAAATTGTATATAAAATTTATAAACTATAATAATAAATGTATAAAGATAAAATACTAACTGATCCAGAAAGCTACAATTGCGCATTAATAAAACTTGACTGGCATCGTTTCGTGTTACACTTACGGTGGATGAACCTACAATTGGATCTTAAATTGTACGGGCAGTCGCGTATGGCGGGAAGAAGAGCACGAAGTCTGTAATCTTTCGAGATCTTCGCTTAGGTAATTAGGTAAGGCGTTGTGATAAACTTAACATGCATATTCTGTGAGCGCCGGTCTGATACATGTAATATAGAATAGTAAAAGGTCTTTCTCTAAAACTTGTGCGCGTTTGAGTTAATTGCATCTAGATGATACTTTGCTTATTATGTTAGATACATGGCAATTCCATTTGAGGTCAGCGCTTATAGTTAGACTGGCGCTCTCTACTACTTCACTGTTCGTATCACGGTCACTGGCGCAAAAGGGCGTGTCTGTCCAGCAAAACTGACTCTAATCTCTTTGCATTTAGCGAAGTTAAGTCGGAATCTGTCGGTCTCTGCTTGGTCAGTAAGTTCGTCAGCTGCACTCTGAATGTTGCTTGACTGGTTCTTTCCCACACACTCAGACATTGTGATGTCATCTACATATTTCCAGAGCTGCACCCCAGGAACATAGAGGTCATTTATCATGATGAGAAAGAGCCAGGGACCCATCTTTGTTCCTTGTGGGAACCCGGCTGGTACCAAACCCCATTCAGAGATGCAATCCTGACTGAGTTTCACCCTCTTGTCTGCCAGTTCCGGTTCGGCGACGCTATGACATCAAGCTAATGTCTTGTGATTGGTCAACGGGCTCCCGCTAGCCTCCCACGCAGACACAAAGGAGGGGGGCCCTCTCATGATGGTTTCCTGGGGTCTCCTGGCCCTAATTATTGCAACATCCATCCTTCAAGTTCAAGTTTTAAGTTCAAGTTTATTTTCAAAGTTACAGATAAATTTTACAATGAACACTGCACGCGTGTAGCAATACTAATCGAGGTGTGCAGTGTGAATCGCGTACATGGCACTAAACTTATTAGAAAGAATATTAAGACAAAATAAAACTTCACAATACACATTGAGCCATTACACAATAGACAGACTGAAGAAACGTCGCATAATTATTACAATATTATTCAAATAAGTGAATGAAAATAAAAATAAATGAACAAATAAATAAATAAACAAATAGATAAAAACAGAATTATAGGGTACGATATTAATGATTATTCAGTTTTGTTATCAATGAGTAGGCATCAACATAAGCATCTTCAACTCCGAGTACTGTAAGTAGAAATTTCCTAATTCGTTTTCTGAATGGCCTTTTTGTACGGCTGGGCACGGGTCATTGTTTTATTATTCATTGATCTGACGAGTGCTTACGATACGTTGCCAAGAAGACTGATGTTTAGGTTACTGTCACTATGGCTGGGTTTACCAAACTTTTTAGAACTCCTACGTGCAGTATACACTAACACAACCGCGGTAATCAAAGGTTCAAAAAAGTCATTCAAGGTAGCGCGTGGTTGCCGGCAAGGTGTGGATTGGAATCTCCATGGATTTGACTCAGTATGCCGTGTTACGTTATTCACCGGAAACTGATTGATGAACTTGGCAATGGATATGGGCTACAGCTGGATTACCAGATTCCGATTGAAGCTACTGATAGGGAGCAACGAAGCAGGTTCAAAAGCTGGGGAAGTACAAAATTGTATAGGGTAATGTATGCAGACGATTTATGTGCGTGTTTCACTTCGGTTGATGCGGCCAGACGGGGACTCAAAATCATAGAGAATGAATTCAAAAGGTACGGCTTGATACTTTCAAGACCTAAAACAGAAACTATGACATTGAATCATGACAAAGAAACCACTAAAAGCGAAAGTTTAATATCTCCGGATGAAGAAAAAATCAAAAATGTGCTGGAACATGCATCAACTGAGGTGTTGTGAACCTTATAAAGATATTGAATAACTACTGTTTGTATAATGTTACATGGGAAACAATTTTTGATAAGGAAAGATGTTAATTGTTGGATGTTGGTGTGAAAGTCGCTCCGAGTACCGGTATTGTTGATTTTGAAGGCCCTGTCCACTTATGTACGTATGAGACTCAACACTTGGACTGGCTTTCACACCGACATCCAACAAATAACATCTATTGTTATGAAAAATTGTTTCCCATGTAACATTAGACATTTTAGCACCAGGTCGTGAGTACTTACTCTAGGATCGCAATTCCCATATCTATAAACGTCTTCAGGGTTCTGAGTCGTGTAAGAATCTATGCTCTTTTAATTGTTTTTCCATCTTAAACTCGGCTCTTACTAATTTCCAACTTAAGATCAAAGAAGCCCTTCATATTGAATGGGAACGACCCGCATTGAATAAACAACTGAAACATGTTAATTTAACACTCTTACTTTAATTACTAAGTCCTAGTATAGTTTTAAACTGTTTTAGGAGTATATTGATTAAAGGATAAAGGATTACTATTTGTATTTTACATTTTTCACAGATTTGTACTCGCACCTTTTTGATCGCCCACTCCGTTGTATCCTTTAAGTATTATGCAACTTCAGTAATTTACACCTACTTTATATAAAGTCACTCATTTGTAAACATCCTTCAAATGAAGATGGATACTGAGTATCCGAAATATGTCTTGCAAATTCAAACGTTGTGTCGTTTTTTTTAATGTTTGATGTCAATCTTACTGCTACGAAAATAATAATAATAATAATAATAATAACAATAATACTAATAATAAAGGAGATTAAAGGGCCAAAGGTGAAAGAACACTTCAAGAAGGCAGATATGGAGAAGCTGAAAGAGAAGATCAAAGAGGAGAAGTGGCATGGACGGTTCTTACAGGCTAGGTGTCAGGACAGTGAGTTAAATCAGAGTGGATGCTTTGCGTGGTTGCGTGATTGGACCTGTGCTCCTACCCATACCATCGCTGGGGTAATGGAATTGTACGAGCAGCTTACGCCCACTAAGGTGTACACAGTCCACAAAACAGGTGCAGCACAGGGTGACATCACGTGTAGACTGAGTGGGAAAGCTCCTGAAACTATTGTGCACGTGCTAGCAGGGTGCTCTGCTCTGGCTCAGTCTAAATATCTAGAAAGACACAACGCAGCACTGAAAGTTCTCTTCTTCGAGATGACTAGGGATCTGAGGCTAATTGCTTCAGTCCCTCCCTGGTACTCGTGTGCAGTGCCCAAACCAGTCTATGAGTCATCTGAGTCATCTGAGGCATTAGCGTTTTGGGATGTTCCAGTTTATGCGGAACACACCATTGTCAAGGCTAACAGAGTGGAC
>OX421446.1:13117696-13125196 GCA_949126865.1 Montipora capitata
TAGAGTGTCATCAGCCGAGTTTTGACTGAATTTCAGGCGTTTAGCCCTTGATATCTGAGCGAATTCGCTAAAAGGTAGCTGCTGAAGTTTTCGCTTGAGCACGGGCGTAGCCCGTGTTCAAGCCATTGTGGCCTCTCAAAATGGAGGGGGCTTGCCGTCAAGGCCTGCTTTGCCAAACAGCCCAGGGACAGTTCTCGCTCTGAGTGGTGTGTCAAAAGCACAGGGCTGGGGGGGTTGCTGTTTTGAGACTTTAACTGCAGTTAGAGTTTGTGGCCTTGTTAAGTGAGACTTTACAGTATAGCATGCCTTGATTGGCAATTTTCCCTGCACCAGTGTAGAGCTGAATGATAATTTGCTTTTGATCACCAATTAGAGTGAACCCACACTGTGGTGTGGGTAGGTGATTGGCAGTTGTATGACCAAAGCACAGGGGTGGGGAGAGTAGCTTTTGTTTAAGTTTGTGACGGCAGCAAAATTGGCTTGTTTTCACAATTTGTGCAGCCACCTTTTGACAAATCCAGTTAGAAATTTATTATTATCTGCGCGTTTCTCTCCAGAATGGCATTCTGTGAGCCAGGCTGAGTAAATAGAGTGTCATCAGCCGAGTTTTGACTGAATTTCAGGCGTTTAGCCCTTGATATCTGAGCGAATTCGCTAAAAGGTAGCTGCTGAAGTTTTCGCTTGAGCACGGGCGTAGCCCGTGTTCAAGCCATTGTGGCCTCTCAAAATGGAGGGGGCTTGCCGTCGAGGCCTGCTTTGCCAAACAGCCCAGGGACAGTTCTCGCTCTGAGTGGTGTGTCAAAAGCACAGGGCTGGGGGGGTTGCTGTTTTGAGACTTTAACTGCAGTTAGAGTTTGTGGCCTTGTTAAGTGAGACTTTACAGTATAGCATGCCTTGATTGGCAATTTTCCCTGCACCAGTGTAGAGCTGAATGATAATTTGCTTTTGATCACCAATTAGAGTGAACCCACACTGTGGTGTGGGTAGGTGATTGGCAGTTGTATGACCAAAGCACAGGGGTGGGGAGAGTAGCTTTTGTTTAAGTTTGTGACGGCAGCAAAATTGGCTTGTTTTCACAATTTGTGCAGCCACCTTTTGACAAATCCAGTTAGATATATATATATAACTATCAATACAATGATTCTTTGTAGATTAAATGTTCGTTACAAGTAGGTACAATTCAAACGAACCAACAATATTATAGAGAACACAACCGGCATAACGGTAAAAGTTTAAAAGTGTAATGCTAAACTGACGTGATCAACTTGTTTGTTGAGTTCGGGTTTCAACCGCTCTCCTTGATTTTGAGTTGATAGAAAGAAGTAGCATTATCAATAATTTTGAACCAAGAAACATCACAATTATTGTGACAATTTTTAGAAAAACTAAGATGCTTGAAAATATGAGAATTTTTATCCCGGAAAAGGTGCTCATTTACACGTGTGTAGAAATGCCTGTTGGTTTCACCAACGTAGCGAGCACCACAGCCCGCACAAGTAAATTTGTATACAACACGTGATTTGAGAGAATCCGGAATGAAATTCTTTGGACTAAAAATGTTGCACAGTTTGAATGGAGACAAAATTACTTTAACATTTAAATCCTTGCAATACTTGTTGATAATAGATGAAGTTTTCTTTCTGGTATAAGATGAATAGAAACCGATGTAAAGTAGTTTGTAAAAATGGCAGTTGGATACATCATGTTTAGGGGCTTCTTTTTTAAATATTAGTAACACCTGTGCTATCCAGACCATTTGGAATAACAATATTATTATTATTTTTTTTTTTTTAATTATTATTATTATTATTATTATTATTATTATGATTATTATTATTATTATCATTATTATTACAGTATTGGGTAAGTCTGAGTGTTAGAATCGCAGCGCGAAACTCAAATAATTAAGCCCTGAGCCTGAGACTGTTAAAGAAAAATCTTGTGTTAGTTCCGTCCACCAAACCAAAACTGAGTAGTTGTTTGTTGGCTGGAAGTACAACGAAATTGTTGATTTACTACAAGGTAAAGGCCAAAGTTATCTTCGTCAGTAAGGTTACCTTTTGGATCGAAATCACAACCTGTTTGATAGGAGCTGTCGATGTGTAGTGGCCTGTACCACGTCCTTGCCGTACAATTTGTACATTCATTTCCCCGGATGTTGATAAACTCGTACATACGGCAATCGCTTTCTGGTTGGGAAGCTCCGATGATATCATTGTCTGCAAACGAGGCTCGCATATAGTCTGTGTACACGACACCGTCCATCTCAAAACGACAGGTTGCTCGCCAGTGCGTTGATTGCCGACCAAGCCACATGAGATCACTTGACGGTATTAAATAGCCCTGCCAATTTGGGGAATCACCGCTAACGGCTTCAGAATCGGAATAGTTGTTAAACACCACTGCCTGTGAACAAAAAAATCCAAAACAAAGCTCAGAAAGGTCCTTTAAAAATTACAAACTTTGTAAAATGATCTTGCTCACTGCATCTCAACTGAAAACTTTCACCTCTCCAAGAAAACATAAAGGGGGAATAGAAGGACATCTCCCATACATACCCTTTTCCATAGGTAATATGTCTCAAGTTATTTTTAGATCGACCCCCACACTGTACATATCCCGAGGGGATTAGGCAACCGCCCTTATGGCGGGAATGTGTTCCGCGTGGATAGCCCACGCTTAGAGAACACATTCCTGTCATATGATTCGCTGTTGCCTCCTGCTGTTTCCCAATCCCCTTGGGATATGTACAGCGTGGGAGCCGATCTAAAAAATAAAAAGAGACATATTACCTATAGAAACGGGTATGTATGGGGGATGCCCTCTCTCTCTCTCCCCCCCCCCCCCTCCCCCTCCCCAGCCTGTATTTTCTTTTGACCTCTCTCATAGGTTTTACTAGTTGTAGCAGTTTTCAGTTGAATGATCGATGCTTGCTATGGATTTCCATCAGCCTATTACTAAATGTGGTAATGATAACTACCTTAGGTGATTGGCTGAAAAATATCTCTCTGCATTTTCGAAAGATCAAAAGCATTGGTGACTTTTTCGCGCAAGTTTTCCGGCGCGCGTCACGTGTATTTGCTTCTTATTCAGGATGAATCTAATAACACGCTCTTCGAAGTCACGAAAAAAATATTAAAAATAACTTACATCGAAGAGACTTTTATTAGCAAGACTGAAGGACTGTATTAAGGTCCAAGCAAAGCCAGGACCAGAGGCGTCGAAGTCGCAAAATACTTGAAAGGTACGATCGTGGTCATCAATTATTCTGTAGTATCCAGGAGTAGCCACGCCTGCTGCTTTGTAGGCCTGGCAGCTTTCTCTCAGTCTTATCTCACAGTGTCTACCAATAAACTTGACCGGACATGAGCAATTGTACCTAAGGCCCTTGGGATTACATACTTCTGTACACGTTCCACCATTTTGACAAGGATTTCCTGCACAGCAGCCATTGGTACAAGGAATACCACCGACACATGACGTCACACTGTTTTGCTATTGCAACATAAATAGTAGATTTGTTTGTGAATACCCACCTTTCATATAATATACACGGCAAAATTTGTCTACTCCAATTGGCTAAGAGAAATGCAGTTTACAGGCAACACAGTCTAGAGTGCAAAAGGTGGCAACAAACCAAGCATTCTGATTGGTAAAATGATCAAGGCCAATCAAATGGAGCAATTTTTGCGTGATTGCGTGATATGCTTGCATTTCTTCTCGTCTCAAAATTTTTTTCATGTATAGTACATCTATTAATAAGTAATCGAATCACTTTTCTCGTGCAAATGGGAATAAACCATCAAGTATTCGTGATTTTTTTTCAAAGACTAGTCAAATTGCGCTCGCCCTTTAATTTTTTTCAATTTTGTTCTTCTCAAGAAATTTTCTCTTTTTTTCCAAATTGCACTCGAAATCATGTGATTACCTATACTATGTCTTATTGCAACCATTTTAAAACTCTAAAATGTCTAAAATGATTCAAGCCTTAATAATAAAAGCATTTCTAGATAAACTCAAGTAAGTGTTTCCTTATAGGGCCAAATTCTCACCTTAGCGACGGATTTAAACCTTTGAAGGCCACGTAGAAGCTCTTTACAAATTGTGTTTCAAAATTGCGGGAGTATTACGCAATGAAATGCATAGAACTACCTAAAACTTTTAGAAGAAGCTCCTCGAAAGCTGCCTTGCAAAAATGGGGCAATGATGATCATCTCGCAGCTAACACTGATACTTTCTCATAGTGTTTGTAACAAAGATACGAGTTGCCTTCATGAAAAGAGAAACAGCAAATCATGCACAGCAATATACGAGAAATAACAATTACCCTGCATTTTGCCTTTTTCCTAAATCATTTATAGAACCTGACTTCATCAGTGGTTATCTGAATACCTTTTTGAACAGTTCTCTTCGAAGGTTGTAATAACGCGAACCCGCAGATGTTTTCAAGGAACTTGAATTGGCGGTAAACTGGCTCTCGTCGTTCAACTCACAGAATTTACCTTCCGGGTCGCTTTCCTTGTAGTTGAAAGACAAGCACCGACAGTTTTCCACACACAAAACAAAACAGTCAATTGCATTAACTGTAGAAGACTTGTGAAAAACATGACCGACAAACTCCGAGTTCTCGAAGGCATCTCCTTTGAGATTAAGCGCATATATTTGACAATATCCGTCCCCACAATTAGATTTCACAAGTTGTGAAACATTGAGGAGCAAAAGCATTAAGAACGTCGCTGCAAAAATCATTTTCGTTTTGGAATAGCTTTGTCAGCTTATCATTTGCACCCGTTTATATCTGGAAACGTGCAGCCTGCAAGTAGTTCAGTTGGGCTGTTCCCGTCAGTTATCAGCTGTCGGGTACTCTATATTGCTGCTTGTGGTTAATTTAACTACATACAATAATTAGTCATTCTCCTTTCATTATATCGGCCCGTACTTGTCAAAACATTGCCTCAATGGATGAGAAGACATAAAACCTGGAGAAACTGACCATCATCATTATAAGTTTGCATCTAGAGAACCTGGACTTGGACAGGGGTTAATACTGCTCCATCTCTGGTTTGGACATGAGTGAATGCAACTTACACAGTTACAATTCAAGACGCAGCGTTTCGACACTCCTTTCTAGAGTCTTAACCAGTTGACGCGATTTAAAGCTGTGGCATTGTAAAATGCACTATGCATTAATATTCACACTAGAGTAGTATCAGTAGCATCCAAGCATGTCTGATTTTGTCAATAACGTTGGAAATTGAACGTCACCTTACCGCAGAAACTCCTCCAGAGCTGACGGGACTACTTCAATTATACTCTTATTTCCAACGTCATTTTTTGTCCATTTTTTTCTGCCGTGTATGTAATGCCGCGACGCTTATCACACCTAAGGGTACCGGATACACGCCTCCCGTGTCTCTGTAGACTTTTGCCACCCATTTCGCCAAAAATACGGAGTCCGTACCCTCCCATCTCCCCTTCTCGACGACACTTGTTCACTCACCCCTCTCGCTGTGCGGCACGCACTGCAGTGTATTTCTTCGCCGTCCTCCCCAAAATAACAAATCAACAAATTTTAGGTTTTGACGGCTACGGTCGAAACGTGAGCACACAACAGTCCCAGGATTGTTCACCCGAATTGTATAACTTGCGTGAACAAGACTGAATAATCGTAAAATACTTGCGATAGCGCTAAGTTATATTTTGGAGTGCCATTTCTGATCCTCAGAGTGGATTCCCTATTGACTATAATTTCCAATCTCCCTGGACAATGCACGACCTTCGGTGCCGCAGCTTCGGACCAGCTGGCAGCTGGTCCGCGCAAAGAAAACATTCTGAAAATCGCAAAATGTGACCTGCTTCGTTTTCGTTTTGAAATAGCAAAAAATTCGTGTCACGAGATATGACCACGCAAAAATTTTCTACAGTGTAGTTAAGGACGCAATATTGACATTATAATTAAAGTGAATAAATTGTCCCACAAACAATTGTCTGTCTATAATACAAAATATCACGTCTCCGCAACGGCGGCATCACGCCTAATCTATAATGTGCATCACGTTCTCTTCACGTTTTCTATAAGTTCAGCAATTCAATTTGGGTGTTGACTGGTTTGTTGTTGATCCGTTTGTTAATTGGTTTTTGTTCATCTTTATTCATGAAATTAATTCAATAAAAATGGGCAGGTGTCATTAATAATGAAATTGCACCTGACAAAACATATTGATCAATTTTCTTTTCAAATTCTCACAGATTTTTTCCGATTTCCTGTAGTTATTCGTTTTATATCTGCTTCCTCTAATCGCTGAGAATTTTCCGAAGTGTACAGAACCGACGGAATTATTTGTTTTAAGGAAATAAAAAGTTCCCTAACATTATGTCAAAATTCGTTTGCACAAATACTATTACCAGCGTTTACCTTAATTAGAAAGGAGAGGTTTCGTTTAAAAAAATAGTAAATGAGAGAACAGGAAAGCCACAAATGCAATCATCGTTCACGCGTAAATCTGCCACATCACGCTAGGTCGAGTAAGTTTGTTGGTTTCGACAATTTTTTTTTTCACTTCTGAATTAATAATCTTTAATTTCGTCCGAAATTCCTCTTTATTGCTTTCAAAAATTTCATAATAACTGGCTTGTTCAATGTTGCAGTCCTAGACCACCTGGATCTTAGGATCCCATCTGAAACATGACGAAACGAAACGAAACGAAACAAGACAAAACAAAACAAAAAGAAGTTTATTACACATTCAAGAGTGAACGATGCCAGGCACTAACAATTATTGTCCTCCCTAGATCCCCTGTTTCGCAAAATACCAATAGCGGTCGATTGGTAATCGACGAAATAAGGCTCGCAAACTATTTTTATAGGCGCTCTGCCTTCGAAAATTTCCTTTTTAGATAAAGCAAACACTGGCTTACAGATGCGCAAGAGTTTGCTTTTTTAGCCGCGCATTCTTCTAGACCCGGGAACCTGCCAGGCCGGGGTCGCATTTTGCCATCCTTAATTAAGGCTTAAAGGTGGGGTAACCTGGCAACCCAGGGTTGGCTAGTGTCACCATATACTGCCTTTGGCGGAAGCGTTGCAACATTAAAAGTGATAATAAGAAACCACAGCACTTAAAAGTTGAAGCAAGAAAAGCTAGTGAGAGCAAAAGAGTATTAACCGGCAAATTGCGTCCTTCAAACGCCATTTTGCTTGTTTATGTACTTAGCGACCACGAAGTATTCTCGAGAAAGGTCACCCGGGACCCCGGTGTGATAAGATTGCATGTAAACGCGAGCTATTTTTAGACCCAACGTAGGCGGGTTACCCCTAATCTCATACCCAGATCTCCCACGGTCATACGGAAGGGAGATCTGGCAAAGTTCGATTTCGAGCATGCTCAGTGCCAGCGAGGCCCGAAATACGGGCTTTTCTATCACTGCGCATGTTCGTACTCTCTGTTGTGATTTTGGGTGATTTTGCGGAATAAACATGGATTTCGAGAGTATTCTTGAAGA
>OX421446.1:13132696-13142696 GCA_949126865.1 Montipora capitata
GCTAAGTCAACGTCATGTTTCAGATGGGATCCTAAGAGAGAGGTGGTCTAGGACTGCAACATTGAACGAGCCAGTTATTATGAAATTTTTGAAAGCAATAAAGCGGAAGGTCCAACGAAATTAAAGATTAATAATTCACAAATGAAAAAAAAAAAAAAGAATTGTCGAAACCAATAAACTTACTCGACCTAGCGTGATGTGGCAGATTTACGCGTGAACGATGATTGCATTTGTAGCTTTCCTGTTCTCTCATTTACTATTTTTTAAAATGAAACCTCCCGTTTCTAATTAAGGTAAACGCTGGTGCAAATATTTTTGCAAGCGAATTTTGATATAATGTTAGTGAACTTTTTATTTCCTTAAAACAAATAATTCCGTCGGTTATGTACACTTCGGAAAATTCTCAGCGATTGCAGGAAGCAGATATAAAACGAATAACTACAGGAAATCTGAAAAAATCTGTGAGAATTTGAAAAGAAAATTGATCAATATGTTTTGCCAGTTGCAATTTCATTATTAATCCACCTGCGCATTTTTATTGAATTTAAAAGATAAACAAAAACCAATTAACAAACGGATCAACAACAACAACAAATTGAATTGCTGAACTTATCCAAAACGTGAAGAGAACGTGATGCACATTATAGATTAGGCGTGATGCCGCCGTTGCGGAGACGTGATATTTTGTATTATAGACAGACAATTGTACAAATAATCGCGCAAATGCTGCGACGTAAGAAGTTTGTGGGACAATTTATTCACTTTAATTAAAACTTCTAATTTTCATGATAATGTCAATATTGCGTCCTTAACTACAATGTAGAAAATTTTTGCGTGGCCATATCTCGTGACACGAAATTTTTGCTATTTCAAAACGAAAACGAAACAAGTCACATTTTGCGATTTTCAGAATGTTTTCTTTGCGCGGACCAGCTGCCAGCTGGTCCGAAGCTGCGGCACCGAAAGTCGTGCATTGTCCAGGGAGATTGGAAATTATAGTCAATTGGGAATCCACTCTGAGGATCAGAAATGGCACTCCAAAATATAACTTAGCGCTATCGCAAGTATTTTACGATTATTCAGTCTTGTTCACGCAAGTTGTACAATTCGGGTGAACAATCCTGGAACTGGATGGGTACGGACGGTTTGAATTAAAAGGAAAAATAGAAAATGAATAGTTCATTGTTGTATGCTCACGTTTCGACAGTAGCCGTTAAAATCTAAAATTTGGTGATTTGTTGCTTTGGGGAGAACGGCGAAGAAATACACTGCAGTGCGTGCCGCACGGCGAGAGGTCGCGTCGCCGCGAAGGGGAAGTGGGAGGGTACGGACTGCAGATTTTTGGCGAAATGGGTGGCAAACGTCTACAGAGACACGGGAGGCGTGGATCCGGTACCCTTAGGTGTGATAAGCGTCGCGGCATTACATATACGGCAGAAAAAGAAAAGACAAAAAACGACGTTGGAAATAAGAGTATAATTGAAGTCGTCGCGTCAGCTCTGGAGTAGTTTCTGAGGTAAGGTGACGTTCAAAAATTCCAACGTTGTTGACAAAATCAGACATGCTTGGATGCTGCTACTCTGAATGTGGATATTAATGCATAGTGCAATTTACAATGCCACAGCTTTAAATCGCGTTGCTGAAGACTCTAGGCAGGATTGTCGAAACGCTGCGTCTTGAATTGTAACTGTGTAAGTTGCAAAGTTGCATTCACTCATGTCCAAACCAGAGATGGAGCAGTATTAGCCCCTGTCAAAGTGCATGTTCTCTATTTTGTTAAGAATAATTATCTGCATCTGCCAGATGCAAACATAATGGAAAGCTTCTCCCGCGGGTTTGATGTCTTCTCATCAATTATTGAGGCAATGTTTTGGCGAGTACGGATTATAATGAAAGGAGAATAGAATGACTAATTATTGTTTGTAGTTAAATTAACCACACGCAACGATATAGAGTACCCGACAGCTGATAACTGACGGGAACAGCCCAACTGAACCACTTGCAGGCTGCACGCTTCCAGATATAAACGCAATAAGCCGACAAGGTTATTTGAAATCGAAAATGATTTTTGCAGCGACGTTCTTAATGCTTTCGCTCCTCAATGTTTCACAACTTGTGAAATCCAATTGTGGGGACGGATATTGTCAAATATATGCGCTTAATCTCAAAGATGCCTTCGAGAACTCGGAGTTTGTCGGTCATGTTTTTCACAAGGCTTCTACAGTTAATCCAATTGACTGTCATGCTTTGTGTGTGGAAGACTGTCGGTGCTTGTCCTTCAACTACAAGGAAAGCGACCCGGAAGGTAAATTCTGTGAGTTGAACGACGAGAGCCAGTTTACCGCCAATTCAAGTCCCTTGAAAACATCTGCGGGTTCGCGTTATTACAACATTCGAAGAGAACTGTTCAAAAAGGTATTCAGATAACTACTGATGAAGTCAGGTTCTATAAATGATTTAGGAAAAAGGCAAAATGCAGGGTAATACTTTAAGATTCCGTGGAAGTTTGGGTACCATTTTCAGGCTTATTTCTCGTATTGCTGTGCATGATTATTATTCCAACTGCTGTTTCTTTTTTCATGAAGGCAATTCGTATCTTTGTTACAAACACTATGAGAAAGTGCCGGTCAGTGTTAGCCGCGAGATGATCATCATTGCCCCATTTTTGAAAGGCAGCTTTCCAGGAGCTTATTCTAAAAGTTTTAGTTAGTTCTATGTATTTCATTGCGTAATATTCCGGCAATTTTGAAATAAAGAGCTTCCACTTGGTCTTCAAAGGTTTAAATCCGTCGCTAAGGTAAGAATTTGGCCCTACTAGGAAACAGTTATTTGAGTTTATCTAGCAATGCTTTTATTATTAAGGCCTGAATCATTTTAGACATTTCAGAGTTTTAAAATGGTTGCAATAAGCCATAGTATAGGTAATCACATGATTTCGAGTGCAATTTAGAATCAAAGAGTAAATTTCTTCAGACGAACAAAATTAAAAAAATTTAAAAGGCGAGCGCAATTTGACTAGCCTTTGAAAAAAAATCACGAACGCTCGACGGTTTATTCCAATTTGCACGAGAAAAGTGATGCGATTACTTATTAATACATGTACTATAACATGAAAAAAATTTTGAGACGAGGGAAGAAACGCAAGCATATCACGCAATCACGCAAAAATTGCTCCATTTGATTGGCCTTGATCAGTTTACCAATCAGAATGCTTGGTTTGTTGCCACCTTTTGCACTCTAGACTGTGTTGCCTGGAAACTGCATTTCTCTTAGCCAATCGGAGTAGACAAATTTTGCCGTGTATATTATCTAAAAGATGGGTATTCACAAACAAATCTACTATTTATTTTGCAATAGCAAAACAGTGTGACGTCATGTGTCGGTGGTATTCCGTGTACCAATTATGGCTGCTGTGCAGGAAATCCTTGTCAAAATGGTGGAACGTGTACAGAAGTATGTAATCCCAAGGGCCTTAGGTACAATTGCTCATGTCCGGTCAAGTTTATTGGTAGACACTGTGAGATAAGACTGAGAGAAAGCTGCCAGGCCTACAAAGCAGCAGGCGCGGCTACTCCTGGATACTACAGAATAATTGATGACCACCATCATACCATTCAAGTATTTTGCGACTTCGACGCCTCTGGTCCCGGCTTTGCTTGGACCTTAATACAGTCCTTCAGTCTTGCTAAAAAGCATCTCTTCGATGTAAGTTATTTCCAAGATTTTTTTCGTGACTTCGAAGAACGTGTTATTAGAACTCTAAACGAAAACAACAGTAATTGATTCACAACATTCACTGGCAATAAAGGAAGACCTTGGACAGCGCAATGACCAGAACCAGGTTGCTGACCAGCGGTTTTCATTAAAACAATGGTTTGCTGGGGGTGTTCAGTCTCGCGGGCTCAGAAAACCTGGTTGTGTTCATTGATATTTAAGGTTTTTCGGCAATAAATGAGTCAATCCTGAATGAGAAGCAAATACACGTGATGCGCGCTGGAAAACATGTGCGGAGCGATATTTTACAACCAATCACCTAAGGTAATTATCATTGCCACATTAAGTAATAAGCTGATGGAAATCCATAACAAGCAGCCATCATTCAACTGAAAACTGCTACAATTAGTAAAACCTATGAGAAAAGTTTAAGTCTTCAGTTGAGATACAGTGAGCAATGAGATCATTTTACAAAGTTTGTAATTCTTAAAGAACCTTTCTGAACTTTGTTTTGCTTTTTTTTTTTTCGTTTACAGACAGTGCTGTTTAACGCCTATTCCGATTCCGAAGCCGTTAGCGGTGATTCCCCAAATTGGCAGGCCTATTTAATACCGTCAAGTGATCTCATGTGGCTTGGTCGGCAATCAACGCACTGGCGAGCAACCTGCCGTTTCGAGACGGACGGCGTCGTGTACACAGACTATATGCGAGCCTCGTTTGCAGACAATGATATCATCGGAGCTTCCCAACAAGGAAGCGTTTGCCGTATGTACGAGTTTATCAACATCCGGGGAAATGAATGTACAAATTGTACAGCAAAGACATGGTACGGGCCATCACTACACATCGACAGCTCCCTTCAAGCAGGTTGTGATTTCAATCCAAAAGATAGCCTTGGTAGTGAAGATAACTTTGGCTACTACTATGTAGTAAATCCACAATTTCGTTGTACTTCCAGCCAACAAACAACCACTCAGTTTTGGTTTGGTGGACGGAACTAACACAAGATTCTTCTTTAACAGTCTCAGGCTCAGGGCTTAATTGTTTGATTTTCGCTCTGAGATTCTAACACTCTTACCCAATACTGTAATAATGATAATAATAAAAAAAATAATGGTAATAATAATAATAATAATAATAATAACAATAATAATAATAATAATAATAGTCACTGTGGGATGTAGACGTAAGAAGAGGGATTTTCCAAGGAAAAAATCTGTCACCGCTTTTGTTTGTTCTGTGTATAATACCACTGACTTTGATCCTGCGAGAGGTAAAGGCATGTCATGAATGGGACCGTAAACAGTACAAAGTTTATCCTTTTATTGTTTATGGATGACTTGAAGCAGTTTGCCAAGAGTTTTGACCACTGAATCAATTCACTTGTGCAGAAAGTTTATGTCTTCAACGGGTATATGGGTGGAATTTGGATTGAAGAAAAGTGGTGAAGATAGATGGCGTAACCTTTCCAGATGGGCAGGGAATGAAACAAATAGACGAGGATGGGTACAGATATTTGGGGATTCTAGAACTGAACAGAGTAAAAGAAGGGGAGCTCGAGATGAGGATTCATTATCAGAAGGAATATAAGAGGAAACTGAAGATGGAGTTGAAGTCAAAATTAAATAGCAATTAATACGTGGGCTGTTGCAGTCATGAAATATGGAGCTGGTAAAATCAAATGGACAGACAATGAGTTGAGAACTCTGGACAGAAAGATTAGAAAGATCCTGACCATGTATGGAGCACTCCATCCCAAGGGTGATGTTGACACCAACCAAACGAAGCACTGAAGGAGCTTTACTCCTGGTTTCTTGACAATAGGCTCACACCAAAGATCAGCCTGTGAAAGTGGAAATAATAATTGCCCCCGCAGGGTTTTGGCCAAAACCCGAAGAAGCAGAATAGAAGGCCTTGCGTATACTTGTGTAGATTGTGTGGTGAGAGGGGTGAGAATGTCGATCACGTTGTGAGCGGGCGTAAGAATTTAGCTCAGAAGGAATACAAACGAAGACGTGACAATGTTGCGAAGGCGGTCGATTGGAAACTGTGTGAGAAATATGGATTAGAGCGGAACGAAAAGAGGTACGAGCATACACCTTTGAGTGTAGTGGAGAATGAAAGAATCAAGATTTTGTGGAATGTCTGCATCCAATGTGATCATGTTATTGAATATTTGGTACTGTGCGAAGCAATCCCGATTTGAAGAAGCGAGCAAGGTGATGTCGCGTAATTTGTTAGCTTGCTCGTAAGGTGGTATCGGGTATTATTAACCAACTGTATTACGGTAGTTATTGTACAAAAAACGCACAAAACGAGTACAAATATTCCACTATATTGTACAGTTAGTTATTGTACATATGGGTTATTGACCAAATGTGAGGTCAAGATGGCTGGATATTGCCCTCCCCACCCCTGGGGGGGGACTCGCATATGACTTAACTTTTGTTTTAACCATGGTCTCTTTCAGGGGTAAGAATATCATGGTCTCCATAAGGGGTTTAATTCAAAATTTCCAACGAGCATCCCTGCCCATTCATATGCGAAGTTCTTAACTGACTCTCAGCCTGGCTATGATCTTAGCATGCCCTTGAGATTTTGATCCATCTCAGCCTGAACCGTTCTTATAAAAAGGTGCATATATTGAAAGAAATGACTTTCTTTTCGTAAAAATAAGATCATGATGACTAGACGGACTAGCCTGCGTAGATGGGAAGACCTTAGACAGCAATGCCAACAATACCGCCAGCTACGCAGCCGGGCTACGTCATGACATGCACCGGGAGGACGGCCATGAGGGCTTCTGCATGCACTACCAAGGTATCCAGGGGGGATAACTTGTTAAATTAGATTATTGCCTCGAGGCGTTGAGTATCCTCGATCTGCCCTAGAATATTTCAAAGTAGCTTAGGTTTTATTTGTTAACTTAGTAATATGCATTACCTAGTATCAAGTTTTTGGAAAAAAAATAATAAAAAATAAACACGCCCCAATAAAATTATATGGAAACAACAGGTCCAGATTTATTCACGGAAATGGGCTTATAAACTGGTTTGGTATGATAAATTCGCTCTGACGAAGAGTTAACGCTGGGAACGTTAGCTTCAAATTTCTTTACGGTGGTCAGTTTACCATATTAACTCGATGTTAAACCCATTACTGTGTTTCACTTCCCCACCGACGCAGCACCGCAGTTTCTTTAGAAACTTAACCGCTTTACCCAAATTTATTCAGTTACGGGCCTTGCCAGGAGCTCATGACTACAAGCGAACAACAGTATTCCTGTCACGGCGTTTTCACAGACTGATTTATTTTTAGATTGAATTTCCCGCGAATGAGACTCTCGCAAGGGGCCTGACGGTCAATCACAGGAGACTAACTTGACGTCATAGCGTCACCAAAGCAAAAATGCCTTTGTTTTTTGGCGGGAAAGGTAGCCTAAAAATAGATTGGCCTGTTTAAACGCCTTGACATAGGCTTAGTATGGGAGTTGCTCGATCCTGGTCGTGGGCTCCTGGCGTCGCTAGGCTTGATTTTCCAGCCGTTTTGCGGTTAACATCCTCCTCTCAACGAACGCCTGGATAGCAGGTCCGCGATGTTTGTCCGTGACGTAGCACCCGTCTGAATTGTATTTCAGTCAATTGTATTTTGTGCTCGGAAGGCAGACGACTTTCTGATTGGTGGAAAATGCAATTGGCTGGACCAGTGATCCAGCCATGGTGCGCGCGGAGAAACGCGGGGGCATAAAAGGGCTGGTCAATCGAGCCTAGGGCTTCGCTTGGAAAAGGATTTCATTTAACTTCCTGGGCCCGGTTGTTCGAAAGCCGATTAACTTAATCCAGGATTAGCGTAAACTTTTGTTTCATGGTTTCTACTTTTTGGTGAAAGTTTCTTTTGCTTATTTTTGTTTTTCAAGATTGACTTCTTGTAATGTATAGTTTTGCCGAATATCAGTGTTGAACAGAATTTGGGAGTAGAGAGATAAATTCTTTGGTTAATTTTTAATCTGGGATTAGCGTTAATCGGCTTTTGAACAACCTGGCCCTGAAGAAGCCGTGCCTGACGAAATATTGCTAAATCAAAAATATATATATATATCCTCACAGCCATACAACCAGCTTTGCAGTATTATTTTGTTTTAAATCTTTTTATCAGGATCCGAAAGTCTCAGGATCATCTATAATCGAGCCATCATAAGTCTGAAAGTATCGATAAGGATACACGCGTATTCTACGTTGTTTTTGTGCTCTCCCACCGGGGAAACACATATCACCAGTTATTCGTGTACGGGGGAACACATGTCACGAGGAAAGGGATATATCACCGTGCCAACGGTAACACACAGGGTCACGTTCCACTCGAAGAAAAAGTCCTGGGAACAAGATTGAGCATGTATGAGAGGTCAGCATCAACAAAAAATCTTTTTTTTTTTTAAAGTTCTACTCTTTCAAATGAAATTTTGTTGGAATACGGTTACTGCAAGTACGGGTCCTTTGTGCCTGCGGCCTACTTCTACCCACCGGGGTGGGTAAGGCCACACGGCAACCTCGTGCCTAGTCCCTAGCTTCCGTCGTTTAATTTTAAAAAGTCTTTTGTCCTGCGCGCGCATAGCGTGAAACATAATGTCGGGAGGACATTTCATTGCAAATTTTCTTCAAACTTCGCAACAGTTAGTGGCGTTGGGCTCATCACACACAGGTATTCTGTGGAAAAAGTATCGAGAGTTTGTATTGCACAATCCGGAGACTGTTACGAAAATCGAGTCTATTCTGCGTGCCCTGTCGTACATTCTTCCCGGAAGATTTGGGGCTTCTGAAGCGTTGGCCGAACTTGTCTTCTCCTCCTCGCAAATTTTGACTCTTTTTAACGATGGCATATTTTCTGATGGAAAGGTAACTCTTGATGAAACTACCACGCAAAGAAAGAACCCCGTTTTACTGTGGTTAACTGTACTGGAATATTTGGAGGTGTTTATTGAACTGGGAGCCAGCCGTATCTGGGGAGAGGCAGGGAAGTGGATCATTGTGGTTGTCTTGCAAATTGCCAAGGCAGCTTTGAGATTCGTATTGCTGTTCAAGCACAGTTCTGGAATTCAGCGAACTCCATTGATTCCTCTCCTCGATCGATCGAAGTTGCTGAACAGAGAAGAAAATGTCGGTCATCAAAATTTGACGGATGAAACTGGTGTCGGAGAGGAACAGGCAGTGTCTTCTGCAGACATCACAAACACTCCACAAAGTGGGCCCACATGGAGGGGGATCAGATCAGGGAGACTGATGAGATCCCTAAATGCAACACCAAATGACCCTGTACGCTCTTGGAGGCTTCCAAAGGACCCCTCTAAGGCAAAAAAGGCGCTTGAACCAACAAATCTGTCCTCACAAAGAATGTTGGCAGAGAGTCTGTACATTTCAAGACCACTGCTTCATATTTCAAGCATGTTTTTGTTTGGCCAAGCTTCATGGAGACCCTGGTTGATTTCTTGCGGTGTAGATGTTGCATCCTTAGCTCTCGTCGGTAACCCAGGTGACTTGAATGAGGATGAAAAAGCAGAATTGTCCAGAAGAACCCTTCTTCTGCTGTTTTACCTATTGCGATCACCATTTTATGACAACTACTCAAAGACAAGAATTCTTGTTTGTTTAAGATTCATGAGTGATACCATTCCTGGTGTGTCTTTCATACTCAATCCCCTTCTAGATTACCTTCCAACATGGCAAAAGATTTACTTTTATAACTGGAGTTCCTAAGTACCCATGTTCCTCACTATCCAGATAGTTATGGATCCATAGCATTTATGGATGATTTCACTCTCTGGACAGTTACCGGTAAAGTCACACACACTTCTTGGCTGACATGTCACACATTATTCTGTTGATTTACAAGTATTTTGGGGGCACAGGAAAGAACTTTAGCATCAAAAGTCCACTTTACCCTTTTGGCTACTTGTGGTAGAGTGAAGGTATGGTTGATATCCATCCTCTGGTTTCTTATATGTTTTTTGATAACTTACATGGAGCTCTTTCATTGTTGTTACAGCAATAAACTTTTCATAGGCTTACAATAAGACGAAGGGTCATCCTGTTGATAACTGGAAAAGATGTTAACATTAAATTTATTCAGAAATCTTTTAGTAAAAGTGTGACTAATGTAGAGTTTAAGTAACAAGAGCAGAAAAATTGATTTTGTTTTTAGTATCTGCTGTTGAGTAAGCATCCAGTAATCTTGGAAGTGGAATTACAACCATCATTTGGAGGTGTTACGAAAACTAAGACCTAAGACCTAA
>OX421446.1:13152696-13160196 GCA_949126865.1 Montipora capitata
GATATTCAGGACAACTTTTGTCACCGTTAAAAAAAAGCCCGCCGCACACTTGAGGAAAGAGCTGAGCAAACTGCCTCGCGAGGCGGTTTGCTCAGCCGTTTCCTCACGTGTGCGGGGAAATTGTGGTGAGAAATTCGCCTCGCGAGGCCGTGAGGATAAAATCAAACATGTTTGATATTTTTGACCTCGCGAGACAAATTCGAGCTGAGCTTGGTTTAATCAAGCAGCCAATAAAAATACATGGCATACTCACGTGATTCCAGCGGTTCAGGATGGTGTCGGAGGAAGAAATTCCGACGTCAACTGAAGTCACGTTAGAATGCCATGTATTTTTATTGGATGCTTCATTGACCAAGCTTAACTCGATTCTCACGATGGCCGCACACAATGAGGAATTCGCCTCGCGAGGCGAAAAATATCAAACATGTTTGATTTTTTTCCTCACGGCCTCGCGAGGCCAATTTCTCACCAAAAGTTCCCCGCACACGGTGAAAAAAGGGCTGAGCAAACCGCCTCGCGAGGCAGTTTGCTCAGCTCTTTCCTCACCGTGTGCGGCGGGCTTTAGCTGCCGACGGGATCTGATTAGCAAGCTTCGGGCCAACTGTGGAAAAATGATTTGTTTATAGAAACACCGTTTACAATTAGTTCTTTAATAGAAGGGGTGTTACTTTTGCGAGATGTAAGTTCATTTATAGTTTGCCAAGTGCGTCGAGAATCATTTTTGTTTTCAGTAAACGATTGTTTGTAATAAGATTCCTTTTAAGATCCTGATGTCACTGTTAACTTTGTTGCGGACTTGTTTAAATTCACCCCAATCCTGTGGGTTCTTTGAACGTATTGCTTTCAACTTCATGATGTCTCGTTCATGCATACTTTTTTTTAACTCAGAAGTAATCCATGGGGATCTTTTTAAGCGGACCCGCTTTGTTCGTAAAGCAAATAGAGTGTCAACGACATTTAATAACTTAATTTTCCACTCACGCCACATATCATTTGGGTCTTGAAAATTATCTAAAGCATCCCAGTTTTCAGAAGCAATGTCGCTGCGGAAATAGTCACGACTAAAATTTTTAAAACTTCTGTATTTAATAGTATTGTGTCTTTTGGAAGCTACTCCAATCGACAACTTTCGATAGGCAAAAATGAGACTATGGTCGCTGATGCTGACATGACAAACTCCAGAGCAGACTACTTTATCGGGATAGTTAGTATATATCAGATTTATTAGAGTGGATGTTGTGTCAGTGACGCGCGTGGGCTCGTTTATCAGCTGGTGAAGGCCATATAGATCAGTGATGTCCGACAACAAGTGAGAATTAGTGTCAGACATTGAAGCCATGTTGCAATTCATATCCCCCATTAAATAGAATTCGACATTTTCGGAATCAAGAAGTCCAATAAGATTTTCTAGAGATGAGAATACTTCCTGTACAACGTGACAATAAGAAACGGTTTTGAATTTGGTTTCCTGATTTCAAGACACAAATTTTCCAGATTGTTTATATTTAGATCTGTGCGTACAGAATAGTTAATGGCGGTTTTGATATAGAAGCAAACACCCCCGCCATTTCTATTTCTGTCGCGTCGCACTATCTCGTATCCAGGTATATAGATTTCAGAATTTAGTATACCTTGTTCAAGTCTCGTTTCATTGATAGAGATAACATCTAAAGGATAATTGGCAAGCAGAATTCTAAGTTAATCGATATGCTTGGTTAAACTAGTTATGTTAAGAGAAGCCATTTTGAAGCCACGTTTAGTAGGCAAAAAATTGTTGGTAAGATGTGGTGGGGCATCTTTAGTAACCTCATTTATCATGTGAAATGGTTCTCGCGGAAGACAAGGCAATTCATTAGGAATTCAAATATTTTTAACATAATTAACAAAATCAGAAAATCAGAAACTATCCCCTTCAGTGCGTTTTACTGCGGTGTTGACCTTACCAGGTTATTGTTCCTATTCCGTTTCCGGTTCCCGGATTCGGATCGGGATCCTGCTTTTCCAGATGCCACGTCACTCCCTAGATCCAACCCTCTGAGGTCCAGTCATGAGTAATGGCGGACCGTGAAATCCAAAACTTTGTACACTCAAAGTAAACAGCGTTTTATGGATGGTACCTACAAACTTCCGTAATTTCTTGATCATCTAAAACGCGGTGATTTTTAATTTGGTTTTCCGATAATAATATATAATTTGGGAGCCGACCTGAGAGTCGAGTTTTATTCACATGTGTCACCATCACCGCTCTGGCCAAATGGACAAAGGATACTCCTGGATCGTGTGTTTCATGGGATTTCTTATTCAGTGTGTCGTTGCTGGCCAATTTAACTCTGCGGGAATAATTTTCGCCGCCTTGCTGGATGAATTCAAGGCCAACAGAGCGCAGACTGGTGAGAAAATTTCGACAAATTTAAATTATTAAGCTGCGCGGAAGAGACGTGGCAGTTTTCCGGGGGTTTTGCTAAAAGCACTGGCCCGCGGCCCAGCGGCCCGCGACGGCCCGCGACGGCCCGGCGGCCCGGTGGCCCGGTGGCCCGGAGGCCCACACAGTTTTGTTGTCTAGCGGTAAATCCAGATTTGCATCGGGTTTGCGCGCGCAAATGAAAGACGGTGAGTTTGAATTCGTTTACCATTTTAATAATCATTTCAATCCTTTTGTTGCATGTTGCTAAGTGAAAAATGTTGTCATTCTCTGTTGTTTTCGTCTGTTTACAACAACAAACAGAAACAAGGATTCAAATGATTAAAATGGTAAACGAATTCAAACTCACCGTCGTCCATTTTGCATGCCCAAACCCAATGCAGATCTGTGCATGCGCGTGGATTTACCGCTGGACAGAAAAACCGTGGAAAATGAGGAGTGGGCTACCGGGCCTCCGGGCCGCCGGGCCGTCGCGGGCTGTGGACCGCGGGCCACTGGGCCTTCGGGCCGCTGGGCCGTGGCGGGCCGCTGGGCCGTGGCGGGCCGTGGCAGGCCGCGGGCCTGCCTTTAGCAAAACCCGTTTTCCGGCGATATCAATCAGTGAAAATCAACAATCAATAACGATTAATTGATTGGCGTTGGAAATCAATAACAATCAATGCCTAAAAGTTGAGAGAGTATCAATTTTTATTGATCATTATTATTGATTAATATTGATTTTATTTGATTATGAAATTTGTCACTTATTTTCAATAAAACGCACCATATGAACTAACAAACCATTCACTAAACTTATTTGCTATGCTTTATGTTGTTACAATAAAATGTTTCAAATTTGTGGCATTTTTACTACAGTTTACCATTAAGAGGTAGCTTACTAATTACTAAAATGTTTGACTGTCTCACAACAGGAACATTTTATTAACTTTCTTCAGTCCCCAGGTCAAGGCAGCAACTGGTCAGCTACTTTCAACAAGCACTTTTTGATTTAGTTAATCACAAAAAAGGGAGAGATGTTTTTTGTTTGTGGTAACAGTGATGAAAACTGGGATCTGAAAAGGGCCGTGTGCATCAACAAATGTTGTCTAATGGTAAATTGCAGTACAAGAACCAAATCAAGCCTAGAATCTATAATGATCACAACATGAGGCTACACTCAGATATATACTCGGCATTTATAATGTCACTAGAACAAGTAATTTCTATGCCGCCTGAATATAGGCCAAAAACATACACCTGGAACATTTACCTGTGGAACCAAAAGGGAAGATAACAGAATAATAATTAAATTAAAGGAAAAAGTAGACAAGACAGTCTACAGCACTCAGAACACTAGCCTTGTATATTAAAGAGTACAACAACACCATAATACAGCGAATCGTGTTGCTCGTCAAAGAAATATAGTACACAGGGGATCATTCTTGACTTATGAAATACCTCATTAAATATTGCGGTAAAAGCGAAATTCTGGAAACAAGTGTGTTGTGGGAATTCCAGTGGGAATGCAAGGCATTATCAAAACACGGGAAGAATGTGACTGTGCAATCGAATTACCCTGGACACATAAATATGTCTGTGATTTATGACGCACGTTGACGCTATCGTGCGCCATAAAGTTGCATGATCAGTTATTGATTATCAATAAAAATCAATAATAATCAATAGCAATTAAGACAATTTGGTGAGTGAGTATCGATTTTTATTGATTGGTTGAACCAATCAATGGATTATTATTGATTACTATTGATTATATTGAAATGCAGATCAATAATTAATTTTCATTGATTGATATCGCCAGACAGTTTGCATGCATGTTACACAAAATGTAAAATTTATTTTTCGCGTAAGACGAAATATATTTAAGAAATCTAATATTATAGTATATTTTATTTTATTAAAAACTGGATCATTGGATAATGCAAGTGTTTTAATTGGCTAATGGCCATCATGGTATGTGAGCCATTATACCATGCTCTACAAATATTCAGTAACTGCACGCATCAGTTTTGTTGTATTTACAAAATAAAGTGGGGAAGTTTTATACATAATTTATGAGCTTGTGTTTGTTGGATATGTGAGATGATTACAGCCAATTCAGTGCTACACACCTTGTTGGCTTTCTATCGTCTCATATCCAAGGTGCGCTTGTGGAATAATTGTTAAATATAAGCATATCTATAATTTTTTAATCAATTATTATTCTGCTTACTTTCAAAAACTGAATTTCATACACTAATGATGTGGTTAGGGGTAGCCTCCACCAGGCATAAAGTACCTTGATTACAAAATTTAATAGATTTCTCTTTGAAAAAAATCTTTGTTCTAAAGGCCAGGCCATTATGGATCCAACATGTTGGTAGATCAGCAACATCATCCAACATGTATTTAAAGATGTTGGATTACGGTGAACAAAGTTTGATTTCCATCAAACATCATCTTCAACAAGAATGTTGTTAAATGTGTTTAGCCACGGTTGAATTAAATAGATACATGCACATACGCAGATGCCCACTAAATTGGGGTTTTGCTAAACGCAGGCCCACAGCCCAGTGGCCCACTTATCATCTTGCCGTGAAGTGGGCTGCAGGCCTCCGGGCTGTAGGCCTGTGTATGGAAGAACTGAAGTGGTGCAGAGCAGTGCGTATCGTTGACGATGATTTATTTGCCAACCCCCTCATGAGTAAAACCAACAGATTGGCGAGCGAGCAAAGTTTTGAATCTCGGAATGATGAAAGCTCTAGCAATGCCTCTTCAAATGGAAAGAGAAAGAAAAAGGAGCCAACACGGTTGCTAGGCCAGGGAAAGCAAGAAGCTGGTCAGGGAAGAAATTGATACATTGATCTAATTACTAGAGAAAAGACCATACATTCAAGGATTATCATGGTAGGGAAAAGAGAGATTCACTTGACTGTATGAAGAGATTAAAAGTGAATTGGAGACAGATTTTGCAGACTTTGGTCCCAGACCCTTAAGTGAAAGAGGAGGATCCAACATGTTGCATTCTTCTGGCCACCTTGTTTATTCACTGTGGAACATCGTACAACATTGTTGGATGGTGTTGCACTTGTTTGGCCAGGCCTTAAAAAAGAGGAGACTGTTTCTCAAAAGAGAGGGGGGCTGAAAAGCATGACATGTGCTGTTTGTATCAAAAATGCTTCTTGTCATATATAAAAATTGTCATTAAGTAAATTATATAAAACTTACCGGTACCGGTATTTCTCTTTAAATAGAATGTCTTAGTTTATACATGGAACTTTCTACAAAATATAAAACTTGTCACTCCATATATAAAACTTGTTTGAAAATATTAAACTTGTCACACCATGTATAAAACGTGTCATGCAATACACCTATTGGAACCCAGTACCATGTCAAAGGGCGAGAATGAGGCGATTAACTTGAGTTTCCACAATAAATATTATAAACTCTATAAAGTTGGGTGAAACACACAGACCTGAGAATTGGTGAGGTGATTTATGAATTTGTTTCCTTCAACATTCCAAGTTTTTGGCTTATTTCATGGAACGGTTTCAATTATATTTTTTTGTTGCGTGACAGTGAAAACAATCTATAGTGAAACCCGACAACTTCATCTCTCTTATAATAATTAATACTCCAGAGGTGGTTTGACGCGGTCTGAAAAGAGCTTGAAGTGTGGTGGATTGCAGAGGAGATCTCAGCGGTTAATTCCATGCAGGGCAGCTAGTCTCCCCAGATAGTACGTCTTTTTGTATGGCATCTGCTGGTCCACTACATCGATGAACAGCTGGTACCAGTGTTCACAAATATAATCAATGTCATCGAAGATATATTCAGTATGCCAGGGGATTTTACCAAGATCACCTGGGAAACAATCATTTTCAAAGCCCTTCATACTACGATATGCAATGAGCTTAGGTTGAGGTCTAGTGGTATAGATCAGATCATGATCAATGAGGCCCAGCTTCATTGTTCTACTTTTAGCAAATCGTTGCGGCTTGCTGGCAAGAAGCACATCGGTGGCGCAGAGCTCTTGAAATGACAACATTGTGTAAGGTTGCTGACAGTGATTGCCTCACTGTGCTCTAATAATCGAGACAGGGATTCATTTATGCCCTTTTGATTACCTCTTTGCCTTTCCACTCTGTTTTGGTCTCTAAGACCATCAGCAGGACTTGATAGTCTCTCAATAAAATACACACTTATACTCACTTAATTGACCTCTCCCCATAGGGGCTTTTTCAGGGCCAATGAAACACAATCATGACAGAACAGAACATTCAACAACAACTGTAAATCCCAACTGGCCGGAGGCAAACCAGTTGGCTATTTACAAGTGCGGCCGAGAAGTTGAACCAGGGACTACCAGGAACAAATTCAAACAGTGGTCAGAACGTGTCTTGAACCCGGGATCTCCAGATCTCTAGGCAAGCGCCCTTACCACTGGGCCACACTGCCTCCTCCATGAGGTCTCTGTGAGAGGCAATCTTGCTAATCCCGGAAACTCAAGTTCATTGCCTCGTTCTCACCCTTTGGTGCAGTACTGCCGGTTCCAATAGGCATATTGCGTGACAAGCTTTATTGCAACAAGTTTTATACATGGCATGACAAGTTTTATAATTTCAAACATGTTTATATATACGGTGTTCAGTCCCAAATCACAAGATTTCAAGCTTGTAAAGAAAAGTGCTTTTGGGAAGGTAGCCAAAGTGCATATGTGACATGGTTGATACGCTAAGTTTAAGCCAACATGTACACATGGCATTGAATGAAAATGGCATCATTGAAAGTAAGCAAGAATACGGTGTCCAATACACCAAACCACATACAAACGCATACATCATTTGTGGTGTATCACCTACGATAAAAGATGTCGAGCATTTTCAAAACGGGTTGGTCTGGTAACTATGTGAGAGATCACCTTATTTTTCGGGGAGGCGGCGTGGTCCAGTCCTTATGGCGAAGGGTGGTTGCTCCAGGTTCAAGTTCCGTTCTAACCTCTGGTTTCGATTTCTTTCTGGTTGTCCCAGACTCAACTCTACCACGCTTTATAAAATTTTATAGCCAACTGGTTGCCTCCTGTCAGTTGGCGTTCTTAA
>OX421446.1:13167696-13177696 GCA_949126865.1 Montipora capitata
GTAAAACCAAAACCAAAGTAATTACTTTGGCCAATCAAAAAGGACGGAGACAATCCAGTAAACCAATAAACATTCGAAGTAATTACACTTAGCCGACACAAAGCGCCGGAAAATGTGCACGCGCGAGCCACTATTGGTTTTGGTTTCACTTCTGATTGGTTGAAAAAGTGGCGAGAGAACTTTCAACCAATCACTGAGTGAAGTAATACGAAACCAAAGCAATTCGCTAATTGCTTTCGACACTCAATTGAAAACCGCTCTAACAAAGTACATTTATATTAAGCAAAAGCGATAACGACAGATAAAAATTATTTAAAGGAGTACCCAATTAAAAATGAAAACATAAAGTGTACTATTTAGAAAAAAGAAGAGCTGTTATTACAATTTTTTATTAACACTAACTTAATCTGAGGTGTGGGGGGAAAGTGGAATATTAAAAATCTTCAGGAAGGTAAAAGAAAATAAATTAACATATAATAAGAGGGGATCAAAAGATGAAAATTTATGTACATATTACTTACTGAAAGAGATTTGGACAATAAAGTGAACCAATTGGTTAACTCAGTTGGTTTGGCATCGAACTGCCATGCGAGAGGTTGTAAGTTCAAAACCTAGCCAGAACAGCTGGATATATCTAGGTCATAAAATAAGTGAACAGAAGTGCTGCCCTTGTAATGACATCTGTAAATTGTTGACTTGAATCATTAAGCCTTCGAGGATAAAGAGAAAATGCGAAAGGTCCATCTTGCAACCCTTGTTCATAAAATCCGTGGGAACCTACCACGACCTCATAGCAATAGAAATAATGGAATAAGAATAAGGGACGCTTATTTGTTGGCATAATGGAATAAAAACGGAATTACGACTCATTTCCTGGAATAAGTAGATTTGTTCACCGGAATAATGAGTTTGATAACTGTTTGAGCACGAATAATGAAATAATGAACACCCGATTATTTCTCTTCGCCCTCCCAGTAGAACACAATGAACCATTGTGAATGTGACTGTGACAAAAACACTCCTACTTCTAATGCAATTCATCCATGAGCTGTCTCACAGGAGCCTTTCATTTTCTACGTTAACCGTCGTCCGACCGACCCATATTAATTTTTTAACATATGTGTTAATGACTTAGTAAAACGTTTGTTTAACTTTTTATTTGACATATAAACATAGTCTGGGAGCAAATGTCATAATACAGAGTCCCGTATGCATTTCGTGCTGAAAGCAAGCCACTGTACTTAAAGTGTTTATGAGGGCCTAACTCGCTAAGGCGGATTTTACACGGATTTAAAAATGAGACGTATGGATCCAAGCTTGAAAAGGAGGCTGAAAATAGAAAACCCCTTATAACAACCACAAATATACACCGGTGATGGCCGAACTTGGTCACATTATAGTAATCGCTGATCTTGATGCCTAATTATAGTTTATATGGTCACGTGACTTACTGAGTGCTATTGGGACCCACTGTGTTCTATTGGGAGGGTGAAAACGAGGCTGAGACATTAAACTCATAACTTCCAAAAACATTCCTAGTTACACATTAAACTTAGCTACAATAGTTATAGATGCGTTCAACAGCTCCTGTCAGTTTATGAAGGTCGTAGAGGTCACGTGACGTCACTTGCGTGGAAACGAGACTCGTAAGAAGAAGTTCGTTAGCCACACAAAGATTATAGCCAATCTAATTCGTCATAATACAAGTAACGATTATTGTACTACAGAGGCGCGGCTATGTTGGCAGGACCAAGTGCTTCAACGATTTGCTGCAATTTGATGGCTCGGTGATTTGCGCTCTTTCCATTGACAAGTGAGGTACAAGCACACATCTCTGCATATCTGCTGATTGCCAGAACAAGGGCGTCGGTGTCCAGTGAATGGATGAACACGTTCGTAGCACCGTCGGCAGTAGCATCAAGAGCATGAAGTATCATCTTTGTATCTGCTTTTTCGTGGTAACTCTGAAGATGTCTCATATCCTTGTGCGTTGCTTTGCATTCCGTCCCCCAGTGCAAAGCAGCGTGCTGAGGCTATTACAAGGATTGATTGTTGTGGCGGCCGACATATCCACGATGGAAGAGCTCAGGTGGTTCCTCTTTAGGAAAAAGCAAGCACAGTCTGACAGGTTGTCACCTAGCCATGCTGCACTGCTCCAGGCTATACTGCGCTCACACTTCAACCTTATGGTCTGAAACAAAGATTATGTCCCGAATCCAGTGCTACTCTCACTGAGTGATTATGGATGGGCCATGGAGAAACACGAAAGGGTTCCTGTCATGACACATCTAGGGCCAGCTCCCGAAGCTATCATCCAGCTTGTCAAGTGCAAGTGCGCAAAGAAGCGATGCCCTACCAAGCGATGTCAAGGCCGCAAAGCTGGGCTTCTCTGCAAAGGTCTCTGTAGTTGCTCTGACGATGGCGATTGCGAGAACCAGCAAGACGGCCTTTTTCAGAACGACGAGGAAGAGGACGATTTCTGATGAGTCAGAACCTGAGTGAAGACGCGAAGAATTGTGAGCAAGTCAAGAACTGTAAATAGTACGTCACACTAGCGTCGTAGATTTCCTACTGTATATAGAACTGTTTCTAGTACGTCATTGCGTCATAGTTAGTAGGCTGGTATTTATAATCCATACCTGCACGTAAGGCTTGTCCATGTTAATGGGTTCCCGCAGAGGTTCAAAAGTAGTTCATGGATTTCCACTCTCGTCAAAGAGATAATTGAAGAAATAAAGCTCGTACGTCTAACAGGAGTAGCTGTCGAGTCATCAGATGCAGTTTCCTCTGTATTACAATAATGCTAACTTGTATTTTCACGAATTAGATTGGCTATATACAGTCATACTTCTTCTTACGAGCGTCGTTTCCTTGGCCGTGACGTCACGTGACCTCTACGACCTTCATCAACTGACAGGAACTGTTGAAGGCATCTATAACTATATATTATATTGAAGCTAAGTTTAATGTGTAACTGGGAATGTTTTTGGAAGTTATAATGAGTTTAATATCTCAGCCTCGTTTTCGTGTTTACAAGGTCACTACCAGAGCCTACCATAATGTGACCAAGTTTGGCCATCATCGGTGTATATTTGTGGAAGTTATAAGGGGTTTTCTATTTTCAGCCTCGTTTTCAAGCTTGGATGTATATGTCACATTTTTAAATCCCCATAAAATCCGTCTGAGCGAGTTACAAAGTTGCCACCAAAATTTTTTATGTTTGCTTTCAGCACGAAATTCACACGGATGTACATGTGCTCCTAGACGATTAGTTTTTCCCGTTCAGATTTTCACTTTCAATTTCAACCCCACAGCAAACCTGACACCCTTCTCTCCCCTCATACAGGAGGAAACTCGTTTCTTCCCCTGACACTCGTTGACTCTTTCTGCATCTTGAAACTGGTTAGATTGCTTCTACTTTTCTTTTCTTTGTTTTTAGTTTCTACTCCGATCGACCGACTCAATATTGTTTGGAAAGGCATTCGACGGTAAAGTCCGGTAAACTGAGAACCGTAAAAAAGATGACGGCTAAACATGAAACTGAGAATATGGAATTTTCCTTTAAAATCATCTTATCGGTCCATCGTATCGAAATTTCCATTTCAATTGCCATCTAACCTTTGTTATTCTGTTTACTAGAATGAAGACGTAGCCATCGGGTTTTTGAGTCACATGACCTGAATGTACACATGATGTGACATACAACACACAAGCTTCTCAATTTATTCATTTTCTCTTAAAATCTATATTTTCTACCCATATTTCAGGAACCCACGATTTGGACGTCATAATTTAAATATTTCTCTCTAGAGTGAACTTTTTCGCAAATGATATGTATTATTTAGACGCACATAGTCTTCTGGTATTACTAGCGCATTATAAATGATTTGTCCCCCTTCCAAAAGTACCCGGGGATTTTTGAAAACGGAGGTTTTACCCTCCGTTTTCACATTCCGTCCACACGTAGACGGCGTTTCGGTCATCGAAAACGAAAGTTTCGAATACGCTCTCTAGATTGGAGATTTTTGAAAACGCCGGTTTATCGTATACGTGTAGGCAGGGGAAAACGGTGGTTTTTTAATACGATGACGTCAGATATAGGATCAAGCCTATGCCGCGCTAATATAACATGGCGTTCAATTCTCGGCACTATTTCTTGGGCTTGTTTTAAGCCTTATCGCCTACCGTTTCAATTGCAAGTTGCTTATGTGAATCTGCAAGCTGATTATCGAAAATGTCACAGAATTTCGTCTGACGCGACTCCCAATAGATGTTCACGGCGGTCTTTGAGGCTTTATACTTACTAGAGAGAACCCTTTAAGAGTAGCTCTACTTCGTCATCTGTCCAGATAAAGAATTCGACCTTTTCTTTTCCTTTGGATCTACTAGCTTTTTGATCTGATTTGGACATTTAAGAGCGTCATTTGAATGATGACGCCATTTGACTACAAATACCAGAATCCTACTGGTTTTGCTTGTCTAATGTTAATCAGAGCTATTGTTATTTTATCCCGCTGGGAATACGAAATTTAAATGAGAAAAGAAAAACAAAGTTGTAGGCAAACGATGCCATCATGAAAGTTGGCTATTGTGGAGCGAGCGAAGAGACGACAAGGAATCAAACGAAAATGACGCCAAGTATCTTTTGATACTACCAAGTGCGCATGTGCGTGCATGCTCTGTACGGGAGAGTAGCGTATTTGAATCGTTTTCGCGTATACGTATGGACGGGTAAATATGATCGGAAACGCTACGTGTGAACGCGGATTTTTTCGAATACGGAGGAAAAAACCTCCGTTTTCAAAAATACCCGGTTACATGTGGAAAGAAATAAATTTCTAGTTTCTAGTTTTTCTTGATTTGTGTTAATTGTTACTTTCAAGTTTACAGTGTCCCCAATTAGTGCTCCAGCGCTAGAACGACTAGACACTTAAATAAAGTTCCTTTCCTTTTTTCTAAAGAAACTGTGGTGCTGCGTCGGTGGGAGAGTGAAACAGGAAAATTTGGTTTTATCAAACGTATTGATAAACGTCGAATTGCCACCGTGAACGATTTGGAAAGCTGACGTTTCGAGCGTTAACCCTTCGTCAGAGCGAATGTAATCCATGTGGAAAGATCCTTACTCTAGCTTTTTTTCTGCAAGACTTCGAGTGTCTGCGTGTGCAGCAGTATTGTTCATCATGTGTACAACCAATAAGGGTGAATTTCTTTGATAAATAGATAGTTGATTGTCCAGTACATGCAAGGAAACAAAAAAAATATTAATTAATCAAAAGAAAAGAGAATTACCGCAAATAAAATCAACTTTTGCCTTTTACCATTTTACCATTTTACCATTTTACCATGAGCTTGGGGTACCTATGGTCTGCCGCAAATTTTTTTATTACCCTTGGTCTCCCGACACGACTGATTTCTCTCAGATGCTAATAATTAAATCTCGCAGGCTTCAGTTAGTCCAGCCACAAAATATTCGTAGCACAATATCCTACTAGAACAAAGTTTATTTGCATGTTATTTCCTTGAAGGCTTGAATCCATGCACTCCTGTCGGGAGACATGCTACGGTCTGCCTCCCCGGAAAGGCTCAGCTTGTTATCAACGGTCGAAGCCGTGGCCACTTTGGTAATAAAGCGCCTCTTTCAAAATTATTACCGCCTAAAGTATCTCGCAGAACTGTTATTGCGTTGATGGTGGATTGAGGTGAAAGTTCAATCGTCAATTGATTTTGATGTGCAATTATGACCCTGGGAACATTTTAGAGCGGTTTTCAATTGAGTGTCGAAAGTAATCAGCGAATTGCTTTGGTTTTGCATTACTTAAGACAGTGATTGGTTCAAAGTTCTCGCACCACTTTTTCAACCAATCAGAAGTGAAACCAAAACCAATGGTGGTTTGCGCGTGCATATTTTCCCGCCCTTTGTGTCGGCTACGTGTAATTACTTCGAGTTTGATTGGTTTACTGGATTGTCTCCGTCCTTTTTGATTGGCCAAAGTAATTACTTTGGTTTTGGTTTTACGACACTCGATTGAAACTCGCTCTGTCCAGGAATATTTGACTCAAATTGGTGGCTCCTGAGAATTTAGTCTCCAGCCTTGGGATTTTATTATACCGATGACAACCGAGATTTTGAAAAATGGCTCACATCGCATCGGACCTGGAAAATAACCACATAGGAAGAAAGCTACCTACAATGGCAATAAGGTTAGGCTTTTTAATTGAGAATTTTTCATATAATTATCTTCGTAAGCCTTTTATCGGGATTCCCATACAAATTCTTATATTTTTGTTGGCTATGCTCACACTGAGCCTGGTGCGCCTGTGGTTTGACTTTTCCGAATTTTACCGGTGATGCCGATTGATATGACTAAACAACATTGTGCTTCCCATGGAAACGCTCTTAAGGCGTCTTGTTATAGGGATTGGTTGAAATGACGTCATTTTATGATATGCCGAAGCGTGCACAGTTTACAGACTGGACGAAGAAAAAAAGAGAATTTTAGTCGAAATAACGGAAACATTACATAGAGAGCTTCTTAAGAGCCTAGCGAAGGCATCTGGATGGCTTTTGTGGCAAAATATGGCCATCGTAAACGGTATTCTTGTCAAATAAAAGTGAGCTTCTTTGTTGCGTAAACATCATTATTACTTTGTATCCGGGGGGGGGGGAGGTACTCCCTTATAAGGTCTTAATGGGGACGTGCGGCCAGCCAGGGTATGTTTTTCGGGATTTTTGTCTTGAACAGGGTATCGAATTTATCATTTTTTGTCTTAATCAGGGTATCGATTTATCAATTTTTGTCTTAAACTGGGTTAAATGTCTTAAACAGGGTATCAAAAATCGGAATTCTGTCTTAAAATGAACAGGAAAATCAGCGATATTTGTCTTAAACAGGGTCAGTTCCTCGGCAGGGTTCGTCGGCAGGAACTCAGTTCCTTTTCCTAGTTTCTACTTATCTTTCGGGAGACAGGATAGAAACAACTCTGCTGCTGGTTTTGCTGTCAATTCATTTTACTTCGTGACAGAAATGTTCAAATGTTTAATAATTGATGATAAGTCGCACTCTTTTCCCGACCTGTTAGTCTTCCCTTTTCTTTGAATGTCAGTTTATTTTTTTAAATATCAGAGCTGTCAAGGCAAAGAAAATATTTGTTTTTGTTTTCAAATTGATGAGCAAGAAACTAATAAATGCTCATCTCTCTGACAGGTGTATGTCCTGAAATTTTTCCCGTAGTCTTATTTACAGCCTTAAATTTTTTCTCTTTTTTTTACGTACAACCGACATTTCTCAAAGACGGTTTTGAGCGTGGTCATTCTGATACTTTCAATCCATTCACTCCTGAAATATCCTTCAATTTCAATAAAACGGTCCACTTCAATGTTTATAAGTGGAAATCCAGTTTCTAGGCGACATCATATCTAATGAGAGTCTCAGCAGTACAGTTTTCGTAAAATGTCTGTATTCGCAATTTCGTTATGAAAAAAAAAATGTACGAAAGTTATTTCCTTCAGTTGCTGAGATAAAATATTATCTCAGTGGAATCGTACCTGCCATGTAATATACTATTGAGCACTTAAATAAATACAGCTGTCATTTTGACGAAGAATTGCATATTTTCTATATAATTTAGGAACTTAGATGCATCATCAGAGTGTTTCGGTGAAGCTTAGCCTGAACAACGAACTGATACTGAGAAAAATGAACATCGCCTATGAAACCAAAAAAAAAATTCCTTAAGAGAAAGTTGTTTTATGATGCTTTTTAAATTTTTAGTTCGCATTTAAATTCAGTTTGAGGGAACTGAATTGGGTCAATCGGCAAGAATAATCCAGGAACCATGGAGTTCGGATGTTTTTGGCAAACTTATTAAGTCATCTGCCACCAGGGAAAAAAAGCTTGAAATTATTTGCATAGTCGAACACACTTCTTATACACCGACAAAAGGCTCGAGACAGCTGTAACTGCGTAGTAAACAATAATGGTCACTTCTTTCGATTTTAACCATTCTCTGAGCTCAACAGCAAGCGTCTCCACTGATCAAACACGCGAGGATGGCAGAGGAAACACCATCGCGGGTATTGTGTTAATAGCAAGCGGTCTCATTGGCTGTAGTTTGTCGCTCTTGGCACTTGGAAGAGATTTTTTCTTGGGGAAAACCCTCCCTGCCATCTTTATTGGAGCGTTGGTATGGGTCGACTTCATCGGGGTCTTTTCGACTGCAGTTCTTGTCTTCAATGGCTTTGTTCAAGGCGAGGAGTGGCTGTCAGGTTCCCCTCAATGCGCCATGCAGGTTTGCCTAATTACCGTATAATTTTATTACCCCAAAAAAGAGAAAAGAGTGGTAGGAAATTAGGCAATATCATCCTATAACATAAAAACGTTTATTGCTCCTGTGAAATTAAAGTGTAGCTTCACGTACTTGTTGATATCCCGAACTATATGCATAACTTTTGGTTTTATCAAAGGACTTGATAATGTAAATTGACCACCGTACAGAGATTCTAAAAGGTAACGTTTCGAGGGTTAGCCCTTCGTCAGAGCGAATCGAGGAATTGTGGGTTATGCGTAGTTTTTATAGTAGAGTAGGAGCTACGCTATTGGTGGTAACATGGCACCGTGAAAAACAGGAACACATCAGTTAAATGAAAGCGTTCGTTAATACCGTGAGCATTAAGGGTGCCGATTTGGACGATGAATTTTTGTTCCAGATTCTTGCGGCTTTCCGTCGTACCTTGATGTAGGGGTGTTTTTTGGAGTGGTTAGGGAGATTAAAATGACGAGCGACTGGCATCATGCATCCATGGCGACATGCATCCTTGTCATTCTTCTCAACATCGCGAAGTGTTCGCGGAATCGGTCGCCTAGACGCCTACCTGTCTCGCCAATGTATAATTTATTGCATAAGGTACAGGTTATGCAATAAATGACATTTGCGGAGGTACATGTGAAACGATCGGTGATCTTAACAGATATTTTGCTAGCGTTAAGAGTAAAAGGAAAAGTTTTGCATGGTGAGCGCGCACATTTAAAGTGCCGGGTTGCTCGTTAGTTTTGAGCGCGCTTCTAACTAAAAAGTTGCCTACGTTTTTGTCACTTTTGAATGAAATAAGTGGACGTTGCGGAAAGATTCTACCAGTCTCGAGATCATTTTGGAGTAATTTAAAGTTATTGAGAATGATACTTTTGACTGCGTGATTATGAGGATGGAAAATGAGGGTGAATGGATTTCTGTCATTCTTATCTTTTTGTGACGTTTGTAGTGCTGACTGTCGATCAAATTGTTGGGCGCGATGATGGCCCGCTTTGAGCACAGAGATAGGACAGCCACGTTTTTCGAAGAACTGGAACATCTACTCTGATTTGCTGGAAAAATCGGAGTCATCACTACATAGACGTCGAAGTCTAAGCAATTGAGAATAAGGAATGGAGTTCTTGACATGTGATGGATGTGACGATGAATACAACAAATAACTGTGAGAATCTGCGGCCTTTCCCTACATCAAGGTACGACGGAAAGCCGCAAGAATCTGGAGCAAAAATTCATCTTCCAAATCGGCACCCTTAATCCTCACGGTATTAACGAACGCTTTTCATTTAACTGGTGTATTCCTATTTTTCACGTTGCCATGTTACCATGTTGACTCTTTTGCATTTCATCCCTTCGCCTCTGTTTTTTTGCATGCCATAAATTGTAATAAATATAAATAAAGAATAAAGAAATAAATATAAATATAGCGTAGCTCCTACCCTACTATAAAAACTACACATAAGCCAGAATTCCTCGATTCACTCTGACGAAGGGCTAACGCTCGAAACCTCAGCTTTTAGGATCTCTGTACGGTGGTCAATTTTTGTATACTACTTCCCCACCGACGCAGCACCACAGTTTCTTTAGAAACTACCCCCTTCATTCATTTACATAACTGTTCTCCATCGTACGCTAACCTATAAATCAGTTGATCATTCGAAGAACAATATTTATCTTCCGTTGAGGGGCTTTG
>OX421446.1:13185196-13195196 GCA_949126865.1 Montipora capitata
CAAGAATCCTTTCCCTTAGAAATGGGTCTAAAAATCAAATCCCTGGAGTCCGGAGGAATTTGAAATTTGGTGAGATACTTTTTAAAGAGCTTGACAGGACACGCGCGACTAGGAAGCTCAGAAATAACTACTTCGTCTCCTCGACGAAGCTGGTCGTTCTTACTTTTGGGGACTTTAATAACCATGAATCCCTCGTTAAATAAAATGTCATGCCTCCTTATCCTGGAGACATCGTCGAACCTAAAGAAGCCGGTAAATGTTAAATTATACGAGGTAATATTGCGCAATTCAACAGGGTTATCAAGGTTAGAACGGCTAAAAATATCAAGAATCACACTAGATGAGATGGGCTCCTTGCGGTTAGCAATAGCAGTGCCAAGAATTGTTTTTGAAGCAGACCTGACGGCCTCTACAATAGGTTTGTCCATGGGGGAGGGGATACCAGCCATACTATGTGCCCACTTTATGCCATAAAAGGCAGAATCAATTACACTAGAGGAATGGGATTGCTCAATAAGGTGTTGCAAGTACAATGCAACATGAAAGGGTTTAGCAGGGAAAATATTTTCGTCAAACGTACTAATGGCGAATTGCTTCCACTTGCGGTAAGCACGGTAGTACAGCAAGGACGTACTGTTGGTCTTTGAGGACAGCACTGTCGTCTTCAATCTGTCAGCTAACCCCCGGATGGGACCGTCTAGCAGAGCGTCCTGATTAAAGCCCCAAAAACCGGAATGGAAGATATCTAGAAAATACAAAAAATAGGCGAGAAGTACTGAGAAAAACCAATAACAGAAACAAAGGCAAACAAATAACAGACGGGGGAAATGGCAGGAATAAACGTACACATAAAAATGTAACAAATAAATAAACCCTTTATTGCATGGAAAGTATGGTACCGCAGTGGGACCCAATAAAAGCCTACATGAAAACATAGTAGGCAGCTCACGCAAAGGCGTACAAAAACTTAACTAAAGTAGCGTCTAATAACAAGAGTCACACTCTCCATAAGGCAAAGTGCAAAACCCCGCACGACATATAGGGGGCCAGGGGCGGCGAAAATCGACTCGCAGAGCAACAACATCAAAATCAAGGGGTCTGGTACCAAAAAGGGAATTACGGGCTTTCCCTTTGACAAATAATCCCTGTAACTTGGGCAAGTAGACTCAGTCAATAACGAATCTGCTCCAGTGCACACCATTTGTTGCGTAGACGTTCCAGAAGAACGACGACTTTCATACCGGTAAAATAGGGTTTCTCTAGCAAGACACGCTTCCATGTGTTTAAGAACTCTGACAATTAGACAAACCGGGGGACAGAGCCAGTTATTGTTGTATCCCCAGTCCTGAGAAAAGGCGTCAACTGCCTCACAGCCGGGCTGAAAAAACCGGGAATTAAACCTTGGTAATTTGGAATTGTAACTACAGGCGAACCTATCGACGGTATGCGGTCCCCAGTGATCATTAATACTCTGAAAAACAAAATTATTAATAGCATAATCGTCGAACTGATCAACAAGCCTGTTGATGGAGTCGGCTCTGACATTAAGATCCCTAGGGATCCATCTAGCGTCAAGAGAAATGCGATACTTAAGGCAAATCCGAAAGGCTTCTAGAGTTAATGCTTGCAGATCCAATTTCCTGCAGCCCTTGAGAAGAATAGACTCGGTTGTCAGAGTACCAGATGACCCTTGCGTTGGACAAACGACCTGCAAAGGCCTTCAAGGCGAGACAGACGGCCTTAAGTTCTCTCCAAGTAGAACTCTGCACTTTCTCCTCAGGGGACCAATTCTGATGAAAAACCAATTCGGAGTCGGACTCGACAAACGCGCCACAGGCTGAATCGGAAGCATCGAAGAAACTAACTCGGACCGGTAGCGATTGCGCCCGCCAATAAACTCTACCATTCAGGGAATCTACATTGTTAGCCCAAAAGTTAATCTCCGCAATGGAATCATCCGACAAGAAAACTTCGCTGTCCCAGGAAAAAGCAGAATTCACCACTGAAAAAAGATGCCTGGTCATAATACGGGTAACTGAACCCACGCAAGAAGAAAGTGAAATAATCTGGCCCGCAACACTGGGACGCTTTTAACGTGAACCTGGCGAACAGACTGTTGCGAAGACAATGTCTGCAATGACCGAAGGTCGGGATTCAATTTCACGATGCGTTCATCGGTGGCCTGAACAGAGGAGCCATCAGTGGTGTTAAGAACAACTCCTAGCCATGTAATAACTTGAACTGGTTCCCAAACGGACTTTTCCTGGTTGGGGACGAAACCAGACTTGAGTAAATCAGAATGAACGGCTAAGCTGTGAATTTTGGCAGAAACTTAATCAGTTCCCCCTCCTAGACCATCGTCCAGGAAAATGGCAAAAGGAATGCCCCGACTTCTCCAGGATTTTTGAAGCGGTTTGAGAATCTTGGTGAAAATAAAAGGAGCAGAAGAAAGGCCAAACGGAAGGACGCAAAATTGAAAGTATCTGAACTTCCCCGTGCCAAAATCCCAAGCAAATGCGAGGTATTTGCGGTGCTCTGGGAAAATTTTAATATGAGGGTAACCGGACTTCAGATCGAATTTAAATAAATAATAGTCCTTGTCGAAAATCTGAGTGGTCACGGCCACGGGGGCAAACAAAGTGTATTATGGGGAATTCGAAAATAGAGAATTGTTCATCGCTTTCTGAGTTTAACAACGTACTTTTTAGCCAAGAAAGTGCTTTCGTTTTTAATTTTGTTGTTATATTTAAATGAATATTTACATTTCATTTGTCGGGTCGGGAAGCCTTCTTTGTCGAGTTATTGACCCGAGACCGGACTCTTATCTGGAACAAGGTTGATTAATCCCTTCACTGAAGAACCATTTCTTTCAATAATGAGGCAAAAATGGACAACAAGCTTTCTTTCAAATAATTCTTGACCAACAAGAATTAGTCAAATTTCAAATTGTTTTTATTACCTGAAGAAAGGAAGAATGTATAATATGTACGAGAACTTGACGAAGAGGTAAATATGACTAAATTGAATGTGTTTATTTCAAGCTTATTTGCAAATTTTTGACAGGTAATTATAATATTAAACTACAAAAATATTCCACTTAAAGGTCGTTAAAAAGCTTTATTTTGGGGCGTTCATCTGGAAGAAAAATGTCACAAAGACCTTTTCCATCGTAAAATTTATTGAAACAAGCAAAATATTTGCTATTAGAGGCAAAAAAAACCTTTCTATTTTAATTGCGTGCGTATAAACAGGAAATAAACTTCAGATCAAACTCTTCACTGTCACATTTTCAATAATGTCTTTTTTGAAAACTGTACAAAATTCAATACAAAATAAATGTAAATTGCCAGACAACTGACTGAGATGCTACTTTAGTTAACACTGCGATGCAGTCAAGGCGTTCCATTCCTTTTACACCCATACAGAATTTGCCATTTGGTTTCGGTGTTGTACATAACAACACAGTTTGTAAAATAATATTAGAAACAGAGCTCACTTTGTGATATCGGACGGTGAAAGATGCAATTGTTTTCGAAGACCATTTCTCGTCGCTTTTAGGATTCCAGATATTTATTTTTCCCTGCCTGTCCTGTTTATCCAATTGAAGTCCCATTCTTGAGCTCCATAAGGGTATATTTTCCTTAAACATCTGCTAAAATACCATTGGCGTTACAATGACTTTCGACGTCATTGCAGGTTAATTAAATATTCTACTGTGTCCACCAGATAAAATCTACCCATTTCTACAAGCCCCTAAAGCCTGGCAAAAATACGCGCAGATGACTCTACCCACAAAGACACTACTTAGCAGGGGAATGACAGGAAAGACTTCTACCGACACGGAAAGCAATAAAAATAACAAAAGGACGAAATGAAACGCAGATTTCCGACCGGGTTTGGCAACCCAATTACGAAATATAACTGGTTCTCTCAACTAATGCTTTTTAGTATCACCCAACTAGTGGACCAATGCAATCTTGCATTTTAATTGGCTACTCTACTAGAGGACCATTGGTAATAGTCCTCGAGTAGCGAAAAGCGTGACGCTTTCTTTCGTTTTATTCCCAAATAAATATTTCTTCAAGTTGCATTTGCTAACTTTATTATTGCCTTTTCTTTCCGACTAGTTGGCCCTACAGGGCCACGGGTCAGTAGCCCACTCGGCTTCGCCTCATGGGTTATTGACCCGTAGCACTTGCGGGCTAAGGGTCTAATTGTTAAATATATACATATGAGAACTTTATTAAATAATGAAAACCATGACAATGACGGTCCATTGAATAAACGGGTTATGGTAGAGGGGAACTAAATCCCCATATGAAAACATACCCCTTCCCCCTTCCCCCCCCCCCCCCCAAAAAAAATCTTAAATTTAAAATCTATGTTAAATATAGCAATACTGTCATGAATTAACTTGTAAATAAAATCTTTTTTATGGCTCTTTTGAATCTGTTAACGGATTTAAGATCTCCAACTGATGCCGGTAAATCGTTCCACTTATCTATATATCTATTCGAAAATGAATTTTTAAAGATATCTGTCCGACAATAAGGCTTAAAAAGTTTATAATTATGACTATTTCTTGTTCTTCTGCAGTTACTGAAGGACATGTAATCTCCAATATTTGAAACAGTTGAACGAGACCAAGAACTTCTCTTCGCCGGCGAAGTTATTGCAGCTTGAGGGACTTGTTTCGTTCTTCATATGAGATGTCTTTTCCAAGAACCCATCTAGTTACATTGCGTTGGACACGTTTCAAATTTTTTAAGTAGGTATGTTTGATGGGCATTCCACACTTGACATGCATACTCGAATATTGGGCGCACCATCACTTCATAACCAACAAGCAAGCTTTCGACCTCTTCCCAGAAGTCCGTTAAGTAATCCAAGCGACCTATTTGATTTTGCAACAACGGCAAATATGTGTGACTTCCATGATAGATTTTCCGATAGAAGTATTCCAAGGTGCTTATGTGCCTGTACTTGTTCTAATTGCTTGTTAGCCATCGTGTAATTGCACCCAGCAGGATCCCTTGCCCTGGTAAAGTTCATGCTCTTACATTTTTCTGCATTCGTTCTTAGGCGCCACAAGCGACACCATTCCCAGAATTGCACAAAACTTTCTTGTACTAAATTGGATGTTGAAGTGAGTGAAAACATGACTGTAGGGCTTGATAGAAAACAGGAATGTCATTCACGTATAAAATAAATAGGAGGGGCCCCAAATTACTTCCCTGGCCACTCTTCCAGATCTGGTGATGACTTGTCTTGACACAATGGGAACAGAGCTCACGGGTGCCTTGGAGGAGGAGTTAGCCCAAACTTACGGGCTGACATTCATTCTGACGAGAGACTTTTGAGGAGCTGCAGGAGTGCTGAATCTCTCAGGCTGATTTTGAGAAACTGCCGAAGTACTGGATTTCTCAGGCTGAGTTCGGGAAGTTGCTGAAGTGCTGGACTTCTGAGAAAAGGCGTAAACCACAGGAAGAGAAAAATGAAGAACAGAGGTCCAAGGTTGATAAGCTGAGAGGCACTCCAATGTCGGTGGGAACATTAGAGGAGATCACAGATGACAACCATGCGATTGTTTCAACATCTGTTGGTTCTGAACAATACGTTAGCATTTCGTCATTTCTTGATAAAGACATGCTTCAACTAGGCGGCACTGTGCTGCTAAACCAAAACCTGCATGCTGTTGTTGGTGTGCTGTCTGATGATGCTAATCCTATGGTCACTGTGAGACTATCTTTTGCTTGAGGAAGAGTTTCCACAAAATCAAGAAAGGCTTAAACCACAGGAAGAGAAAAATGAGGTAAAGAGTTCTGAGGTTGATGAGCAAAGAGGCACTCCAATTTCGGCAGGAACATAGAGGAGATCACAGATGACAGCCATGCGACATGCGATTGTTTGAACATCTGTTGGTTCTCAACATTACGTTAGCATTTCGTCATTTGTTGATGAAGACATGCTTTAACCAGGCGGCACTGTGCTGCTAAATCACAACGTACATGCTGTTGTTGGTGTGCTGTTTGATGATGCTGATCCTATGGACACTGTGAGAGGCTCTTTTGCTTAAGGACGAGTTTCCACAAAATCAGGAAAGGCTTAAACCACAGGAACACAAAAATGAATAAGAGAGGTCCAGGGTTGATGCGCTGACAGGCACTCCAATCTCCGTCGGACCACAGAGGAGATCACAGATGAGAACCATGCGATTGTCTCAACATCTGTTGGTTGTGAACATTACGTTAGCATTTCATCATTTGTTGACAAACATATGCTTCAACCAGGCGGCGCTGTGCTGCTAAAACACAACGTGCATGCTGTTGTTGGTGTGCTGTCTGATGATGCTGATCCTATGAACACTGTGAGAGACTCTTTTGCTTGAGGAAGAGTTTCCACAAAATCAGGAAAGGCTTAAACCACAGGAACACAAAAATGAATAAGAGAGGTCCAAGGTTGATGCGCTGACAGGCACTCCAATCTGAGTCGGACCATAGAGGAGATCACAGATGAGAACCATGCAATGGTCTCAACATCTGTTGGTTGTGAACATTACGTTAGCATTTCATCATTTGTTGACAAACATAAGCTTAAACCAGGCTGCACTGTGCTGCTAAACCACGACGTACATGCTGTTGTTGATGTGCTGTCTGATGATGCTGATGCTATGGTGACTGTGAGACAATCCTTTGCTTAAAGATAGTTTCCAAAAAATCAATAAAGGCTTAAACCACAGGGGAGAAAATGAGGAAGAGAGGTCCACGTTTGATGAGCTGAGAGGCACTCCACTGTCGGTGGGAACATTAGAGGAGATCACAGATGAAAATCATACAGTTGTCTGAACCTCTGGTGTTCTGAACATTACGTTAGCATTTCGTTATTTGTTGACAAACACATGCTTGAACCATGCTTCACTGTGCTGCTAAAGCACAACTTGCATGCTGTTGTTGGTGTGATGTTTGATGATGCTGATCCTATGGTCACTGTGAGACTCTCTTTTGCTTGAGGAAGAGTTTGAACAAAATCGGGAATAGTTTAAACCATCGTCTTCTTCTTCTTTTTTTACGCCAAAGATTTCTCAGGATCCGTAGACGCACTGATTCTGGATTATTCTTAATTCTCTCATCTCAGCAAGTCTAATAGCTCGCGATGGCTTACTGCGTGTCCACTCACAGATGTCCTTTACCCAACTTCTCCATGGCCTAGCACGCCGTCTGTTTCCAGGGACTCGTCCATGCATGATGGTGTTAGCCAACCTGAGCTTACTGCGATATCTCCTGACATGGCCGAAGAATTTCATTTTCCTTTCCTGCGCAATTTGGATTAGGGGTTTCTGTACTCCATCTAAACCCTCCACCCGTTCTTTCACTGACTCATTTGTGCGTCTGTCCCTCCAAGAGATGCCCAGTAATCTTCTATGGCACTTAAATTCAAATGCATTGATCTTCTTTAAAATCCCTTCGCTGTATGTCCACGATTCGCATCCGTAGAGTAAACCAGAAATCACAATAGCTCGTAATAATCTCAGTTTCACCCCGAAGCTAATTTTTTGGCTTTTGCACAATTTATCCATTTTGATTAAAGATGAAATGGCCATTGCTACTCGTATCTCTACTTCATTTGTCGATCTACCTGTATCAGACATATTACAACCCAAATACTTAAACTGTTTGACTTACTCCAACTGCTTCCCAGACAACTTAACAGGTGATCTTAATGTTTCAGCTGTTTTACATACTCTTCTCTGCACTTATATCCATTCCGAATCTCGTCGACTCTGTGTTCAGTCTATTGGTAAGGTCCTGTATTTAACTGCTGTTGTCTGTGATTGAAGCAATGTCATCAGCGAATCGAAGGTTATTCACCAGCAGACCTTAAACACAAACGCCACCTGTGGACTCTTCGACTGATCTGTTTACAATCTCCTCCAAAAAGACATTGAAAAGACTCGGCGACAAAACACACCCTTGTCTCACCCCAACGCTACATGAGAACTTCTCGCTAAATTTCGCTCCGACCCTCACTTTGCTTGTTGACTTCGTATAAAGTTGCTCAAGTGCTCTCATAATGTTCTCATCTATCCCATATTTCCTTAGCACTGCCCATATAGCATCATGCCATACCCTATCAAATGCTTTTCTGTAATCGACGAAATTTAAGAATACTTTTGAGTCGCGTTCGATGTACTTTTCGCACAATATTCTGAAATTGGTTACTTGCTCCGCTGTGCCCCCTCCCGCTCTAAAACCTGCCTGGAAATCACCCAACAGAGATTCCACAGTTGGTGCAATTCTCTTTTGAAGGATCTTTAACATTACTTTGCTAGCATGACTGATAAGTGCAATTGTTCCATGATCAGCACACTAAACGACGCCCTCTTTGGGATTGGAATCAGTATTAACGTTGTCCAGTCTTCAGGCCAAATTCCCGTTTTTAGAATCTTGTTGCAAATATCCTGCAGTATCTCTATGACTTCCTCTCCACCATAATTGAGGAGCTCTCCTTGGATGTTATCCACCCCAGGGGATTTGTTGTCTTTTAGACTTCTCACAGCTTCTTTGACCTCTGCCTTAATAATCGGCGGAGCTGTTTCATTTGGTACTGCAGCACTCTTCAAGATGTCCAGTATTGTGTCATCCTTATCAGTTTGATAATTGTACAGCTCTTCACAACACCCTTTCCATCTCCCTAGAACATCTTCAACGTCATTTAACATCTTCCCATCCCTGCCTTCAATGATAGTTGTTGCGTTTCTGTTCTTGTCTTCAGTAAGCAATTGACAGTCGCATAGGCTTGCTTTGGATTTCTATGAAGATTATTCTCAATAATCTTGCATTTCTCTTTGATCCACCTTTCTTTCGTATATCTTATCTCTTTCTTAACAGTTTTGTTTACCTCCTCATACCTTTCCATGTCTCCATCACTCAAATTTCTTTTTCCTTTCAATTTCCTTCTGTTGCCGCATTTATCTAACATTTCGGTCGTGATCCATGGCTTCTTTGCAGTCTTCTTTTACCAATGACTGTTGCTGCAGCTTAATTCATGACTTCTTTAAATTGGTCTGTTTGTTCATTCACATCGCTTATAAGTAACAATGGTGCAAATTTGCCACCTATTTGTGCTTTGAACTGTTCGTCAATGTTGGGGTCTTTCGTCTTTTCAACGTCGTACATGATACAAACTGCCTTTTCTTTACGCTTTTTCAATACGTAGTTTAATTTTTATAGTCATCATCACCAAAATCATGGTCACTCCCAACTTCTGCTCCAAGAAAGGTTCTGGTACCCTTCATTTGTATGCAATATTTTAATTTGTTGCTAACCATTATGAAATCAATTTGATAGCTCTGGCCGTCTGGAGTATGCCAAGTTACCATCCTTGATCGTTTGTGTTTAAATAGTGTGTTAGCAATTACTAACTTGTTTCTTTCTGGAAACTCTAATGCTTTCTCTCCTCTTTCATTGGTTGCTCTTAAACTGTACCCGCCTACGACACCTTTCCAATTTGGCACGGTGTTACCGCCGATCTATGCATTCCAGTCCCCGGTCACTATCAGATAGTCTCTTTTGTTTGAGTTCTCAATAGCTTCTTCTAGTTCGTCATAGAAGGACTCAATTTCTTCTTCTGTGGATGATGATGTTGGCGCATAGATCTGGATAATATCGAGATTGTGGGGCTGTGCAGCAATTTTAATCTGAATTATTTTGCTAGATATAGGGTTGCACTCAAGGACTGATCTGGTGGTGTTCACGAGAAATCCCACTCCTCTTTCGTGTCTCTTTGGTTCTCCACTCCACCAAATCTTGTCTCCGTTATCTAGCTTTGTTTCACCAACTCCAGTCCACTGCATCTTCGCTAATCCAAAGATATTATAATCGTAGTTATCCATTTCGATCTGAAGTTGTTCGAGCTTCCCCTTCGCAAAAAGAGTTCTAATATTCCACGTACCCACTGTAAAGCACTTCTTAACAAGATTCTTATGCAGACGGCAATCAGT
>OX421446.1:13200196-13202696 GCA_949126865.1 Montipora capitata
GCACCAAAATTTTCTTCTCCCCACACACGTGAGTGTGATATCTTCACTTATGTCCACGGCGTAAGTGTCCACATCGTTCCGGTTGCAGGTTGCAATTTAACCGCCTAAGCACTATTGTAAAATTTTAGCTTTCACTTTACGGTTTGAAGAAAGCACACGTTTACTGATTACGCCTAAGCGCTCATTTCAGTGATTAGGCTTTAGCACTCTCGTAAAATTGTAACTTTCATTTTGCGGTTCGGTTAACTACACTTTTCAAGAGATCGTCTTGCCCTTGAACAATTTTCAGTCATCGACTACGGGATTGTGGACCGCGTTGGCAGTTCATTATACTGCTTGCGGCAACACATCGGATTGTTGTTTGTTAGTTTGCGTTTTTGTTTTCTTTCAGTGTCATAAAAGTGGACAAAAAATGTGCGAATTCAACACAAAGGTTGACAATTGTTTCTGCAAAGTCAAAAATTCACTCTCGTAGACGAAGTTACTTTTTTTAGTCTTTAATATCACCACGTAATTCTAGCTTTCATTTTGTGGTTCGCATAACGTACAACACTTTTCACTAGGTAGTGTGAAGAAGAAAGCACTCGTTTACTGTTTAAGCCTAAGCGCTCGTTTCAGTGATTAGGCCTAAGCACTCTCGTAAAATTTTAGCTTTCAGGTTCGGTTAACTACACTTTCCACGAGATCGTCTTGCCCTTGATTGCGGGGGGTAGTTTCTAAAGAAACTATGGTGCTGCGTCGGTGGGGAGGTAATATACAAAAATTTTGTTTTATCAACGGAGTTGATAATGTAAACTGACCACCGTACAGAGAATCTCTATACGGTGTCCAATTTACATTATCAACTCCGTTGATAAAACAAAATTTTTGTATGCGGGATTGCGGCCGCGGTGGCAGTTCATTATAGCGAGATTACCAAATTAAATGAAGACTTAAGCAGAATTAGTAACTGGACTTTTAGAAATCAACTCCTTATAAACCCTAGTAAAACTCTTTTAATTATCTTTGGCACCAGAGCGATGGTCAGGAAAGTAGAGGATTTTCGTCTAAATTTGTTGGGAAAAGAAATTACACCGGCTACCATTGCTAAGGATCTGGGAGTTTTCCTGGATCCCTGCTTGACATATAACGATCACATAGCTTCAACAGTGTCCGTTTGCATGGTGCGCCTAGGCCAGATTAATCGAGTTAAACATGCTTTTAACCCAACCACCTTAACTATTATAGTTAATGCCTTAGTTTTTAGCAATTATAAGCTATATTATTGTTGTATAGTTTAGAGCAACACCTCTGAGTACAACTTAAGTAGGATCCAGGCTGTACAGAATTTCGCGGCTCGTATCGTTAGCAGCTCAAGGAAATACGACCATATTTCCCCTATCCTTAAAGATCTAAAGTGGCTACCTGTAAGACAGCAGTTGTATTATCGTCACGCAATAATGGCCGTCAAATGTATGTCAGGGTACGCTCCAGCCTCTTTATTTTCTAAATATATTCAAAGAGCCATGATCACAAGGCGTACAACGAGGAACTCCCAGATGTTAAATATGCCTTTGAACTTTCCACTTCAGGACAGTCAAACTCTGGAACTCACTAGATTCGACTCTTAAGTTGAAACCAACACTACAGGACTTCAAACGTTGCCTGAGGAGAAGCCTTCTCTCGAATTTTTTAGTGACTTAATTGCTCCACTTTTGTTTTTATTTCATTAATTAATTAATAATTAATCGGTTCGATTATGTCATTTACTAGTTAATTAGTTAATTAATTTACTTGTATATAGCATTAGTTATCCCTTGACTTTATTCTGAAAAGCCCGTTTGGGACGAATAAACTATTTATGTATGTATGTGTGTACTCAGACGACGAACGAGGAGACTTGGGGCTCAGTTAGCAGTTACACTACAGTGACTTAACACGACGTATATGTCAATTTCATAAGATGGCGTCTAAAAGAACGCTTCGGTATTTCCGGCGGATCACAATTCAGGAAATGTTTATCGTCTTGTGGAGAATTTTACTTTTGCAACTTCTGTTCTACTGGGTGTCGACATTCTTCTACAGTTGTGGTAAAAGGATTTCAATTTCGACTGATGGCAAGATTCGTGAAAAGCTACTATAAAATTCACAGGCACGACATGCATCTTCACGCAATGCTTACTTTCAAGTAATGGATCATACGACAAGGACATATTTTGTGTGTGGTTTATTGAATCTAATTCCTTGCAAGCGGACATTGGTAAGATTCACATAACTGCTTTGAAACTCTTAGTACCCGTTGGTGAAGTCATTCTTACATGAATTGTCAGAGTACGAGGCAGTTATATATGTCAGTAATTAAATTGTTCCAGCGCAGTCACAAATGACAACCTTGCCATGACTTTGTTATTTGGAGCCACGTCCCGTTGCCATATCTCCCTATTTTGCCGAATTCCTCTTTCCCTTGTTCTTCATGCTGGTTGTTAATTTTCTAAAATCATTAAAATTCAAGAAATGAACT
>OX421446.1:13205196-13210196 GCA_949126865.1 Montipora capitata
GGATTTTGGACCTTTTTTCTTCAGAGGAGGAGGTTTTGGTTTGATGTTGCATTTGGCACGGATCATGAAGTGATCAGTACAGCACTCGGCTCCCCTCATAGCTCTGGTGCTGCGGAAGTCCCTCAAATCAGATCTCCTAGTAATGATGTAGTCCAGGAGAGTAGGGTGCTTAGATCTTGGATGTTTCCATGAGTAGTACCACTTGTCTGAGAAGTTGAAGAACGTGTTTGTGATAGCCAGTTGATATTCAGAACACTTTGTTAAGAGCATTTCACCATTTGAGTTCATTTTCCCTCTTTCGAACTTCCCCAATGTTTGTGGCCATGCTTCATGATCTTTTCCCACTCTTGCATTGAAATCACCTAATATAATGAGCTTGTCAGCTGCAGGAGTTTCGGAGAGCAAGCTGTCCAGTGATCGATAGAATAGCTCTTTAGTCTCATTGTCGTTTGTCATTGTTGGTGCATAGGCTGAGATCAGTGTCAGATATCTTTGTTGACCAATGTGAATTCGTAATGATATCAGACGGTCATTCTTTCCTGTTGGCAGTGACTCAAGTTCTTTAACAAGATGATTTGATATTGCAAAATCAACCCCTGCTTCTCTTCGCTCACCATATGGTTTGCCAGACCAGTAGTAGGTGTGAGTTTTTTCCTTGAGTTGTCCCCGGTCAGAAAAGCGAGTTTCTTGCAGTGCTGCAATGTCAATCTTGTAACGTTCTAGTTCTCGAGAGATAAGAGCTGTTCTTCTTTCAGGTCGCTCTTCATTGTCTAACAGGGTTCTGACATTCCATGATGCCAAGATAAGATTAGTAGTTGATTATTTTTTTTTTGATACCGCTGTAGTGGATTCCCGCTGGCCGCGGCTTGCCAGCCAGGAGTTTGTGAACGAGCAATTTTTAGTCCACCTTTTCTAGGACCCTCCCAGAATTGGGGCAGGCAGTGCATCTCTGAAAAGAGCTGCCTGGTCATCGGAGCTGCTGCCTTGCAATGCTGTCGTTCTTCAGCAGGAGCACGACCATCATACCCCGACCGCCTGTGTGTAGAGATCACGCTGCGGCTTCCAGTTCATCAAACCTGCCGGTATGCCTTCACTCCATCGCCACAGGTCTTGTTAACTTCCCACCTAGCTTGGGCAATTGTAGGAGCAAGCCGCTTGCCCAGTACTGCTAGCACCCTCTCCATTGGAAGCAAAAGTACAGAGGTAAGGTAGGACCAAGACAGTCTGTACACGAGCAGCCAACCGCATCCGATGGCTGAAGTAGACCTGGATCAGGTTTACAACACCCTTTGTCAACCGCGTCGGCGCTGCAGTGCTGGCTCATCCGCTGACTAGCCGTTGGGATTTGCACCCTCTTTCGCCGTAGTACACTGTTGGCCAGGCTTTGGCAAGTACAGATAGTGGAAGTACGTAATGGGCAAAGGACGTAATGGGCAAAAGACGATTTGTCAGGGGTTAGACTCTTTGGCTTTACATGCCAGCATTGAATTTGCTCTTTCAGATGTAAAAACCAAGCGCCAATCAAAGATGTCTGCTGCCTAGACTCCCTCTGCGGGGCTAGAGCAAAAATTTGCCGAGATTTCTGATCCTCGGGATTCGGTTTGGACACTCTTCCAGATCTGGTGACGACTTGTCTTAAGATGTGCCTCTACAACTCGTATGTAATGTCTTATTTTACTTACTGTTCTGCGATCTGGAATAATTGCAATGAGTCTGATAAGCAGAAGCTGGAAAGGCTTAATGTGAGAGCTCTAAGGTGTGTCTACAACAAACGGGTGCCCCTTCATGGTTATGAATACTACGGCTTAACTTTGTCCAATCGTCGCCTACTGGACATTGCCATATTAATTTTTAAAGCTGTTAACGGTATGTTACCGGGATATATAAGTGACTTGTTCGTCGTACGTAATAATGTGAAGTGCTTGAGAGGTACTAACAAGCTACTAGTAGTTGTCCCACGTAAGAAAACTACAAACTTTGGCCTAAAATCTACAACTTTTATTGGTGCCAAAGTGTGGAATTCTTTACCGGATAAATTACGTTCAACGAAAATTCTTAAGGAATTTAAGGAGGCTGTGAGAGAACTACATCTGTAATGTACAGATTTCTATGATTCATTGTAATAAGAGACTTTTCAGGAGCTGCAGAAGTGCTGAATTTCTCAGGCTGAGTTTGGGAAGATGCTGGAGTGCTGGATTTCTGAGACCCATCTTGCTGAGGATTTGGACATGGAAATGGGGGTTTCTGGTAACTCTTGGGGAATGGATTCTGGAACAGCCAAGAGATGTCGGCGGTTTCTACGAAATTCTTTTCCTCCCACTTCAACTACGTAAGATCGTGGTTACGAAGCGTGTTCCTTCACATAACCAACTTTTTCATGACCTTTGTTAGTCTGAAGCCTCACGACTTGCTGTGATTTAAGAGGTGGAAGTGGTTTCGCATGGCGGTCGTCATACGTCTTTTGCTGTAGGCACTTGGACTCTAAGCGTGAAGACACTTGTTCGGTATTTAGTAACGTGGGAACAAGCAGTGTTCTGGATATAGGAAGAATACATCTGGTTCGCCTAGACAACAAACACTGCGCAGGGGAGCCAAGGACGTGATCTCTTGGAATGTTTGTCAGGTTGACCAGGCATCTGAGTCATCCTTACTGCATTTCTCGAGGAGGCCTTTGGCTTGTTTTACCGCATTTTCCACGAGCCCATTGGATTGAGGGAAATGAGAACTGCTTGTGACGTATTGAAAATTCCATTCGTTGGCAAACTGTTTAAATTCTCTACTGGAAAACTGTGGGCTATTGTCGGTCAACAACCTAAAGGGAATACCATCAACAGCAAACTGTTGCTTCATCTTCTGAATAACAGTCCTAGCAGACGAGTTCTGGAGGGAATTCATTTTAAACCAGCCAGAGTACAAGTCGACAAGCACAAAGTACTGCATCCCACTTCAATCAAAAATGTCTGCGCTCATGAGAGACTATGGAAGATCTGGGATCGGATGGATCAGGAGAGTCTCTTTCTACTGGTGCGGTTTAGCGCTGTTGCGTGGCTTGCACAAAACTATTGCTGAATCTATGTCAAGAACTAAAGAAGGCCAATAGACGGTATCTCCAGCCAATATCTTACATTGCTACTACTGGGACCACCACGACCACTGTGACAACCATGACCACCACAACTACTGTGACCACCACGACCACTGTGACCACCATGGCCACCACAACTACTGTGACCACCACGACCACCACAACTACTGTGACCACTATGACCACCAAAACTACTGTGACCACCACGACCACTGTGACAACCATGACCACCACGACCACTGTGACCACCACGACCACCACAACTACTGTGACCACCATGACCACCACAACTACTGTGACCACCATGACCACCACAACTACTGTGACTACCAAGACCACCACAACTACTGTGACCACCATGACCACCACAACTACTGTGACTACCAAGACCACCACAACTACTTTGACCACCATGACCACAACAACTACTGTGACCACCGTGACCACCACAACTACTGTGACCACCATGACCACCACAACTACTGTGACCACCACAACTACTGTGAGTACCAAGACCACCACAACTACTGTGACCACCATGACCACCACAACTACTGTGACTACCAAGACCACCACAACTACTGTGACCACCATGACCCCAACAACTACTGTCACCACCATGACCACCACATTTACTGTGACCACCATGACCACCACAACTACTGTGACCACTGTGACCACCACAACTACTGTGACTACCAGGACCACCACAACTACTGTGACCACCATGGCCACCACAACTACTGTGACCACCACGACCACTGTGACAACTATGACCACCACGACCACCACAACTACTGTGACCACTATGACCACTGTGACCACCATGACCACCACAACTACTGTGACCACCATGACCACCACAACTACTGTGACTACCAAGACCACCATGACCACCACAACTACTGTGACCACCATGACCACCACAACTACTCTGACTACCAAGACCACCACAACTACTGTGACCACTGTGACCACCACAACTACTGTGAGTACCAAGACCACCACAACCACCATGACCACCACAACTACTGTGACCACCATGGCAACCACAACTACTGTGACCACTGTGACTACCAAGACCACCACAATCACTATGACCACCGCAACTACTGTGACCACCATGACCACCACAACTACTGTGACTACCAAGACCACCACAACTACTGTGACCACTGTGACCACCACAACTACTGTGACCACCATGACCACCACAACTAGTGTGACCACTGTGACCACCACAACTACTGTGACTACCAAGACCACCACAACCACCATGACCACCACAACTACTGTGACCACCATGACCACCACAACTACTGTGACTACCAAGACCACCACAACTACTGTGACCACCATGACCACAACAACTACTGTGACCACCATGACCACCACATTTACTGTGACCACCATGACCACCACAACTACTGTGACCACTGTGACCACCACAACTACTGTGACTACCAGGACCACCACAACTACTGTGACCACTGTGACCACCACAACTACTGTGACTACCAAGACCACCACAACCACCTTGACCACCACAACTACTGTGACTACCAAGACCACCATGACCACCACAACTACTGTGACTACCAAGACCACCACAACCACCATGACCACCACAACTACTGTGACCACCACGACCACTGTGACAACCATGACCACCACGACCACCACGACCACCACAACTACTGTGACCACTATGACCACCATGACCACCACAGCTACTGTGACCACCATGACCACCACAACTAGTGTGACTACCAAGACCACCACAACTACTGTGACCACTGTGACTAGCAAGACCACTACAACCACCATGACCACCACAACTACTGTGATCACTGTGACTACCAAGACCATCACAACCACCATGACCACCACAACTACTGTGACCACCATGACCACC
>OX421446.1:13215196-13262696 GCA_949126865.1 Montipora capitata
TCTGGTAGGAGTCCTTGCTCAAGATGGTTGTTGAGGCGGTTCAGGAGGACTTTGGCTACGATCTTACCTGCGATAGATAACAGGGAGATTCCATGATGGTTGTTGCAAGCTTGGCGGTTTCCTTTCCTTTTGTATAGGTGGATAATGGACGCGTCCTTGAAGTCTTGCGGCACTGATTCCTTCTCCCATATGATCTGGACTAGAGTCAGAAGCTTGCTCGTCAGGGCTGTACCACCCACCTTGAAGATTTCAGCTGGGATGGAGTCTGATCTTCTCTTGGGCTGCACGTGGATGTTGAGCTTGGACACGATGAGGCGGTGGTCTGTACAACATTCTGCAGCCCACATGGCCTTAGTGATCCTCACATCCTGCCTGTCCCTCTTCCTGACGATGACAGTCTATCAGATGCCAATGCTTTGAGCGGGGGTGCATCCAGGATGTCTTGTTCCGGGTAGGGAGGCGGAAGACGGTGTTGGGGATCAGGAGGTCATGCTTGGCGCAGGTCTGGAAGGAGCAAGAGGCCATTGCTGTTGCACTTGCCTGTCCCATGCTTGCCCAGCACACCTTCCCAGGAGCTGCTGTCACATGACTCTTGTGTTGAAATCACCAAGAATGATGAGCTTGTCAGAAGCTGGAACAGCGGAGATGACAGCATTGAGGTCTTCATAGAACCTGTCTTTGGTCTTGTCTGGGTTGGTCATGGTGGGTGCATAGGCGCTGACAATGGTGGCAAACTTCTTTCCATAGGAGTAGCCTGAATTCCTCTCTGTTAGTTCTCCCTCACCTGCCAGCCTGGTCTCACTGAGGGCGGCAATGTTGATCTTGTATCTGGCAAGTTCATCGGCGATGAGCGCAGTCCATTTTTGAGGTCTGTCTGAGTCAACCTGTTCAAGTAGCGTGCGGATGTTCCACAAGGCTGTTTTCAAGGGTATAATCTTTCTTTTCTTTGTTTTTCGACGGCATTGAGGGGGTCCCCGCTGACCGTGGTAAGCCAGCCAGGAAAAGTGAGGAGCAGGCACTGTTTAGCTAGGGCACCTTTTCTAGCCCCTTCCTCATGCCAGGGAGGTGAGAAGTGCCACTTCTGCTCCAGTCACTGAAGAACGACCCAATGGCCTGAGTCGCCTGTGTGCGGGTCCACGGCTATGACTGCCAGTGTACCCCACACCTGTTGCTTTGTCGCTCACCTGTCACCACAGGACTTTTGGGAGGATGAAGATGAATGAATGATGGAAGATGAATGAATGATGGATGATTGACGCTTGACTTTGTTTAAAGTGAGGTAGGTTTGCGCAGAGCCAGCCTCACTCTCTTGTCTCGACAAGCCTGATCCAGCAGCAAGACAAGGTCAAGACAGCTGGAAAGCCACCAGGATGCAGGAGCTGCCGGAAGGTGACTAGTATGCCATTCAACTGCCTTCAGGGCCCCACTCCTGATTTTCTGTCAGGATTTACTCCCTTAGCCTTTGACCAACCAAGGCCGCCCTGCAAGGCAACAGGAGATTTGTGGGGTTGGGGTCGTCTGTATCCCGAACAGGCCCTAAGCACCAAACAGGGGCACCGAACAGGCGCTTACCACAGGCGCTAACCACCTAATAACTCCAAAGGTCGTGCTTTGGACAAGTGAAGTTTTAATAAATATCCTTTCATGACTTCCGTCAAATGTTTTAATATAGAATGTAATTTCGCTCTGATCGCTTTTCACTCAATGGAAACTTCCAGAAAATAAGGAATAAACATGCAGCTTTCATCAGCAATGAAATTTCAAGTTTTGGCGCCATTTTTATTCACGCAGTATTTTCCATGAAACGACTGCAGGCTCAATTTTCATGTATCTCACCGCTGGCATGGTTGTGGTTTAGCGAGGAGCAAAGGGTGACTTGTGATCTCAGCTGATAATGTGGTGTTAGGTACAAGGTGTTTTGCCACCCCTGGCAAAAAGGAAAGTGGAGCAGAACCTGCTGCTTATGAACAGGAAAAATCAAAATCTCGGTAACATATAAAAGGAAGTCACCAGACAGGAGTGTCGAAACTTTGGGTCTTTAAATCGTAACTTTGTAAGCTACATTCAAGTACGTTTTGCTGTGGCAGATATGGACCACTCTAAATCGGGATCCCACGGTCCAAATAACATCATACTTCAGAGTCAAAATTTCTAATTTCTTACGAAAGTGAAAAATTACCAGTCCTTTTATCAACCATTTTCTATACTTCCCCATTTTTGCCCAGGCAACCCAAAATTTGTCCGGGTTAGTATATCATAAGACAAACTTGCCCTGCTGACGACTGATAGAAAATCAATATGGATGCCTGGGTGATGTAACAAGAAATATCGCTATAATGACATTTTAATTTGAGAAAAACCAATGCTTTTGCAGGCATGCAGGAATAGACTCTTGAATTTGAACCCACATGCCCATTATTGGTTCATTTGAAATGTTTAAAATATATTATTACTGACGCAATCTCTCCGAGCATAGTAGAAAACCAACAAACTCAACTCACATGTGACACCAAGTCCAGGAATCAAGCCTCGGACACACTGGTGGGAGAGGAGTGATCTCACCACTTGCTTTCCTAAATAGCCAAGAGATCAGTAAGTTAGTAGGATAGGAAATGGTACCAATAATAATTTCAGGGCTATGTCAATTAATTTTCTTGCAGAGAGAAATGGTCAGAGCTGTTGAAACTTGTCGACTGCACGATTATAAGTGAAAAGAGGAACGAGGAGATGATTGCCTACCTCCTCAGGTGAGCTTTTTGTGAATGTATATGTTGTGGTTCAAAATTTTTCATGGTTCAAGATTTTTCAAGCCGGTTAATTTTGATTTTTCTTTGGCTAATATTCATTATCATAATCTGAAACAAAGGTAAATCAAAATTGGACTGGTTTAAAAAAGTTTGAACATGGAAGAAATGTGATGTAATAAAAGAGTGTGTCAGGAATGACTCCAGTTACTTATATATTGCCTGGCAAAATTTCTTACATTAGCAAATTATATCAGACACAAGCAATAATCTAGCGAAGCTATGATCCTCACAGTTATGAATGCAGTTTTAGCAATTGCACAGAGAAGCCTGAAAAACTTTAGCGGAGTTTGAACCTGTGACATTGTGATGCCGGCACGACACTAAGCAACTGGGCTATGAAGCCACTGATGTTGGGAGCTGGTCATTTGTGGGTACAAATTTATGTTCTCATGATGAATGAATTGACGAACGAAATGATACATGAAATGAATCATATTTTGAACTGCAGATATGAAATCAATTGAAGCTATGATCCTTGCAGTTATGAATGGAATTTTAGCAATTGTGTAGGACTTCAACAGGGTTTGAACCTGTGACCTCGCGATGCCAGTGTGACGCTCTAACCAACTGAGCTATGAAGCCACTGATGTTGATATCTGGTCATTTGTGACTGCATTGAAGTCCTGAAATTGTCAGGCTTCTCTATGCTATTGCTAAAACTGCATTCTTAAAGACCCACCTTCAACCAACAGGCTTTTTGACCGTTTGTTTTTGTTATGGAAATTCACATTACTTAATGTAATAATAATAATAATAATAATAATAATAATAATAATAATAATAATAATAATAATAATAATAATAATAATAATAATAATAATAACAACAAACTTTATTAAATTTTCCAACAATGGCTTTTACTTAAAGAACAAAAAGAACAAAAAGTTCCTATGTACAAAGCAAAAAGTATAATAAACGATAATAATAAAGACATTTATATACATATATAATAAAGACGTATAATAAAGACATTTATATACATTTCCTCATACGATCTTAAAAAGACATTCAAATCTTGACTGTTTCGCAAGTCATCAGGTAAATTGTTCCAAATTGTAGTAGCTGTATAGACGAAGCTATGCTGACCAGTTGCAGATTTGCACAAAGGGATTTTTAATTTAGATTTGTTCCTTGTATTACGTGAGTGAATGTGTGATCGACGGATGAATTTATCACGAAGATATTTAGGTGCTAAACCGTTCATACACTTGAACATCATCGTGGCATCTTTAAGCTTGACTATAGATTCGACAGGTAACCAGCCTAACTCCTTAAAAATTGGTTCAATATGATGGTACTTTCTTGATGATTTGATAATGTGTGCACCAAACTTCTGGACCTTCTGTAGCTTAGAAATGTTGTTCTTAGATGTACTACCCCATACACAGGAGCAATAGCGATCTAACTGGAAGAATTTCAGCTTAGGGCAGAATTTTTATATATGAAAATTGTTCTGATCGAGGCACGCAATGCCTGTCGGTTGAAGGTGGGCCTTTAACTGCAAGGATCATATAGCTTCACTTGATTTTATTTCCGCATTTCAATGTATGATTCATTTCATATATCATTTCGTTTGACAAGCAATAATAATTATTATTTTTAGTGTTTATTGGATGAGTGGATTATGGCAAGCCGTATGTAGCAATATTCAAAATTGATTTCCTCTTCAGTTCAATACATAAATCTTAATTCAATTCAATGATTCAATCAACATTCAATGCTCGATTCAGTATTCAACAAACAATTCAATGTTCAGTGCATATTCAATATGCAATGAACAATTCAATGTTCAATACATATTCAATATTCCACGAACCATTCAATGTTCAATACATATGCAGAGTTCAATGAACCATTCAATATTCTATTCTCGATTCAGTTAATTCAATTAGCAATTCGATGTTCAATAGATGCATATTCAACATTCAATGCTGAGTCAATTCAGTATTCAACGAACAATTCAATGTTCAATGCATATTCAATATTCAATGAACCATGCAATGTTCAATGCACATTCTCAGGGCTTCTGATAGGGTGCGGCAAGTCATGTATTTTGACATCTCCCATCCAAATACTAACCCCACTGGACAGGGTTTAACTTTAGGAAACTTTTGTCTTACAAAGCTGTCAGAAGATCAGAGTGCATGCTTAAACTTGTGGTGCAAAAGAAGTTGTAAGGGAATTTGAAAATATTCCAACATGTCAGCCTCGAAGCCAATGTTTGTTGATTCCCTTTTATTCACATGTCTTCTCAGGGGGCTATTTACCTAAGACATCTAACATGGCACTATAATGATATATGGTACCAAAACAATATCGTGTACTATTAGAGCTACAAATTACGCAAAGATAACTTGAATCTCCTGGAAGAAAAAACGCCGCTGCTCAGTTGACAATTATGGAATAGAGCATTTTCACTCATGTGACCAGCAGCCATATTAGATTACTGAAACAAAAGAAAGTATTTGCATGAAAAGATTAGTTTGGCACAGCATCATGGCCGCCATTTCTTTGTTTTGGAGCACCGACGTGGCCGCTGTGACGTCACGTGAAAACGCTCTATACAGCACTGTTTTACTGTACTACCACCCGTATGCAATGCGTGCCTATTTTTATACGTTCCATAGTTTTTCGGTTGTAAGAAGCACCTTTAACTTTCAAACTTGATGGCATTTATGTCACAAACTGAAAATCTCATCAAAATACTCAGTTATAAGACGCATCTCAAAAGAGGAATTTGGTTCAACTCATTGCTAGTTATGTTGACTGAAATGAAGATTGCAGTGTAAGTCAAGAAAAGTGGCAGAAGGAAATTCAACTAGTCTTTACAGAAAAACCTTTTGGATTTTTGGAATCGCAGTAAGGGGAAGACTGGAACGAGTTTTTTTAAAAAAAAATTTAAATTCAAATATACACTCAGCGATATTTACATGGAACATACTTATTATATACATACACACACACTCAACACGCGCACACATGCACACAACTTTCATACATACATACCATTGCAGGCTAAAAGGAAATTACATTTTCCATTTTTCCATCAGTTTATCTAAATTCTTGTGTTTACTACAAATATATTTTTCTAATTTATATTTAATAATTTTATTGACTTTTAAAACTTTGTAGCTACCTATGCTAGGAAGTGTTTCATTCCCTCTGCAGCTCCAGAGATAGACTTTTCCAACAAGTATTAGGTAATTAATTATAAAAGAGCATTCTGGTAATGGGATACCTAAGATGTCTTTCAGATTGAGATGAACTGGCCTATTTATCAATGAGAAATAATACAGTTCAAAGTATTTCCAAAATGAGTTAGAATGAGTGCAGTTGTATAAGAAGTGATACAGTGTTTCAGATTCCTTCTTGCAAAAGGAGCTCAAATTGTCTGTCCTGTACATACCCAATCTTGTACAGTTTTGAATAAGTATAAAGGATAGAATTGAGTACTTTGAATTGAAAAGCTTTGGCATATGGTTCAAAAGCAACTGAATGGGGTGAGAGAAATGCTTTCTTTAATAAATCAACGAGTTTAACAAACAAGATGGCGGCAAAAGATCGAAGAATCATCCCTGCCCAAGTTTTGTTGCAAGACGATAGTTGGCAATAAGACACACCTTGAGTTAAGATCATATTTGGGGCCAACAAGCAATTTCTTTGTGAAAAAATGCTGAGCCTTATAACCGAAAAACTACAGCAATTTTGTGTCATTCTGTAATTTCATTTAGTTCTAAAATTATCTGTGCTACGCCTCAAATATGCTAGGAATGTCGATATAAATCTTTGTTTTAATCTTCACTTTCAGAATAAATAAATCATAAATTAGGAAATCTTTGTGGTTGGTTAAATCGTTCTTACCAACGCTAATACTGGTAATTGTGGGGCTATCACGCATCATGAAAACCCCCTTTGCTACCCTCAAAAGGCAATGAAAGAGTTATAATTATATTCGTCAGTAAGTGAAAATACATTTGTACCACAGTACTATGAGATCACAATAGCGAAAGTAAAAAACTATTCAAAATACCTGTTCCGGAATGTGATTTCTTTGGAAAAAATGCAAATAATGTTCAGTCTGGTGACGCTTGGCTAAGCAGCCAGTGTGAAAGCGAGGCCAATATTGATTGCAAACACATGCAAAACAGAGAACTGTATAGTCTATTCGCTTTTTTCACCAATCCCATAATACAGTTCATTTTGGGGGGTTATTTGCATTAAAACACTGGATATCCAGTTCACTGAAGCATGGTACAGTCCCAAGAGTAATTAACTTGTATTGTTTTTATGTAAAGACCCCCCAAAACGTATTGCATTATGGGATGGTGAAAATAGTCAATACACAAATTCTCAAGACAAGTGTAGGCAAATTTTGAACACTTTTTGCATTATTGAGTGGTTAGGCTTTAAATATTTTGGGAGGTTTGTTTTTTTTGTAGACCCAGCAGTTAGTGACTTGATGACCAACAGCCACCAGAGTTCCAGCGGTAGCCGGCTTTTATTGAAAGCCCTGGGTTATAAACAGTAAAACATGTAGTTATAAAACTCTAAGCGCATCACTCAGTTTTGTGCAGGATTTTGCAAATTTTTAGGAATTGTGAGTTATTGTGCAGGTTTCATTGAATTATGCGGTCCCACACCCGTGCACCCTGTCAGAAGCACTGTATTTAATATTCAGTGCTCGATTTAACATTTAATGAACCATTCAATATTCAATTTTTGATTTAACATTTGACTGGAGCCATTCAATATTCAAGGAACCACTCAAGAGTGAATGTCCGTAAAAATCAAGCAGCCTTTGAATTCCGTGGCAAACCTTGAAAAATCTATTTCGCTCATACTTCCAAGTTTGAAAGAGTAATGTGTACCAAGAAGCATGGTATAGTTACTTTGGGTTACGGATTTATTTCGGAGAAAAATGCAAATTACCAAACACCGCCGAAAATGCCGCTCGGACAAGCGATTTGTCTCTTCATTTTGACGGTCTTGTGAGGTCAACTGAAGCATCCCTCATAAAATATTCCTGCTAATCCTAACTGAGCAATTTCTTAATTGTCGTTTGGCTAAGTTTGAGTGCATTTAAGACATTCTATAGTTTCCAAATAATTTTATTCTTGGCGCCTATATTTTATGTCATTAACACTGAGTCTTACGAAATATCTTACAGAGAATGTGCTCTACCTTTAAACCCTTTGAAACTTCGGCCGTCGAATGTTGAAACAAAGGTCTTTCGTCTGATAGAAAGAAATCTCTGGGCAATTACTTTTGCATGACGCCTCAAGCGCTTAAAATGTCGTTAAAATGCATTTTTGTGACCTTTCGGGTCAAAACACAGCAGGCCGATATCTGTCTTTGATTTGATATGAAAATAGACGAGACCGCTTTAAATAAAGTGCAGAAAGTAAAATAATACCATTTTAATCCATACCTGTTTTGTAGTGAGAAGTGGGAGCTTTAAGAATGTGTGGAACTACACATATGTAAACGGCCACAGCAGAATACTGAAAAATGGCGGACGTTTGCAACACAACAACCACAGGATACCCAATGGTAGACCAAAGTGCTCCTTTTTCTCAGGGACGGCGGAGCTAGGGGGCTGCCCATGAACAAAAAATAGGGGGAAAATAACTCGTAAAGCATAAAAAGTAAAAACTAACAGAAGGAAAAAGTAGCATTTCCGAGCTTCAAGATTTCAAAATTTTCCGGCGGAGAATTTCCTTCACGGAACCCCCTACAAGTTAGTGTCTCCGGCTCTTGCTTGTTAACCCCCCTTTCCCCCCCCCCCCCCCCCCAATACAAAATATGCTCCGTCGTCCCTGTTTTTAGCTTTTCACTGACATAATAGGGCCGTTTATGCGAGAGAAAATAAGCCGCGGCTTACATAAGACGCGAACACCCCGTATAAATGGTACAAAGTCTACATTCACGGCTTCCTCAAGCCGCGGCTTATCCTGGCCTGGGAGTTAATACTCGTATAAATAGTTCCTTTCGTGTATTATGTACGCCGCGGTCAGAGTAAGCCGCGGCTTATTTTCTCTCGTATAAACGGCCCTAATGTCATCAATAAATATGTTAGCAAGCAAAAATTTAATTCGGAAAATTTGCGTTCCGTGAAGAAACTGTTATTTTCCTGTGGTGGAAACACAAAGCATGTGAGGGTGGCATCGTATGATCTAAGGCAATAATTTACCTAAATGGTGCCAGGATGAGTGCTTCGACAAGATTGATAAAATGTTGCTGAGAAAATGAAACAATTAGCCAATATCAAAAATAGCATAATATTCTTTGTTTGTCCCTCCAGTAGGGTAGTAGCCAAAACGCCAGGCCGGGGGCCGGGGTTGGGGTGTCTTTTTTTCTAAAGTTTTTTTGTTTCAATTTTTGTCGTTATTCTCCTGTAATGTTATATCCTAATGTTCGGTATTTTTCCTTCATTCGTTTTGACTACTACGCTCCAAAAGTTTGCATAGGAATTGTTGTTATTTCCACTTGGGAATTATAATGGTCCCAAGAGAAACTGGAAAAAATGCTTATGCAAAATTTGGAGGGACAAACAAAGAGTTATGTGATATTTTTATATTGGCTAATTGACAGGTGCTGTAATAAAAATAAACGCCAGGTCTCGTCGGAAAGCTGGTGTATTTTGCTCCAAATTCATACTTTTTCTCTTTCAAAACTGTCAACAATTAGTTAAGCCTCCTTTTTACTGAGAACTGTGAGAAGTCTTAATAAACTAAATATGCGTCGCCTCTTAATAGGCCTTTTTCGATGTATTAAAATTCAGCTTGATAGTGAGGCAGTGAGGACAAAGACAAAGGAAAGTGGATGATATGTAAATATTTTCACATTCATTCCAACGTGTTTCTATTGCTGTTGTCCTCACTGCCTCAAAATCAAGCTGAATATTTACTTTTTCGGAAATGGCCTATTACTGCTTTACTCGGTTCACAAAAAGCGCTGCTCATAATTGAACAAATACGGTATTATAACAATGAGATTATATAACCTGTACATACAATTTTTCAATTTTAAGAACATGTGCAAGACTTTACATAAGCATCCAACAGGTCAACGTATGGCTTCTTCTGTTTCTGTTTCATAGTGGAAGTGTCAAGTTCAAAGTACTTGAAAATCTCCTCTAACATTGCTATCGAAAATTTTGAAAGCTTCGGCCATTTCGCAAATGTTGTACGATTGAAATGTGATTGGGTGCTGGATAGATATTTCATTGATTACCTCCTGACATATCTCTTCAAGGTCTTGTTCCGCCATTGCAGACAGCAAGTCGTCACGATCAGCTTCGTCAGCGAGATACGAGGTTGATGAACTGACTTGCACTGATTTCTTAGCAGCTAGACGTGACGTGAAAAGAAGCTAGTAATCTGCATTGATGTTAGGTATTCATCAGATTGGAAAAGAAGGGATCCATCCTCATTGCACGCTTTCCTCATCGTTTTTGATACTTCACTGGCATCTGCTTTTCGCCCTGTCTTCTCACCAAAAAGAAAGAGCTCGATTAGATAGTTCTTTTGCTTGTCATTTAATCGTCGTCTACTTGTGTGAGCATGCTTGAGCGCCCATCCCACTTTTGCAAAAGACACCTCATATTCTTCTGAAATGATCGCCTCGACATTCTCTTCGATAGATGAAGCTCCGCTTTCCAAATTCTCAGCATAGCGTAGCATTGCCTTGTCCAATAAGGACTCTCTCTCAAGAGCGTACTTGTGACTTCTTTCATCGAGATGCTTGTGGAGGGATGAGAACCTTTGGAAGGTTTTCACACATCCTTCTTCAGGACAAGTGAAAAGCGTATCGTCATCTGTTTCACTGTTGCTTTCAGTGGAGGCAACTTTCAGTGACTTCTTTCATCGAGATGCTTGTGGAGGGATGAGAACCTTTGGAAGGTTTTCACACATCCTTCTTCAGGACAAGTGAAAAGCGTATCGTCATCTGTTTCACTGTTGCTTTCAGTGGAGGCAACAGTCTCGCTTGTACATTCATCAACTTGGCGACGTCTTGGTGTGAGCTCCGAAAAGGAGAGATCAGAGATGGCGATATCGCTTGCCTTGAACAAACTTGTAGAATCCTGCAAAGACTACTTTGACTCAAAGGCAAACTGAATCCTGTCTCCACGCAGTAACTCTGGTAATGCTTGACAATCTGTTCAGTGTGGGATGGAGGTTCTTATGACGTTTGGGATCTTTATTTCAGTAGATAATAGCTTCAATGTTCTCTCTCCAAACGGTAGATCTTGCAACACTCTTGCACTTGTAATGAACTCCAAGAAATGGTTGAGCCTCTCTAGTGGTACTTTTTGTCTAGAACGCTTTTCAGGAGTAATTTGTACGCCTCTGCCATGGAGCATCAGCTGGTGTCTTGCAATGCTGTATCTATAGCGAGTGATATTTGGTATCCAATGTTGAATAGTTTTGAAGCTGACCTTATCAGCAAAGATGAAGAGGATTTGCCTACGGCTGCTCCAGTGACTGGCATTCTCGTAGCATTCTGCTAATGCTTCTAACAGGAAATAATCTGTACCCCCATCGTCATCTAGTTGCCTTCCTTTTACGGCTCTGAGCAGCTGGTCACAGTTATTGGGGGCAATTTCGTCAAGTGTGGCGAAGACAACCTGCCTGGCTTTCCTTAAATAGTGCCTCTTGGTTCGTCCTGCAGCTTTATCCCATGGGATCTTCATTATGGATCGCACTGCACTAACATCTCTAGCAGCAAGGAAGCAGTTTATCTTATCTTTAGGTGTGGATGATTGTCGGGTACCCTTCTCAGATTGACTGGAAATTGAAAGGTCGAAATCTTTGGGTATAGCAGAAGGTGTAAATGGCGTTTGTTGCTCTGCAGTAAGTGGGGTCTCTGGATTGCATTGATGCTGTGGCGTTTGGAATGGGACTTCGGGGGAGTCACCCTGAAATTTGACAGTTCCATCGTTAATATTAATTATGCAGTGCATCGTTTTCGGAAAACTTAGCAAAATATAGTACTTTTGGTCTACCACATGGAAGCAGAGTTAGTGCTTCGTTCGTGACATAAAGACAAAACGTCACTGATAAAATCTTTGAACTGTTTGCAAAGATAAAGGGATTCCAGCTTGTCAGCTGACTTTAACTCAAGTCCCGTGCGATTCTAAATAATATAATCACTCCTTCCAACCTGTGCATTGAAACTGAACTTAAACAAAAACTACGCAAATAAACGGGTCGGAGTCCACAATGAAATATTACACAGATGCCTTGATGGCACATAAAAAGAAGACCTCGGAGAAATGCCTTCGGAGAAAAGGAAACCGATGTTGTGCATTGTACCCTCTGTTGGTATACAGTTGCTATACGCGCCTTGGGGAACTTTAAAAGTTCCCAAATACGCGATTCATTTTCGCCATCTCTGACAACGCATTCTACTTTTGGTTGAGGGACAAAACACTCACTGTACATTGCACAGCTCTTATTGTTATTTTGGTGGTTCGTAACTCAAAAGTTGAATCGCGGCGTTATTTTCGGGAGACGACAGCTCATCGGAGTTTCGATTTGATGATGTCAGATGAAAATTACATGTAGATTCATTTTCGCTACCTCTAACAACGCATTCTGCTCTTTGTTGAGTGGCAAAACATTCACTTTACACAGCTCTTTTTCTATTTTGGCTGTTCGTAACTCAAAAGTTGTATTTGTGAGACGATAGCTCATCGGAGTTTCGATCTGATGATGTCAGATTAAAATTACGTGTAGAAGAACAGGAACAAGGAACAAGCTTGGTTTGTCAATGATCTTCAATATTCCCAATATCAACGGTGGCATAACATACGTGCAATGTTGCTTTCTTCAACTGCGCCTCCAACTCAGGAGGTTTTATTGCGGCCTTTTCCGTGGTTGGATAAATCAAGGGTCATTCTGCATCTTGTAGCTCCTCTTGTCCATCCAATCCCCAGCTTTCCACGATGGCGCAGACATACGGTCATGCTTTCTAAATTGCCTGGCATTTTGAAAATTGCTGCTCGACGGAATATTAGTTCCACCTCATTTACGGGACCAGTAAATGAGTATGACGAGAGATGATTTTCAATATCTTGTGAACACGCAATCAATGGAACAACCTAGATATCTTTCTTTCTATCTCTACTGTCGGAACCACAGATTCCTCCAGTTATCGTCTTGAATGAACAGCAGACCTCCATAACTGTAGCGATCGGCTGTCAAACTGATACCTAGTTAATAAACCGCATTCAACGAAGTGACTCAAGGGAGTCAGTTAATTTAACTTGTCAATCAGTAAGGACTATTCGACTGTTTTGTCGAAATCAGTTTTGTCCCTTGTGTATTAAACACTATTTTGATGGTTATTTTATTAGGTAACTTCTCCAACTCCAAATGTGGCGACCGTCTCTTTCACGCAACAATATCGATTGAGAGCCCTCGCACGCTTTGTGTTTCCTCCACAGGAAGATAACATTTTCTTTGAGGAACGCACATTTTCCGACTTCAAATTATGCTTACTAACATATTAATTGATGACATCATGTCGGTGACAACACTTTGGTCTTCCATTGGTAACCCTGTGGTTGTTGTGTTGACAAAGTTTTAAGTTTTATTCTGCAGTTGCCGTTTACATAATAGTTCGATACATTCTTAAAGCTCCCACTTCTCACTAAATAAGGTATGGATTAAAATGGTATTATTTTACTTTCTGCACTTTATTTAAAGCGGTCTCATCTATTTTCATATCAAATCAAAGACGGATATCGGCCTGCTGTGTTTTGACCTGAAAGGTCACAAAAATGCATTTTAACGACATTTTAAGCGCTTGAGGCGTCACGCAAAAGTAATTGCCCAGAGATTTCTCTCTATCAGACGAAAGACCTTTGTTTCAACATTCGACGGCCGAAGTTTCAAAGGGTTTAAAGGTAGAGCACATTCTCTGTAAGATATTTTGTAAGACTCAGTTTTAATGACATAAAATATAGGCGCCAAGAATAAAATTATTTGGAAACTATAGAATGTCTTAAATGCACTCAAACTTAGCTAAACGACAATTAAGGGATTGCTCAGTTAGGATTAGGAGGAATATTTTATGAGGGATGCTTCAGTTGACCTCACAAGACTGTCAAAATGAAGAGACAAATCGCTTGTCCGAGCGGTTTTCCGGCGGTGTTCGGTAATTTGCAATTTTCTCCAAAATAAATCGGTAATAACCCAAACTAACTATATCATGCTTCTTGGTACACGTGATTCTTTCAAACTTGGAAGTATGAGCGAAATCGATTTTTCAAGGTTTGCCATCTGCTGTTTGATTTTTCGGACATCCACTCTCAATGTGTATTCAATACACATTAGTGTGGGAGATCTGGAAATGAAAAGTTTAGCATTCGGATGCCATTTTTTATATATGTGGACTGTCCGAGGTAATGAAAAGCTGTAAAAATGAAATGAAGAGTATCACAGTCATTCCATGTAGAAGAGTTATCGTTGTTTCTGAATGTTATGTTGCAGAAAGCAGAGTTTATTTGCCACAAAGAAAACCAAGATTTGAGTGCATTGGAGGCATATGTGGTTGTAGAAGATGGAGTTCTGAGCTTACGTAGAGAACTAATTAAGCCTACACACTGTGCAAGGCACCAACGGCAGTATTGATGCTAGTGATTTGGAACAACTCAATTCGTTGTCAGGGGTTTTTAGAGCTGGGTCTTTTCTGCAATGAAGCAACTAATAACCTTGTTGTCCTTCAGTCCAAATAACAGCAGTAAAAAGGTTTTCTTTTTGTTTTGATTTTTCGAGTTGGCTTGACATGAACCTTTTGAAACATTTTCAGTGTATAAAACATGTATCCTTTTCAAACAAAGACCTTTGGAACGCTTTTCTCAAAAATTAATAATGCTATCAGAATACTCCTTAACCTCCATTACTTTGTTGTCCACTAAATGAAGAGCCTTCATATAAATATCAACTCCCATTTCACTGGAAGGAGATATGGGATCTAATTTGCTCAACATATAAGACCAAATCTCTTCATCAAGATACAATGTCCTTGAGCATCATATCCATAATAAGCAGTTCACTTGGATCATCTTGAAGTTGTAAATGAGCCAGAGGGTTTCGCTCATGCCTCATTGTCGGCAACCGTTGTTGGACTAAAAGATAACATGTTATTAGTTGCTTCATTGCAGAAAAGATCTCCCCAAAAACCCCTTACAAGTAATTGAGTTGTTCTAGATCATTTCCATCAATACTGCCATTGGCTCTTGTAGGCTTAGTGCTCTAAGTAAGCTGAGAGTTCCATCCACTTCAACCACATGTGCCTGCAATGTTTTTATTGTGGCAAATAAACTCTGCTTTCTTCAACACAGCATTCAGAAACAACAGTAACTCTGATTCCATTTTTACAGCTTTTTGTTACCTCACGAAGTCCATGTATTTACAAAATGGTGTCTGAATGTTAAACTTTCCATTCCCAGATCTGCTGTGCTAAATGTCTATTGAATACTTATTGAATGGTTCATTGAATATTGAATCAAGTATTTAATATTGAATGGTCCGAGTTGGAAATTGAATTTGCATTGAACATTGAATGCTTCATTGGATGTTGAATAATATATGCATTGAACATTGAATGGTTCATTGAATATGCATTGAATATTAATTGAATCATTGAAGTGAATTAAGATTTTTGTACTGAAATGAATGGGAAATCAGTTTTGAATATTGCTACAAACAGCTTGCCACGGTACTGTAGATCATATCAAAAACATAGTTATGATATTAGTTCCTCTTTTGCCTTTGGTTGGCTGTGTATTATTTGAAAGGGAAATTTAACAAAGTAGATGCAACGGTCCTCCATGTGTTTTTGTGGGTACTGTAGTTGCAGTGTAAGTGCAAATACGTCCCACATTGTTATTGGGACTGTCTGAGTGAGTGAGTGTAAGATTTGTAGGACTGCAGCACGTGCATGAATTACAAAACTAAATGTACAGTTTTCTTGAATTATAGCACTTAATGTTTGTTTGCGGCTTACTTCTCGCCTTTCTCCTTTCTTAATAAGTTATGGTCAAATTAACAGACATATTTAAATTCTTAAATGTCTTAAATCAAAATCACTCTTTTCCCGTCTGTGGAGATCGTCACGGAAGCTCACATTCCAAATTCACCAGTCGACCATACACTTTTTACTCTCAAAGACCAGGTCAACTTCTCAGCCTGTATTGAAAAGCAATTTCAACAGTAATTTTCTAGCAACGGAAAGAAAACAGTTGAAAGCTATTTTTATCTTTATCATTGCGATCAATCAGCAAAAAATGTAGATTTCATCAGCTATGTTTGGAAGTGTATGTTCGGCATCACTAACCTTATTAAATTTTTCTTTTATTGAATCATGGGATCTGACTGGTAAACATGAACTCAAGATAAAAAAGTCTGTCTGGTGATTTCACTGATCTGACTGATAGCCTCTTTCTTCTCTTGTAATTTATTCACAATTTTTCGCTCCACTTTTCTTTTTTCTTTTTTTTAATTTTTTATGAAAAATAGAGAAACTGAAGCTGCCTGTGTGTTCTAGGTGAGAGGGAAAACAAAGCTGAAAAGCCCTTTCAAATCCTCATGCCATTTAACAGCCTTAAATCACCCTGAAAATAACTGGGTGAAACCGAGGCTTTCGGTGATTGACTCTGCAAACAAATGATCCTCAAAATTGGAGGAAATTCTTTTCTCTGGACAACATAATACCAGTATGAAATAACACTACCCAGATCACGGCGGGCATAAATAGTGAGACAATCGATCAATTACCTCGCCAGAAGTAATCAAAGAGAATCTGTTACTTAATTGATGACGACAAAATGATACCATATTTTGCGTGACATTTGCCATTTCCTTGTTCAGCTAAAAATGATACCATATTTTGTGTGACATTTGCCATTTCTTTGTTCAGCTAAAAATACACAAATGCAATCAAACTTTATTCCCTTGTAAGAATCCAGCCGAATTGACACTGCTGGGAAAATATAGCCCTGATATCAAACACGACAAGACCAGGGTGTACCATGTGTGCTACCCACATTAGTCACAAACTGTTTTAAAGGCCCACCTTCAACCGACAGGCATTGCGTGCCATCTAACAACTTTCACTTATGAAAATCCCTTCCAAGCTGAAATTCATCCAATCAGATCGCTACCACAAGCAATGCAAATTTCTCCATAACAAAAACAAACGGTCAAAGCCTGTTGGTTGAAAATGGACCTTTAATCTGTGCTTGTTCTTCACTGGACCATTCACACCTGAGGGTGAGATTTTACTTGTCAATGGGCGCGGTTCAGGAGTCAATGGGTTAACAACATTGAGGTCCACTCAGAAACTCTTTTAAACTGATGTGTGTTACTTCAGCATTAAAAAGAAACAGTGAAAAGGTTGATCCGAGTTAAATTGTCAAAATAATATTCTCACACACCTCTGGGAGCCATTGTCAAGCTGACCGCCGCCAACTGACTCTTTTATTTCTCAAACCAATACAGCCTAACATTATACGTAATGTAGGCAAAATACAGTAATATTAAAACAACAGTTATAAGCTTAGTAAGACTCTATGCTTACAGTCTTAATAAAGAATATCTAACCAACAGAGTGTATATGTGATCAACTCAAACGAAGGGTTGGGTGGGAATTGGGGCTCTGAAATATACGTCAGCAATGGCGGACAGCAAAAAAGCAACTGACGAACAACACTGAGCACATGATTCAAAACAATCCCTTGGGCCCAGGCCCCAGAGGTGTGTGAGAAAACATTTTCCACTTATTTCGTTCCTCAGCCAGTGGAAAATACAACTAATTAATATGTTATTACAGTTAAAAAAAGTTATTATTGTGTCTACAACAGGATCCTGTCTTTCGAGCTGAGTTTTTATGTTTGATTTTCACAAAATACAGCAGTACTAAGCAAGTTAAGTAGAGATCTGGTGTCACTTGGTTGTATTTTGTATTTCCTAGCGAGAGCAGCATGTTTGTGTCCCGAGAACGCCTGATCTTAAAGACTTGTGGGCAAACAACACTCTTGCGCTGTATCAAACCTCTGCTGGAACTTGCCAAAACTGAATGTGGACTCTCCAATGTGCAGGTACAATGTTTAGTCTGGATAATATTAATATTAATAATGAATTGATACTTGAGTATAGCAATCTGCCGATCCTGACTAGAGGTCTACCTCACTGACAAAGCTTGGGAAATGGTAAATTACTTGTACTTGTGATTCTGACTCTAAGAGCTTTTGATTGGGAAATGGGCATGTCGATGAAGTGGGTTTTGTGAGAAGTGGAATAGAGACAAGACAAGATGTCAGACGGTTCAACGTGAAATAGAGAAAAAATGGCATTGATGACAAAAGAGTATCGTAAAAGAGGTGATTATTGGTCATCGTGAAAGTAAATAAAATGACAACAAGATGTATGATCGTTTGTCTCAGAGTGTAGTCACTTAAGTTGTAGATCACAATGTTTTCAATGTTTCTAGGGGTGGTAAAATTTAAGAATCCGATCCCACCAAAGCGTCGGCCAACACGTTGGCCGACTGTCGGCCGACTGTCGGTCGACTGTTGGTCGACTGTCGGCCGACTGACGGTCGACTGTCGGCCGACTGTCGGCCGACGCGTTGGCCGCTGTTTAAACTTATAACATATAAGATGCGTCGGTGGTGCGTCGGTGGTGCGTCGGTGGTGCGTCGGTGGTGCGTTGGTGGCGTGTCGGTGACTCATTTGGCCTTATTGAACTGTTGAAAACCTAAACGTACCTTTTTCAAACTGAACGGAACTGTCTTCGACGGAAAACTTTCACTACCATATTGTATTTCGTGATATTAGAACCCAGTTCCCGTTACGACAAGTATTATTAGAACCCAGTTTTCACTCGTTGCCCGAGACTTCGTCATCATCAGCTATTTATATATATTATTACAGGGCTTCTAAGGGGGTGCGAATTTGGCCATGCGGGACTTTGAAGTATCATTATGCGGCAAGGAAGTAGGACTTTGAAGTATCATTAAGCGGCAAGAATATATTTGAGCACAAGGGAACAACATAATGCAATTGAATTGGTCATAGACTTTTGCAAACTTGGTGGCTCCTAAAGGAGCCATTTTTTTTTTAGTTGACAAAACCCTCTAGGAATAGAAGGCATCGTCCAACGCCATCGGCAACAGCCTCTTCGCGATGCGAAGTCGTTTCACAAACGGCAACAGATCGCCCAGCTGCCTTCGGCACTCCTGCTCGATCCTTTTAACTGAAAGTTTCGGGTCTCCCAGCCTCTCTCCCAGGTCTCTCCAGGGTGCTCTCGTATGTCACTTTATTTAGACCAACGTGTCGGTAGTGTTTCGACCAACGTGTCGTTAGTGTGTTGGCCAATGCGTTGGTAGTGTGTCGCCCAACGCGTCCATAGTGTGTCGGCCGACGTGTCTGTAGTGTGTTGGCCGACGTGTCGGTCGTGTGTCGGTGGTGTGTCGGCTGACGCGTGGGCCGACGTGTTGGCCGACGCGTTGGTGGGATCGGATTCTTAAATTTTACCCTAGGGGTTGAAGCATTGCGATCTACAACCTAGGTGAAGTCCTACATTGTGAGACAAACAATTGTACATCTTACATGTACTAGTTAAGAAAGAATTATTATAATAGAGAACTTACTCAAACTAACAAAGTTTAATGCTTTCTTTGTACTTATGTAGTATGTACTATTTAAAAATCTTTAACATCTTGGCTTTTGGCTAGAATTCCGTACTCAGACAGGACTTGAGCTAAACTGAAAAGGTTAAAAGAAATCCTAGTATTGCAGACCATGTGAGAAAAAACTGTGTCCTTGATAATATACATGTACATGTAACTGGGTGCAATGTAAAATTAATTTAAAAACTAATCTAATTTAACTAATCCTACACCTACAGTGCATGTGCAATAATAATAATAATATTAATGATTCTTCATTTAATTAATTGCAGGTTATTGTGGGTTCTCTCTAGGTATTAATGTCACTATTCCACTATTTAAACTAAGAGTAGAGTGTAATTCAACTAGGTAGTGTAACGACAACAAATGAGCAAACAACAATATGGCGTAATTGAGGGGGACACAGCCCTGTGGCAGGTTTTACGCAACTTCATGATAGGTGCACAAACTAAAAGCCTCACTTATTCCCCCACTAACGTGGGAATAGAACAAGAGTATTGGCAGAGCCTTTGTTATCTCCCCAGCACAGCAGAGGCTGGATCGGACAAGATAAAGGCAAGTATATAAGATGGCAAGACACAAGCAATGCCAAAGCTTGGGGGAAGTCGCTACGCAGACTTAACCTAACCGAACCACAAGGAGTGACCCCAGTTTATTGGCAAATAACAAACAAAAGCCTGTCTCCCAGGGAGGGAGGGTGGGAGATTTTAAAGCAAAATTGTTACAAACTGTGTATTCTCGTGCAAGCTGCCAGGATTATGCCCTGTGACAGTGTATTGAGATTTATATAGCAAGACAGTGTCTCAAAGTTCGACCAATAGGTACAGCTGTACTGTGAGCTAAAGAGATGTCATGTGGCGAGCTTGTCAGCCATGAATGGGGCTACCAAATATATGGGCCAATCTAGGAAAAGCTAAGATATAACACTAGATTACACAGCAAGATATAAGCTAGAATACAGACATGAATAGCATTTGTACTAACTGCTAGAATAAGGGAACATTCATTCATGAATGTAGCATTCAATACTGTTCTATTATTTATCTTACTGCATTGCGTGATGAACGAAAGCAGTCTTGCCCTCTAGGGGTGTCATGTTCCATTAACTGCGTTTTACCAGCCGGTAAAAGCATTATTAATTAAAACCACCAGATACCCTGTATCCCCTTTTAACAATAAACACTGCTGTTTCTGTTTTTTTATTTTTTTATTTAGGACTTCTTTTATTCACGCATGAATTATTTGGCACCCGGCCTGCAATCCACACCTCATCAGACTTTTGAGCAGGAGGTATTAAATTGTTCTGACAGCCTATATACAGTAACTGTACTTCAGCAGGGTAGATTTAATTTTTATGTTGATGATAATAGTAACGATGATGGCGATGATTGTGCTGATGACCATAATTCTCAGTGTTATCAATGAGAACGGGGATCACGCTTTGGTGGGAAATGTTCGTGCCTGCCATCAATGTGACCCTGATTCATATGATGATGTGGGTTGATTTTGACACTTACAACTGAAGCCCCAGCGATTAAACAGAAATCAGGTTATCACTTGAAACCGTAATTATTTTAAAACATCATTCTGTGCCTCAAAACTAGGCTCTCTTCTTCTAAAGAGGTCCATGATTATAAATTATTTGAATCTGTCTATTAATTACAAGACGAGTTTATTTGTTGATGGGGAATCCCTTCAAGGCAAAAAGATTTGATGCCAAGCACCTGCTGGTGTCTTGAAGCTTAGCGGTAGACGTCCAAAATAGAAAGTTTGAGTTAAATAAAGATCACTCAGGTTTTTCTTGTAGTATACTTGTGTCTGATAAAGCTTTGTGTTTTGTTCTTTTACTGGTCATGAAAACTCAGCATTATTAGTTTTTTACTGACTGTTAAAACCTGTTAATTTTTGGGAAATTTATTACTTTACGTGTCTTTCTTTTGTTTAGGTCCAGTGGCTGGATCAGTTATTTTCAGGTAAGTTTCAACTTTTTTCTTTACGACAAAAGCATTAAAAGGCTTTATTATGTATCTTTCAGATAGTACACACACTGTGATTGGCTGATTTAGCGGGCCGTATCCTTTAGTACGGCATATGTACAGCCCGATGAAACTTCTCTGGCGAGATTTTCATGTTGTTTATGTTTATACATAAACTAGTAAAACTGTTTCAATCTTGCAAGCAACTATTTCAAAAAGCCATGAAGATTTATTTGTTTTTCAGATTTTGACATGCAATTGTTATTGCAGTTGAATCTTGATTTAAACTAGTTTCCTTTCTTGCAGTCCTGATTTCCTCAGAGATATAATGAATATCTTACTAACCTTGTTTTCTTGGTCCTTACTGTAATTTACGGATCCTTGTTTTTTTCCTGTTGGTTTATGGACCATAAATCATCTGGCAAAAACTTGGTTCGTACACGTAACTTCGAGTACGGTCCTCGAACTTGCTTAGTATGAGGTATGACGTTGAACACGACAAGAACAGACATAGTTTGATGCTCCTCTGCTTTTAATAAATTTTAGTGTACAGCTGTAGCTTAGAAAGTTATGATTCAAAGACTAAACGTTTTGATACTCCTGTCTAGTGTCTTCCTCAGGGGTGATCTACATCGCGAGAGTCCCTTTATATGCTATCAATTTGCTATCAATTTGCTTAAAGTGAAAGGATGTGCCTGTTAATAGTAATTAGTATCTTTTTCTTCTAATACATTAAATTTTAAAAGGTGCTGCCAGATACGTGTAGGTGTTCTGAATAGGAGTGCATCCTTTTTGCAAGGACATTGGTTTAATTGGTTTTAACACAGATAAATTTGTGTCACATGCACACAGAATGATAAGGAAGTGAAATGAGTCAAAACATAACAAACATGGGGCAACTAGTGCCAGGTTCCTATCATAGCAAACTAGTTCCAGGTCCCTATCTTAGCTAAGATTAAATCGATTATCCTCTAGTGTCGAGTAAAAGGTCGCCATGATCGTGGTTCAAAGGAGCATGCAAAGCATTGATGTGCCAAGCTTCCAAACAACAGCAATGATGGTACCACCAGTTGGTGTATTAAAGGGAAAGTACAGTCTAGAAAAAGTTTCTCTGAATCGAAAGTTCTTTACCTGTATTGTGATACTTGACCACTCATTTGGACTAAATGTGTTTAAATAGCCAACAATAATGCTTCAAAAATAGGCAAATTTAAATTGAAATCCGTCATCTTTGTTTTTGTGTATGCAAATGAGGCTATGACGTAGCAATAGTCAACGATTTCTCTGGATGACTGAATGTACTTGGTGTAAAGAAGAAAAACACAGGCGAGGAGAGCAATGCTTAATAATGTAAAATTGAATCTTAATCCAAAGGCTAAACTGTATTGATATTGGCTCCAACTCTGAACAGATTTACCTCGTGGTTGTTAAACTGGGTTTTATATTTGAGTTATGTGCAGGAGTTTTACAAAGCGAAAGAGAGCTTGCAGTGCTATCCCGTGCTCATTGCTGTGAAATAAATGCCTGGAAATCAAGTTCAATCTGTCTACCATGGTTTTCTACGAGATCCCTGTTACAACTTCCAATATAGTATCGATTTCAGACGTTCGTGTTCTGAAGTCTAGTCATGTGTCTAGTTTCATCCCCATCAAAAGTGTACACCCCAACAGCGGTTATTGTTGATGTGAAAAGCCTTGCTACGTGTATTAAGCAACATCTGAAAGTTTCGTTGGCTTATTCTAAATTAAACGCTTCCCCGTGTGAAAGCAATTAAATACGTTTGCTGAAGCATGGAAGACGGCTGTCGCTGAAGGAAGAAAGTGAAAAAGGTATGCTTGTCGAATAATTTTCTTTGTCGCATGTTCAGGGTTTTTGTCTTGTTTACATTTGCTCTGGCTGATTTTTGCCGCCTAGTTTGATTGACCAGAAAATCTATAAGTATTAAGTGATTTGAGTTTCTGTCGCACTTATGGCCTACATGGCTTACTACCTATTGAGCCACAAGACCGTTTACCATAGTTCATCTTACATTTGAATTTCTCGAGAGCAGAAAGGTCACGCAACATTGAGAAAGTGATCACAGAACGAAGAATTTAGTGAGGTTGAACACGTTGACTGATTGCTACGTCATAACACGTGATATCCAAGATGGCGCTCTCCAAGTCACGAAAGAGGCAACTTCAAAGTGCTCTTGTCACATTTTAACACAGAACTGGACAAAACAGCAATTATTTTCGAATTCCTGGGGAAAACGTTTTCTAGACAGTACTTTCACTTTAATTAAATTGTGGTTAGTTAGGCAAGCATACTCTCACAAAGCAGAGTTCCCCTTTATAACAAACTGGGGGCACATGAAAGTGCTCTAATGACTTGCGATAGCACTAGATCACCCGTGATGAAGACACTAGACAATGACCAGTGTCTTTGAATCATAACTTTGTAAGTTACATTCAAATTTATACAAACTAGAGTAGCATTGAGCTATATCTAATGTATTGTATCTAATGTATTGTCAACCTGGTGGCAGTGTGAACTGCAATTTTCATGACAAGAACAAATTGGAAAAATTGCATTGAAAGCAGCGTAAACACCATGAGCAACATAAAGGGAAACAACCATCTCCTTTTTACAGACAATAATATTATTTGATGTCAGACTATATTGTCACTTTTGCACTGAATTTTATTTTTCTAGATGGTGCAGGTTATGCTCTTGGACGAATGAATGGGCCTGACACTTGGTTAGTAATGTGTGAAAACTAACTGAAAACAACCCCACCTTTTATTATAAGCCATAGCAGCCTAAAGGATTTTTTTTTGTTGAAACCAATGTTGAACCTTGCAAGAATCAAGTCTTTTGAGAATTGTCCAGGAATAATTAAACATTAGACCTGTAGCGGGCTACGGGTCAATAGCCCATGAAGCGAAGCTGAATGAGCTATTGACCGGTGGCCCTTAAGGGCAAAGGGTTTAATTGTTTTAGTATCACCCAACTAGTCGGACAGAAAAGGCAATAATAAAGTTAGCAAATGCAAATTGAAAATATATTTATTTGGGAATAAAACAAAAGAAAGCGTCACACTTTTCACTACTCGAGGACTATTACTAGTCCTCTAGTAGCGTAGCCAATCAAAATACAGCATTTGCATTAGTCCACTAGTTGGGTGGTACTAAATAAGATTAGTATTTCAAGTCTGGTTTCAATTAGCATGAGAGTCAAGTCAGAGTTCTAAGGGGAGTCAGTATTGCTTACAATGCAAACCACAGTGTTGTATCACCATGAAAGAAATCAAGACGAAGGGGAGAGTGTAGATGCAATGAATGTGAATATTTAAGATAGTTCTAGGTAATCCTGTCGCATATCTGAGAGGACAATATTATTGTCTCCTGTAGACACCTGAAAAATTCAGGTGGCTTCGATGGGATTCAACCCCACGACCTCTGCAATGAGCGTGAGTGGTTCAGTGCTCTACCAAGTGGGCTATGAAGCCACTCAGTTGGGAGCAGGTCAATTCGTTGGACTGACGTCTTCCCGTCAAAGAACCAGTTGATGAATGAAAGAAATGTATACATTGAAGTGTGTGTTAGAGATGGAAGAAAGAAGTGATCCTTGCACTAACTGGACAATTTAAGCAATAATAACATACAAGAGGCAGAATCATTCGTAAGCATGATGGTTTTTTTAATTGCAAGGATCAGAAAATTATCAATTTTTTGAAGTAACGGTATTCCTCTAGCTGTTGAGGAGGCGAGTAATATTTCCATTTTCAAAAGGAATTTTAATGTAAACTTGACGTAGGAGAGTGCTAGTATTATTTTTTGAACTATTTGTATGCTGCTGTCTTGCATCTACAGGTGTTATACTTGACTTGGGGAGGGTTAATTATATTTTATGATTATACATAAAAATTTTAAGGACTTTTTTAACACACATACATTTTTGTAACAAGCATTCTCGTGAATAAATTAAGTTTTTATCTTTATCTTTTATGCATCGCTTGCAATCTTGCAAAAACTGGGTTTTCATAGTAGCTAGCAAATGCCAAAGAATAAATCAGTTAGAACCATTTTCCCTGTGGTGCACTAGTTTTGCTTTATATTGTTTAACAGCTTGATTGAATTTTAGGTACCTCTATACCCTTGACAATACCTTACCAGGAGTGAATGAGCCTGATCAAACATTAGAGATATCCTTTTAACAGATGGGATTCTTAATTCTGTGTTGTTACTGTCTTAATTTAGAAGAAAATTTAATGTTAAATAATCGTGAAACTAGTCTTACTAGTATTATCTTGTCACTTGTCTCATGATGTATGGTCACTGAAGATCTATGCAAATTGAGACATTTAGACTGCTTCATTGTTAGTATTCATCAGGCAATGAAGTTGACTGGTTTGTTCCTCCATAGGCCACTTTCAAAAATACAATAATACTCTAACTTTGTTTTCCCTCCAAATTTTTGCATAAGCATTGTTTACAGTTTCTCTTGGGACTTACACAATCGTCCCAAAAGAAAATAAAAACAATGCTTATGCAAAATTGGGCAAACAAAGAGTATAATATGGTATTTTTTAAAGTGGCCTGTTGGTATCACATTGGATTGGGGCCTAATTTCATTTCCGTGGTATTGTTCTGTTGAGAAATTGTTTCTAGTGTGCTCTGCTGTTTTATTATATGACCAGCTTCGTGAGCGAGCAAGATGAACCAAATCCCGAGCTGTGATTGGCTACCGGACAGGGCAAGATGGAGCTGTACTGCCTGCTCGGGATTTCTCACTTGGTCCCGCAAGATCAAAGATGATTTTTTTGGTGTCTTATCCCATAATAATAAATCCTTTATTGACCAAGCTTGTTCGGTCAAGATGGCTGGATATTGGCCTCGTTAGTTTTTTGCATGTTTATGGACATTGACTTTGTTTCGGTCCATAAACAGGCAAAAAAAGAACTTGACCAATTTCCAGCCATCTTGACCGAACAAGCTTGGTCATTAAAGGATTTATTCTTGGGTTGCACGTCACGCAAGTGAAAACATAGATTGCTTAAAACCATTTAAGAAATTGAGTCAAGAAATGGAAATGTTATAGAAGATGAATAAATAAACAACGGGTCCAAGTCTCAGGGCTGTGCGATATTCTGTACTTGAGTTATTCGTCGAAATTTATTACTCAAATTTGTAGAGTTCAGTATGGAGGCGCCATGTTGGTGTACTGATGAAGTACACCAACATGGCGGCCGGAAACCTGTAGAAACATCTGGAATTTAGTTTGGCTGTCTTCAACACTTTCTGCTGTATAATGAGCTAGCAAACATTCGTATCGACACGTCTCCTAGTATATTGGCTGCTTAGGCCACAAAAATATGAGGGAAATCGTTGTTTTTATGCAATTGGCGTGAAATTCAAACTGCTCTATTTTCAAAACGAAGCACGGTACCGAGCTGAAAACATGCAATCAGATATAATTATTTTGAAAAGCTCTTGTAGCTGATCAAGATAAAATCTCAAACGGCTCTTTAATTTTGTATTATATTTTTTTGTCACGTCACGTGCAACCCAAGAATTATATGGGATATGTTCAATAACCCATAAATTATATATCATTTCCCCTTGACTTTCCCTCCACAGGCTGAAGTGATATACGGATTTTTTTACTTTGTTGCTCAATCATGGATTGAAGCAAAGTTTATCAATCAGCTCAGTTGTTACTACCAAATTTTCATACTTCAGACACCCTTCCACACATCAAAGTGTTGTTAGTAGTTAAGGGCGGTGCCTACAAATTCAAAGGTATTTTTGCACGGTTTACTGAATGTGCGGGAAAAGCAGATCTAAACAAGTGTTATTGAAATCTAAAAAGAAAATTCGGGTAACCACGCATTATCAAAGATAAAAATCAACAATTATTTGTAAAAAGCTTTAAAATACAAAGCAATCTATGGTGTTTTTTTCCAAATTGAAGCTTAACCCATCGACATCCAAACCGGCCGAAACCGGCCAGACTAACGCCTGTCTAACGCCAGACGATTTTACTCGTCAATGGGGAACCCCTGGGAGTCAATGGGTTAAGTATCTCTGAAAAATGCATGGTTGCCCCCAAGTTCTGCTTTCTCCGCGCAAAAATATCCCGAGATGCGCAGAACATATGTGCAATACCAAAAGTAGGCACTGTCCTTAAGTCCATTAACAGGAAACAATTTTCGAGTGTTAGTCCTTCCCCAGAGCAAGTTGATGAAGATCTCAATATCCTGGTACTCAAAAATTAATGCGAGTTTTCCAATATCTCTACAGTGGTCAATTCACTTTAAACAATTCAGTTGATACCACTATTCTCATTCTTTTTAATTACCACCCAGGTTGCACTACAGTTTCTTAAAAAAATTTAATCCAGTGTTTGAAATTAGCAGTGGTCCGGTCGTCCCAGACTAGATAAGAGTTTAGCGGGTGACCAGTTTTTGTAAAACGAATAGCCTGGTTGCCTGAGGAAAAAGACAATGGACAACCCAACCAAAATAGGAAATGAATTACATAAGCAGCACCCGATAGTAGTGTGACATTAACGATATAAATTAAATGGCCGCAACGGAGCATTTTCCTGTGTGTGGCCTTTACAAAACATTGTCAGATTTAAAAATGCCAGAGGCAATATCACAAACAATTTGTGGATGATGGAGATTGAACATGCTTGAACTTAAACCCAGACTTCCACAAAAACACAGGTGCACACTAAGAGCTATGGGATACTCAAGCTTTCTTGCCATGTGATTGCATTTCAACATGGTGTGCATTTAATCATAGTGGGTTTCCTAAATGTTCAACCAAGGATTTATCAGAGCTACATGTACCTAATTCACGGGTATAGTTGCCCCGGCTTTTGAAATGGGGACAACCTGGAATTATATTTTAATTTTGAGCACTGCTAAATCCATCAAGTGGAAAAGGGGTCAGGGTTTCCTATTGTTTTAACACACTGGTTATTTCAGGAAGCAATATATACCCTTGTTTGCATTGTTCTGAGAAAATTTTGATATTGTATTTTAAGGATCCAATAACGTTGTTGTTTTTGAAATTGACATTCCTTAACCTGCATACATTTTGATGCTTGATCTTGATAGAGAGGTCATGAACAACTTCTACAAGTCTGTACATTCTGATGCTGATGAAGTGTCTAAGGTGATGAGTGTGTCATATTTAGTTCCAAAATATAGTTTAAAACTAATTATTAAGACTGAACAGGCTAGTTGAAATGTCCAAGGTTAAATTTCAGTTTTTTTTGCTTTCAGTCACATATCACGCACATGCTTGTGGAGCGCATGTGCAAATTAGTTAATCAAAGCGCATAATTATGTGTCTTGGTTGTGTAGTGGCTAGCCTGTTCCAGGCTCTCAGATAGTGGAGGTGAGGGAACGAGAGCAAGCGAAGAAAATTGGCTGATTTGTCTTTTATAGCACATACGTGAAGTGTAAACCTATGTGCATAGTAACGTAGCATTGAATGAAAATGGCTTTGTTGAAAGTAAGCACGAATATGGTGTCTAACATTCTCTATTAATTAACCAAATGCACATGTTGGTTAAAAATTTTTCTTGCTTTAAAATTTTTCAGATGAGTTCAGCTGTGATTTTTCTTTGTTTAATATTCATTCTCATAATCTAAAACAAAGGCAAATCAAAATTGAACTGGTTTAAAAAAGTTGAAACTCAGAGAAAATTTGAACCACAACACACACACCATTCGCGGTAGACCCTGACACTAAAAGAGTCGGAACGGGTTGGTCCAAGAGGTTTACAAGAGATAAATTTTTGCAAGCAAACATTTATGAATGAACAAAACGAGAATCATTGCCATCACTCTAACTTAAATAAATTAATAATAATCTAGCTGACATCTCAACTGTATAGTTCCTTTTCATTTTTCTTTTGACAATCCAGGACAACAGGAAAGCCCAAGTTCATGCATATATGCATCTAGTTTTGTTGTCAGTCTGCCTCCAGGTTATTGTTGTTCACGAGATCTTGAAACATATCTTTCTAGGTCACAGGCATCACAGACCTCCTTCCTGGAGCAGTGATTGATGCAGTACTGTTTGATCCTTGTGGATATTCAGCTAATGGCCTTCTCAATGTATGTGAATCATTTCTTTGTCCAAGAAAAAATGTTCATGTTTCCTTCTGGCGAAGCTACATTTTTTGAATGAAATACTCCATTAGAACTGACTGATAATATCAAACAGTTAACACATTTGAATGTTACGTGTTGCATGAATAAACATTTTATAGATTCCTCCTTTGACGATCTATATAAATTACGTAAGTAATACCCAGCTCAATAATCTAATGATAATGTATTGCTGACATAATGTATTTTTGGCCTTGTGTATATGTTGTAGTTTGAAATGTACTTTAGGTCAAAATAATTTCAAGCTAGGTCAAAGTATTTTGAACTAGGTTATTTTGTTTCAACCTAGGTTATTATGAACTGTCTAAAAAAGGGTTTCCCTTTTTTTGGGGGATGTAATTTAAAAAAATGGGGCCTGGATTTTTAGGGGGAATAAAAAAGAAAGCAACTTTCCGTTCTTTGTTCACTTACCGTCTCTCCCTCTCCTTCCCCTTTACTGTCCTTGCTTACTACCAATGGACTGTGTCTCTTATCTTGAACTTTCACAACATTCCATGCCGCTCCAAGGATTCGAACCCTCGCACCCTAGGACATCTGAGATTACGTCTCCTCTGTATTAACCGCTAAGCCATCGAATCAGCAACTGAAAGCGTCTAGATGTTTTTTCTACCAATGAGTTTAAGCTATTTCCAAGCCTTCACGACAACTACCATTTCGCACATGCGTAAATGACATAAAGTGAGACTTAGAAAAATTTCAGTTAATACACAGTTAAAAGGCCGAAGATGGAACTTTGTGAAGAAGTTAAAGGGTCCATAGGCTAAATTTATCTGAAGAAGAATGAAAAACACTCTGAGTCTCCAGTGCAACGAAAGCAAAAATTGTTTGAAAGAGGTGGACTCTTGATTCTGAAGGACAAATAGTCAAATATTGTGCGAATTAAGTTTTGTTACGTCGCTATGCAAAATACACCTGGTCCAGGAACAAGGCATCATTTCTAGTCATGATATAACAAACCGATTTTCGCCGCAAACACAGTGTTCCCACAGTGAAAAAAAGATGGTGGCACAGGCAAATAGAACAACAAAAGATAACCTTTACAGTTTAATCAAAGAAAAGAACTCGTCTCCGAACCACTGGTGTCATCATCTTGGAGAAACCGCTTGTAAAAAAACACATAACCATTCACAGAACAATTGGCAAAATGCAGTATGAAGTGGTTTTTGGAATCTCTCGGAGAAAAGAAATTAAAAAGCCACAAATGATTGGACAAGTCACAGCTACATCACATGCAGAGCAGAAAAATGGTGAATAATTTGAAAAAGTGGCAGGATGAGCTTGACATTAAAGGAGAGCGGTGTCTGACACTTGCCAAATGCAGACCACGGACTACAGACTAACCCTGAATCACAGTTATTGAAAGCTAACCGCTCAAAAATGGGTCCTGAGACCAACTAACTCTGTGAAAATTAATAAAATGGAAAAGGAAACGCCCCTTCATCCAAATGTGCTACTTTCTCAAGTCGGAGAACTTGAGGGGGGCTGTCCCAAAATAATTACAAAATTTGGATTTATCACTACAAGCAGACTCAGCAAAATTGAAAAAAAGTAACAAATATTTTATTTCATAATTCAAAAGATATAACACTTACAAGAGCCTACAAAATGACTTCTAATCAATAGATTATTAAACCCTTTTTCCTGACTTTTCAAAGTTTTGTTTTTACTTGCCTTTGATTAATACGAATTCAAAGTAAGCAAAAGATAGAGGAAATAACTAAGCAAATTAAAAATCAACAATACATGATGTATGTGTTTCAGTTCTTCTATTCCTTGGACAATAATTCAATATTGTTGCCCTCTGCCATCCCAGAGGAGATCCTAAGGAGATTCATCAATGAACAATGTCCTAAAAAGCTCTGAGAAAGAAAAGTACAATCGGTTATCATGCATTGTATGCCTAACCTCAATCTTAATGCTAACAATTTAAAATCAGTGCCTAGACTTAACAACCATTGGGGTTTTATAAAATACTCATGAAAATCTAAGCTGCACTAAGTTCATCCCCTTTCCTCTAGGACCAATTTACTAACCAATATATTACATGTACTTACTAATAATTTATGGATTTTTGCTGATGTTTCCTACTATCAATTTCAACCTAGCTTAAAATAAAATGACCTAGGTTGAAACAAAATGACCTAGTTTGGTTGCAAATTAACCTAAGGAACAAAATTAACCTGCAACATATATATTATTTATCTTTTAAGAAAATATTTTGTCGGTTATAATTTAGAATCTCAAGATCAAAGATCAAAATAAGCATGCAGTGTTCCATTGAACACTTACAATCTCCAAGTTATGTCAGTTAGTTGTGAGTCAGGCTTGAGAGCTGTTTCAGTTTAAGATTTGGCACGCGCTCTGTGTCCATTGAATTCAATTTTTTGTGTGGAAGTACATTGGTGTAGTGGTTATATTAAAACATGCCAGACTCCTACCCCCAGGATTTCTGGTGTTTGAAGCCTAGCTCTGTCAATGTGTTGTTTCCTTAGACAAGGGACTTTATTTGAGGCTGTCTCTCTTTCTCTCTCCACCCAGGTCCCAGTGGTTGAAAGACTGACTAACTTTATCCAGTGGACATTCACTGTCTGACAGTTTCAATCTGCACAAATAGTTTAGTACTTGCTCATGTAACCTATGAATATGCTTATTGTAAGCACAAAAGCTCCTTAATGTGAAGTATATTTTTACTCTGGATAATGTCTTATCTATTGGATAAAGTTACCCAGCCTTAATTGAACAACTGGCCTACTTGTATTACTGCTGACATACAGCCTGGGGGCAGTAACACTCCAAAGCTTTGGAATGTACGTACTGCCACTTAAGCTGCAATGCTCAACTTACATTGATATTTTAATCAAAACTCAAAACAATCTTGCATAAAAAGGCTTATTAAAATATGTACATTTATAAGGCCTATTTTTAGGTTTTCTTAATTAATTTTTATCCTCGTAATGAAGATATAAACGTATATTTGAACAATGATGAAGGAAATGTGCTTTTTGTTAATAATAATAATAACAACAACAACAACAACAACAACAAGTCACCACGGGTTCCAGGTCTCTCTTTTTCTTCCTCTTACAGGGACAGTACTTTCCTTACTAGTATCTTTGCTGTTCCCAGCAATGCTGTTTTCTGGATCAGTTCCAACCTCACATTCACGCCGATTTGCTTCATGTACTCATTATTATTATATTGCAGTTGGTAAACGTATGGATGCTAAAATAGAACCACATAGGGCGCGCAGTGTAACCTATGCGATCTGAGGGAACTATAAAAAGAAAACTACTGAATTAAAAAATAATTAAATAAAAAATAAGTAAATTAGCGATAAAATATAAAAAAATCTTACGGACAATCTAAAGCTCTCTAATACTAAAACTATATTGAGCTCCTATACTATTCCCACGGGGAAAGTCAATTGGCGGTATTGGCTATGTTGAGAGAACTTGAGATGGTAGCATCCTTCTCAAAACGTCATAGCCCCTACTGCCAAAGAGCTTCCACAGCCCACACCTTCTTATTTTTGTGGTCCACAAATCGAGCATCCACTCTGTTAGCCTTGACAATCATGTGTTCCGCATAAACTGGAACATCCCAAAATGCTAATGCCTCAGATGACTCATAGACTGGTTTGGGTACTGCACATGAGTACCAGGGAGGGACTGAATCAATTAGCCTCAGATCCCTAGTCATCTTGAAGGAGAGAACTTTCAGTGCTGCAATGTGTCTTTCTAGATATTTAGACTGGGCCAGAGCAGAGCACCCTGCTAGCACATGCACAAGAGTTTCAGGGGCTTTCCCACACAGTCTACACGTGATGTCACCCTGTGCTCCACTGTTTTGTGGACTGTGTACACTTTAGTGGGCGTAAGCTGCTCGTACAATTCCATTACCCCAGAGATGGTATGGGTAGGAGCACAGGTCCAATCATGCAACCACGCAAAGCATCCACTCTGATTTAACTCACTGTCCTGCCACCTAGCCTGTAAGAACCGTCCATCTCTTTCAGCTTCTCCATATCTGCCTTTTTGAAGTTTTCTTTCACCTTTGGCCCTTTAATTTCCGTCTCAGGATCGCTCACATACCAACACGATGGTTGAGGGTACTCCAGAGGCAGGCTCATACCCAGTTCATCAGCAAACTTATGCGCTTCCTTCATCAGCGAAGTGCGTCCCTTCTCTACCGCCCTCTCTTCGAACTGTTGCACTTTTTGCATGGAGGGATCCATGTTCTGACATAGCTTCATTGCCGCCTTGATCTTGGTCAACTTCTATTTGCGCTCAACCGAGCGCAAGCCACACCCTCCTTTCTCTCTTGCCAAATACATTATCGCCGTCGAGCTAAGGGATGCTTCCCACCGTTTTCACAGATGATCTTTCTAGCTTCTCTGTCAATAACTCGCAATTCTGTGATTGGCCAGTGTGAGTCCACATCAGATAGATTAGGACTGGCATTGCGTACTGGTTGCTGGCTCTTACTCGGTTAATATCTGACAGAGGACTAGACCATATCACTGATAACCTTCTCAGATACACCTTGGCTGCGCACTCAAGGGCCAGCTTTTCATCTTGTGTCACTGTTTCTTGAACTCCTAAGAACTTATAACTGGTCCCTGGCTTGAGGCTCTCAACCACTGATGACTGGTCCAGCTTGCCCCTCTTGAAATAGAGGACATTGCATTTCTTGGGGTTCCAATGTAAGCCCATATCATGCATAGCGCTGCTAGCAGACCTCAAAACTCTGTTCAGCTTGGCCTCAGATGATGCGAACACCTTAAGATCGTCTATATATAACAGGTGGGTTACCTTTGTTCCTATAGGCTTCGAAAGCCTATATCCCTCGGTGGCACCTAGTAGCCAGGCTACTGGGTTTAGGCACAAGGTAAAGAGGCGCGGACAGAGGGCGTTGCCTTGAGGTAACCCCTTGATAAACCGGATCGAACGGGAGGTCTAAGGTCCCTGCTTTTTGACAGCAACAATCTTGGTATTCCAGCTAGCAGCGAGATGACTAATTGAATCCTCATGACTTTAGCCAACCAGGTATGGCCGACCGAATCATAGGCTTTCCTAACATCTACTCAGGCCATGCTAAGGTTTCTCTTACCCTTGTGGCAGTCAAGAGTCACCATTCTGTCTATCAATAGATTGTCTGTCCTGGCGCTACAGCCAACTCTGGTGCCTCTCTGTTGTCCCTCCATTAGATTGAATTCTTTCAGGTGACTATCCATAGGGATTTGCAGGCAGGATGTAAACCACTTGTATATGTTATTCAAGCACATTATAGGCCGCTGGTTTTCACTGCAGAAATCTCCTGGTTTCGGTAGGAGGCTTGTTTTTCCCTCGGTGAACCATCCTGGGTACTCCTCTTCACTCTCAGAGATCGCCAAGAACGCCCATGTGACTTCGTCATGAAGAGCATGCGCACGCTTCCACCAATAGTTTACGAGCTTGTCGGGCCCTGGGGCGCTCCAGTTTCTCTTCTTGAGGAGAATCCTAACACCCTGAGATGTCTCAAACTGCCAGGGCTCCTCAGGGGGAGGTGGCACTCTCATGGCGATAGCATCCTCCATTTCCTGTAACCATGCGGCATCGTCGTTCCCAGACCCTCGCGTCTCCCATAGCTCTCTCCAAAACGAGCTTGTGTCCTCAATATCCTCAAACATTTCCCCTTCTCTGGAACCAATGCTGGAGATCTTCTGGTACCTAGGGCGTGCCTCTTCCACATCACACAACAAATTAAACTCTGCATAAACCCGCCTTGCATCCTGAGTAAATTGGCGATTTAGAGATCTTGCCTCGCCCTGCTTTTCCCCCTGATGTAACAAGCTTTCAGTTTACACAACTGTGCCTTCTTCTTCTCCGTATAATTCACCAACTCTGAAGACGAGATCTTTTTACACTCTTCCAACAAGAGAGCCCGATGTTTCCTTCCCTTCTTGGTGACTTTTTTATTGCCCGTCAGTCGCTCCCACTCCGCCTTTGCGATGGATATTCTTTTCCGCAACTCTCTAGCTTTCTCTTCAAACTCCCTTTGAGACTTGTCACTGTGACCTTTTCTGCATCTAATAAGTCCCGACTGCTTCTTTTTCCAGCCCTTCGTTAACAAAAACGCGCTCACAGTCGAGTAGAGAACACAATTTGCAATCCACAGGTATCCAAACTGGTTTTCCACCGGCGAGATTATATTTTGCCGCATCAACTCTTCCACGGTCTTGTTGATGTTTTCAAGATCATTCCCAGAAGGTTTCTCCTTTGTCCTGGTGTCAATCTGGCGACTTTTGTATTCACCCGGGTCTGAATTAACTGAAGCGAATAACTGCGTCGCCTTATCTAGCAACTTGCACGCCTCTTGTGATAAAGTGCTAACCGGTCATGTGGGATTCACCTGACCTTGTTCTTGCACGGTATGCAAATCTAGATCAACGCCAATCTCAGCTTGTCCTGTTTCATTACTTTCCATATTTTACTGTTCTTCGCCTGCCAACCCTCTTGACAATGTTACTTGCAGCATTGCCTAATGATTTTTCCAGGCGGGCTTCGTGATCGTGCAAGTTTTGGCTTGATAAATCAAGATGCTCGTAACCCATTTCATCCCATAGTTCTTTCATCACCCGCATATAACCCTTTCTGCGTCCGTTCTCTGCTAGCGGCGGCTCGTTAGACTTCACCCGCAATTGAGCACTCTTCTTACATCTTAACAACGCAACGTTCATTTCATCCGTCCACTTGATCCTTGGTCTATTCTGTGGCTGACCACCAGGCCTGTTCTGCTCCGTCATTTTATACGATACAATAACAACACAATGTTATAACTCAATTCCAAATAACTGAAATACTCGCGTTCCTTTGCTAGGAGGCACCCAGAGTCTCACCAATCCCAGGTTTGACTGTTCACAAAGTAAAAATACTTGTCTGGATGTATATTGGCGCTCCAAGCTTGGCTTGCTTTTGTGGTATCGGAACTTTGCGGTATCGGAACTTTCGGAACTTTCGTGGTATCAGAACTTTGTGGTATCAAAACTTTGTGGAACTTCGTGGTATCAGAACAGTGATTATGATTATTATTATTATTATTAAATTATTATTATTGTTATTACTATTATTATTATTATTAAATTATTATTATTATTACCGTATTTACCCGTGTATAAGTCGACCTTTTATGGCGTCAAAAGAAGCTCCAAAAATCGCCCTCGACTTATACACGGGCAGAAAGATTTTGAGCCAAGTTCCAGCCAAGTAATTTATTCAAAATTAACATAATAATGTTGTCTTGGGCATAACGAACGCAGTGAACAAAAGCCGACATAAAAGACTTCAAAATGAACGACAAAAGACTTCAAAACGAATGTAAGCAATTCCAGTTGAAATGAAAAAGGATTTGTCCAACTCTAAAGGTTGAAGATACTCACAAGCACAAATATGAAATAGACACTGGAAATTTTCGTTTTCCAAAGGCGGAAAGCTCTAAAAGGCATTTCTGTTTCTTCGAATAAAACACGATCATTCAACGGCTTAGTAACCTGGCGCAATACCTCGTGTTTGCGTGCAAGCATCGTCACTCGTGTTGCGTGAAAATGCTGGTTGGTAATGAATGTTTTTTATTCTTTATACAAACCTGGCAGATTTAAATGCTTTTGCAAACTTCGTATTGTTTGGTTTATGAGTTTTGTTTTGTTTGTCATTTGAGAAATTATAAGTCAAGGACCAATTAAACCTTGCACATTTTTGCATCCTTCGCAAGTTATTTTCAAAGATTGACTCCTGCTTCTGTGATGTTGCATTGTGCTTATTCTCTAAAGCCCTTTATCCTTGAACAACGAAACAGGTGAGTTTGAGGTTTACATGTTCGATTCTCTGAGAACTTTTTCGAAACTCAAGGACAAAATGCCCGCATATACAACAGCTGCTGAACAACAAAACTATTAAGCGCTTGAGGCCCTGATTTTTTTGTGTATCCACATTTCCAGAAATCGAAGAATACAAGATTAGTGTCCCATGAACATTTAACGAAGAAATTAATAAATTGCGTTTTGTGCCATCAAAAATGGGGGGTCGACTTATACATGGGTAAATACGGTGTTATTATTATTATTATTGTTATTACTGTTATTATTGTCTCCTGGCTGATTTAATCAGTCTGTATTTAATGTGATTAGACCTTTGTGTTAGCATTTTTCTTTTGGTCAGGCGTAACATAAATTATTATGCACTAAAACAGCAGATAGCCTTCAATGTGTGCACCGATTGGTTACTCCGTATATCCCTTTGCTATTCACCTCCTTTGCTATTCACCTCCAAGCATTTCGCACGGAATTTGCGCCTGAAAATGGTGTAATCTTTGCAGGAATAAATGAGTTACCGTATTTTATTGGCTATAAGCCGAGGCCCTAAACTTCGTATGTTTATTTTTGGCGAGATGATTTTGAAGGAGAAATGAAAAACATCCAGCTATAAGCCGAGACCCTTTTCACGAGAGGTTTCAGATCTCATCAAAATAACTTGTAATCATTATATACTGAAAGATCAATTTTTATTAAAAGTTACAATCCGAATACCCCTTTTGCCCTTGGATTTTAAGACAATTCCGACTAAACTTGTGTAAAAATCGCTGGGCTTATAGCCGATAAAATATGGTAAAATCATCTTTTTGTGCTATATTATCTCACTCTTTTAGTATATACTAAAACAACTACAGTATTCACCTCAGTGTCGGTGGCTAGTAGTGGATATTTAGCGAGTCGCAAAGCGGCGAGGTAAATGTCCACCACTAGCCACCGATACTGACGTGAATAGTTGTTAATTATTACCTTAAATGAAAAATTGGAAGGTTATTAAAACGGGGATGTGTCACCCACAAAATCCAGTATTATCTGTGTTGAAGCAGTAAATACTTATCACTTTGTCAGTCAAGTTTCAGAATATGTTTGCATAATTATGGCAACCAATCACCTGTTTAAAATTCTCTACTGTTAACCTTTAGAAACCATTATTCAGACATCATATCTCTTTGATAGTATTAAAATAAATGGACCCAACTTGCTCTTAACGATATACATGCATGCTGTTTTGGCTTTCAAAAAAGGGAGCTAGCAGATTTTTCAAGCTTTTCAAAAGACAAGATGTGAATAACATTTTCTTACTGAATTAAACAGATCTCAGCATTAAAGAACAACAATGTTGCCGCTCCTGAGTGGTTCCCTAACGTGGAACACCTCCGGGTGAGCTATTTAAATTTCATTTATTACTGTGTTAAGACATCCTTAACCCATTGACTCCCAGGGGTTTCCCATTGACGAGTAAAATCGTCTGGCGTTAGACAGAGTAAAATACTAAGTCTGGCCGGTTTCGGCCGGTTTGGACGTCAAAGGGTTAAAAGAGTGTAGTGTCTGTTCTACTGAACATTGTAAGCTAAATGTAATTATAATTATGTTAATGTCAGGTGAAGCTATGATCCTCGCAGTTATGAATGCAATAATTGTCTCCCACATTCTTCTCCTGAAGTAAAAATAACCAGCAGCTGCTTTTACCTCTGATTCAACATACAAATAACACCAACCTTTAATACTTATGTCGTTCTTACAATTAGTTAGCAAAGGCTTGATTTTAACAAGACACTTGAATTATTGCATGTGCATCTAATTATTTGCATTTCTGGACATGATTGTTCTGGACAACTATTCTTGCCAACGTTTGGCCACTTTGCATGGATTACCAGGATTGGCATCTCACTGGCTGGACCTCACCTCCTTTAATTATTCAGTTATTTATGAGGGAAACTCTGGCATGGTGTTGATTGCTGTGCTGTGCTATATAGCTAACATGTTCAACTATAGCATGCTTATTCATTTCCCTTCCTAATGGCAACACCTGCTCTGCGATATGCTTGAGTTGGTTCTTTCATTTAGGTTGCTTAGTAAACAGTCTTCAAGGAACTGTTAATCCTGTTAAAGCAAGGAGAGCACACACTGTAGTTGGTTGCCAGCTGTATGTAGGATGTGTGGCTGGGTTGTATTCCTTAGTTCACAGATCAGAAAGTTTTTTCCTTGGCAGTCCAGGTTTTCCCTATCACCAAAATGTTGACCTTACTCATTGGGTAAAGTTGCACTCTGAAATAAAAAAAAACTAATGATATAAATGTAACAGTAACTGTAACAGTTGTGATTATCATTTCTAGTGTTCTTGTAAAATGGATACGATCATGTTTATAGGTTATTTGCACTTCAAAATTTTAACTCCCCTTGTTGTTTGTGATCCTAAAGTTTTCTTCTCACCATGGCTATCATCATCATCATGTCCATGAATTAGAAATTGTCTTTTGCTTGCCAAACTTTGTTTTTAATAGTTTACTTAAAATATGAAGTGCACGCCATGTCAAGCAAGTGATCAAAACCTCATTTAATGTCGCTGTATTAATTTTTGTATTTCATTTGCTCTTGAAACAGAATAGCTACTTCAACATCCATATAACTCCACAGGAAGAGTGCAGTTATGTCAGTTTTGAGACAAATATCAAAGTGGTAAGCCAAATTATTGGATTTCTGGGAGAAACAAGTATGGCTGCCCTTTGTTTCAATAATATTATTGTTGCCATGCAACTTATTTCAAGATGAAAATACCTTTTGTTGAAGTGTTTACAAAAGAAAGTTTTAGCAGCACACTGCTTAAAATCTGTGGAGCAAAAGATATTTAAAAAGGAAAGAATACTGGTAGGTCAAAAACAACTGACCAGTAATGTGGAGGAAGAAATGCAGCATTCAAAATCTGCATCTTATCTAGGCACTTTTTGCTTGTGCCTCTTGGATTCTTTCTCCTACCTTGAATTTTGGCTAGTTCTTATCAGAAGCTCATGAACTTGAAGCGTTTAACTCAGGTTCAGAGCTGGGGTTTTTTCAGTTTTAAAAATTCCTTATTTAGATGTAACGTAGCTTGTGCATTTTTCCACGTGTGCAGCTTCGATCTTATTTTTGTCTATATTTGGGCATAAAATTGGTGTCCTAAAATCCCCAGCTTTGTTTCAAGGAAAAGAGTTGCAAGTTACAAGCTTCAAGATCATGTGCTTAATATTATTCTGTTCTTACCTATTAGCTTGATTGTCTGGTTTGTCAAAAACCATGATATTCATGGTATGGTTAAAGATGCTGGGTAGTGTTTCTTTGTGAAGATTTTGACTGTGTTTTGTTTGTGTACAGAGCTGTTACAAAGAGCTTATCAGCAATGTTCTCAAAACATTCAAACCTGGAAGGTTCTTGATGACGTTGTTTGCTAATGAGGTTTGTGCCATCATAGCAAGTCAAGTCAAGTCAATTATTATTTTAATTCACACAGAAATTATAATAATTATTACTGCGCCTGTCAATAACATGCAGAATCAAAAATTCAAAGCTCAGTCGACAAATGCATTTTTTGCTACCGTCAATGAAATGTTCAACAGCTCCTCCCAGCTTCCGACTGTATTGTCTGAACTGTGCTTAACGATTTGATTTGATTACTGCACGCTCGACAATAGTCGGAAGCTTGGAGGAGCTGCCGAACATTTGATTGACAGTAGCGAAAAACGTATTATGTCTGTTGACCTTTGAATTTAAGAGTCCGCATGTTACTGAAAGGCGCAGTAATTCAAATTAGTGCTTAAAATATAAAATCAAGAGATTGCATAGAAAAAGAAATTTTACAGTTGTAGTCTCATTGTGCAGAGTTTGGGACACCTAAATAGTTCATGGATTCCACCAATGTGCCTAACGATGAGGTAGTTGACGACTCATGTACATTCAACAGTTTCCATCTTCTGTCGGATAGTGAGGTACTAGATCTTATGCATAAGTCAAGAAAGAAGTCATGCCCATTAGACCCAATGCCAACACCCCTGGTAATAGATTGTGCTGAGGTTCTTCTGCCTGTCATTAAATCAATGATAAACTCATCACTGTCAAGCGGATATTTTCCACATGACTGGAAGCAAGCTTTAATAACACCACTAGCAAAGAAATCTGGCGTGTCGGAGTTAAAAAATTTACGACCTGTAAGCAACCTACAGTTCATCTCTAAACTTACAGAACGAGTGCTGTTTAATCAACTTCATGAAAATCTAGTGCGCTTTGATTTATTTCCAAAGCTACAGTCAGCTTACCGTAAAAGTTATAGCACTGAAACAGCATTACTGAAGGTGCACAACAATCTATTAATGAATATGAACAATCAGAAAGTTACCCTGTTGGTATTACTTGACCTAAGTGCTGCGTTCGATACCGTGGACCACAAGATCTTACTGTCACGTCTTCAGTCAAGCTTTGGAATAAGGGGTACCGCTCTGGCCTGGCTCTCCTCGTACTTGTCTGATAGACGTCAACGTATCATCTATGATGGATGTCAGTCAGAAGATTTCAAGCTACGCTTTGGACTGCAACAAGGATCTTGTCTTGGCCCGTTATTGTTCACTATTTATTCCAGTAAGCTCTTCCATATAATACGCAATAACTTACCAGATGTACACACCTATGCGGATGATACGCAATTGTACCTTGCATTCTCACCCAATAACACCTCGCAATCAAAGGCAATTGCATCAATGGAAAAGTGTATCGATGAATTAGGGACATGGATGCTCATTGACAAGTTAAAAATTAATGATGACAAAACAGAATTCATGATTATAGGAACTAAACAACAACTCGAGAAGATAAGCCCACAAAATCTGACTATTGGTAAAGCTTCAGTAAATACTGTTACTACTGCAAAGAATCTTGGGACATGGTTAGATAACCATCTTACACTGCGGGAAAATATAAACAAAACTTGCAGAACTGCATACCTCCACATTCATAATATAAGACATATTCGGAAATATTTAACTAAAGAAGTAACTGAAAAACTTGTCCATGCTTTTGTGATTGGAAGAATCGACTATTGCAATAGTATTCTGTATGGGCTGCCTGAGGTACATGTAAACAAATTACAGCGCGTTCAGAATTCTGCTATCAGATTGATAACATATACACCACGGACCTATCATGTAACTCCAGTACTTAAAGCATTTCACTGGCTTCCCGTCAAATATAGAGTACTATTCAAGATAGCCATACTTACTTTCAAATCAATTTATGGACAATCACCAGAGTATTTAAAAGAACTTATAAATATTAGATCTAACACTCAATATAACCTTCGCTCCAACAATGGACTGTTTCTAACTTTCCCAACAATTAAGACAAGGAAAACATTAGGAGATCGGGCATTCTGTGTAGCAGCCCCGACAGTATGGAACAATTTACCAAAGAGTATGCGTAAAGAACAAGATTTTAAGAAATTTAAATCTCTGTTAAAAACGTTTCTATTCAAAACAGCTTATAATTGACTTTTACTCTTATTTTTTACTTTTATTTTAATTTAAATTTCCTTTATAATACTAGTTAGCACAATTATTTGTATATATTCTTACATTTGTATTTATTCTCGTAATCACATTCTTGAGATCACTGTTGTATTTTATATTTTATATTTTTATATTGTTGTAAATTTAGCACATAAGATGGCCTCTTTATGAAGACAGTAATTTACAGTAGCACAAAAGTGATGTAAATCACGAGAATGTTTGATCAGATATACAAACATTAACCCTTTGATGCCTAAACCAGCCAAACTTGGTATTTTACTCTGTCTAACGCCAGACGGTTTTACTCGTCAATGGGTTAATCATTCAAATCATTCACTCACAGTGAAACCTCTATTAAGTGGCCACCCTCGGGGTAATGGCTGCTGGTCGCTTAACCCATTGACTCCCAGGGGTTCCCCATTGACGAGTAAAATTATCTGGCTGGTTTAGGCTGGTTTGGACGTCAAAGGGTTAATAGAGGTTTGTCATAAATTAGCATGATCTTAAGATCTCACCTTTAGAGGCTTGTGACGACTTTCGCACAAGAGACAGCTCTAATACTCAGAAGAAAAATACAGTACTATTAAAGAAAACAAATTAAACTAAGCCGTGACCTGAGTTGATTTTGTAACCAGAAAAGGTGGCAATGTTTGTAACTGAAACATTGCATTATAGGTCCATAATTATTTTTAAAAATTCTTCCAAGGAAGTTTGTGGTGAAAAGCCAGACCAAGTGTGGCCGCTTAATAGAGGTGAAAACAATAGAACTCCCATCGGGATGGCCAAAAGGTGGCCGCGGGCGCTTAATTAGAGATGGCCGCTTAATAGTAGTTTGATGTGTATTCTATTATTATTTCGGGACTTTGATTACTGGCCGCTTAATAGAGGGTGGCCGCTTAATGGAGGTTCCACTGTATTCATTGGTTTTTTCTTCAAGAACTGTTAACCCCTTCACTCCTCCGGTGCCTTAGGACGTTCGTGCCCAAAACGTTCCCACATACAGAATTTTTTTAAAACTCGCTACGCAGAAAGGTAATGATTACTTTTGCCAAAAAGGCAAAAAAAAAAATGGGGGGTCACCGTGGTCGTTTTTGAGATCATGAGGTGTACTTTTAGAAGCTTGCGTTATTTTAAGACGATCTTAGCTTACAACTGTCAGCAATAAAAAAGCTACATTAGTGAAATTTAGATCAGGTAAACATACTCAATTCATAACTAAACTAAACAAACTTTTGCAGCTGATGTCTTTTTCTGAGGTGAAATAGACCATGAAAAACGACACATATTAGTCCAAGAAAGAAAACTTTGGTCGCACGAGAGTATAAAAGGCGAAATATTTGTAAGTTCTCACATACAGATTTTTTTTTGTTTTTTGTTAAAATGGACAAAATCAGGAAAGAAAGTGATCTACGGAAAGACAAATGGGGGTCACCGAGCATTCAAGAGAGTAAAATCGCTGCGAAGTTCTCAAAGCGATTGTCTATTCGCACTGTCACGCCATTGTGTGACATTTCCGAGAAGACCTGGGTCCACAGCTATCCCATAATGCCACATGCTTTCCGTTCCATTCTTGTGTAAAATGTTTGCACCTTTTGCATCGTGTCTACTTTCATGGTCTGTGATGCATGACGTGTGCGTGACATGTGCGAAAAAATGCGCAGTAGCAACGGGCGCGAACGTCCTTAAGAACCACAGTTGATGAGTAAAATCGTCTGGCATTAGACAGAGCAAAATCTGTTCAGTCTTGCTCCCAGAAGTCAGTGGGATTAAAATGATTTGAATATTAAAGTAGTTTTCAAGTGCCACGTTTTCATTTTTTTTAGATTCATCACGATAAAAGGGTCAGGTGGTTCTTTTTTGGTCTCACTCCACCCATTTACACACTGGGGGATGTATAGCGTACTCTGAAATTTAAAAGCAGTGAATTTGTTTTAACATGTGCTCCAGTTTTGGAAAATTCATCTCAAAAGAGACATCTCTACCCCTCAAAAAAAATAAATAATTGAGTTGCCCAAACTTTTTCTTGCAGGGAGCACCATGTGGTTTCTCATACAGGACTTTTCAAGAAGGTGCCATTGCTGGCTACAAGCGAAATGACCTTCAGCTATCCCAGATGAAGATGTACAACCTGACATATGGACACTATGAAAAAATTGAAGAGTCAGACATGTGCAAGAACCCAAAGATTTGTTAATATTAACATGTACAGCCCTCTGTATTATGAAACATACTTGTACTAAATTTGCTTACTTTTTGCACTTTAAGCTGAAAAATACCATCAAAGAGCACTTTTGGGTGAAAATTTGGAATGGATTATTTATTGCCTTTTTTTTTTTTTTAATTATTCCATTAGAGCAGAAGAAAAAATATAATGAGAACCAGTAAGTAAAAGGGTGTACATGTTATAATAATACTAAGTCATTAATTTATTTTGTTGTAAAACCTGAAGTCTTCAATAAAGTTACTTGTAAAAGTATGGTGCAATTTTTGTGTCAGTTTTTACAACATGTAAAGATGGTTGTCATTTAACATTTCCTGTCACAGGGTAATCGGGAACTATAAAATAGGATGGCTGTTGTTGTGGGCTTTATGCAGCAACAATATTATTTGTTGGGGCTTATGTGCAAACATGACCTTACAAATGATTTTAATATTATTGTATAGGAAAATGACATTCTGCATGGTTTGGCAAATTAAAAATAAAAATCAGAAAATATGTTTAGATACAACATCACTTTACATGGGTAAGAAAGCTTGATTTGGTGATCTGAATGTCACAAAAATAATATACTTAAAACTGGAAGATATTTCACACAAGAATGAGAAAAAGTATAGTTAATATGGGGTAATCTACATGATTTGAACTTGTGAATTCATTACACCTGCCAATGCCCAGCATCAGAAAAAATGATGTAGTCCCATTTTCTTAAAGTGCCCCTGTGATAAAAAACCCACTTCCTTTTTTTCTTAAGATTTTGAAAGTGTGTTTGCATAACACCTGACTGGCAAATTTTTCAGTGTCTACTTTAATCCAAAAAGCCATTTACATCAAGTGTGAGTTTTGGCTTTCATGGTCTGCCAGTACTCTCGTTCATTTAACTGACTGACTGGACCTCAGAGGGTTGGATCCGGGAATAGTGACGTCATTTACTCACTAGCTTACAATTTCAACGTTTGAATGCAGCTTATTAAAATATGCAAAACACGAATTTAAATGTGTGAAAGCCAAAACTCTCGTGCTGCTTCTAATTCTGAGGCATACACAAGCATTGCATTCTTAAACTAGTGATACCTTGACACCATTTTCTCCTTGATCAAGCTCTCTCAAGATCTTAAAGTTAGTAATGGTGGACCACTAAATAGGAAAATTCTAGTTAAAATAAATCTAGTCAGGTGTCTTTTTGAAATCAAGGCTTAAAACTTTGGTCGCTTAGTGTTTAATAAGTTAAACAAAGAAAAATAAGAATTGAGTTTTTGGTCACAGTGGCACTTTAATTAAATTAAGGAACTATACTTTACAAAATGCAATATGACTATTTCCTACGAAGCTGGCCTTCAAATCCTAAAGTGTGAATATTAAGAAGTTCTAATACCCATCATTACAAAAATAATGACAAATAACCCCCTTTTGGCAGAGAAACTTTGTAAAAGGCAATAATGATTATCTGATTGAACAGCTAACCAATAATAATAGTAATGCTTTGGGTGGAAAATTAAAATATTTAGTATTCACCATTAATTGGTTTACTAAATAAACCTTTACTTATTGCAGTGTCCACTACCTTTAGTTAGAAATTTATTCTGTTTTTGATGTGGCCATTTTAAATTCACTGCAAATCATGTTGAGTTACAACAGTACCCTAATCCACTTGACTGCTGTTGATCTGATATACCATAAGCACCATGGAGTGTGAAACTGGTAGGACTACTGGGCTCTGACTGAAATGAAAGATATTGTTCATGACTCTCACAAAGTTTGTAGACCATGGTGTCAAAAGCTTCTTTCACGTTGGTACAGTCCTTGGCACTAGTTTCCAACCAACACATGGAGTTCAATTCTGCAAATTCCTGAAATACACAAACAGGATTTGATGCAACCCAAATAAATGAAGGATCTGGCAAATATTTAAGCAATAGAGGACGTTTTCCATGTTTCACTCGGGGGTTGGGAGAACTCTCGACAATCATGCAAACCCTCGACTGCATCTCGGGTTTGCATAACTGTCTTGAATTCTCCCACCTCCCCCTCATGTTTAGATGAGGCTATGGAAACACCAGAAAAAAGTCCTCTATTGCTTTTATAAAATATTTCTCAAAGATAATTCAACAAATGAAGGAAAATGCCAGGTTTTTTACGTCTTGATTGAAACAGATTTTCTGGATACATGCTCATGTTTCCTACCAGCCAATCAAGATGGGAGGTATGCAGGTGTAGTATTTATTAATTAACTCCTTGACTTCACTTGTACCAA
>OX421446.1:13267696-13272696 GCA_949126865.1 Montipora capitata
GTCTGTTCACTACCACCTTTATATTGATGAGTATCTTTTCTCCATTGAGAATGATTAGCATAAAAATCCGTGAGACACCACTGTTCTGGCACGCGAAAATGTTCCCTTCCGGTAGCCGTCCGCATCTCAAAAACGCACGTGCTTATTAGCTCCCTAATAATTGAAGATCACGACCTCGAGTTAACGCTAACACATCCTTTATATTCAGCTTCTAGCGGCATCCTCTGAAGAACGAGGCGTTCATACAATACACGCTATTCATACATATGCAACTTAAGGACGTACGCGCCAATTGTTTCTGCGCATCCTTACTGCGCACGCAAATGCACACGCACGTCATACACGAGCGCGCGCTAAGTAATAAAATGAGAAATGATAGGGCAAAAGGCCATTGTTATAGCTTTGCCTGGATTTAACGCTCTTGGACGTTCGGTGACCCCTATTTTTCTTTCCAGAAACCGATTTTATTTACAATTATCTCCACGTTGTCCAAAAATGAACAAAAAATCAATGTGGGAAGTCAAAAAAAATTTCAAGATTTCTGCTCACGGGACATCAAATCCTGCCATCCTGCGGCTGCAAGGCGCGTGAAACTGTGGACGCTAAATGCGAACTTCATCTTTAAGGAACCTCACCAGTTGACTAAATTCACTTAATAAGTCCGCTTAAACAATATTTGGCAGAGAAGATTTCACTTCAAAGATTTAATTGCAATATATTTGGGTTTACAGACACTGGCCTTATTCGCTAACGAAGCCCGATTTTGTCACATTTTGGGTGTTTTCTGGGCATGTTCTCTCCAAAACGAAGTCGGTGACCCCCCATTTCTTTTAAATTCCTGACATAACTAACTAAGTTATCTCACAGTGGTAAAAGTTTCAGAAAAAAATCAATGTTGAAAAATTTTCGCGCGGTATTCTTGGGTTGCACGTCACGCAAGTGAAAACATAAATCGCTTTATAATACCATTTTAAGAAACTGAGTCAAGAAATGGAAATGTTATAGAAGAGGAATAAATAAACAACGGGTCCAAGTCTCAGGGCTGTGCGATATTCCGTACTTGAGTTATTCGGCGAAATTTAGTACTCAAATTCGTAGAGTTCAGTATGGATCGAGGCGCCATGTTGGTGTAGTGCTGAAGTACACCAACATGGCGGCCGGAAACCTGTAGAAACATCTGGAATTTTATTTAGTTTGGCTGTCTTTAACACTTTCTGCTGTATAATGAGCTATAAAACATTCGCACAGAAAAGTCTCCTAGTATATTGGCTGTTTAGGCCACAAAAACACGAGGGAAATCGATGTTTTTTTGCAACTGGCATGTTTTTCGAAAGCCGTCAACATGTCACGCACTGTGAAAAACTCTGAAATTCAAACTGCTCTATTTTCGAAACGAAGCACGGTACCGAGCTGAAAACATGCAAACTGATATATTTTTAAAACCTCTTGTAGCTGATCAAGATAAAAACTCAAAAAACTCTTTAGTTTTGAATTTATTTGTTTTGTGACGTCACGTGCAACCCAAGAATTCTGCAATCTAGCCGGCCAGCTACTATATTGAGGATGATAGAACCAAATGGTCAATACAGCATCAATAAATCTCGAGTTTTAGAATTTAAGAGCTAGTCGAACGTATTCATCTGCGTCGAGAGGTCTCGATTGATAGTATTTTTCGCGTTCTGTAGGCTCTTGCACTCTTGAAGATAATTTAAAACGATACGGCCTTGGGAAATCAGAGAAAAAAAGAAATACCACCTTTTAAGCCATCTGAAGGATTTTTTTAACTTGCGTGATCGTGCGTTTTTAAATTTTGTAATCTTTGAAGAAATTTGATCAAGACTCAACTTCCTACTACCTACTGACTCGACGTAATGTGTTTATTAGTGCAGTTTGGATTATTTATGTATATCTATCGTATTCAGCATTTATATAAGTACCCATTTATTCGTATAGTTATATCTGACCAGACCTGTAATTCAGATTTTTCTGCTAGAGGTTTCAATAAACAAAACTACTACTACTACTACTACTACTACTACTACTACTACTACTACTACTACTACTACTACCACTACTACTACTACCTTCACTTTCTTGCCATCTACTTCAAAGTCGTGAACGAAGAAATCAACACCTATAGTCGTGGGAAGTTTTTGTTCAAAAACATCAGCGTGAAATCGTCTGATAAGACTTGACTTTCCGACTGAACTATCCCCCAACACAAGGACCTTGAAGACATAATCAAAGTCCACCGCCATTTTTGTTTATATTAATAATTTACATTAATTACAGGACATTTTCCTGCCTCGTACATGGCAAGGACACCTTCATCTAGCCCAGTCTCCAGTCGCTGGTGGGTGTTCAGCAAAAATGGCGGACCGTGAATTGCGAGAAGTATAACTTACTAGGCTTAACTGCACTTAAAATGTCCCAGTTTGCTGCCAGAAGACCATCTGGTTGTTTTGGCAAAGTGCTGCACTGGAATCGTGGTCGTTTTCGATGGAAACGTACACGCAGCAAGAAAAAGGCAAGTTAATCTTTTCGTAAATAATTATAAGCTTATAATTACGTGAACTCAGTGCTTACTTTTAGGGCCTGTTTATATGGTCTCGGTTACCCGAGACAGCCCTCCTAAGTTCCCGAGACAACTTCTTTACCGAGCGTTTATGCACCTATCAATGTTAAGCCCCAGGGAGGGGGGATCGGGCTAACCACGGGAGTTTGATCGTGAGGTCTGTCCCCAGGGTAGGGATTTTGATCGTATGTGTATAATCAGGTTTATGCGTTTCTAGTGGATAATAATTTGGAGCAATTTCAGAATACCCCCTCACTTAGGAGCGTTAGTGCTAAGATGCCGTGGTCCGCAGTCTGGCACTGAATGACTGGGTTCGTGTAAAGCGCTACCGCGGCCCGAGGTCCCGCAGTGGGCAAATAAGTGTTTGTGGTAGGGCTACCGCTGTCCGCAGTCCCACAGTGGGCCACTAAGTGTTGTTGAAAATGCTACCGCGATCCGAGGTCCCACAATGGGCCACTAAGTGTTGTTGAAAATGCTACCGCGGTCCGAGGTCCCGCAGTGGGCGACTAAGTGTTTGTGGAAGGGCTACTGCTGTCCGCAGTCCCACAGTGGGCCACTAAGTGTTGTTGAAAATGCTACCGCGATCCGAGGTCCCACAGTGGGCCACTAAGTGTTGTTGAAAATGCTACCGTGATCCGAGGTCCCACAGTGGGCCACTAAGTGTTGTTGAAAATGCTACCGCTGTCCGAGGTCCCGTAGTGGGCGAATAAGTGTTTGTGGAAGTGCTACCGCTGTCCGCTGTCCGCAGTCCCACAGTGGGCCACTAAGTGTTGTTGAAAATGCTACCGCGGTCCGAGGTCCCGCAGTGGGCGAATAAGTGTTTTTGGAAGTGCTACCGCGGTCCGTATGGTGTTCCATCTCCGCCAAAAATCAACTTTGCAAAGCAACATTCAACTTTATCAAACAACTTTCAACTTCTCTTTTCGACAACCAACTGTAACAAATACAACATTCAACTTCACTTGATAACTTTCATTTTCAACGTATGAAACATTCAACTTTGTCATACAACTTTCAACTTTACATGTCAACAGTCGACAGCAGAGCATACAACATTGAACTTCACACTTTAAATTGTAAGAGTGACTACTCAGGAATGAGAGCAGCATTGAACATTTGAGTTCACAACTGAACATCAATCATGAGATTACAATTTATTAGTCGGGTTGACAATCCGAAATTTTCGTTTAACAACCCGGTCGTTCTTTGCACCCTTTGTGAGTGTTCGCTCCAATGTCGATCCTTGTATCCTGCAATCTTGAATGTTGAGTTCTCTGAAATCGAGACCAAATCCGCCAAAAATTATGGGATGTCGGTCGGTGATATGACGTCAGCGAAAATTTCCGTTAGTCCCTCGCCATTCATTTCCACGTGCTTTTGTTCTTCGCAATCTCATAAATATTGATCTACCAAGACCCATGCAAGCCAATAATAGGCAATTAAATAGTTTGCGAGATACCCTTCTTCAGGTGGCAGATAGACTGACGTCGCTGCAGCATCAAAACACTCATGAAGATAGGGCTGTGTGTAGTGTTATTCATCTCTCGCATGTTGTTTGTAAAGGCTCGTTTAAGCACAGAGCGATTTTATCGCTCGACAAGAGCTGCGATCGGCGACAGCAAATCACGCGTGTGAACAGCCGGCGATCCAGATCGCAGCCTTGTCGCTGCAAATTCGCAGCTCTTGTCACGCGATAAAATTGTACTGTTTAAGAAAATTTTCTTGATCTTCCGCTTGTTAGACTCGTAAATATCGCCTCTTCCAAATTGACAATTACAATTTTCTAAGCTTTGGATCTGTTTTACGCTCATGTTTTGTTCTAAGTTATATAATCCAATGTTTCCTGAATTTTGTGGGTGTAGACAAAACATAGGGTAGGCCATGGTGTAGGCCATGGCCTACCCTATGGCCTACTCTATGGCCTACCGGTGGTCAAATACCGGTGGTCAAATTTAAATTTAAAAAAACGCAGAGCATTGCCGCAAATCTTTCAACGTTAGGACTGTCTCACCAACGACTTTCTTCTACTGTTTTGGCGGCCGCGGTTTTATCAGTATTAAACTACTGATAGAACAAGGAATCGAAGAGCAGAATGCCGGATAAACGCAACTTTGGGCAAACATCATCACGACTAGTCCGACTATTGCGTGACAGTAAGGAAAATCAGGGGTCGTTGTGGACTGGATTTCAGAGAACTCAACATTCAAGATTGCAGGATACAAGGATCTACATTGGAGCGAACACTCACAAAGGATGCAATATCATTGAACGCCATATTGCAAAGAACGACCGGGTTGTTAAACGAAAATTTCGGATTGTCAACCCGACTAATAAATTGTAATCTCATGATTGATGTTCAGTTGTGAACTCAAATGTTCAATGCTGCGCTCATTCCTGAGTAGTCACTCTTACAATTTAAAGTGTG
>OX421446.1:13277696-13285196 GCA_949126865.1 Montipora capitata
AAGATTAATTTGAACACAGCCAGAGGCTTGCACAATTGGCGAACCACCAAGAATGCTCCATCCAATACACGACTTAATAGCAACTGGCTCATTACGTTTGCCTCTTCGAACCTCAAGTGGTATGAAAACCTCTTGGAGGTTGGTGCCAATCAACACAGAAATCTTCTTTCTCTCCACATCCGGAAAACACACATGGTGTAAATGTGGCCATTGCGCCACTGACCTTATGACTCTGGTATGCTTTAGAGGAATTGTTAAGTCCTTGACCGCCCAAGCTGATTTCCAATCTTGAAATCTACTTTCATTCCTACTTCTTCAGCATCAACACTGTGCACTGTCGTCAGTGAAAGTTTACTGGGTGATCCCTTTATGTTTAATAACTCCACAAGGGACGGGTCAATCATCGTGATCTCGGAGCCCGAGTCTATTAGACCATAAGTTGTAATTTGACAGCCAGCACTGCTCATCACCTTGACTGAAATGACTTGCAGCAACACCTCACAGGGCCCAACTGACGCTGACGTGGAGCAAGTTGACGTGGTGCCTTGGTCTGGCACCAAGTTCTGGTTGACAACCTCTCGATGCTGAGAGAGGGCTCCTTGATTTGCACTTCCGCGAGTGTCTGTGAAATGCAGTAACGTGTGATGGGTCTTGCCGCAGCCCTGTACCCGGCATCGATTACGAGATCCGCAATTCCTAGCTGTATGTTCTGTCGAGTTAACACAGTTAAAGCAAATCTTTCCTTTCTTCACAAACTTAGCTCTCTCTCGAGGGGACTTGGCTCTAAACGCCTCACAGCGGTACAGCCGGTGGGGCTCATGGCACATTACCCAGGATTCCTGCTTTGCTGTCATGGTCACATAAGTGGATGCCTTTGTGGTCACTGACTTACTCTTTGAAGGCTTGACTCTGGTAGGCGCAGCTTCGTTCAATCCAACACTAAAGAAGGGATGGTTCAAGACATAAGCTCTTTCCTTGAGGAAATCCACAACATCCCTGAAACTTGGCATCAGTTGTCCTTTACGCTCAAGACTCTTCTGATGCTCAGCAAATTTGGCCTGCATCCACCTGGGTAACCGTGTAATGACTTTCTCAAGATTATCCGCGTTCATTTCACTAAGGTATCCCATGGACTCTAAGGTATCGTAGGTAACTTGGGCTGTATCAGCATAGCGTTGTAAACTGTCCTTGTCACTGGCTTGTATAGCAGGCCCCTTGGTAAGGGATTCAATACATGCCCTCACTACTTGGAATGGCTGCCCAAATCGATCCTCTAACGTTTGCACTTTGCACTGCAAGTAGGGCTGGTCCCTCTAAAAACTGTAACAGACGAGTCATTTTAACTGAGTCATCAAGTGGTCTTGTTTCCACCAGTTGTTTGAATCTTTGTCGAAAGGCTGGATACCGCTCAGGGGAACCATCAAATTTCTGAACTTGCACAGGTGGAAGGTCATGTGATACACTCATCCTCTCCATTGAGGACATAACAGCAACAAGGCTTTCATTGCTCACAGAACCCACGACACTTGAAGGGGCTGGGCAAGTGTAAGTGGCTGGCTGGGGTACTGGATCGAGGGTTGTGGTTGACACAGCGAGAGGGGTCAACTGTTGCAGCTTGGGTATATTAGGACTTGGATCCTTTTCTGACTGTACATTTACAGCCGGCTCAGTTAACTCCTTGGATGTCACATGTGGGACTCTGAAGCGGATTTTGGCAATGGGAGGAGTAGAGCTTGTTGTCAGGGGATTTTCTGTAGCAGGCGTAGATGTCAAAGGAGGGTTTCCCCTTGGACCCATATCAAGATTGCTACTAGTAGTAGTCACGGATGGTAAAGTAACACTTGGCACTTCCGGGGGTTGGATTTTGATGCCCTTAAAGTTCATGTCATGCTTGTGGGGCCACTTAGCACCTTTCTCGCGACTGGGTAAATCAGAGACCTCCTGTTCTGCTAGAAATGCTTCTAACTTGGCTAATTCCACTTGATTCTTTGCAGCAGCGACCTCGCTTTCGGCTTCTAATTTGGTTAACTCTAATCTATGTTGTAATTCCATTTCAGTGCGCTTTATCTCCATCTCAACCCTTTTCACCTCAAGTTCAACTGCCCTTCTACTACTTTCTTCAGCTTGCTGCTGGATTAATGCTGCTTTCACTGCTTGGATTTTAGCCCTTTGAGCTTTAGAACTTGATATACTCAATTTTGATGTTTGACTTGAAAAGGAATGAACGGAATTGGTTGGGGAGATTTTCTTTGATACCTTCACATCCTTAGACACCTGAACATTGTAAAAGGAAGCAGCACTAATGGCAAACTGTTCAATTTTACTATTGTAAGTTTGTATTCTTGAGTATTGAACGGCACGGTCGCTCAAAACTCTTTGGTATTTCTCACACGAATCATCAAGCAAATCAGCGTATTTATCACAACAAATATAGTACTGTTCCCACGCCTTATTTAGTTGGGATTGTTCAGCTCGTACCTTCACAACGTTGCTGAAGTTGTTCAGATTTTCGTCTATTTCATTGCACAATCTTGTTATTGTCAACAAATGTCCTCTGCTAGACCTTTCCAGTTTTTCCAATCGTTCGTAAAGTATTCCTTCCTGAGTCATCACGCAATGCGAAGCGGTATTTCAGCTTTGATCGGCGATCGATGAATCAAGTTAAAGTTTCCACACAATCTTTCACCACAGAGACAACCACAAGTCCCACCAAAAAGCACAGGTAATAAAATCCGAATGGTTTTTACAAAAACTGATGTTCGGGGAATAAGTACACGCTCGAAGCTATCTTGAACACAACAGTCGATTTATTGACACACCCAATTTTCACAGCACTTGCAATAATATTGTTTTTTCTCATCTGGTATAACAAGCGACAAGAAGACGCCGTAAAAACCTACAAATAAACCACGAATTACACTCTGAATTAAACAACTGACGGGAAGCGAGTTTTTACTCACCATTTGATGAGAACACTGTCACTACAGTAAGCACAAATCGATTCGCAGTTGGAAGTTTGTCAGGAAAAATCACGATCAAGTTCACAAAACAAAAATCAGCTCCCGCCGCATGCCGGTATATCGTTAGGATTGGCATGGACAAATAAATAGGGAAACTATTATTGAGGAATAGCCTCAACATTAAGTAAGTAAGTAAAAAGTAGTAATATATAATTAATTGTAATTGTGATTTTAAAATTTAAAATTTTAATTGTTATAGATATGCCTGATGAGACAACCGTGGATAAATAAAGTATTCTGTTCTGTTCTGATGTCCCCAGGCTAGCGATTTTGTTCGTACAAAGGACATTTTACCACCTTCACTTGCTGCCAGGTGGACATTTTGACCATTATTTTATTTTGTCCCCAGGGGTGGGGAATTTGAAGATTTTTAAATGAAAATGTCAAAATCCCCACCCCATGCCCGACCCCCCTCCCTGGGGCTTAACATTGATAGGTGCATCATATGAGAATTGCGTGACCGAGGCAAAGTTGACCCTACTTAATTATGCATATATTTTACTTTCTTTCTTTCTAGTTCGTTTTTATTAAGTATAGTTGCGTTTTCACATTCAGCAAATGGACTGACAATCCGGCAGGTACAAAACACAGGTCAAAGGTCATTGTTTTACCAATACAGAGAGTATCCTTTAGACATTCATAAAAGCTAACCTTAGGCCTAAAAACTTTTCTTTCAGCCTAATTAGGCCTAAAATTAGCTTTTATGAATGTTTAGGCCTAATTAGGCCTAAGGTTAGCTTTTATGAATGTTTAGGATACTTTCTGTATTGGTAAAACAATGACCTGTGACCTGTGTTTTGTACCTGACGACTGACAATCTTAACGCATTCGTAATATGTAGTTTAAATAAAAGGTTGTTTATGAATCGAGAGTTTCCGTTGACAGCGGTGAGAATTTTTGCAGGAAAAAACTTTTCTTTCGAAAGTAAACGCTCAATACATGTATAAGCTCCGAAATTGTTGCTTCTTTGATTTTTATTTTATGGGTGCGCATTTCAGATTTTGCTGTCTCGTCTCGGATGGTCGAGCCATTGAACTGTTTACATGTGAAAAAGTTGTCTCGCCTGCCAGGGTTAATAGTGTGACCTACTTTATGAAAAACGGTTCATAGACAGGGACAAAAAAGCGTCAACGATTTTGTTCAGGATTGTAGTTTAAGGATTGGTTGTAGCAACGAAATTGTTACGTAGGTTAGATTTTTTTAAAGTATACTCATTCCGGCAAGTGATTATTGATAATTAAATTCTTCGTGAAGGGACTTTTTCAGCGATTTTGTCAGATATTAATCAGCTCACTCATACCACATTGAGTCTGGGAGTCTTATCAATTCTGCTCTCTAGCTCTTTTTGTTCCTTTTGTCATTGACTCCATGTATTTAATTAGGTATAAGTTCAAGGCCTCAAATAGTAAGCTCAAATGTAACATTAACCATAATGATTATAAACAAATGTGTGCTAATGAACCCATTGGGCTCTCCAGAAAAACTTAAGTATTTCTTAAAAGATGAGTTTTTTCTGGATTGAAATTGTAATAATGACCTGTAATCAAATTTAAGGTTTTGATTAAATAGGGGTCTGAATCCAGGAAGAGGGTTCAGGTGTGCAAATTTTGACCAAAATAATTATATTGACTGAAGGTGTCAAGATCTGATGCCAGACCCCATCCTTAAAGATATTATCCATACTATTTTTGAACGTTTTCTTTATCTAATTTTAGGCTTCCCCAAGCCAGGATGTTCAAGATCCATATGCAGACATCACTGAAAGCGAGATTTACTGTCCATTTATGAACAAGAACAAGACCACAAATCAAGAGGCCCTTTCATCCCTCTTAGTCTCGCCATTATCCATTCATTATTCAAACAAAACACTAAAGAATCAGCAACGGATTTATCTTAAGAAATTCACAAGTGTAACGTCTATTTTGAGTCAAACAAAGCCACCCAGTGAATTTTTTGCATTGACAAACTGGAGAAAAGCTCAAATTTCTGAATTAGGAGAGGAACAGTTTAAGGAAAAAAAGAAAACTATTTCTAGAAGAGGAACTCAATTTCACCATGTAAGTGCTGAATTCTTGGATAGCTTGTGTGATTTGTGTTAAAAATTTTTTCAAGCAAAAATCCATACTAGATAGATAGATAGATAGATAGATAGATAGATAGATAGATAGATAGATAGATAGATATACCTTTATTTAAACACGATAATGTTTAAAGCTATAAGCTTATGGAGTACTGTGTTTAGAAATAAGATAAGATTCCCTTAATTTACATACTGTTATACGCCTAAACTAAAAATCCCCAGCTGCAGGGTGTAAGAGAGCTAAAACTAAATGACAATTACGATTGTATATGTAAGATACAATTAAAAGTATACATAATCATGGTCACTAAAATCTGTAGTAGAAATTGACGTAGCATAAAAATTAAAATTTAAGAAACTTGCATTATCTTTCAACTTAGTTGACAAAGTTTTACAACTCGGGGTAGAAAATGTCAAGGAAACCCCTCCATACAACCAGTCCCTGGTGAAAATCTTCAAAGGATCTTTAAGGATCTTCAAAGATCTCCATAAAGATCTTCAAGGATCCTAATAAAGATTTTAGAAAAGATCCTCAAAATTCCTTGCCAAGATCCTCAAGGATGAAAGAAGCTTTAATAGCCTACATGTACTTTTCAGACCTTCTTTTGGATCATCTGTGAGGAGAACTCAAGAAATTTTTGTCACCATCTACAAGGAAGCTAAAGATTCAGTGAAAGAAAGACTCTGACTTACATGACTTCTGTATTGGTCGTACTTGTAGGCCTGTTGGTAGTTCAATCAGTTCTTATCATCTGATAACCTCAGGTTTTGTGTACAGACATTGTCAACATCTGTATGCCAACCAACCTCCCCCCCTTCCCCCTTCCCCTGAGATTGCATCAGCTATCACAATAAAATTTGAGATGTTTTCAAAAATAGAGACCTTTGAACAGTTCTCTTTTGTTTTGACGATCAAAATGGTAATAATTATTATAATTTACTAACAAATGTCTATGTCTTTGTGATTCTGGTCATCAGAAATTCCCAAATTCCTTGATTCTCTTCTCTAGAGAAAAATAATTAAAATTCCTTTTTGTTTCACTTTAGGAAGTTCAGGAATACTTCAAAAATAATAAAACACTGTCCATGGAGGAAGCATCACTGTACTCTGGATACTGGAAGAGTATTGACCATGTGTTGCGTGACATTACAAATGTTGTTGCTGTTGAGAGTGGTGTCATTCATCCATTGTTGGGGTATGCAGGAACTCTGGACCTCATTGCCGAATACAAGGGTTTGCTTGCTGTGATTGATTGGAAAACATCTGCAAAACATAAAACAAACCTCAAGGACTGTTACTCTTATCCACAACAAATTGCAGCTTACGCTGGTGCAGTAAATTACGACAAAAGCTATCCCTTTCAGGTACAGTTATCATACTACTCTTGTTCCATCAGTTTTAATTCAGCGCAGGGCCAAGTTGCTCAAAAGCAGATTGACGCTAATCCAGGACAGCAAAAGTCTAAATCAAAATTGCAGGTTGAAAATCCTGAGGAAACATTTTTCTTTAGTAAATTATGAACATAAATCTTTATTTACTCTCAGATACTTGCTAAAAAGGGCTTTCACATGACTAAAATGTGTTACAATTAATAAATCAAACTGGTTAAGGCTAATACTTTCTAAAGTTACAGTAATAATATGAAAGTTTAAGATAAATAATAATGATGATGATGATGATGATGATGATGATGATGATGATAATAATAATAATTATTATTATTGTTATTATAATAATACCTAATATAATATCCTATTCAAAACATTTTAACTATTGTGCACTAAATTCTGTTAAAATTGTATTTTAAAAAGACACAAAAACACGATAAATAAAAATATAATAATTATTATTTCTCTCTGCTAACAAATAGACTATTAAGAACATTTTGTATATAGCTAGCTCTCTAGAGGAGAGCAATTTTCCTAATCAGAAAGTAAACTACAATTATAATTATAATTGATGTTACTTTCCAGTAATCCAGGGTTGGCTCAATCAGACTGTGAACAAATGGCTGCAGTTTGAGAACATTCCCCTTGATGCTGCCTTATGTACTGATGCAGGTTTTATTGAAAATTGATTGGAACTCGTAGACATAATGAAAGTTATGTATTGTTTAGAAGGTGGAGGCTTACAGCTGTATGTGCCTAAGACATCCAAGAGCATATTTGCTTCCACTATTTGCAGCCAGCTCATATAGATGGAGACTTTATGGAACCTCCTAGGTAGAGAGGAACCAAGATAGGCAATAATAATAATAATAATAGTAATAATAATAATAATAATAATAATAATAATAATAATAATAATAATAATAATAATAATACCGATAGTTGTCGGTGCACTTGGAGGAGTAAGTAAAAGGTTAGATGGATGGCTTACGAAGCTAGGGATTGCTATCA
>OX421446.1:13290196-13292696 GCA_949126865.1 Montipora capitata
GTCATTTCGTTAATGTTTTTTTATGACAAAGGAAAGCGTGGCTTGGTGAGGCAAAAAGGCAGTTTCTTTTGAGTTGTTGGTATTGCTTGCTAACACAATGAAATGCAAATTTGGCCTAAAATCCGATGGTCTTGGAATAATTAAAAAAAAGTTGCAGATTTAAAGATCTAAGCTTTCATTTCCATTTCTTTGAATAGTGATATATAACATAAGAGTGCTAGCCAAAGCAAGTCTTGTAAGTTGGGATGGTGAACCATGGTAGTTGTTGTTTCAAACTGGAATAACAAGTGTCTTGGGATAATCAGTTTATTTTTCTGGTGGTTTCTATGCACAGTGCACATCCCAATCTGATGGAAGGAGTTTCAGTTCAATTTATTTGACAAACCTATGAACAACTTATTGTTTTCATCCAATTTTATCAAAAGAATAGTCTTGTTTGAACTAGTATCCTATCAGTACTGCATTGAGGAATGTCTTTCAAACCAGATCAAGTGTATTCTTCCAGATTTTCTTTAAATGAAGTTTTGAAAGTCAAGCAACATTAAGTTTCAATATTGTGAACTGGCACATGTAATCTAGTCCTGCTTTAATCACAACAGTCAAGCTCTAAGACCATTTTCTTTCATTTAACTTTGATAATCCACCCTTTTATAGGTTCAATGGAGAATTTTGACCTGGTTAAATATTATTTTAAGCAATGGGTTCTGATGATGAGTACCGACATTGAAATAAGTGGTAATTTTATTACATACAAAGGAATTTATGCAGTACTCTCCAATAACTATGAAAGTAGGAATCATGTAATTTCAAAGTTTCTTTAGTAAAGAATTGCAAGATGTGGTCGATTTTTATCTTTGACATAGGGTGCTGTCCATGCAAAAAAATTCTGGTTTGAAATTTCAAGGTCTTGTAACAAAGCACCTGATGTGGGTATGTGCTATAATATGAGGTCATCAGGTGTTGTCACATAGGCAAAAGGCGTGCACATGTTTATGAATTTGTCAATCAACTGTGGTTGCATACAGACACTGGAAATATCTTTCAGGGGTTCCATCTGTTTGTTGCTGTTTGTTGATCAACATCTTGGGTAGTCTTGCTTGAATTAATTCAGACAAAAGCAGAGGGTGAAATGACCTCTTTATAGTATCATACTACATAGGTTTTCATGTTTAAAACAAATCATTGCATTATGGACTTTAGAAGTGGAGCATGGTGGATGTACTGTAATCCCAGTATCAGTGTCATGCATTAGGAAGTGTAGATGTTTATTTTACCTTCCCAATTTTATTTTGTTTAGATCAAGTTTCGTCTAGTATAAGTCAGGAATGGAAAAGACTTCAGCGACGAAGACATCTTAGAGCACCTTGTCCTAGCTCACCTGAAATGGCAACTTTCTCTTCATATTCACCTGGATCATCACCACCCCGTAAAGAGCAACCCCTTTTCACTCTAAAGCAAGTTACTCTTATCTGTGAGAGAATGCTCAAAGAAAGGGAAATACAAATTACAGAAGAATATGACAAAGTCTTGAGAGAAAAGCTTGCAGGTTAGTGACTGGCATAAACTGTTAGTTGTTGCAAACTTGGCCAACTTTGATGGCCAACATATTAGCTGAGATGTTGTTTCTGAGGAGTGGGTATGATCCATGTCACCAAGAATTGTGGATAGAAATTCCAGCATTGGATTGGAACAGTTTTGTACAAGTACAGCTACAACTTGTACTCATTGCTGGAACTAAAATGCTATGTGATTTCAAACATGATAAAACATCTTAAGCCTAGTTTCTTCCCCTCATCCAACTCCACTGCCCATAGTAGAACGTTAATAAAAATGACAAATACACTCTACTTTCATCTCTTCATGTAGAACAATATGATGCATTTGTCAAGTTTAACTATGATCAGGTACAGAGAAGATTTCAAGAAACAGCACCAACCTGTAAGTACCACAAGAAAGTTTTGGAAATTAAAAGATGTTGAAAGTTTCATGACAAACTTTTACTGCTGCACAATTTGATCATTCAAAATCAGGTAACATACATATTAATTATATGTACATGCTAACTAATTTTAACACATCACAGATAAACTGAAAAACTAATACCATTACCTCCAAGTTGTTTGGAACAAATGAAGAGATTTTTAAGAGTGTCTAGGTGATAGTCTTGTCAAAGAGTGACTTTTAATAATTATCAAAACAAAAATTATTCCTGAACTTTGAAACCAAACTACAATATAGAGGCAAATATTAAAATTTCGGTTGAATCCAGTTTAAGTGATTATTGTATCTCATTTTGTGAGAATTGTCCATTTTTTTTAGGACAGTGATGCAAGATTTTGTCCCCATAATTCTCGAAAGAATTCTGCTCTTTATCAGTGTAGTGTGTAGAGAATCCAAATTGCATGCAAGGAATCAGTAAGGAGTATCAAAGAAAGACACTATTTGAGGGTTCTGTACATCCACTGTACATTTTTGGTGCAGCAAAGTAAAACAAATGACC
>OX421446.1:13297696-13322696 GCA_949126865.1 Montipora capitata
TTGTTGAGATGAAGTCACCGACTTTTCTCGGCTATGGATCTAACATAACCAGGTACAGCAGGCCATCATTTAACGTTAGGGACTCACTCGGTTAATTTCCAGAAGTTACGCTCATTATCAACGTAATTTACATAATTTTGCATAAACATCTTTGGGTAAGCTAGAAATAATCGAAGCAAAGTAAACGTATTCGTGATTTCCAGACAACCTCATTGAGTGGATTTTATAACTTATAGAATTATCTGTTAGCTACGGCTTTGGTGTAATTATCTTTCTTTGACTGCTTAATTTGTTGTAACGAGGATATAATTTTGAACGCTTAATCGGCGTCTGCTTGGATCTTATAAATAAATATAGTCATCATGCATCCCTTGTCATATTGTTTTTAGCCGGTAGATATATATATATAATATTTCTTTGTTTAATTTTTTTTTACGGTGGTGAATGGACAATAATAATAACATTTGCTAAAATCGATTGAAGGCTGCTGTTTTGAATCTGCAAGTACACACGTGTAGAATAATCCCTCAAGGGAATTAAAAAATATTGGTGGTACAAAAAGACAAAATAGCGTCCGGCGAGGGTTGAGTTTTCACTTGATGTTGGCATCTGGCCCCAGTTATTCAAAGACAATATAACGTTATCCAGTTGAAGTCACTATCCAGCAGTTTCGATCTGTGCAAAGATTAAGGGTGCATTCTATTGACCATTTTCCAGAGAAGGAATACAAGAAGTTAGAAATCCTTTGTTTTTCTGGAGATTCACATTGTCAAACACCTGCTAAAATACTGTTTAAACATATCTTTATTCTCCTTGTTGCTTCAAAACGCCAGACGTGCGGACGTACTGTTTTAAATCATCACACCACACATTCTAATTCTGGAATAGAGTGACAATTGAACCCACCCTAAGTATATGCTCATGTAGCTGTGAATGATGCATTTGCTCTAAGTACATCCAAGTAAAGGTGTGTTTGAAACTCTTTGACAATGTTTAATGCAAAGTGTATTTTACACTCTAGATAGCGACTTATATCCAGCGGATAAAGTTACTGTAAAAGTCCATGTATAAGCTGCACCCCCAATTTGGAAGCTCAAATTTTGGGGAAAAAGTAATAGAGACAACAAACTTTTAAGTCCCAATGAAGTTTTATTAGTGAACAACAAGGACAAATAAGTATGGTTTCAAAACACGGACGTGGTGGTTGGTACGAGCTTTCATATCAATTAAGTCTTTAGATACCAAAATTCCTCTTGTTATACCTTTATCTTATGAGTTCACTTTAAAAAAACTTAAGATGCTCTCTTGATGCAATTTATTTTCAAGATCAGTTATGACTTCGAAACACCCCATGAAGGTGATATTTAGAAGGCGATACATGAGTGATTGGTTAGGGTTGGGATTAGTGTTTATGAATATTAATTACTAGGACTGAGAAAACTCCAACCTCAGATGATTCCGTAGATAAGCCATGCCCCTGATTTTTGATTTGAATTTTGAGGAAAAAAAGGTGTGGCTTATACATGGACTTTTACAGTATCCAGCCTTTGAACAACTGTGGTCAAGTGTATTTTTGTTGGCCCTTGTCTTATTGAGGGTGATGGTGTTAGATGTATTAGAAATGTGTCAATTCTATCCTCAAGAAGTTTAAGGTGGGTATGTTTTTTTGGGCACTAGTAACATTTGGGTGCACACTACATGTACCGTAAATAATCAGCTAGCTTCTTGTGAAATGGTGAAACAGGTAGTAAAAAAACAATTTTCCATGGTTGTCTTTTAATGAGATTGCTTTCCTTAATCCATTGACCCCGGGGGGATCCCCATTGACGAGTAAAATGGTTTGGCATTAGACAGAGTAAAATACCAAGTATGGTCGGTTTAGGCCAGTTTAGGGGTGAATGGGTTTTAATAAAGGAGCTGTGTCACAGAATTTATCAAATTTAGTCAAATTCAGTGACTGGAAACTGGGAACCAAATCAAGTGAAACACAAAAATAACTGCTTGAAACATTGAAGGAGCTGGTTTTGAAAATGTTTAGGCTAAACAGTTTTTCAAAGTTCATCTCTGTTGTTTGTGACTTAAATTCTGTATGGTTGACAGACAGTTTTTTGCTACGAAGTTTTGATTTGAGTTGTTCAACCCATTCAGACCTCAAATGCCCTAGGACGCCCCTCATTGATAAGGAAAATAGTCTGGCGTTAGACAGAGTAAAATCTATAAGTCTCACTCACATGGGTCAATGGGTTAAGGTGGCTCTAACCAGTTTCAACACTTTGAAGAGAGACTCTCTTTAGAAAGATTTACACTACACACTGTATCACATAACAGCAATGTTATGGTACCACATGAAGGCCGATTATTGCTGAACAAGATGCGATCATTACTGTGATGTTATAAGTTACCTTGGCAATGGGAAAGCCCAGCAAAAGCACCCTATATTTTGGTTTTAGGTTCTCTTATCTCCAAAACAAACTCAATGACCCCAATTTTATATTGCTGGAAAGTGACCAGAAGGCCAAGATGAAACTTTCTGCAAAGTTTAAAAAAATCTGTACTGCTGAATCGGAGCCACCTTAAAAAAATCACAGAATTAAGGTGGCTCTGAATCGGCTGTACAGATTTTTTTAAACTTTGGTGGAAGTTTTATCTTGGCCTTGTGATCATTTTCCAGCAATGAAAAATGGGGGTCACCGGGTTTGTTTTTTAGATAATGTGCAACTAAAGACAAAATGAAGAATGTTATTACAGGACTCCATTGCCAGGGGAACATATTACATCACAATAATGACCGCATCTTGTTCAGCAATAATTCATGTTTCATATGGTACCATAATATTGCTAATACGTGATACAGCGTTGTAGTGCCAAACATTACATTTCTGGGTTAACATTAAATTGTAGCAAGTAGGGGCAAGTAATAATTGGTAAAACACAACACAAAATAAACTGCACTGCCATGATGTGTCCCCATTAAACTGGAGAGGCACTAAATTATCGCTGTAGAAATCTCCAGTTTAACTGATGGCACATGACCAACGTCCTTAAAATCCATGTATTGTTTTCAACCTTGTGACCATAAGATTATTATGATTTTGATTATGAGTATGGCAGAAGAAAGTTAGTCGATCTCAACTTTTTGGGGAATTCCTTGTCACATTTTAGGCCATTAATTTTTACTGTCTTGGCTGTTTATTTGTAGAAGCCAATAAAATTTCAAAATGGTATCAATCACTCTACCATTGTGCTAGTAATTTTTTGAGCAACTTGTCTTTGGTGCCACCATAATTACTGGGTTGGCATATGGCAATCCAGTCAAAAACTGAGGGCCATTTTTCCGTTTTCGCGAAGAATTATTTGAAAGAAAGAAATGTTGTCTATTTTCTGCTTCTTTATTCAAGGAAAAGGTTCTTCAGAAAAGGTTTTTTGTTTGCACGCATGCAACTGAAATTAAATAGGAAGGGTTTTTTGCCTCTAATAGCAAATATTTTGTTTGTTTCAATAAATTTTATGCTGGAAAAGGTTTTTGTGAGATTTTTCATTCAAATGAATGCCCATTTTTAATGATCTTTCAGTGGAATATTTTTTTGTAATTTAATATTCTCTGCCAAACATTTGCTTAAGAAGTTTGAAATAAACATTGCAACACACCATGGCAAGAAATTTAGCTGGATTTACCTCTTCGTCGAATTTTCATTAATATTTTACTAACTGTGGTGTTATGTACAACAATGAAACCAAACAGTAAATTCTCTGGTAACTTTTTCGGGTTGGATATCAGAGAAGGAATTGAACACCTTGAGTGGATGTGTCAGGTGTGTGTTTACAATGTTCTCGCTAGTTATAATTTTGTTTATTTGTACTCAACTCTGCACAGTCTTCAGGTACAAAAAACAATTGGTCAAGAATTATTTGAAAGAAAGCTTGTTGTCCAGTTTTGCTTCATTATTGAAGAAATGGTTCTTCATTGAAGGGTTTGATCATCAGTGTTCCAAATAAGAGTAGGGTCTTGGGTCAATAACCCAACAAAGAAGGCTTCCCGACCTGACAGATGAAATGTAAAAATTCAGTTAAATAAAACGTCCATCAAAGCAATTTGCAGTTAGTTTTTTATGCAGACTATTTAACTTAAAGAAGAAACGAGTAGTTTTACTCAAGAGAGTGATTTGTTATCTTTGAACTGAATTTATTAAAGCTTAAAAAAGTAAAAGCCCTCAAAACGGAACTAGTCTGCATCTCAGGTGTAATCTAACACCAGTTAGTATTAAACATCTGGGAAGCAGCGCCGAAATCCTTGTTCTGGACCCCCAACAGACTCAACGAACAAGCAGAAGTGCATTTCAAAATTCCCTAAATAACCTGATTCGCCATTACCAGTCTTGTCAAAATTGTTTTTCTTAACCGACCACTCACGGCGTGTACTCACATCCTGGTATCCTGGGGTCCCAGAACAAGGATTTCAGCACTGGTTCGCAGACGGACCTAACCAGAGATTTGCTTTCATCTGTGGCAAGGGCTAAATTGGAAAGGGTCGACAATACAAAATAATTCAACATGTCAACGAATGTGTGAGCCAAAGGGCCACTGCTGAAGGCACGACATCTGGGTGACCCACTGGAACCCTAATAACACCCAACTCAGTGCCTTCTGTTTTTGTGTAACACATACCACAGGCAACCCAGTTTACGTTCATGGAGCATCTAGTTTATTTGAATTCATGTGAATTGTTATCCAACAGTTCAGTTAGGTTGACTATTGTATTAATTAATATTGTTTTTGGCATATGAAGTGTGCAAAAAATAATAACAATAAAGATGCCTTATGTTTAAATTTTGTATGCTAGGGTTTAACTTATCTCAGTATTTTTGGACCATTAATAATAATCAATTAAATCTTGGCACCCTTTTTGAAATGATTCTTTTTTTCTTGGATCCACAGCATAATACTATACTAACTGCTTAATAACCGAGAGTGAGGTCGTTACTGCAAAATCTCAGTTACCGGTACTGAGGCCTTGCTGTATTGACAGAGCAATAGTGAGGTAGGCAGCTAGGCAGAGGTTTAAGATTTTGCTGTTATGACCCAACGGTCAAGTTTATTAAGTTGCTTATTATGTGGCTAACAGAACGGTTCTAAAGAAGACAAAGCTAATTTACATAATCCATAATTGGGAGAATAGTGCCCTCAGCACTTAGCTGTTCTCATCCAATCACAGTGCGCGTTATATCTTCCAGAAACACTAGCCATATCATAAATTGTAGTTAACTACATTGTTATTAAAGTAATATGTTACTTATTTTTCTCTTAAAATAATGCTTCTTAAAAGCAGTTGATGTAAGAAAGAAAGACCTGTACAGTGTAATTTGATTGTGGATTGCTAGTACTTTATATCAAGTTTCTCTTTATGTCTTCATTTCTGATAGGAAGAAATACAAGAGCAAAAGAAGAAGCTAACATCAAACACCCATGACTGGTACTGCTGGGGATGCCACAGAGCTGGGGAAGTTATAGCTTGTGATTACTGCCCACGTGTGTTTCATAAGAAATGTGCTCATTCTGGTACAGTATCCAACGGAAAATGGAAGTGCCCATCTTGTCAGGTAACAAACTGGTGGTACCATTTGATTCAATCAATTGAATAGAAAAGAGGGAACAACAACATTAACAGCATGACCAACAAAACAAGTACTATTCATAACCTTCTTCCTCCTTCTAATACACATATCAATGAACCTAAGGAAATCACTCGGATGTTTAGGCCCATTTTAAAAAAAAAATGTCATAATAGCTGTATCACCTTTAATTAATGGTCTTTTTTCAGGTTGTTAACCCATTGACTCCTGCGAGTGAGACGTTACAGTGAGACTTAACGAATTTTTACTTGTCAACTGGGAGTGTCCTAGGGCGTTTGGGCTGTCAATGGGTTAACCTGAACAATGTTTTTTAGGCCTGACATCTTTCTTAAGTCCGAATATATATTTTTTATTTGTTTTATTTTAATATTTATACATATATATTTTTTAATTTTAGTGGAATATGGAATATAATATTATATACATGTATTTATAGTGTATACTTTTATGGTTACATGTACCTGTACTATACATGTATCTTGTAGATAATTGCTTAAATTCAACCTCTTCAATTAACCATCTATTCTTCCATCCTTTCCTCCTTCTAATGTATTAGTACACAACTTAAGATTAACATTTGCTAAGAAATTGTTTTGTCAAAAGTGGCAAGATTGATATTGGCGACAGTGAAGTGCAAACAATAAAATTACTCATCGAATGTCAAATTCAGGAAACAATTTCTTAGCAAATGTTAGTCTTAAGTTGCTCATTTTACTACAACGATCATAAGAATATCGACAAAACATTTTACATGCAGAGCTCATTGGTACGGTACAGAACAGCCTCCCCCAACATTAGTCAGCAATATCCAAGGAAATCAATGCACTGATTTTGATTTTAAAAAAATTTGCAGCCTCAGAAGCTATCAGCTCTCTTGTCAAGCAAAACAGCAGAACAACTTTCAAGGCTGTTGAAGTTCACCTTGGAACGAATGAAAGAAAAGGTATTCTGTTTGAGACTGCATGCAATCCAGGTGATCTGGTGACGTAATTTGGAGGACTGGGGAATAAAAATGTATCCCACAACCGTGCACAGCCTTGAATGTTATTTCTGAATACAACATGGTAGAGGCGAGGTTAGATGGTGGCGGTTTCCGCTTGAATGTTCTTTCAGTAACAGGAAATGTGGGAGACACGGAATGATCTGTTAAGTTTTGGTGATGTAAATACTGGAGGAAATTTGGAAACAGAACCCAAGGCCGCGCACGGTTGTGGGATACAGCGTTAAAATTTTCTTTGAACACAGTCCTCCAAATTACATCACCAGATCACCTGGATGTGGTCGAACTGCAGAAATTAAAATCTATGGGTCTAAGTCTTTTGACTCCTAGGAGTTAGGCTTGGTAGATTTTACTCTGTCTAATGCAAGATTATATGATTGGTTCAGGAATCAATCTATAGCTGGACTTGGTTTTGGTAATACCTAGTTCAACTCCTTGGTTGCCCTTCTAAAAACAGCAAACTAATTTATGTACTGCCTGTTGGGGTTTGTTAACTTGATTCTCCTTGCGGAAATATGGTTTTTTGGAAATGAGAGTAAGTTCATATGTGAATTTTGGATCAATTTTTAGCAAAGAAATAAGGGAAAAAGTCTCTTAGAAAGGGTACTAGTAGTGACAGTATGGCTTTTAAATTATTGTTACAGTACTTGGGACTTTGTCCCGAAGGATTGCCCCATTAATCAGTAAAATAATAATAATTATTGTCAGGTGTTAGCCAGGCTAAAATATTTTAAATTCTTCATGGTGAATTGATTAATGCATGGATTTTGGTTTATTCTTTGCTGTGTTCTTTTGATAATATGTTTTAAAGTGCCCCTGTGATCAAAAAAACCACTTCCTTTTTTCCTTCAGATTTTGAAAGTGTGTTTGCTTAACACCTGACTGGCAAAATTTTGAGCTTTGATTTTTATCCAAAGGCTGTTTACTTTGAGTGTAAGTTTTGGATTTCACGGTCCGCCATTACTCATGTTCAAAACTGACTGATTGGACCTCAGACGGTTGGATCCAGGGAAACGTGACGTCAGAGGCTCACTAGCTTAAAATTTCAGCGTGTAAACGCAGCTTATTATATATGCAAAGCGTGAGTATAAAAGTCTGAAAGCCCAAAACTCCTGTGCTGCATATTAATTCTGCGGCGTATACACGTATTGCATTCTTAAACTAGTGAGCCTTTGACGTCATATTCTCCTCGATCCAGCTCTCTCAAGAACATAATGTTCGTAATGGCGGACCATTAAATAGGAGAATTCAAGTTAAAATAAAGGGGTGTCTTTTTGAAATCAAGGCTTAAAACGTGGGTCACTTAGTGTTTTGTTAACATAGTTTTGAAATCCAAAGAAAAATATGAATTGATTTTTGGTCACAGGGGCACTTTAAGTGTTGCGAATGATCTCTGCTGGGTTATACAAAGAATGGGCAATCATCAAGACCATCTCTTTAATAGGCCAAGGAATTCCTGGTGCCAGTTTCACTAGATGAACATACTGATTATGAAGACTTTATTTTCAAACCAATGGATCTTACCAAGTTAGAAAAGGTAAATTCTCTTCCATGGGGCACTGTGCGATGTTACTATTATTGGAGCATTGGGTTTTCATGCTCTGGGTTAAAATCCCTTTCTGCCCATCAACTTGATCTTTTCTTTGGCCATGCTGTAGCCTCCATAGTGAGCAGAAATGGTGTGACACAATTGAAATCAAAATACTGGTAATACTTGTGTGTAAATAGGCAATTTGAATAGAATAGGTTGGTGATAGTTTTTGGGACATGGTTTGAAAAAATGGCATTGAAGTGACGGAAGTCTTTGTAATCAAGTTGAAGTTTTAGCCTTTAGCAAGACTGTTAAGTGAGTTTACTACAATAGAAAGCAGGGTATGGTAACAAATCTGATTCAATAAATGCATCGGCCAACGGTCAACCCACAGTCAACTGACAGTTGCCCAGCAGTAAACTGACCGGTGGCCGACTGTTGATAGACTGTCGACTGCCAAGGTGACCAACAACTACACATCATGCATTGGTTATATGTTGATTATGTGTCAGTGGCATGTCAGTGATACTGATTTGTTGGTATGTAAGCATGTCTGTTTGACTAAAGTTTTCAGCTGTCTCTTCATGTGGGGCGAGAAGAATGCACCCTAGATATGCTTGTGACCAAATCTTGTGGAGACTGCAAGGAAGCGTGACAAGCAGGGCCACTTTCCGGTTGTTTCTTCTGTGAAAGATAACTGTGTCACATTTAACTGTATTCCACCATGCTGTTGTCAGACTCTGGAAATGACTGCTGGTTGTGTGTCATCCAGTTGGTTTCTTAACTCAATAATTTATTATGTTTGTTTCTTTTCTAGTTGGTAGATAAGAGAGTTTTCAAGACTCCCAGAGAATTCAGAGAAGAATCCCAATGGATGTTTCATAATGCAGTAATTTATTTTGGAGGTATTAGATGTTTTTAGCACTTTATCTCTCTTATGTTAGTTTTGCAGGTGTGGAACTCACTTTACCACCGAAAATGATCTTTTTTTTTACTTCTCAATAGTGTTCCGTTGGTTAAACTTGAACTGAATGAAAAACTAATAAGAAATAAAAAGAGCACCTTTACTTTAGTAACCCTTCAAAGTTTCAGCATATTAGGTGATATGAGGCTGATGTAAGTTGACCACAAGCATTACAAGCAAATTCATGGGACAGCTATGGGCTCCCCCATTTCCGCTATAATGGCAAACATGGTCATGGAAGACCTTGAAGAAAGAGCACTAGCTTCACTAACCAATCCACCTTTGTCAGTTTTGGAAGAGATTTGTGGACGACGTGATTACAACCGCAAAATCTGGAAGTACACAGACCTTTCTGGAACATTTGAATTCAGTTGAACCTTGCATTACTTTCACAATTGAACGTGAAAACGAGAGTAAAATTGCCTTTCTTGACACCATGGTTCATCACCAGGAAGACGGAAAATTAATCACCACCGTCTACCGGAAACCTACTCACGCTGATCGCTATCTGTCATATTTATCGCACCATCCCAGTATGCACAAGCGAGCTGTGGTCAAATCATTAATGGATCGGGCCGAGAGAATTCCCTCAACAAAATCCGACCGTAACAAGGAAAACCAAAGAATAGTGTCTACATTACAATCAAATTGATACCCCAAACGCTTTATCTTGAATGCCAGCAAACCTAAACCACCATTAAACCGCCCATTAACTGGTGCAGAGTCGGAAGAGAAATATTGCACAATACCATACGTTAGCGGGACCTCCGAACCCATAAAGAGAGTTTTGGACAATCATGGTATCAAAGTGACTTTTAAACCCTACAAGACAATTGGCCAGATATTTCCAAAGCCGAGAGACGAAATGGGTAAAGAAGAAATTCGAGATCTCGTGTATGACATTCCCTGCGCAGTTTGTAGCAAGAATTACGTCGGAGAAACGCAAAGAAAATTTACAACTAGAAAAGGCGAGCATCAAAAGGCCGTCGCACAGCTACAAAAAGAAAAATCAGCACTTGCGGACCACGTTATAAAAACAAATCATGACATCGCTTGGAATGAGGCCACTATTCTTAGAACTAACAATAACTGGCGACAAAGGAAAATTCTTGAGGCTTGGGAAATAAACTGTGCTAAAGACCCCCTCAACCGAGACGATGGAGCACTACTCCCCAAGGAGTACTTGCATTTGACTATTGCAGAAAAGAAAAAATGGCACTAACTTTAGAATTTTTAATTAGCACTTTGGTTTATATCTTAGCTTTCGTGTAAATTTTATCTTTCACTTTCCCTGATGAAGGTTGTTGAATACAACCGAAACGTCGGAAAACGTTTTTTATTGTACATAATTTATATTTCAAACACCAGAGTAACATATATTTATATTTTTTATTTGCCAAATTTACAGACGTTTCATGGTTTGTATGACTGGGGGTATATGCCATACAGCCAATAAGTTTTTCATTTTCTATAAGATTTTCATATTAGTTTTTTCTATAAGTTTCTATAATCTTTCACTTCCCCTGATGAAGGTTGTTGAATACAACCGAAACGTCGGAAAACGTTTTTTATTGTACATAATTTATATTTCAAACACCAGAGTAACATATATTTATATTTTTTATTTGCCAAATTTACAGACGTTTCATGGTTTGTATGACTGGGGGTATATGCCATACAGCCAATAAGTTTTTCATTTTCTATAAGTTTTTCATATTAGTTTTTTCTATAAGTTTTTCATTTTTCAACGTACATTTTCTCAGCTGATATTACACCTGATATGCTGAAACTTTGCAGGGTTACTAAAGTAAAGGTGCTCTTTCTATTTCTGGTATCAGTTTTTAATTTTAACTCATTTGAATAGACCATTTTCGAATTATCACGGCTGGACTGGATCTAGCATGGAATGAAGGCTAATGCGGGCAAATCTTTTCAAATGCAAATTAATTTGCCCGCATTAGCCTCCATTTCATGCTAGATCCAGTCCAACCGTTAGAATACGAAAGTGGCCTATTGTCAGCCGCCATGTTGGAAAAGGGTCAATTAGTAGAAATCAACTTCAAAGTTGGCGGAGGATTATGTAAAAAACCCCATTCGTTTCCTTTTCAGATGATGATGATATGACAGATCTTGCAGAGGCCATAATGGAGGACTGTGATGGAGAGGTCAGTTTCCTGTTGCCTGAACAGCTGAAGGGGAAAAAATCTTGTCATCCTTGGTTTCAGCTTTGTATTTAAATAGTTGGTTCATCTAGAGTATCTAACGTTTTCTTTTCGAAACTTTAGTTGCAAGTTTTGAATCAAACTAATTTTTTAATTTACCGACTTCGCAAACGAAAAATTGTACATTTCCATGGAAACGGTGCATATGGCAAAATCACAACCGAGAAAGAACCAATCGGAATGCTCTCTTTTACCTCAAGACTAAGTTCAACAACGCAACTGCACGCACACCCAAGTAATTCCCGGGCGTTCCGGCTGCCCGTTCCATCCATACCAAACCACACACGGTTAGGCACATATTTGGACAGCACCTCGAACGCTGACCAACAGCTGTACCTCTGGGTCGCGGCTGGCCGCTTCACTACCCACTGGCGGTACCGTCGTCACTCCGGAGAGTGCACTTCCTGCTTACAACCCATAGCAACTATACTGAAGGGCCCGGGAAAGGGCAGCAGTTGATGCACAGCTTACCACAGGAGCTTACCGATGAGGGTTGCGTTAGGATTTGCACTAATTTCGGCTTGTGCTCAACCATTTCGACCGCGACTCTGCACCCGCATGGCTCATCGCAGGTCTTTTGCAAGTCGGTTGTTGCGAGAAGGGCGTCCGCGCAACTGTCGAACCTAAAAATGCAGTCATGCTCACTCGTTTTCCCCCAACAGTGGTCCACGAGGGCCCCAAGGTCACGCAGTCGAGGATCGCAGAAAAACTTCCACCGCCTTACAAAGCCATTTTCCACCAACACAAAATCGTCTTTCGGTGGCGGGTTCAGTGACGCCCGGCAGTCACCCGAGGGCGACGCCTGTTACTTTTCGCGGGTAGGCGCGGAAACAAATATCTCATAGTTACTCCCGCCGTTTACCCGCCATCCCGCGTGATGCTATTAGACACGACCTTATCCCGACCCTTATCCCTTGTTTCCAAATTCCACCCTTTTCTGTACTGGGTCTGCAGCGCGCAAACCTCGCGGTCACCAACTTGAAACCGTCTTAATTGATTGAGTGATGTGAACAGAATTGCAAAGAGTGAAATGCGCAGTGATTTTGATAAGCGGCACTTAGTAATACCAGAAACCCATAAGGGTTGAAACGTGTAACGAGCGTTCACAGCTTCCGAATATTCAGTGCGAACTGATTGGTTGAATGTTTCAATGCTAAGTACCATATTTGGAAACCCCTTGCTCTTGTTGTTCCAAATATGGTACTTAGCAAATTGAATATTCAGAAGCTTGTTTCCCAGCACACAAGGGGCCGTTACACGTTTCAACCCTTATGGGTTTCTGGTAATACTCAACAGGGTTTGCTGTACATGTTGGGGAGAGCGGAAACCGGAGTTACCCAGAGAAAATCTCAGTACAGAGTAGAGAACCAACAAACTCAATCCACATATGACGACGAGTCTGGAAATCGAAACCGGGCCACATTGGTGGGAGGCGAGTGCTCTCACCACTGCGCCATCCCTGCAGCCTGACTCTTAACATAGCTACCCTCAGTTCATTATAGCACTTTCAATGTCGTTCAGTTCTTGCTCTGAAAATCTTGTGGTTTTTTTTTTAATAGCTAGAAGAAATGATGCGATGTCCAGATTGTTATCTGATGTCAAATACACGAACAAAGAATTGGTTCTGCAAACCATGTGTAAGTTTGGCATAAAACACATCTCTGCCCATAAAATGACTAGTTTCTTTCACAGACTTGATTTTGAGCGAGCTTTTCGTGACCTCTTGAATGAATAACCGTAAACGGTTGCGTTGGAGACTAAAAGCTTGTCGTTCATTTAAAGGGGTCCAAGCAAATGTTGAAAGCAAAAACAACGTTTTTCACAGGTTGTTGGAATGGATACAGTATCGCGCGAACTATAGCAATCAGAATGTGTGTAAATTGTTACAAATCTTTCTGACTTGAAAATATATATCGGAGTAAATTTCAGTACGTGCATTGTACACTTAATTAGTACCCTTTGAAATTGAAAGTCGTCCCTTTTCTGATTTGAAAGTTATTTTAAGACTCACTGAAAAACAGCTTGTGCTCATTCTTTTCTCAGTACTTTCCTCATGAGCTTGTTTGGGCAAAGATGACTGGTGAACCACCGTGGCCAGCAAAGGTAGGAGACAGAACCACCAACCAAAAACTTTAGACGGCACTTTTTGTACGTAAGAGTTGGAGATCATGCAGGCTTTCTACGCAAATTCTTAACCGTTGCTGCTTAAATCTCGAACTCTCATATATTTCAATTTCCGTCGTTCAAATATATGAACATTTCATACATTCTGTATCATTCATAGCACTGTTTATTTTCTTAAGGTTAGGTCAAAATCCTTTTTACTGTGGAAAATACTACTTATGAGGAAGTTGTCTTCAAACTCTTGAGCAAGTGCACAAGAAAGATATTATTTGTTTGTTGTTTTCATGAGCGACGATGAATCAAAATAGATTGTCACAATAACGTTAATACTGTTTCCGCTTCAGATGTTAACCTGGAGCGAGGACAACACAAAAGCCCTGGTGCGATTTTTCGGATCGGCTCATCAAAGGTTGGCAAAGATTTCCTATTTTTACTTGCATGGTGCCTATCATTTGACCAAAAGATGGTCACTTGCACCTGCGCGTAACAGATCGTTGTAAGACAGTAGACTGATGTTGGCGTTACCTTAAGGACGGTGCCTGCTATTGTTATTGCGCATACGTTCTGCGTATCTCGAGATACTCGAGTTTCCTATCGGTGATGCTCACTCATACAGGGATATTTTTGCGCGCTTTATAACTATCCGGATAAAGTAGATCTTAGTAAGTACCGTAGTCTTGGTATCCAAAAAGAAAATTGTGGGTAACCTTGTATTTTTGAGAAATAATAATTAAGCTTCAATTTGAGAAAGAACGCCATACATTGCTTTGTATGTTAAAGCTTTTTACAATTATTATCCATGAATTATCTTGGAAAAATGCGTGGTTACTCCCAATTTTTCAATGACACTTGCCAAGATCTACATTTACTGCATAATCATAAACCGGGCAAAAATACCTTTGAATTAGTAGGCACCGTCTTTAAGGCGCTTTTTTTGGACGATATTTTCTTCGTCCCCAGTTTGGATTTAGAGCACAAATTTGATTGCGGTTTCCTGAAAGTACAAATTATAGGGAATTATTAGGAACTCTCGGGGAAAGAATCAGGGTGTTGCTGTGACCTTTCCGTTACTAGCACTGAACTATAGAATGCTTACACTCTCGCAATTGAAGCGCAGGAGATAGTGAATTTGTATTTTTTTTCCGAAAAGTGTTTTGTTGTGAATTAGGAACGTTTCTGGAAATGTAAATGGAAGGGGCTTCTCTTTATTTAGCTTGAGTGCTTGGATCTCACCTTTTAGCTTTGGCTTTCCCTTCCCTAGTTTCTCTTAGTTTATTGATTTTATGTGACCGATCACTGAGTCGAGCGTTGCGCTTTGGGTAAATGGTAAGACCATTCGTGACCTTGTTCCCAAAGCAAACTCCCAACCGACTCGGAAATGTTTGAAACTTTCGGGGAGCAGTGATCAACTCTTCTGATCCTCGACGGGACGTATTCACGCGCTCCGTAAATCTATGTAACTTCTAACTAACGGCGCTACCTTCTAAAGAAACTGTGGAACTGCTTCGATGGGTATTTGAACCACGGGAATTTTTCGTAGGAGATCGAAATGACGAGGTTTTGAGCGTAAGCCCTTCGCTTCTTTGCATAATTTACTATTATGAACTTAGCTGATACTACCACATTCTCTTGTTTATGTAACTTCGTTTGGCGGAGTTCTAATCAGGTGGTTGAGGGGGGGTGGGGGAGGTCTCAGATTGTATTTAAGTGGGTTTCGGATTACATGAGTGGATGTAATTTAATTGAGGCTTAAAAATTTTTTTTCTGACAGGGCCTGGGTTGGCCGTAAACATATCACCCCAATCACAACCAAACCAGAAGTAAAGAAACGTTCTCAAAGATGGGTCCAAGCTTGTGCTGAAATGGCAGAATATCAGAGGCAACTTGCTTTGTTGTACCCTGATTCTAAACAACAGGAGGTAATTGAATAGCGATAAACATGACAATTAAACAGTCACAACGCGATGAAGGAGTATATGAGCGCGTAATCTTGAACTGCTTTTAAAAGCCCGGGCAAGCAGTTGACCGATTCCAAGCGCCAAAACCGATAACGTCCACCAAACCTCACGCCACATTTCCTTAAGTGTTACACAATGTACAGTCCCAACCCTTGCGCGACTGTGTGCACGAAAGGAAAATCCTCGGGATCAGGTACAGAAGTCACAGTAACAAGTTTCTGGTGTTTTTCCACGATCTGGAGTATTTGATCAAAGTACCGATTTAAAAAGAAGGGAACTGTGCTAAATACCTCCGTTTAAATACTCTTATAGTATTTTAGCAGCTTTTATCTTAGATTTGTGATTGAGTAAGAAATTAGTATTTTCTTCCTGTAGCTTCGCCGCAGATGTTATGTTATGTTATGTTATCCCACAAAACATGCAACCGCGTTGAAGACGCTGTAAAACGTTCAAACGTTCAACCGGTGTCAAATGCGATCCGACATTCATCTGCTGTTGTGCGCAAGAAGACAAAAAAGCTGAAGTCGAGTGCTTGAAAATACCAGACTCCTATCAAGTGCGGGAAAAGGAGTGTTGAAAGTCAAGCTTTAAACGTCTTTCTGCTTTGATTCACTTCAACGCTTTCTCTCAACTTGCTCTTTCAGAAATCCCTACCGTCCCCGACCAAAACCCAGTGCAAGGAAATTCAGACTGATAGTCATACTTGTAGTCAAGAGGATGACGACAAGATAAGACAGTTGGAGGAAAAAATTAAACAGCAACAAGAGGAGTTCAATTCTCTAAAAGCAGATCTGGATTGCGAACGAGTGCGCGCCGAGCAACTTGTGCAAGACGTGAAACGAAGGAAAGAAGAACAAAACCAACGAGTGTTGCGTGACAAGTCAGTCAGAGAGCAGAGTTGTCATGAAATGTCAGAGAACTGTAGTGGTCCGACCATAGACCTATCAGCGACCAGGGATCAGACAAGTGTTATTAAAATGTTGCAGGATGCCCTCGAGCGCGAGCGACAAGAGAAAAATGAACTCCTCGAAAAAGTCACGCGAGAATCGCAAAAGAACAAAGAACGGGAGATTCAGCAGGCCGTTAAGAGAGCTGTCAACAAGGAGAGACTGGAGCGAGAACGGGTCACTGACGAGGCGGTTAAGAAAGCCATTGAGAGATGCAAACAGGAAAAAGAAAAGCACATTCAAAAAGCGCTTCAGTGCGCAAAGGAGGACGCAGAAAAATCCCAACAGGAAGCGGTGAACTTGGCGAAAAAGAAGCAGTGGTGCGCAAATTGTCGAGCTGAAGCGTTTTATCCTTGTTGTTGGAACACGAGTTACTGTACTTTAGAATGTCAGAAAACCCATTGGTGCACACACAGATTTCATTGCATGAGAGTGTCCTGCAACTGCCGTGGGGAGGGTCCCATGACGAGAACGTGACGTCATTGTTACCATGTGAATACGCAACGAACGACGGTATGACAAGTATGTGATCAGAGCGGTTTTGTGGTTTAAATTTTTGGGAGGTATGATGCGTGTCAAAAAGTCACCAAAACTACCACCTGTGAATAAGAAGTAGTTTTTAGGGGCCGTGAAATATCGGCTTCTTTCCGCCAAATATCGGACTGCCGTTTTTAGCACAATTTCCCAAAAATGTTTGGAAATTCATCTTTTACTTGTCAGCTTTTAACATCGAGGCGGATAACAACGTAGACAATCCAGGCGTCGGTGATATTCATTTCATGAAAGTAGTCCGTAATACCTTGAATATACCCACCCTGGTCAGAACCGTCTTGCAGAGGTTGAAACACATATTTTTAAAGACTCTCTCCATGTCGTGGCATGATTATTATTATTATTTTTTTTTGTTTTGTCGGTATGATCTTTCGATTGACGTTTTTGCCAACACCAATCCAAGTTACAGTATTTCGTATTATTTATCATTTTCAACTGAATTAAAGTTCATCGAGCTGGTCGTCGTTCATTACATGATGAGCTCTTAATAGCCAGGCTTCTGCCGTTGTCACGCGTCACAAGATTGCAAGAAGAGACACTCTTCAAATGTGCAGGACTCTGGTAAAGAGAGGAATTTTTTTCTAAGTTACAGTGAAGGAGAGATTTACGAGTACTGTAGTATGTTCAAGGTTTTTACTGGCATTATAGCAGTAGCCGTTCTTTTTAACGAAGCAGATGAAAGTTGTTCGTTTTTCCGCCTTTTTATTAAATTGTTTATACTAAGACAAGTTAACATGACAAAGATAAAATGGCGAGGAATTGTTAACGAAACTTCTCTGCTTTATATGAAGTTACTAGGTTTTCTGTTTGCTAAAGAATCCAGATCAAACACCAGAGGATTCATTTGGATCATATCATGGCTACTGTGGTAACGTTATGTGAAAAAAAAAAGGGTATTTCCTGTGATGTCTTTAAATTTTGAGTTTCTTAGCGGAAATAAAACTGTTTTTGTCCTTCTTAAGTTTTTTTTTACAAAATTGCTTTAAGCTCATTTTGTTTTATTTGGATTTGTAAGTTTTTTGGACGGTAGATATTGCAGTTTTTGAAGTCAAATGTTCTTGTTTCAAGATGGAAATATTTTTTTCAATGACAGTTTTTATCACAGATTTGTACCGATAGTTTTTCCGCGTGTTTTTTTTTTTTTTTAAACAAGGCTGCGACAAATCAAACAATCATAGCCTTAAGCCTAGCGTGTCTAAACTTCCAGTTGGTTTCGCAATTTTTATTAATCCGTTTCATACGTAAATGTAACGAATCCAACGACTTCCTAGTTAAGCTGCGAAAGGGTTCCATTGTTTTCTTCCGTTCCCTGGACCATATAAGGAGACAGGTTTGATTCAGTGATCGAGTTTATGCGGAGGATCCATACATTTAAAATGGTTTACATGATGGATTTCGCCGTTCTGCGCGTGTGATATCGTGTAAATGAAGTGACGCAAGAGTTTTCGTCAATTTTACAACAGTGCCCTTAAAGCATGAGTGTTCACGCAATGTTGCCGTCATCTTGAATATAAATTATTTTATGATCCTCTGTAGTAATGTCTGTAAATATGTCAAAGAAGGCGCAAATTATGGACACTGTAATAGCTGACCTTGTGAAGAGGCCATTTCCGAGGTCATGTTTGCCTCCTCTTCAAGGCGAGTCTAAGTGCAAAGTTTTTGTGATGGTAATTAGTTCTACTTTACATATGAATGAAAATTAATTTTCATAAGAAAACCTTCGCACTTAGATTCGCTTTGAAGAGAAGGCAGACATGAACTCAGAAATGGCCTATTGAATGTTTACGGTTTAGGTATAAAGCATTTCCATTGGTTTTGACACGAGAAAAATGGAAACATAAGGGTTTTTAAAGTTAGTAGGTATTTAGAGCTTAAGTTTATTGTTGTTGTTTTTTTGTTTTGTTTTTTTTTTTTCTTTCTGTTTGTGGTTCGGCTCGTTTTTGACATAAAAGTAAATGAACCAATCCGTATTCAAAGAAAATACCTATTGCTCCTTAGTTAGGAAATTAAGGCCCCGTCGACACGTATGCGCAATTTTTTGAGTCCGCTGACCATAGTGGAAAATTTTTAGTACGCAAAGAATTTGGAATCTTGTGGAGGGTCGAATCCGAATATTTTCGAATCCGATTCCGTTACAATCCCAGATCCAGTCTTTACCGCGTAAATATTTAACATGGCCGCTGAAGGAAAATGCTATCGCTTCTCTTGTCGCCAAGCAATCTCGACCCCAAAGGGAGAGAAGACCTCTGGGGAAGCCATTCCCGTCCCCGGAGACCGCGATTTTTTCGGTCAGCACCAAGAATAACGACCTCTGGCCGGAATACGCGCAGTCCCTGTGGGGTCTATTTTGGTAACTGTTGACAGCTACTAATTGTTTCAAATTTCTGAGATTGCACAGACGAGCCTGAAGTCCGCGATTCGCGGACGTCCTGGTTCGGAACCAGCCAGAGGTCGTTATTTTTGGTGCTGACCAAAACAATCGCGGCCTCCGGGGATGAGAACGTAGGGAACCCTGAAACAAAGTGTCTTCTTATTGGTTCTCGTGAAGAACAGTGAAAAGCGTCTCTGATGATCTCTGATTGGTGCATTCATGTTAGCACGAGGAGTGAACAGGCGCCGTATGGTTCAAATAGCCAGTTTTTTGGCTATAAGAACCCTACGGCGCAATTTCTCCTGCATAGAGTTTCCCAGAGCCTCGAGTCATGCGCAGACATAAGAACAGAGCTCTGGTGACGAGAATGATCGGCAACTCGCACGCCTGTTGGCGCATGCTCTGTTGACAATAGTCACAAAGGAGTCTTGGATACTAGAACGAATCCGGATACGTGTGGACCGTGTGGAATTCGATTTGAATACGTTACGCGTGGACGTGGAATTTTTTTAATCCGCAAAGAAAGAATTAACGGATTAAAAATATCCTTATACGTGTGGACGGGGGCCTAATTTTCATGTCGTGTTTTGAAGTGAGTCACTCGTTCGTAGTAGAGCCGGGACTTTTCAACTGATTTCCGTAAACACAAAGACATTCCATGCAGCTGGTTTAATGCGAGGGAAAACGTCTTTGCTCCTGATTGGCTGAGAATTTTGCGTGAATTTTCTAACCCCATCACCAAGCTAATTTCTAACTAATGAACGCGATAGGAATTTTTGACAATGGTCTTTCAATTAATCGTATTCGCCCTTGTCACACGGCGGCCATATTGTCCCGGGAGACCAAAAAAGCTTTGTTTTACCACGCCAAGCCTCACCCCCATGGTTTACACTGCGAGGCTTGGCGTGGTAAAACAAAGCTCTTTTCGTCTCCCGGGACAATGTGGCCGCCGTGTGACAAGGGCGAATTCTGTCCTTGGCTCGATTGACCAGCCATTTTTTTGCGCCCGCGTTCCTTCACGCACACCACGGCTGGATCACTGGTCCAGCGAATTGTATTTTCCACCAATCAGAGAGTCGCCTGCCTGCCAAGTACAAAATACAGTGATCCAGCCGTTCGTTGGGGGGAGGATGTTAATCTGACTCCCAAAACAGCTAGAAATCGAGCCTAATTCTATCCTGGATACAATATAAACGACTCCTTCAAGAAATCAGTTATTATTTTTAGGCGTTCAGTACGGTAATCAATTAATTTATCATGATAAATTACTTTTATTTCTAAATCAAATAGAGCACAGAAAGGCTCTGCGGCTAAGAACGTTCTTGGCGCCACCCAACTACTTGTAATTTCCGGAAACTGTGGCATCAGTCACTGACCCAGAGAAATATTTCATTTAAATTTTTTAGGGTAATTTAGAATTGGATTGCTAAGGGTGCCTTTTTGGGATATTTGAAATTTGAATGAAACGTTTCAAATACCAATGTCTTCAAACTCGTTTGCATGAAACAGTTGAAAAATAGATATATTTTTGTTACTCGTTTAAATTTTCCAAATTTGCACCCTTGCTATTATTAATTTATTTACCACTCGAGACAGCATTTAGAGACTCAATCCTTGAAATCTTAACTTATTTATAGGTAGTATTTATTAACATTCGTACACACTTGAGTTTTAGTGCAACAACCTTTTTCTGATTGGATGGGTCCACAGTTCTCTTAGTACTGCATTGGTGACAAAAAAAGGCCGTGGGTGGAGGCCATTGGTTGTAAACGCGTATAGGGAAATCTTTGTTTACGTTTTTTGCCTCATTTCACGCAAGACTATTGTTTTCTAATCAGGCAGCCGAGAATAAAATACATTTACTGAGTATTGAAAGTGCATTGCTTAATGAGCTATCTCTGATAATTCCAGATAGAGCGGTTTTCAAGTGAGTGTCGGAAAACCAAAACCAAAGTAATTACTTTGGCCAATCAAAAAGGACGGAGACAATCCAGTGAACCAATCAAAACTCGAAGTAATTACATGTAGCCGACACAAAGCGCGGGAAAATGTGCGCGCGCGAGCCACGTTTGGTTTTGGTTTCTTTTCTGATTGGTTGAAAAAGTGGCGCGTGCACTTTGAACCAATCACTGAGTGAAGTAATGCAAAACCAAAGCAATTCGCTAATTACCTTCGACACTCAAAACCCCTCTATTTAACAAAGTTTAACGAGTTTTTTTACCTTTTGAAGTGGATTTGTAAATAGCTTCATCCTTTTTGTGAGGAAACTCGTATGTTCATGAAAGAAAATTTAAACAATCACATCAGCGAAGATTCTCTTACCGCGTGCATGCACCGGACTTTCAAACAATGTGAACACGCATTAAAAAAGAGTTATGTAATGACGTTCCTTCTTTTAAGGAAAATTATCGATTGGTCTAGACTTTCTTCCATTTAAAGGAAACTATCTATTGGTACATTCAAACACGAAGAAGCACACTTAAAAGGCGTGGTGCCATAGGCACACGCGAATGATTGGTCAATCAAGCGTGGTCGCATACAGAGCTCTGTGATATTCATGCAATGGCAATGTGTCCGTAATTTGTTATGAGATATTATCTGTTCTTTTTTTTTTTTTAATTCTCGTCCCTATTTCTCGTGCTAGAATTATCTTTTAGGGGATCCGTCTGTATGTTGAGTCCCATCTTGGATAATCAGTCGTGCTTGGGTGAATCGAACAAGAGATGAGCGTGATGCAACCCGTTTAATAGTGCGTCTTCGTGTTTAAAGATAGCGAAGATATCATTGACGTCAGCTGTTCTGTGGTATCACAATGTTCAACCAGAGCCTTATGGGCTGCCAAAATAAAGACATCTTTTGTTTTCGTAATGAGCACATTAAAAAACCAAAGACTTCTTGCAAGTATATCTTTCTTATTGGTTTCCCAGTTGTGGTAAATTGAGTCATCCTAAAAGAGTTTTTAATTACTTTTGCTTCCCAGCCCACTATATTTTTTTTGCGTTACTTAATGAAATAAGCCAACCTGTATCCCTAGTCCTTCCTGACTCCACCCCCCACCAGTGATGTAAAAATGGTGGTGCGCGACTCGATACACTGATTGGATATGATTACTATCGAATCATGTTGTAATTCGTAAATAATATCTGTTTAATATCAATAAAAATTGTCAAGAGTTTATTAGCTGCTTGTACGTAGTTAATGGTTGATCACTTGTTTCCTACCGCTATGTGGACCGGGTTCGATTCCCGAACTTGGCGTCACGTCCTCTTATTTGCTCCGAGAGTCTTTTCTCCGGGTACTCGGGTTTTCCCTTCTCCCCAAAAACCTTCCTGGGATTTGATATGAGTTGATTTTTGTACAGTGTCCGTAATTAGTGACCCAGGGCCAAGTTACAGTTTACACTCAACCCACTGACCCCTGGGAGTTAGACGTAACAGATTTTCTCAGTCTTGCGCCACGAATTTTACCGTCAGTGTGGGGTGCTTCATTACTCAATGGGTTAACAACCTTTATCTCCACTCAAAAACCATGTCCCCCTTTAATTAACCCCCGTTAACCCCTGGGAGATTTCACTCTGTCTAAAGCCAGACGATTATTTTCTTTTTTTTATTTTTTATTTTTTATTTTTTAATTCCTTAAATAACAACATTTACTTACAACGGAATACAATACATTACATAACATACATGTATTCAGTAAGCTATAAACAAAAAAGAAAAAAAGTCATTACTACGATTTAAATTATTAATCTATTCCGTGCGTGCATGGCTTCCTTTTAAAATCGTTTATATTAAACATGTTTTAATTTAATTTAATTTAATTTAATTTATTTAGCTTTCTCTGGAGTGGAAGGGGGGACAAAATTAAGCGAGATGTTATGATCAGTGATTATAAAAATGGAGGTTTAAGGATGATCGACATTAAATCTTTTAATAAAGCGCTCAAATCAACATAGGTCAAAAAATATTTGGACAACGATAATAATGGTAGATGGAAATTGTTCTTTGATTCTGAATTACACGATTTTGGCGGGGCTGTTATCTTTAAGGGTAACCTCAACAAAAATGATTTGGCAAAGTTCATACATATATTCTAAAAATCTGGTCAGAAATCAGTTATGACGATAACATAACTTCCACCGAAAATTTGCTCTCTTTACCTCTGTGGCAAAATTCACTTGTGAGAATTGGAAATAAACCTATTTACTAAAAATCATAGTCTTCCAAAGGAATACAAAACGTCAGGCATTTAATGAAAGACACAGATAACCTGCTATCTTTCACTGAATTTAAGGAATGCTTCGACGTCAAAACAAATTTTCTTTTTTATCACGGGGTGGTATCGTGCATAAGATTGTTAAGGAATGCCATAGAAGACAAAAATGAAAAAACCAGAAATTTCAGCACTTTTGTAGAAAACTTCATAAAAACTCCTAAACCCAATAGATTGGCTTACGAAAAGCTGATCAGCGCTAAACAGAGCAGCCCTAGGAAAAGCCAAGAGAAATGGTGTGTCGACTGCAGCCTTCAGTGCTCCAAAACAATTGACTGGGAGATGGCTTACAAACTCCCTTTCTGCAGCACTAAATCCACCAAATTAATTATTTTTCAGTTTAAACTACTTCATAGGCGTTTAGCGACAAATGATTCTGTAAATAAAATAGGCATTAGAGAAAACGATATTTGTACCTTTTGTAGAACGGAAAAGGAGTCTCTTTTTCATATATTTTGGTCGTGTAGCGAGACGTCTTGTTTTTGGCGGGGCTTTATAAAATGGTTGGCCGAAAACCAAATAAAACTAAACATCCAACATTTTCACTCCCGATATAGTAATTGGCCTGAGATCGGACACCCTATCTAACATAAAGCAATACTTTTACTTCCTTGTTGCCAGATATTACATATGGTCTGCAAAACAAAGGAAGTACTCCCAAAAATAGAAAGATTTCCTAGTTTTCTATCTTCTTTAGTACCTTTTAAATCTGAAACCTCAACAAGCCAGACTATTTTACTCGTCAATGGGGAGGGGTCAGGAGTCAATGGGGGAGGGGTCAGGAGTCAATGGGTAATTAAAATAAAAGTTCACTATAAATGAATTTCGCTGGAAGTCGTGCTAGTTACTCCTTAATACTGGTATTGCCCTGGTCATTGCCATGACAACGCAGTTTGGTATTTCGCTTAGGACAGGGCCCAAAACAAGAGCGGGTAGACGATATTACTTTTAGTGTTTTGTCACGGGCTCTTGGCGTATTGTGCAGCACGTGCGGGGTGCTTCTTTTCACTACCGGCGGCACGTTTAACGGTATTTACTGTCCTTTTGAAAGGAAACAATTTGCCAGATTGTTTGTGTGTGCTAGCCTATGACAGTTATGGAGCGAAATGTCCTTCCAAGGATACTCCGTCTAGCCTCAGTTGGCGTTCGTATGATTGCGCTCCTGGCTCTGACGAAAGGCCAGCACTCCCAATGGCAGGTTTGTATAATTGGGCCAATTGCCTAATCAACAGGTTTTTCTCAAAACAAGCTATGATTTGGATGCTATCCTATCAATAGTTCGCTAAGCTTGAGGTAACAGCTTCTTTTAAAACCTGTATTGCGTATTGCCGGTTGACGAAAGGATAACACCGCTTCCGGTCTGTTCATGGAGATTAGGTCCTGTCTGAACGGAGTTAATACCTCGATGAGTGACCATCTGAAAATACCA
>OX421446.1:13327696-13332696 GCA_949126865.1 Montipora capitata
CACACCTGAAATGATAAACATACAACGCATACACATTTATTTGAACCTTCCGACTTAATAAATAGTCAAGAGTTCAGACTTCAGACTTCAAGCGAAAGCGAACAGCGCAAAAACTCCCACGGAAAGTCATTCAAAGGTGTTCGACAGCTGAATATCAACACGCCACCAAGGATGCAAATTTCAGTGCACAAGAAAGCCTGGATGAACGAAGAAGGTATGTTTTATCTCTGCACTGTTTGTTCAGAGAAGAAACTTTTCATGCGAGCGACAAACACGATTCTTGGAATATTCGAAACAAGGTTCGAACGATTGTATTGTTGTCACGGGTATCACGTTACTGAACACGTGCTCTTAAGGACGTATGCAAATTTCCGTGTGTTTGCTTTTCTCTTGAAGACGTTTAGTGTTCTAAAGGTCTCTAAAAGAACTATTCTTTTTTAATAGACAACTAGTGTCCTTTTCTTGTGTTGTTTAAATTGCAAGTTCTTCTCAAATTGTGATCTTAAGATTTTGTTGCGCGAAAATACTTGGCTATAAGACGCACCCCAATTTTAGCACTAACTTGCCACCCAAAGACAGATTTTTCTTGAAAAAACCGTGCGCCTTATAACCGATTAACTACGGTATTTTTTAAAATTATGTCTCTGTTTTGGGATTTGGTTAGATCCCTTCTCTCTTCCTCTAATTCAAGGTAGCGCTAGCATTTAAGGAAAAACAATGCCTTTTGTCCAATTTTCAAAACTTAACATTGTAAGTGCAAAGTTCTCCCTTAGACTTGCATCAAACCAGGTGTGAAGTTTACTTTGAAATGGCATGTACTTAATGATTTAAAGCCCACCGCACATGGTTAGGAAAGAGCTGGGCAAACTGCCTTGCGACGCGGTTTGCTCAGCCGTTTCCTCATGTGTGCGGGAAAATTTTGGTGAGAAATTCACCTCGCAAGGCCGTGAGGATAAAATCAAACATGTTTGATATTTTTGGCTTCGCGAGGCAAATTCCTCACTGTGTGCGGTCATCGTGAGAATTGAGCTGAGCTTGGTCAATCAAGCATCCAATAAAATACATGGAATTCTCACGTGGCATCAGTGGTGTTGAAGTTTCTTCCTCCGATGCCATCTTTAACCACTGAAGTCACACCAAAATTTTCCTGCAAATGTGGAGAAACGGCTGAGCAAACCGCCTTGCGAGGCAGTATGCTCAGCTCTTTCCTCACTGTGTGCGGCTGGCTTAAACGTCAAGGATATACACTGAATGAATGTTAATACAAAGAAAAATAGATCTGTCTAATTCCTTGTTTCCTGGCCCAAGGAAAGTCAGTCAAAAGGTAGATAATAATATATTGTTATTATTATTTGTTTAGCAATGTATCTATCATTTTTACTCAAGGAAACTGTTACAGCCCCTCATCTTCAGAAGTTTGTTTCTTCTCAGATGTGGTTTACCAGAGCTAGACAAACTTTTTAATGAGATCATTCATCTCTCCTCTGGTATGCTGATGGCACCTGAGACAATCAATTAAATGGAACCTCTATTTCGGTTTACACCTCATAAACTATGGTATTTACCCGTGTATAAGTCGCACCCCTCCGCCCCTGATTTGTGAGGGCAAAAGCATAGTTTTCTTAAATACCCGTTTATAAGTCGATCTGTTCTTGGGGCAAAATACCGGTTTCTTTAATATATTCGTTTTGCAAGAAACTGTTTTCTTGCAAAACTAATCTTGCACTTTTGAGACTTTCAGGTACAATGAACACATGAAAAATCGCCAGTAAGTCACAAAATGACGTTTATGGCAATTCATCAAGATATTAGAAGAGTTCAGTATTTGTATAAGAAGGCATTTTACCTTTGATTTGGTGAGATGCAATAATAAATCCAAGAAACCTTTTTAGTTGTTAAGGGGCCTGTTTAAAGTCCCTCAGAAGACAGGGAAAACAATAATAAATATTGACGATATGAAGTTACGCATTTGCTGTTTGTACTTGGTAACCAAGCAATAAACTTGGTCTAGTAGTACTGGTAACTAGTAACTATTTTATCAGTTGTTGCTATTGATGTTTTCACTTCAGCGCATATTTGTCTTTCCATAGGTTTGGGGGACACCAAGCATCATTTCTGGGGGAACCCACTGTGAATTTGTAGTTGCAAGTCAAGATGAGGTATAATGCTATAGCATGGAGCAGTTAATATTAAACAGTTTTCAATGAATTTTCTGTGCGGGGAGGTGTGTGAAAGAGAAGGAACTTTATTTATGTGTCTAGTCATTCTAGCGCTGGAGAACTAATTGGGGACACTGTCAACTGAAGTTGACAATTAACGCAAATCTTGTCAAGTGTTGGTTGTTGAGGAGAGGGGAAAAGCAGAGTACCTGAGAAAAGCCTCTCGGTGCAGAGTGGAGAACCAACAAACTCAACCCACATAATTATGATGCCGAGTCTGGAAATCGAACTCGGGCCACATTGGTGCTCTGCATCCTTCCCTAATATCTTGCTTTTGAAATACATGGTCAGCCAAGGCTCTGAACTTTTGCTAGGTACCAGGGGCCTGTTTCTTGAAAGTCCCGAAAAGCCATGTGTGAAACTGCCAACCACTTGTTTTGGAAAGCCAAATGAATCTTTTAACATGTGTTCAAACTGACTAAAAGAAACACGTCTGTGAAGTTTGATGACTTAAGTCCTCTCCATTCTTGAGATACAAAGGGAGTTGTGACACCCAAAAATGGCCCATAAAGTTTCAGGACTTTCGAGAAATGGGCCACAGATGAGATTAAATTCAAACTGAATCTGTACTGTCAACCATATTTAATTTCAGACACCTAGAAGCTGAACACCTTTTGAAACTTGCAATTTGCTAGAAGTTCTTTCACTTTAATTATACCAGATATTAGTGCAAGGATCATTTCTCTCTTTCGTTTGCAGGTGTAGAGTTAGTAATTGTTTAATTTTCAACTTCTGTTTGGCACCTTTTCTGCCTAGGAGTAGTCTGAGGCTGGTGTTGTGGTATGACCTGTACCTCCCACCTCTTTTATTGCATGTGGGCTGAGTTTAGGGAATCTTAACTTGACTGAAAGGTTTTTCTTCTAAATACTCTGGGTAGCCTCCCTCATCAAAATTGTCTCCCAGCTGATTGCATTTGGCTGTTGTGCATGTTGTATCTTGCATAAATTCATTGAAATAAAGATTACTTACAGTGTTAGTTTCCAATAAATCAAAACTCTTTGATGTCAATAGTCCAGCCCAAAGTGGGTAAATTAATCAGTAGTGAAAAGGCCTTTATCTCAGCCAAATTTTTTGAAGCAAGATTAAAACCAAATAATTTCTCGTAAAAACCATGGCAACAATGATTTGGTCTCACTCAACTGTGGAAGGGAACTAACCTCCTTTGAGGACTGTGCCAAGCTTTTTTGGCTCACTTTTGCAGAAACAGTAAAAACAAAATTCTGGAATTTTGACTACACCACCTCGAGGCCCACCTTCACAATAATAATAATATTTACTGATGATGGTCACAGCTTCCCAAATGTTCTTTCACTTACCATAAGGACGGTGCCTACTCTTGTCATTGCGCATACGTTCTGCGCATCTCGAGATACTCAGATTTCGTATGGGTGGTGGTCATTAATACAGGGATGTTTTTTGCACAGTTCAAAGCTATGCGGAAAAAGAAGAATGTAGCAGGTGCTCTTGGTATCCAAAGAGAAAACTGGAGTTAACCACGCATTTTTCAGAGATAATTACGTTTCAATTTGGAAAAATAAGGCGATACATTGCTTTGTATTTTAGAGCTTTTTGCAAATCTTGTTGATTAATTATTTTCGAAAAATGCACGATACCGGTAACCCCCAATGTTCTTTTTGGATTTCAATCAGAACACTTGTTAAGATCTGCTTTTCCTGTATATTCAGTAACTCGCGCAAAAATACCTTTGAATTAGTAGGCAACGTCCTTAACAAAGGTGATTTCTTGCTTGTTTACTCTATTTTGCTGCACAGTAGATATCTATCAAGCCAGCCAATTGGACACATGCTGAAACTGCATCTCTTCCATATGTGGCATGTACTGTATGGTCAGCACTTTTTAGTAGAGCAGGTCTGAATCCAAATAACTGTCACGATAAACAGTAAGTGAATGCTAATTAGGCTATCCATGTCATTCATTGCTTAAATGTCATTATAATTGCAGTTTTACAGAATCAGTCATCATGCTCTTTGTAATAATTTTTTCCCCTATATCTTCATTCCAATGTTTCCTGTGGGAAGTTATTTCAATCATGCCTTAAATATCAACAAGTTCATGTTCGTTCATTAGTCAAATTACCTTGGTGATCCTATCAAGAGGTTTTTTCAGGTCATAGAAAGACAGCTGACTTACAATAGCTTGAGATTTAAAAGGGAAATTGGGAAGTCGTCGCTGAGACTGAGTCAATTAGTTAAGTCTGGTTTGAGTTTTGGAGTATAAAATTATTCAAAATGAACTTAAAGGAAAACAAATTACACATCGGCTGTACACTAGGATGTGTGAAAGAAATCAGCATACTTTGTCTTTGATTGAATGTTCTGTAAACCCTTAATACATGTAATTATTATTGCCTTATTGTCTAAATTCAGTCCTTTTGTGACTTTGCCTATGGCACAGTTTCCTTTTTCTGGGCATTTTCATTATACAATTTCAGTGTTGGATTCAAGGTTGCTTTAATAGTGTTTTAGATCCCTTACAATCTTTTAAATTTTATGTCCTCTAGTGTCCTTGTTCTTGGAGGATCAGGAGGAGTTGGTAACTTTTCTATTCAGGTATAATTCATTTCTGTTGGTACTACTTCCTTTTATGTTGCAAATCATATGGTTTCATTTGTTTAGTAGCCTGAAAACGTTTGCCCCTGATGGCACCATTCGTGCATTAAATGCAATAATAATAATTATTTATTATTTAATAAATTCTTGCATTATTTTTGTTTGTCAATGATCGTTATATTATAGGGCAGTTATGGAATTGAATTAAAAA
>OX421446.1:13337696-13340196 GCA_949126865.1 Montipora capitata
AAAAGCACTCGATAAAATATATTTCGTTTTAAGAATTGCTTTTCAAATGCAAGGACATTTTGTTTGCATGTTTTGCATTACATTCTCCTGCAATTTCTCTCATTCATAATCCACATTCACGATCTAACACGCGGGGCTTGATACGGTAGGTCGGGGCCTGATAGGGTTGGTCAGGGCTTCCTATTGATGATCTAATATGAGGGGCTTGATATTGTAGGTCAGACCATAGTTAATAGAGGGAAATGGTTGTGAAACCCGACAAATTTCTTTGATGTAGGTTTTTGTTCTCTTTTTTGGCCTTGACCGTGCACAAAACGCAATAGTTGTTTACTCCATACTGAGGAACTAGCCAATAGAAACGTGTTGGTTACGTAATTCATGCATAATGTATGAGCGCAAAACAAAAGATTGTGCATGGTCGTGGACTTTCCAACCTAAACGTTGGCATCTTTGTTTGCTCCTTTGATGTTTGCCGAGCTTCCAAACCAGTCCCCTCTATTAACTATGGTCAGACTTTGACATTGTTGATCTGATGTGATATCCATGCTTTATATCGCTTATCAGGGCCTGTTATTGTTGATCAGGGAGCATATTGACAATCTAATACGAGGGCCTTCAGGTCGGACTTTTACTTTGATGATCTATTTACAGGGGGTCTGGTAGGGTATGCCATATAGGAAGAGGGGGGGGGGGGGGGGGGCATAGTATTGTTGAGGTGTAGATTGCTTGATATATTGTGGGGCTTGACATCGTCGGAGTTTGATATTGAGGTCTCGATATAGTCGCTAACATTGCAAACAATGCTCCTTTGATGAAAGACTCGATTCGTGGAAAAAAAACTGTTCAAACTGCTGATGGTATGACGTGATTGGCTCAAAGATCCCGTTCAACTTTTTGAACCAATGAGAGGCCGCAATTTTACATTCCCACATGCCTTGACAACTTACTTCTAATTCCTCTTGTTTAAGGCTTAAGATTTGGTGTTCTTTTCTGGAGTACCTACTATCCCATTCAATTCTCTGGTGTGATTAAGAACTAACAATGAGTGATGTGCCGACTATCTTATACCCAAAAATGTGAATGAAATACTGGTACTTTATTTAATTTTCGACCTCTGCTCTTGCTTTTCTAGATTTCTTATTAGGTCACTCATATAGAAGCTCATTGCATTGGGTCGCCAAGCTAGAAACTGATTGCCTTTGATTTCCAAGTGTTAAGAATTTAATGAGACTGGTTGGAGCTAACTCGGAGCTACACGCCCTTTGTCTATTTACCATGTCATATCCAGTGCCACTCATATAATTAAATATTCTGAATATTGATTGAAGTACCTGCCCAAATTTCGTGACTGGCATACATGAAGGACCTGCCCAAATTTCGTGACTGGCATACATGAAGTACCTGCCCAAATTTCGTTTTATTGTTGATAATGAGATTGTACCTCTATGGCACAATTTGAAATGAGAAATTCTCATGATTTTGATGAGTGTTAGAGACTTGTGACATTCTTTGCAGGGTACACTAAGGGACAAGCAAATAAATTTAACACTTCTGCAATGTATGCCTCAAGAAAAGGACCGTTGATTTGGCTTAAGAACCCGGTCTCAAAAAAATCAGCGGTACTCTGTGATTTCAGGGCTTTATAACTAGCAAATATCAGCATATATTTTTATTCTTGGGATGGTAGTATTAGTATACTGTGTAGGCAAAGTGTACTGGCAACAAAAATCAGATCGCACTCCTGCCATTGCATCAAACTTCACTTTAAGAATAAATTTTTAAGTATCATCTTATACAGCGTCAAGGCTTCTTACCTCGCTTTAATCGATTTAATCTTACCTTGCTTTAATCGATTGAGGTTGGGTTTTAGTCACATATGACATGACAATGCAGTTCATTTGATTGAGATCGTTTTCCCAGGTAATGGTGTTAGAAAGAGCCCATAGTAGGGGTTCGCATGTAGCTTTTGCATTGAAACAATTTAAACAGTCCTTTATAAAGGCCGCGTTACATGTTACAGGGAGGATTGTGAAATACTTCTCTTGGTCGCATAACACTTCCTTTTTCGACAATGGAACCCATAAAGAATAAACATCGGCTTCTGAGAAGATGACTTCCGCAACATGGTTTTGCCAGAAAATTTCCTTGATGTAAATTAACAATACCTAGGGATTTGATGGAGACTGAACAAACGCTGGTAGACGTCCCTTAGAAGTGTAACCTTAAATCAGGATGTGTTTACTATTGCGCATTATTGCAAAATGAGTGACTGAATGCATACCTCTTACTAACCGAGTTCGAGGTCCGTACTGTAAGTCACGGCCCGAGTTTTTCCCGTTGATTTATGGCCCGCGCGCATAAATCAACGGGGGAAAAACGAGGATTCGTAACTTAAAGTACCGAACTAGAAAACGAAGTTAGTAAGATTTATTATATCTCGGAGGTTAATCCGGCAAGCGGGAAAGAAAACTAGCGGCCGACAGCGGGCCTTACTGTATAA
>OX421446.1:13347696-13372696 GCA_949126865.1 Montipora capitata
AACGTTCAATGCATGCCAATCAGACAACTTGTATTTCCTTTACTTCTGGAACTTTTGCTTCAATTGAACTAAGCCTTTTGGTTTGATATTTGCTTCTAAAATATAGCTTATTTCAATATTCGGCCATTTTTGAAAATTTTGCCTTTTGGTCCCTGTCGATTAGCCTCGACATCTGGATAGAGGTGATGTCACGACAAAATAACCCTAAACATGAATGCCAACACAGGCTAGGTCAGTAGGGTGCCTGCAATGTCTGCTCCGGCCAGATTGGAATATTACGACATCGACAGACTGGCAACGAAATGATTTCGAAGGGTTCTCCAACTAGCGTTAATGTCATCCAGCGTTTCGTGGCCTCGCCACGGAGTAAGATGTTAATCTAACCAGATTGCCGCTGTTTGTACGCGCCGACATTACCAACACGCTGCCTCGGCTATATAATATTTTATTGGCATTTTTAATAAGTGTCATGAGTCCCTTCAACCATTTATTGAGAGGATACCTTGCTATAATGTAGTAGAGATCTAAGGGGTCACCTTTCAAAGTGACAGCAAATTTTCTGCGCGAGTGAAGAACAAACTTATTGAAGCTAACAAATCCCCACATATCCCTAGGAAGCTGCGCAAAGAGGAATACAATCAGTTAGAAATAGACCTTCTCTCCAACACTATAGTTTCACCTAATATTACTTATGCATTATCTGTCTAAGCTGCGTCCGACTCTGATCTTACACCTGTGCAATGATTTTTGGACCGCTGTTTTTAAAAGGAAATATACGTCTAAGCCTGTCAATGTATACGATTACTTAGAGGGGCAAGACCGCAAAATTTTTGGGAAAGTTATAAACTCTGCAAGACATCCTGGTCCACTTTTAACTATAATACCTCGTGTCAAACCATTTACCTACCAACTTCGGAAAGAAACTTGTCATAAACCCAAGACTAATACCACGCGTTTTAAACACTCTTTTATTAATCGCTTAATTTTAAAATATGAATTAGCTTCGTAACGTATTAGTTAGATTCTTATCAAGTCATACTTGCTAGTAACAAAATATATGTACCTTTGTCTTTTGATGAAGAAAGGCCTTATTATTTCCTAAAGAGTTCGAAAGCAAGTGGGTGGGATAACTAACAGACGTATTGTAAAAAAGTCTTGAAATTTACCAAGATTAATGGTCATGTTTATTCTGCCGTCTTAAAGGCCCACCTTCAACCGACAGGCATTGCGTGCCTCGGAACAATTTTCATATATGAAAATTCCTTGAAGCAAAGTTAAAGCCTTTTTCCCGAGCCTTAAAGACAAACCCTTGAGAGCCTTGGCAAAGCCACGAAACACTAGTTTTAATGAGTGAAAGAATCCATTCTCCGAAAAATAACGTAAACTTGGCAAATTTACAGTTCATACGACCAGTGAACGTAAGTATACAACACTCGTGAATCTTCTATTATTTACTGGCTTTAACTAACCAGAACATTGTTCCTTCCGATCAAGTTGTAGTTTACTTTGACAATTGTGTACAACCGCAGGGCAGCCGTAACACATCACACCCGTATCACGGTTACATTTATACAAGACGTACCCGGTTGTCGCAATCGTAACACGTCATAACTATACAAGATGGCGGCGCGCGGGAAATTTAAAACAAAATTGTGATTCTGATAATTTGTTCAGTCTGGCTACGAAGGAAACGTTTTCAAAGAAGTTTGATCGTTAACATTTCCTGTGGTTTAAAATACAGGGGAACACTGTCTCAAACAAAAAAATAACAAGGTGCGGATGGAATCAACTCTCTCCAACACAAGCGCAAGCTCCTTCAGTATTTCTGTCACCACATCCACTGCACTTTATTGTCCTCATTCAGTTTGATTCTGCCACTAGCAAGCAGCTCCATGGCGCGTGGGTACGCCTTGTGCTCTGCGCATTTTACTCGCTCTTGTAGCGTTTCTACTGTATCTCCGTATAACACGGGAACCGCCTCTTGCGTTATTATTGCTCCAGCATCAACCTCTTCCTGTAAGGAAGACAAAGAGTTCGGGTTAAAAACATTCGGGAAGCTAGCAAGGCACGATGAAGCTAGGCGCTTTGGTCGAAGCAAATGGCATTCTGTTTGCGCAAAACACGACCAGAGAGTCCATATTGGACCATCCAACTTTCTCAGTGATGTTTCATACACATGGCAGCTAAGTTCACACGATATCACAAGAAAAGAAGAAATCAAAACAGCTGATCAAAACTTGGAAGCGTTTCAAAGACGAAGCGAACGGAGGGCAGAAAAAAGCGTCCAAGCCTTATCTGCTTTTGAAAAGCGGTGCGGAGTTCTTTTGGAAACCACAGCGAGACACGAAAGTCCTTTCAGGCAACACTTCATTTAAGAACTCCTCTGAGAAAATCATCCCTATTCAGAATTTACTTTGATATAAAGTCCTGGAACAATGCCACTTTACAATAACCAGTCAAGCCGAATTCAGAAGAACTAAAGTTTAACTGAAATTCCAATAAAAAGGTTCTTAAAATAGCGCAATGCATTTGGGACGATTTCCAGGAATAAATGAAGTAGGTGCTAGGCCCCAGCTAACTGAATTAGTACTGCTGATTTCCTAACTGTTTGTTTGCAATGATCCGTTTTACTGAGCCTTGGTTGAAGGGCAACCTCCAGTCCTGCGCTTCGAAAGACTGGGAAAAGTGCTCATACTGCTATAGTTTGATCCATGACCGAGCAACGAAGGCGTTCGATACCGGGTTGACGTCACAAATTACTTTGCATCGCTCTGTTCAAAGAACTATCGCTTTATGGCAATGCAAAGCAGTCTATGACGTCAACCTAGTATTAAACCCATTCTAATTCCTTGCGCGGTCGCAGTTCAAATTACAACCAGTTGATAAACTCATTAGGAGCCGTCTAAAACGGTGACTTTGAAGGTTAGAGAGAGTTTACCCAACCAAAGAATTCTAGTTAAACCAAGTGCAGAGAATTATTGAGTGGAAAGAGTTTTTTTCTATGTGACTGACACTTTAAGCTGTCTTACCGCGACAAAATGAACTGTGCAGCCTGTTATGCATACACCAGCTTCCAGGACCATTTTATGCGCGTGCATACCCTTGAAGGAAGGCAAGAGGGAAGGATGGATGTTGAGAAGGCGGCCATGCCACTTGCGAACAAACTCTCCGGTCACGATTCTCATGAAGCCCGCCAAACATACCAGCTCGACATCAGCCTCTTCGAGCGCTGAGTGCATGGCCATGTCAAAATCCAAGCGGCTCTTGAAATCCTTGTGTTTAATTATCTGAAATGAAAAACAAAAAGGGATGTTTCTGCGAGCACACACTCGGCAGAATGCCTTAGAAATAAAACACGCCATTGTTTGATTATGTTGATAACGTACTCACCGTGGCCCTTTCGTGTCAAGCACCAACGAATGAGATGCGGCGAGCGTGGTAAAACAGTCTAAATGTTTGATTCAGGTTTGCTTGACGTCCCATTGGGCAAGTACGATTAAAAGGGAGACGACTGTTTCAGCCCTTAATGGCACAATTTGAAATAAACACAGAGGCTCAGAGAAAAGTTTGCAGAATGAACAGTAAGAGTACAGGAACTCAAATTTCAAATAAATGTGTTCCAACTTCACAAATCGTTACAAGAGAACGTTGGAAGAGGTACTCCACTCCAGTGTTGAAAAATTCGGTTCCAGGTTAGCACCACAATTTAACCGAGCTCCATTGGGTTCGCCGCGTAAACAACGGCCCATTTTAGTTAGAGCGGTGCAGTTTTCCCAACAGATCCTTTCTTACTTTTCTCGATGAAGTAACTCCTGGGAAAAGGCATTAACAGACTCTTGTTTGCTGAAAGTGAATATTTAGGGAAAACAGGAGCTGGAGCATGCAAAATAAAAGTGGTCGCTAAATCTGCTTTTTCGGCATTTCGACCTGATTTGATGCCACTTAAAGTTGATGGTAAGGAGCTGGGGTTTTTGAGTTTACAAATTCCCTTAATTGGATGTAACGTACCTCGCGCATTTTCCCGCTCGTGCGCTTCGATCTTATTTTTGTCCACATCTGGGCATAAAATTGGTGTCCTAAAATCCCCAGCTTTGTTCCAAGGAAAAGAATTGCAAGTTACACGCTTCAAGGTCGTGTGCTTCTGGACGAACTAAATGGGAAAAAATGTTTCTGCCAATAGCTATGAACACCCAACCAACCCCACTAAAATAAAATGACTGATACCAAAAGATCATTTGCCTTGGCCATTTTCAAGCTAACAGACGACGTCTGAAAAAAAAAAAATTACCTTGGTAGGTATTCCAGCTGCCTCAGCGCGCTTCAATCCTTGGACGCCTGGCACATTTGAAACAACCAGAACAATCTTAGCGCAACTGTTTTGTCTCAGGCTCTGATCAATCAATGCTTGCAAGTTTGTTCCCGAGCCAGAAATGAGAACACCAACTTTCATCTCGTGAGCGTTCTCTTCTCCTTCTGTTAGTCCATTGCTTAGCTTTGCTCTTTTAACAGGGCCATCAACAACTCCGCTTACAACATGACGACTCTTGATGTCTGATTTGCTTGCCGACTCGCAAAGCACTTTCTCAAGACTGTTAATGATTACTCTTTTGCTGTTGTCTACGCATCGAGTAACCTTGCCGATAATCCAAGCTTGCTCTTCCTGTTCATGCAAATGATGCAACACCGACGACGATACATCTTCTTCTACAATGACTACAGCGCCTATACCGCAGTTAAAAGTTTTTGCCATCTCTTGCACGGCAACATTGCCTTGACCAAAAATCCAACCAAATACGTGGGGCATTGTCCATGTGCTGGCATCCACTGTCACTCCAACTCCAGACGGGAGGACACGGGGAATATTTTCAATGAGGCCTCCCCCTGAAAATACAAAAATGGGTTTAATACACTCTTGATATTCAACCCTGTGTGGCTTTGCCCGTTGTCCAAGGAAACGTTTCGTTCTTTCCTCGAGTACCTTTTCCCTCCAATTTTTTGTGTTTACCCTATTATTCCATTTCCCACAAAATTAATTACCTTTAATTAGGATTTTCCATGCTAAAAAAATAATGCTCTTTTTCCAAGCTCACTCTTCACGGATAACTATACATCTCACAACATATACACTTTGACAATCCATATCTCACAATTTGGGAACCCAATTCTTGATTTTAAAGAAAGGACGATTATTGCAGTGAACAGCTTGTTTGCTGATTGGAGTAAAAGACACAAATCTGCTAGCGCAGCGGTCTATATGCCTTTGTGACAATCATATCACCGTGAAGTTGGTAACTGGTGGGCGATATTATAATAAAACAATACAATTGGCTTTATTGTGCTTAGCTAATATAATTTAAATGAGTAGACTGAAAAAGGACTTGTAAAAAGGCTCGACTGGCAGAGCAGTGCACCGGTATCACAGAAGTTAGAGTTTGAATCTCGTGCAAGCCTGATTTTCTCAGGCATTCCTTTCGTTACTGCTTGAGTAACGTTTATAACTTGATGATGATGAAGATGAGCGCGTAGCTATTTTTTATTTGATGATACTTTTTTCAGTGCTGCCTTTTGCATCTGGCGTGACTTTTTATATCTGGAGCGATTTTTTTGTATGGCGTGTCTTATATGCCGGCTCCTAAAGTCGCACCATTCCTGCTGGCATAAGGGCTTATTTACATGGAGGTGGGGTAACCCGGGTGGGTGGGGCAACCCGCCTAGGTGGGGTTGAAAAATAGCTCGCGTTTACATGCAATCTCGGGTGAAGGACGCATTTTGACGGTTAATGCTCTTTTACTCTGACTAGCTTCCCTTGTTTCAACTTTTCAGTGATGTGGCTTCTTGTTATCCCTTCTAATGCTGCAATGCCTCCGTCAAAGGCAGTATATCGTGACACGAGCCGACCCTGAGTGGGCAGGTAACGCTATCTTCAAGCCTTTACATGGCAAAATGCGACTGCGGCTGGGTGGGTTACGGGTTACGATTACGGGTCTGGGAGAACGGGAAATCCGCCTGGGCGGGTTACCTCACCTATCATGTAAATGCAGGCTGAAAAAATAAGAGTTTATATGGACAGGCGGGTTACCCCACCTCCATGTAAGCAGGCTCTAATAGACACGCGCCAGATGTAAAAAGTTACGCCATATAAAAAGAGTCGCGCCAGTATCATGAAATAAAAATAGATACGCGCTCGTGTGTGTCACCAACAGGGCTCCACACACGCGTGGACAACTTGGCACTCGTTTTGTGCAAATACATTTATCTTCCTCCATCATTTCAACCGTTTCTACAAAGCTGTTTGACATGTCAGTCTGGACTTCTAAATAGGTGTTGTTTCTCCAAAAATATGCAACTTGTTCCCCTCAAAAAGTCAAAAATTTGTTTTTACCCTGACACGCACATGATATCAGAAACAGATTTAATGTGTTGTGACTCCAGAGGGTGAAAAGGCAGGTAATCTGAAAAAAATATCCTTAACAAAAAGGAAATCTTCAAAATAAACGAACTGACCCGTTATATGCGCGAACGCCTTGATCTTTCCATCTTTCATCAGAGGCAGCACCGACTTGCAGTAAATTCTGGTAGGAGTGAGTAGAGCTTCACCAAGTTTAGTAATAAACTGTAGCCCTTCAGTTGTGGTGAATGGACAAGATGAGCTATAATCTAATCCAAAAGCATCAATAATTCGCCTTACTAAACTGAAGCCATTGCTGTGAATGCCAGAAGATGCTAAGCCAATCACAACATCATCCGGCCTAATACTCTCTGTTCGCGGAAGAACATGGTCTCGCTCGACTGCACCAACTGCAAATCCAGCTAAGTCATATTCACCTGATGAATACATCCCTGGCATTTCTGCTGTCTCACCTGCAATTAATAAAGTAATGAAGATGAAAATACAGATAATACCTGATAACAATGATATGCTAATTGCTTTTTTCCTGACAATAGACAACTGAAAAGGAAACCACGGCAACACAACCTCCGTCGAATGCTCTACCAACTGAGCAAAAAGAATTTATGGTGATCTTAAGGTTTGATTTCGATTTCAGTCATCCCTTCTCCCGTTGCTAAGCAACTTGCATTATCATATTTACCGAGGGCATATTGCAACATCAGCTATCAATATTTGCACAGCTGGTAACAACCTAACTAACAGTATTGTAAACAAGCTTTAACCCAATGACTCCTGGGAGTGAGGCAAGAGATTTTACTCTGTCTAACGTGAGACGATTAGGAGTTTATTCGTCAACTGAGAGAATCCTAGGGCACCTGAAGAGTAAGTGGGTTAACCAGTCAAAAACTCATTGATTCCTGGGAGTGAGACTTAACAGATTTTACTCTGCCTATTACGCTAGCCAATTTTAGTCATCAAACTGGGGTTGAGGGGGGGTGGGGAAGGGGGGTGTTCTTGGGCTGTCTGAGGAGTGAATGGGTTACATGTAATGGGCCATTTCCGAGTTCATGTCTGCCTCCTTTTCAAAGCGAGTCTAAGTGCGAAGTTTTTGTGATGGTAATTAGTTCTACTTTACATATGAATGAAAACTAATTTTCACAACAAAAACTTCGCACTTAGACTCGCTTTGAAGAGGAGGCAGACATGAACTCGGAAATGGCCTATTCAAATTCTCACGCTTTCATTGCAATGACCAAGGTATGAGACTGATGCAGGAAATCTGTTCACATGAAAATCATTTTCCCCTCATCATCTTACTTAGCATGCCAGTTCCAGTCTAATAACAGGGCAACCTTGTTCCCAGGCTCTCAGAGAGAGCCTGGGAACGAGGTTGATGGCAAGGACATGAACAAGGTCTACTGGCCCTGACTAAAAACCCACTTGCAGTTTAATTTACCATCTCATTATTTTGACCAAAAAGAGGTTATTAAATGTACCGTACTTAAAGTGGTACTATGATCAAATTTTTACCCCTTGATTTTTTTGAGTGTCTCACATAGAATTCCATGAAAGAACAAAAATGCCATTTACCGTTTGCAAATATCTTCATTAGTTCCGGAGATATTTAAGTTTGAAAAATGGGTAAAATATGCAAATGAGATGGCTGATGACGTCATATACTCAACCCAATATTATATTGAGTATATAAATAGAGCTACCTTGGCCAATTTGCAGCGCAGACCATTGAAACTTGGTAGTCTAATAGTTCTACAGGAAACACACCTATGGCTATAAAAAAATTATGTTCCCATGGCAACTCACTCTTTTCCAGTCCCCACCCACTTGATTTCAATTATGTTAGTGATCTTCAGCTTGAAAAATGTTAAACAAGGCCACAAGCTCGAGCTAACATATTTACATGATAGCTGGATCATGCATATGAAGTGCTGTTAGCAAATATCAAAATGGAACGCCAAAGGTGGCCAGAAAAGCTTTTAATATGGGGGAGGTCTGGAACCCAGTATGATGCCATGGTAACAGAACCGTTAAGCTCATATTGTGGAGAACATTTAGTAGAATCTTACTGCAAAAAATAAAAAAATTCTGATACAAATTGGCTGAGATATCTCTTTTCATCATATTTGAACAAAATTTGGTTAAGTGTATGACGTAATCACTTGGCTAATTTGCATAGTTTAAAAACTCGAATATCTCTGGAATGAAAAGAGATACTTGAAAAAAGTAAACAGGATTTTTCTTGTCACGCAGACTACTTGTTTATGTTTCAAAATGGCTTAGATAGGAAAGATGCGATTTTCGTCATAGTACCACTTTAAGACTACAACATATAAATTATGTGAATCAAATGAGGGTAGAATTAAAATCCCTTTATGAAAAAATGATCGGTGACATTTTGCTTATTTCTACATTCTTGTGGTCTTTGAAAGGTTTTCAGATGTGAATGAATGATCCATGTTTGTTGGGAATGGCATGGTTGGGGGCCAAGCTACAATGTACACCTGCAGTCTTTCGTTCTTCCAACTTATACTCAAAAAGGCCAGGGTAAAGCATATATAGCTGAATTCTATCACCTTTAATAATCATAAATCATCTGGCAAACTAATTAGGTTAACCTTTTTCTCCCTAAAAAGGTTCCATACTGCAAATTAAGATTGTCTGGCTTTAGCCAGAGTGAGATCTGTGTCACTTGCAAGCGTGAAATGTTTAATTCCCTACCTCCCAAAAGAGCACATCCAGCAATTAAACATCCTTGAGTTATGCCACTGATGACCTCCTTAGCCTTGCCTATGTCAAGTTTACTGGTAGAAAAGTAGTCTAAGAAGTACAGAGGCTCAGCACCATGAGCAAGGATATCATTCACACACATTGCAACCAAATCAATACCCACTGAGTGATGCATACCCACTGAATGAGCCACCTGAAATATGGGTAACAACACAGTGAATATCCTGGGACAATTTCCCATCGAATGAGAGGGTATATGTACCCTACACTTTGCCCAACCATGTCTGTGCCACAAGTCACATATAAGGCAAGTCACATCAAAAATAATTTATTATTCTGCCAAAGTCTGATAACCAACTAACCTTAAGTTTAGTCCCCACTCCATCTGTGCCACTGACAAGCAAAGGGTCTGAGTAACCAGCTGCCTTTAGATCAAAGAACCCTCCAAATCCACCCAGATCTGCTTTGCAGCCTGTACGGCAAGTAGATGCAGCTAATGGCTTGAGAGCATTCACCAATGATATGCCAGCATTGATATCCACTCCAGCATCTGAATATGTCAAACCTTTCGTCCTGTTGGGAAATTGACACTAAACTATTTTTTTTTGCAGCTTACAAATGTAACTCCCCTTATGCGACAAATATATGGGGTATGTTACCTGCCCCACCACACACCCTTATTCAAAATGTCTCAATGTTCTTTCATCTCTAATAAGTATTTTAAGTTGTCACAACAAATGCCTCAACAAGAATTTTCCACGCCGTAAAACACACGAAATATACATTTCCACAAGAGAACCCATATTGAAGTCATTTTCACAAAAGTTACATCAAAAACCCTTTTTTTTTTTCAAACCTCTTACTCTCAAAGTTCACGTTATACAATGTAAACACTTAAGCAGCTGAAACGTACATCAGTTTTGTCACTGTGTTCTCTTCACTTGGAGCCTGATACACTTGAACTTAAGGGACAAATTTTGATGGATTTAAGCTTAAGTACTGAAGGAAATCGACCAACAACGCAAGTTTATCAAAACATTTCTCCTTGACATCAACTTCACGGGCATACAGTGTATTTGTGGTTTAAATGTCCCCCCCCCCCCTTCCTGGATAGGATACCAGTCCATCATGCCATCATGGGGTTACCCCTTGAGGTACATGTACATTGCTGGTACCCATTATTTTATACTTCTTGTTGTCCAAGGAAACAAAATGGCGACAGAACCAGCCCTCAAACCAGCAATCCTGAGGTTGGAAATCCTCTTATTGAAAAAAAAAAAAAAGAAAAAATGCCAGTCTTGTGACCATAAAATTTTTGTCATCTGCAGTCTTAATTTTTTTGGCAGTCTCCTGAATATGCCTTCAAAACAAAGTTTTAATTGCAAAATTTTTAGTCAAAATAAAGCAAAAATAATCTTTAATGATGCAGATTACAGGATATATGATATTTTGAAAGATTGAACCATATCATCTGCTTTGCTTTAGCATGTTACTTCTTTATGACCATGCACTTAGGCCTGGCTCAAACGGAACACTTATGCCATGTTGAACTTAAATGAATTTGACCAGTCAGTGGCATGACAAAAGCATGGGAGTGGTTTCAACGTTGAATTTAAGTCAGTCGCACCAAATTCAAAACAAAAGAAAACGCTTAAAAAACCTTCCATCCAGCGGTCAGCTAAAGCATGCACTGTAGAATGATCTTCACAATTTATGAATTGAGCTCAGCACTGCAATAGCAAAAGTGTTTGAAACCATGCTGCACATACCAGTGCCATGCAGCATGATAGACCCTGTTGAACGTGATTGCCATGTCAAACTAAATTCACGTTGCCACACTGAATGGCTTCAAATGTCGTACTACCGCTGTGGAAGCATCAAATTCAATTCTGGAATTTAGTTGACTTGGCAGTAGCCTTAAGTAATCTGACTTGTTTCTGACATTTTTTTTCTAAATTTTAAAGCTTTCTTGGAACAGCTAGAGGGTCTTGATGTTGAAGTTAATAATTAGCTCTTATTAACCGAACAGGAGGTCTGTATGGGAGAATCTTGACCGAGGTCGTGAGTACAAACCAAACGTAGTGAGGTCTGTACACACGACCAAGGTCAAGATTCTCCCATACAAACTGACTAAGCTCGGTTAATAAGATGTTTATTATATGGCAAACAAGAACAATTTAATTCGTTTAATGTAACTGGTTTGTACTAACTGACATTTTGCTTGCGAACGACGATGAGTGGCGATGAGCTGAACTTAATTCTGTCAAAGTTTGCTCGTCATCCTCTCTTTTGTCATCATGCTGTTTGGCACTTCCATAAATAAATATTGGTAGAAGAAAATACTCAATATTTTTGCATTTTAGTTTGCATCTTTTCACCGCAAAACATTACCAGTCTAGATGCCGGTCTAGATTGGAAAATCTAGACCACGGTCAATATAGATTTTAGCCAATCAAATTCGTCAATTTGGTAGTTCCCAGTCCTTGTGAGACAAAGCCATATAATAATGGAAGATATAATATCGAATCCAAAGATTCTTTTGGAGAAAGTCTAGAAAACACACTAGTCTTTTAAAGTTAAAACAAATAGGTCCGCTTAAACAAAATTCTCCTGGAATTTCTGCCTATGATCTAATCATTATGAACATACCTACAAGACTTGGACGCGATGTCACTTCTGTACTGGATGCCATCAAAGCAAATTTTTTTTATACTATCATAGGCAGTTTTCTGAGCATCTTCTATTCTCTGAGCCACACCCACAACTGCCAGTACTCTTCCACCAGAGGTCATCACTGTCTCAGTGTGTCCTGTCATTGTTAGGGTTGTTCCAGCATGAAACACCATCACGTTGTCTTCACTCTACAAAAACAGATTATTTCAAACCACTATCAGTTCACCGTTTCTTTTTAATGTGAGCATCAATGTTTTCAATATCACATGAACAACAATAACAAATAAAATCATAAGCATAGAAAACAGTGGCTTCTAGAGACACCCAAGTTTGAAAAGAAAGAAATTATAGCGTCACAGTACTAGACGTGTAAAGGTAAACAACTGAATGAAACGCCCGGCCTACGGCCTGAAGTGAAAACCCTGCCTTTAGGGGTGAATGGAATAAAGAACTCAAAAAAAAAAAAAAAGGTTTTCCTTGATGCCATACTGTATTAGCCTCAAAAACTAAAGAAGTTTAAAAACCGAAAGTACCACAAACCTCCAAGTACTTTAATCCATGAATGACACATCCTTTCTTCACTGCACCTGGATAGCCACCACTTGCGGCAACCACACCAACGGCACATCTGTCGGTGTGCCACAAGGGAAGCGACAGACTAAGGTCACCATTGACACACTCCATTAAGGTTGCGTAAAGATCGCTCTTTAAAAGAGGCAAAATGACTTGTGCCTCTGAAAATCAAATTCATTTAAAACTCAAATTTCAAGGGTGTCCAACTCAAATGAAAACAGTTATTACATGTACATGACCTTGGTGTGATTGTTAACTTTATCACACCTACAAAGTCTTGTTCAAATCTTTAAATTTCTGTTTATGTACACCATAGTAACGCTAAATAATTCATTGACCACTGAGAGTGCCACTTAATAGACTTTACTCTGTCTAATGCCAGACAATTTTACTCCTCAATGGGGTGTGTCCGGGGCGGTGTCCTAGGGCGTTTGACGTGTGAATGGGTTAAAGACTGGTCAACACAAGCACAAGTGCAAGCACAAACATAAGTAGCTTATGAAACACACATATTAAGTAGCTAGTGGAAACGAACGTCGACACAAGCATCAAAATCAACCACGACATCCGCAATTTTGTTCAAATGCTCAAACGCGGGGAAGCTGGAATGAGTGCTTTAATTGGTCAGACATAGCAAATTACTTCTGCTTGTGCAACGTTTCATTTTCACACAGCGCAAACGAATGCATGCATAAGAACAAGCACAAGGAAAAGGAATTTTGATCCTTGTGCGTGAGTCAACTGCGTTTTCACGGTGAAATAAGCGCTCTTGTGCGTTTGTGTTGCTAGTGAAAACCAGCCTCAACAGAACATGCCCCTTAAGTAGAAGATTTTATTCTATGGATACAGAAGCTTATGTCCTTGAAACGTTTTAACTCTGGTTCACAGCTGGGGTTTTATGCATTTTCCACACATGAAGCTTCAATCTTATTTTTGTCCATATTTTGGGCATAAAATTGGTGTCCTAAAATCTCCAGCTTTGTTCCAAGGAAAAGAGTTGCAAGTTACACGCTTCCTGGTCATATGCTTCTGATGGATATTGATGAAATACTGGAGTTTTTCTTGTTCCTAAAATTGGTGAGGATATTGATGTTGTCATAGTTACAGACGTGTCAGCCATTAATATTAGCGCATCTTGTTCCACACAAAGTTTGTGCAGCCATTGGTGTCATTATAATCAGATTGAGACAGAACATTACATGACTACATTGCATGTACAGGGATTTCAATAAGTCTTTTAGTAAAGCTGGTTTTCTGAAGCTGTGGCAATAAAGGTGCCGTTAAGACCGCTTTTCCCTAGGGGGGTCTGGGAGAATGCTCTCCCAAAAAATGTTGAAATCTAGGAGCTCAGAAATGGCATTTCCAGCAATCTGCACATCGACATCAGTCACAAATATTTATTAATGCGTAGCTGCAAAAGGCCCAGTTAGAGGATAATTTTTTCTAGAATGATTTGAATGATTTGGAGATGTGTGGCGTTAGCTATTCTGACATTAAACATACCGGTAGTAAATTTAATCAAACAAATGAAAATTTAATGTTTTTTTTATGGTTTGCCTTCCTTTTTTGTTGATCTCATTGTACCATGTTTATTTCTTGCATCCCTGGCTACTTCCATGGTGCCTTGTTTATCATTAAATTAATAAACTTTCCAGATTCAAGAATGAACAATACAAGCTTTCTAACAGAGACAATCTGTACAAACACCAACAATACAAATGTTGCTGCCGCATTTTCATGAATATTTTGTTCACCTTTGTTTTTAGAATTACTTTCTGTCACGCTTATATGTCGTTTCTGTTAGTTTTTCCCTGCATAATTTTGCCTTTGTTTAGTTCATTAGTATAAAATTCACCGCTTTGCTTAAAATTCATTCTCATTTTTTTTTAAAATGTACTTCGGAGAGTCTACGTTGTCTTGTTGAAGTTTTATCGTCCCTTGCTTTTTTTTTTTTTTTTTTGTATTTTATTGTTTTTTTAACATTTCCATATTGGAGTTACAGCACTTACAAAACGAAGAAATTACAGCAATCACAAAAAAAAAAATATATATATACAGATTTGAGCTAACAAGTGGATGCTAACAACCACCCCCCGCCCCCCAAAAGTTCCCCCTACCTGATGCACCAACACACACACACACACACACACACCACCAATAGCGCTGTGTTAGAATATCGAGAAAGATATAAAAGCACGTTTCAATCTTCAACCCCTTCAAAACCACTCTTACCCCATTTGATAGAGTGAACTTGCCAATTATTGTTCCATTTAGCGATTTTGCTCTCTAATTGGTAGACAAATTTAATTCTTTGCAACAGAACGTAGAAAAGTGGTTTCAAATTGTTGGACCTACAATAATAAATGTACTGTTTTGCGATGTTTTGGATTTTAGTTTGTTCCGTTTTTAAAAGCCATGCAACATTTGAAAGTATTATTTCCACTCGTCGTTTGTAATTCTTTTGTCGATTTCTGTTCACTTAGCTCACTGCAGTAACGTATTTGTGTTTGTTTCTTTTAGCAACCGCTTTAAGTTAACGAACTTCGCAAATCAAATTTAAGTTAATCTGTGGATGTAACAAGCGTGTTGGAGGTTTGGCTTTTGGCCCTGACAACAAAATTATGTAATTACTGATTAATTGTTGATTAATTATTAATCAACTCACTAGTAATCTCCTCCTTAACTCCTCTCTATTCTAAATATAGCTGCTAAGAATATGGATGTTTACATGAGCCACATTGTTTGAACAATGTTTGAGCCATGAACTAAACAATGCGCAGGGTTTTCAATAGAAATTTTACGTTTATGGTTGCCAGAGAAGGGGCTAATCTAAGCCCTAATGGTAAAGAGTTCCATTTACCTACAATTATATTTAAAATAGCTATGTTTAAATTTAGTAGAGCTTGCAAAATTTGGCTTTTAATGAAAGTCATTGATATGTCTAAACCTGCAAGAGTCAGCATGGGAATAAAAATTCAGAAGCAAAGTCCAGTCCAAAATTATAATAGCCATTTAGAGCTTTGTACAGGAATGTTACACAAGAAAGATAGCATCTCTTTTCAAGTGACAGCATATTGAAACTTTTTAGGTGGTCTTCATAGCTATATTACTTCTCCGTTGAACACGATCCAGTTTATCAATATTTCTTGAAGTATAAGGTGACCAAACTGGTCACTGATCTATACCCCAGTTGCAACCTCACTAGCATGCAATACAGCAATTCAGGCGTCTCTTTTGTTTTTCATTAACAAAACTTTGTGATCCAGGGTTATGTTCTGTATGTGTCGCGTACCCAGTGCAGCGGACATGGGATGTTGTGCACTGGAGATCGGGAAGTGTCAACCACAGTATAGAACTCAACAGCACAAGTTGACTCAACAGCGTTTAATTTGAACACCAACTCGTCTGAATTATTGTACACATGCGGTGAAAACTAAAAGGGGAAATTACAATGCACGAGATCAAAAAAAAAAAGGGGCTAAGACTAATCACAAAAGAAACAAATTGAAAGCAAAACGAAAGCTACATATAATAGGCCGAAACTTACGTCTGATCCTGTTTAAAGGGCTAAAGAAACTCCAACGTTACGTAACTCCGAAAAAGATAAAACTGCTCTGAAAACTCCAGTGTTGCTCCGAAGATCTCCTAACTCCAACTCCACAAAAACTTAAGGGGCGTTCTCTGATAAGGGTACAATTCACGTGTACAGTTGTAAAACCAGTTAAAAAACACGGGAATGGCTAGTTATATAATTGATTCAAACTGTGAACAATAGTACATGAAGACAGGGGCGTAAAACTCGATAAATGAAACAGAACAGAAACGTATCTTATCCAAGTCAGAACAAAAGCTTAATTACGTAATCAAGTTCTCTTCGATTCAATGTTCATTGTTCATCACACTCCTCGCCCAAGGATTCTTATCCTTGCTACTCATATTGTCATGGCGTTTACTGCTAGTCTGGATCAGCTGTGTCGGTCAGGAGTAGAACCAGCTCCTTAATCGGTCTAAGGTACGTTTTCCTTTCTCCGGCTCTGACAACGTTTACTTTGACTTTCCTCACTCTGCCGTCATCACTCCTTAGGACTTCCAACACTCGTCCCAGTGGCCAATCGTTACGGTGTTGTGATTCGTCTCGCACGAGAACGATATCTCCTACACAGAGGTCTCGCCGCGTCTCCATCCACTTTTGTCGCGGCTGTAGGTTCTGCAAGTACTCTCTCCTCCACCTGGTCCAAAATTGTTCCGCAAGGAACTGGACTCGTCTCCATCGACGGCGCGCGTAGATATCCGTCCGCATGAACTGACCTGGAGGGGGTCCGGGTGGGCGTGTCTTCATAGTGAGTAACATCGCAGGGGACAGAGGCTGCGGGTCATCTGTGTCGGACGGCAGTGCTGCTATCGGCCTGGCGTTCACAATGGCTACAACTTCGGCCATCAGAGTCACCAGCAATTCGTGTGTAAGCTGACTCTGACCTAACTCAGCGAACATAGCATCCAATACACGGCGAATTGTATTAATCTGCCTCTCCCACACACCGCCAAAATGTGATGCATGGGGAGGGTTAAACTCCCACTTGCAACTGCACTCCGTTACGAACTTCTCCACTTTCTTCTCATCTAACTCGGATGCCGCTGCGTCAAGCTCCGTCTTAGCTCCAACGAAATTTGTACCCCGGTCGCACCTGAGGAGTTTAGCGTGGCCTCGTAGTGCGAAGAACCTCCTCAATGCACAGATAAAGGCGCTGGAGTCCATAGCTTCTAAGATTTCGATGTGGATGGCTCTGCTGCTCAGGCACGTGAACACTAGACCCCAACGCTTGGCGTTTACTCCTCCTCTTCTAGTCTTACGCGTTTGCACTGCCCAGGGGCCAAAGACATCAAATCCTACATTGGTAAAGGGGGGACAGACTTCAGTTCTATCTAGCGGGAGGTCGGCCATACGCTGTTCTAGGTGTGGTCCTCTCAGCTTCTTACAAAGGACGCACGCTCCGATGACCTTCGTGACTACGTCATGGCCTCCAATAACCCAGAAACCTGCTTGTCTAATTGCACCTCCGGTAATCTGTCTCCCTTGGTGGTGTACTTCATGATGATAGTGTTTAGCTATTAGCTGTGAGACATAGTGACACTTCGGTAGTATGATCGGGTGCTTCTCATTATACTCCATCCGAGCTCTCCTCAATCTGCCTCCGACGCGGAGGATCCCGTGGCTGTCTAGAAAGGGATCGAGACGGTACAGCCGCGAGCCTTTGAGAGCCTTCTTGGCGCTACTTTGGATCTCTCTCGGTAGCTCAGGTTCTTTTCTGGTGACACTTAACAACCCGCTGAACGCTTCTCTCTGCGTGCAGCTGATTATGACGCGCAGGGCTTGATCCCATTCCTCCACTGTCGGGGGTCTGAGTTTGCCTTGTGTATTACGCGCTTCGCTCCTGAGGTTAACTCTTTCTGCTTTAACGTCTCTCCGGTGTTTGAATTCTGTGACAATGACAATTAGGTTAGTGACTGCTCGCTGCAGAGATTTTAATGAAGAGAATTTCTTGAACCTCCCCGCTCCAAGGCCTGGCTCTTCCTCTTCGTGCGTATTTACACTGGCGCTGAACACTGCTTTTCGCACTTCAGGATCGCTTGCGCCGAGCGCGAACGTTTCATTGGTTGGGAGGGTTCTCTCCGGTTTGCGTAGGAATTCCGGGCCTACCAGCCAGTTCGTCTCCATTAGCTTGCTTGAGGGAACTCCGCGCGTTGCTAGGTCTGCCGGGTTCAAATCGGTCTCCACATATCTCCACTGTTCCGGGGTAGACATGCTCCTAATCAGCTCGACTCGGTTGGCTACGTACACATAGAACCGTCGACTCTCGTTGGTAACGTAGCCGAGTACCACCTTCGAATCGGTGTAATATATCACATCAGAAATCTTCAGGTCGATTTCTTTTATAACTCTCTGGGCTGCTTGAACAGCTAAGACCGCTCCGCACAGTTCCAGACGCGGTATACTCGTCGGATTTAACGGGGCGACTCTTGCTTGGCCGTAGACGAGAGCTGTAGTCACTTCGTTTGCTTCGTTGAACTGGCGAAGGTAGACTGCGGCTCCAATAGCGTCCTGGCTTGCGTCGGAAAAGGCGTGTAGCTCCGCTCTTGTCACGCTGCCGAAATCTTTAGGGCGGTAACAGCGAGGCACAGAAAGGTTCTGCAACTCTACGAGAGAGTCTCTCCAACGCGTCCACCGATTTATCATCGTGGTAGGCAGAGGGTCGTCCCAGGCCAGGGGGGTATTGTTCTCCTTTGTCCGTTCTCCCATATGGACAAGCTGCTGCAGTATTTTTCTCCCTTCGAGCATAACAGGTACTGCGAAGCCGAGCGGGTCCTACACAGAGTTGACGATGGACAATACTCCTCTCCTTGTGAATGGCTTTTCTGGCAAGGATACCTTAAAGGTAAAGGCGTCTGTCTCCAGGTCCCAGAATACCCCGAGTGAGCGTTGAGCTGGCAAGCTGTCGTGGCGTAAATCCAGGTCACGCACGTCCTTTGCTCGGTCTTCGGCCGGGAAGGCTTTCATGACTTCCACAGAGTTAGAAACTACTTTGTGAAGTCGAAGGTTAGCTGTGGCTAGGGTGGCTTGTGCACTCTTAACCAGGTCTGTCGCTCCTTGAATAGATGAAAGCGAGGTCAAACCATCATCGACTTAAAAGTTACGGCAAATGAACTTTTTGGCCTCCTCGCCGTACTCCTCCTCGCCGTCAATGGCTGTTCTGCGTAGGCCGTAGGTAGCGACTGCGGGACTAGGTCCATTGCCAAATAGGTGTACATTCATCCGATATTGTATGATGGGCTTTGACGGATCGTTACTCTCGAACCATAGGAAACGAAGGAAGTCTCTATGTGGTGGATCAACGTAGAATGAATGAAACATTTGCTCGACGTCGCACATCACTGCTATATTCTCCTTGCGAAAGCGCATGAGGACTCCAATAAGGTTGTTCATCAGGTCAGGGCCTGATAAAAGTACTTTGTTCAATGAAATTCCACCAAACTCGCAACTGGAATCGAATACGACGCGAATGGTGCGCTTTGTATTGTGATAAGTCGCAAAATGCGGTAAGTACCAGGAACGGCCGGGAGGAGACGGGACTTCTATACTTGGGATAGCTGAGGCGTGGCCTTTGTCGATTATTTTTCCCATAAACTCCAGATAGTCTGCTTTCATTTCGGGTTTCCTGGCAAATGTCTTGAGAAGCCCTTGTAGGCGCTGCATTGCTTGATCTCGATTGTTTGGCATAGTCTGGCGCTCGTTACGGAACGGTAGGGGCATCTCCCAGTTTCCCTTTGCGTTCTTGTGTATACCCCTGTCCAGTATCTCTAGAAACTTGCGGTCCTCACGGGAGAGACCAGGCTCGTTGTCATCTCGTGTCTTCCTAAATATGTCGTCAGTGGCACGCTCCAAGAGGGGGTCTGTAACCTTGATCTGGTTGGGGCAAGGTACTAGCTCGTAAATTCTGCTGCCGGTGTTAGGTTCTTTCTCCGTAACAGTGGACAGGCTGGTGAGGCGAGTGAGGACGTGTGCGGGACCATTGGCGAAGTCAAGGCACATCTGACCACTGATGGTCCAGCCGAGGGCCAGTCGCTGGGCCCAGGGGGCTCCTTTCGGGCCATTTCTGAACTCCCTGACTTTTAAAAGCTCTGGTGCGTCTCGGCCAAGTAGGAGGTGAATCTTAGCTGTCTCGTTTATGGGAGGTATCTCGTGCGCTATGGCCTTTAGGTGTGGGAAACTCCTCGCCATGTCTGGGGTGGGGATTTCGCTCTTGTCTTGTGGGATGGTATCGCACTCGGTGAGGGTCGGCGCGGCGAACTCTGCTCCGCTAAGTGAACGTACTGTAATGCCTGCCACCCTTCGACCATACTTCTCCTCTTTCTCGCCGCTGCACGTGGACAAGAAGTATTTTTCTAAGGGTCCGTCCGCTCCGAGGTCGTCGGCTAGTTCACTAGTGACGAGGGAACTGTTGCTCTGCTCATCAACGATAGCATAGACACGCTTAGCGAGGTGTGGGTTACGCCGGCTATAGACGTCCACGAGCAGAGTTTTGCTGCAGGACACGCCTCCTGTAGGTCCACAGAGTACGGTACATTTTGGGTTGACTGCTTCACTTTCCGGTTTAGAAGGTGGCCGCTTCTCCTTATGCAATATGGCGCTGTGGCGCTTGTCTCCGCAGATAGCGCACTGTACCGGGGTGTTACACCGGCTCGCGACGTGGTAGGGGCTGAAACAGCGAAAGCATAGGTGGGCGTCTTTAATCCACTCCGTACGTTCTTCCAGGGGTTTCGCTGTGAACGCTTTACACTCCTGCAGATTGTGTCCGTCCCTTTCGTGATACGGGCAATGTTTAGTCTTATTTTCTCTTTTTTCAGGGGCCTCTCTCCCATCCTCTCCGACGCCGTCCTTTCCAGCTGCGGGCTGAGTCTCCGTTTTAAGCGTTTTCTTTTCTTTGCGTGGTTTAGGTGTTGAAACCTGGGTGGGGCTAGCTGCTTTACCGGCCAGAACGTTTGGATCGTTCTTTATCTTTGATTGCTCCTGGACTATTTTAGAAAATCTGGAGAAGGGGGGATACGCTCCGCCGTTGCTGTTCGAGTAACAGGCTATTTCTTTCTCCCATTTGGCGCGGATAAACCGTGGCAACTTCTCGGTTATTGGCTGCATGGCGTTAGGATAGTTGAGGCACGCAAGTCCGGGAAGATAAGTCACTTGACTTTCGATATCCGCGCAAAGATCTGCGAACAGCTGCAGATTATCGTGTTCTCGCTCACCAAAAGTCGCCGCGTCCCTTAATCGCTCCAACAATGTATTACTAATCACGGCGACGCTCCCAAAACGCCTTTCTAGTTCGTCCCACAACTCCTTTAGTAACGCAACGGGGTCGCGCATTTGCCGTTTCCGGTAGTTATCAACTAGGCGTTGTGGCTTCCCGCTAGTAAAGCTTCTTAAATAGTTTATCTCCTGAGTTGGGAATACATCGGCGTCTAACAGCATAGCTTTGAAGGCGGTTTTCCAGGGATGAAAGAGGGTAGGGTCCCCAGAGAATATGTCAGGCTGGCATTTTGGGAGATTTTGTCTCGCTAGGCCGGCAACTATCTGTTGATTTGCGACTGTAAGCGAATCTATCAGCTGACTTCCGGTGATATCTTTCAAAGGGGTCGAGGATATAAGTGGTTGCCGATTGAAAATGGTATTTTGTGGCACTACACAATCCTCATCTGTGGGTTGCTGCCGAGGCAGATCTGGGTTTTGGACGCGAAGTTCAGGGAGGAGATCTGTTTTCTCTGATTTTCTTTCTTCGGGGGTGGGGCGCAATGGGAGCATTATTTGTTTTGGCGTGCTTAACGGCTCGTGATTTCGCTCGGAACGTGATACCTTTCCCGTGGTTAGGGGGTTGGAATGTACCCACTGGGTAGTCCTCTCCTCTGCTTTGATTTTGGGAACTTCTAACTCTGGTAATTTGAAATCTTTTTCAAGTTCTTCTTCTAGAAGAGCCTACTCGAAAACTTTAAGTTTAGCGTTGGCCATCGCGGCTTTTTTGTCCGCTCCCAGAATCGCGATCTCCCTTTCGAATTGCGCTATCTCCTGTTGTCGAATTTTCTGCGCTTCTGCTTCGCGTGTCCTGCGTTCAAGTTCTTTTTGCGCTATTAGCCGCGTGTACTGAGCTTCTTCTCTTGCCGCTTTAGCTTCGGCTAGCGCTTGCAATCTAGCGGTAGTGCTGCTAGTTTTTGAGGCTGACGAATGGCGCGAGGAAAGACGAGAACACAGAGATCTTGTCTCCAACAATTTGTTGGATTGTCTAGTAATTCTATTCTTTAGTCTGTCTAAAAGTAAGAGGGCTCGGTTAAGGGTCTCGTTCTCTTCACTAAGTTGAGCCTCTTCTAAGTAATCGCCGCGTGAATCTTGCTCGTACAGGCCAATTAACTCCTGCAACAATCTTCCAAACTCCTCCGAGGCGAGCGTAAGGTCACGCGCTACAGTATCAATATGGCTGTCATCACTTAGCCCTTCTACTGATTGCATAACACTAAGGAGCTTTTTACGCGATCTAAGGATTTGCCTCCGTTTAAGTTCTACCGCGCTTTGTAGAGCCTTTTGTGTGGGTTTCCTCTCTCTTTTGCTCCTGGCTCCGCTCTCCTTCGCTCCTTCTACGTTCAGCCATTCTTTTCCTGGGCTCGTCATTCTCGATGACTCCGGGTTTAAAGTATGATACCGCTTACCTCCATTCGTTGATTTTATCCTCAGACTTTTCACTGTCGCGTACCCAGTACAGCGGACACGGGATGTTGTGCACTGGAGATCGGGAAGTGTCAACCACAGTATAGAACTCAACAGCACAAGTTGACTCAACAGCGTTTAATTTGAACACCAACTCGTCTGAATTATTGTACACATGCGGTGAAAACTAAAAGGGGAAATTACAATGCACGAGATCAAAAAAAAAAGGGGCTAAGACTAATCACAAAAGAAACAAATTGAAAGCAAAACGAAAGCTACATATAATAGGCCGAAACTTACGTCTGATCCTGTTTAAAGGGCTAAAGAAACTCCAACGTTACGTAACTCCGAAAAAGATAAAACTGCTCTGAAAACTCCAGTGTTGCTCCGAAGATCTCCTAACTCCAACTCCACAAAAACTTAAGGGGCGTTCTCTGATAAGGGTACAATTCACGTGTACAGTTGTAAAACCAGTTAAAAAACACGGGAATGGCTAGTTATATAATTGATTCAAACTGTGAACAATAGTACATGAAGACAGGGGCGTAAAACTCGATAAATGAAACAGAACAGAAACGTATCTTATCCAAGTCAGAACAAAAGCTTAATTACGTAATCAAGTTCTCTTCGATTCAATGTTCATTGTTCATCACAGTATGAATGTTTCTCATGTTATGGGCAAAACTTGGGGTATAATTTCCACAGAAAAGTAGGCGGTGAGTTTTGCTGGCCACCTGCTCTTATTGAAAACTCTGAATGTGTGAAGACTAAGTTTTTAATACACATTACTCATAGTCGGACTCAAAAGCACTGTCATTCTAATTGTGCCTTCCATTTTTAATAAAAGACATGTGGAAACCGGAAGGACGTAGTGAATGTGAACTGATTGAGGCAACATTTGGCACCAGTCTTTCTCCTCTATTTATCCAACATGGTAGACTGCAAAGATCCTGTTGGGGGAGTGGCTAAACTGGGTGCAAATAACTAGGAATTCATAAAAATATCCAACATCCAAAAAGAAGCAGAACATACAGCAAATTAAAGGTTTCTTGATATTCAAGTTGCTTTATTGAATTAAAATAAATTAAAATGGATCGAAGTGAAAGGGTGAGGATCGTGTAATTCATCGAAAAAGTAGGCGTTGATAACTTAGGGAGTAGCCAGCTGAATTCGCCGGTTGCCAGGTCTAATGAAACCTCTGTGTGTAGGGGATACCAATTTTATCTTCTTGTGCTGATGTGATATCTCTAGTTTTCAAAGCTAAAGTTTATATCTCCACTTGGTTATGTAATATTCTTTTTTTTTTTACCTGGATCCCCAAAGCGACAGTTAAACTCTAGAACTCTGGGCCCACAAGATGTTAGCATCATGCCAGCAAACAGAACTCCGACAAACTCACAGCCTTCTTCACGCAAACCGTCAACTGTTTTTTGAAGAACTTCCCTGGTGATCTCTTCTCTTACAATCTCAGATATCTACAATCAACAGAATTTGAATTTAAGTTGTCAAATATAGCATTAAAGCCAAACCTATGGGGAAAATGTGTCGTATGTTGCATACACAAGTTGAATACATGAATCAATAGGTATGATTTACAAAACATTACTTTCCATTATGCTGACCAACCTGTGGACAGGGTGCGTAGGCACCCATTCCTCCTGTATTGGGTCCTTGGTCATTGTCTAACAAGCGCTTGTGATCTTGGGCAGGTGGCATAACAGCAATGGTTCTTCCGTCAGTAAAGCAAAGAACCTACGACAGTTAAGTGTAATATTAGCATAGGTGTTGCAAAATGGCGAATGAGTGGCTAAGACTTAGGTGGGGTTTTACTATTGGCAGCCAGTTCCAAGATGGAGACTACATGTACCTCCTCCATAATTATTATACTGCTCAATATGCAAGTCAAAAAACAAGGAATCAACAAACAAAAATGCAATGACCTAAAACATACTTCAATGTTTATAGGTCCAAGAGCACAAGTAATTCTAGTTATGCTTTTATCTAATCACCACTGGCCCCAATGGCTACACAACTGCTCCTTGTCATCAACTCCATTATACTGAATTCAACCTTAAGATTGGACTACATTATCTTATCCCAAGGTTCTCGGTGGTAATTTTACCTCCAAAACTTTCTTAAACATGAGGTCCTGGTACTTTGAGTCGATTAATGGTTTTCTCCTTTGCTCTTGCCTGCTCGACTATGCTTACAACAGCGAGGGCATATACTAGGATGAGCCAAATAGTAATAATAATAATAATAATGATAATAATGATGATGATGATGACGATTATTGTTGAAGCTACATGCCCTTCAGTTTTTTCAAAACATTGAAAAACTTACAGATACTTCCTCGCCTTCTAACTTTTCCT
>OX421446.1:13382696-13397696 GCA_949126865.1 Montipora capitata
TGAAGGACAGGCAGGTGAGGCTGAGAGAAGGGGCCTGCCACCCTGCCTGTCTGAACTTCGGACTGCAAGTAATTGTCAATGACCTGAGGGTTTAGGAGTGCAGAAGCCATTATTCCCTCTTGCCGACTTCAAGGAAGTACTGTAGTTGAAGCCTAGGTGAAAACTCTTGTGAAAGCCTTGGACCACATATGCAACTTTGTCTGGGTTAGAGTGATGACGGTGTTCATGTTGGAATCTATCCACATTTATGGGAGTAAGCTGAGAAACCAGTCTTAAAGGACACACGGCTGGAGAACACAACAAACAACTGGAACTTGGCAGACCCTGCTGCTGAGAAGGTAAAACAAAATGAGAATGCAACCCTAACGCTGAAAAGTTACCATGAGAACCAACAAGAACAGAATCAAAACTATGTGCAGCTGAATTGGCTAGAGGTGGCCTAGCGACGGCAGTGACCCCCCTTTGACTGAGAAGGGGAGCGGGACTGTTCTCTCTGTGCAAAGCAGATGCAAGGGTGGTCCCCATGGCACGTTTCACAGAAGTGACAAAACTGGTAGCGGCCAAAGGGCCAGTGACAGCGCCGATCATTCCAGGAGTGGCAATATTGGCTAGACCGGGAATTGCCCGAAGGCGCCAGAGGTTCTGTTAGTGACAAGGCAGGGGAAGTGGAGAAGCTTGAAGCAGCTGGAGTGGTGGCCGGAGATCTGGTGTGAAAATTGTAAAGGTCTGGGTGCATGCGAGACCAGTGGGTTGAACCTGAGGCTGCGGCTTCTTTTCTGAAGGCCATGTTGTAGTGGATCCTCGATTTGTCAGAAAAACACCTTGCTGTCTGAATAATGAGTAACTTGTACTGGTTTAATTCTTCCTAGTGAAAAGGGAAGGTGTGGCAAAGAATCAGGTCAGCCAAGTCTACAAAAAGCCATGCTGTAATTTTAGAAACAAGCTTATACGGGACTGGAGGTTTGGAAATGTGGAGGACTCAGATCTGGTCACGCCACCGCAAGAGCCCCTGACTACTACGTAGCTTTAGCCGTATTACCATAGGACCTCCTCGGAACTAGCTTGATATTGATAATATAATTATTGATAATGAACCTGGACATTGCATAATGAGTTTGAAATTTGCATGGAACCTTCAAAAAGCAACCTTTACCCTTAACATAAAGTGGGTTGGAAAACACGGACTGTGCAAGAACACCATCACCAAACTAAAAGTCAAAGCCGAAAACAACAATGGCTTTAGAGATCTTTCTCGTGCTGGTTTTTTTGTGCTATTTAATAATTATGACTTTCCTTGCATGCAAAGTTGGCGACCAAAATTAAATTTTTGATTTGGCGACCAAATTTTCCCCATTAGTCGCCAGCTGGCACCTGAGCAAAAAAGTTAATTTCATGCCCTGATCTTTTTGTCAGCATCATGATAAGGCAAGCTAGGTGTATTTCAACTGCCATTCACTCTGAAAAACATGGTCTTTCTGCAGTGAAACAGCTTTTTGATCTTTGCTTGCATTTCAATGATCTTCTACACTTTCTTAAATCCGTGGTATTTTAGGGCGGAAAGATCTATTAAATTTCCTGTGCTACAAAGAATAAATAACATGAGCCCGCACTCTAAAATATCTGTTACACAAAGTACCCACCTGATCCAATATGGCAGTCATGTCGAAGCTGTGATATGCTGGTTTGACTGACTGACTTGTAAAAGTCTGTTTTTCTTGTAGCATCCCTGTGCCCCCAAGTGGGTGCATTTACATGTCTTTTAATGTGCCATTTCTGTTTTCTTGAGGGAATCCCGCAAGGGCACGGCATGGTGAAAACACTGCCACCATAGACTATTTTATAGGGGACTAAGTTGACAGATGATGGGAATGTTAGGTGGGTGAGACTGTGTGCAGCTCTGAACATCATAGTTTCAGCGCTAAGGTGACGACAAACTTCTGTGGTCTTGCATGTTACACAATCATTAAGGATCTTTGAGATCTTCAAGACCTGTAAGGACTGTGTAACAGAAACATTTTTAAAATCTTGGAAGGGTCATTGAATGATCTCTGAATGCCTCCAACTGTCAAAATTACTTGCAGATTCTAATGGATCTTGTAATCTTCCAAAGAATTAAAAAAAAAAAAGATCAGGTTAATTAAGGTCATGGAACTTTAATTTGCAAGGGCTGACTTCAAAATCTTTTTTTAGTAGAAAGATCTTGGTAAGAAACTTTGTGATCATAAATAATATTGATCTTCAAAGGTCTGTTAATGTCCTTAAAAGTATTTTTGCTAAGGTTTTTATCATGCACATATTTAATAGTTACATGTCCACTTATTAGGTTTGTCCAAATGTTTCTTATTTATTATTTTGCACAGATTCCACTGATGGAATAGTACCAACAATTGGCATCCAGAACTCCTCCTTTTCGCTCTTCAGGTTTCATGTAACCCTCTTTGATCTAGGTGGTGGAGCAAGAATTCGCTCCATTTGGAAAAACTATTATGCAGACGTAAGACGTTATGCTTGATTTTCAAACAGGGCCCTTTTGTTCAAAAGCTGATGGACATTAATCCCTAATCCACGGTTAAATACCAAGGTTTGAGGTTTGCGCATCAAAAAAGCTCTTAACAACCTAATTTTAAGCTGAAGGAAGACACTGAAGTCTAACTCAAAATTGAAGGTGAAGAATCTGGCAAAAACATTTTTGATCAGTAAATAAACTGAAAGAAAACTTTATATTAATCCAGGATTAGGTAAATTGGGCTTTGAGCAACTGGGCCCAGATTATTACCTTAGTTTAATACATTAATTTTCCATTCATCAGGAAACCTGTGCATTTTACCGTATTTACCCGTGTATAAGTCAATCCCATGTATAAGTCGACCCCCCATTTTTTATTGCAAAAAAAGCAATTTCTTAATTTCTTTGCTAAATGTTCATGGGATACTAATCTTGCATTCTTCGATTTCTGGAACTGTGGATTCACAAAAGATTAAGGGCCGCAAGCACTTAATAGTTTTGTGGTTCAGTGGTTGTTATATGTGCAGGCATTTTGTCCTTGAATTTCGAAAAAGTTCTCAGAAAATCGAACATGTAAACCTCAAACTAACCTGTTTCGTTGTTCAAGGATAAAGCATTTAAATCATCCAGGTTTGTATAAAGTATGAAAAACAATAATTACCAACCAGCATTTTCAGGCAACACGAGTGACGATCATGCTTGCACGCAAACAAGAGGTATTGCGCCAGGTTACTAAGCCGTTGAAGGATCGCATTTTATTTGAAGAGACAAGAATGTTTTTTAGAGCTTTCCGCCTTTGGAAAACGAAAATTTCCAGTGTCTATTTCATATTTGTGCTTGTGAGTATCTTCAACATTTAAAGTACAACAAATCCTTTTTCATTTCAACTGGAATTGCTTAATTACATTCATTTTGAAGTCTTTCGTCATTCATTTTGAAGTCTTTCGCCCACTGCGTAATCGTTATGCCTAAAGACCACATTATGATGTTAATTTTGAATAAATTATTTAGCTGGAACTTGGCTCGAAATCTTTGACCCATGTATAAGTCGAGGGCGATTTTTGGAGCTTCTTTTGAGGCCGTAAAAGGTCGACTTATACACGGGTAAATACGGTAATTTTCACATGTTACAATGTACATCATGGTTAATATTGAAAACTATTTAAGGAAGCTTTTTTTGATTATTAATTTTTATCATGATAATTATTAGTATCTTAACATATATTGCATAATTCAATTTTATCATATTTTTAATAATTATTATTTAGATACCCTGTATTTAATTGTTATAGATAGAAATCATGTGATACTCGCTTGATCATTTCATGGAAAGCACGCAATATAAGAATTAAAAATTATTATTATTATGACCAATTTTTTTCATTTACATTCTATATTGTGCACACTGATCAATCAGATGCTGAAAAAAGCCCTCATTACTTTCTTATCTGATGGCCTTTAGGCATGCAAAAATGTGAATTTCACACTTCACTTCATACCACTAATATTATTGGTGGTGTGGTGGTGTCACTTTGGAGGTGTCAAAAACCAATAATGTAACAGCAGTAGGTTCTGGATTTAATTGGAGTTTTAAAGCGAAAGACGCTGTTGTATTTGCAAGCCTGACTGTGAAGAATTTGAAGCAGTTGATGCAACCGTTGATGTTAGAATGATGATGTAATGGATTATATCAAAAAGGCAAAATCTTGCTGTCAACTAGAGATTACCCAGTAGATATTCAACCTGACTCTGCAGGAGTTCTTTTAGTTTGGGTTCTCCTTTCACCCGTAGCCAAGCAACCAGATATGTCCAGGATTGTACCCTTATTACCTTAGATGCATGGGGATTTCAATAAGTGCCACAAAGTGTCACATTGCTCTTCTTCCCAACTTCAACGTCACTTGTACGTGTCTCAGAATACAGACAATTAAACGTCACAAAGTGTCCCCCAATTAGTTGGGGAAGCCACTCTTAGGAAAATCCGAGTGCTCTGATTGGTTTTTTCTCGGTTGGGATTTTGCAGTAGGGATCGTTTCCATGGAAACGGTCCAAGCTGTGTATTTTTGTTTTGGAGCAAAGCTGGCAAATTCATAATTTGAAACAACCTTATTTGAAACCAAAACTACCAAAAAAAATTGTGAATATTGTCATTCTTTACAGCAAAACTACCAGAAAAAGCTAAGAAGATTGAAATTTTTGCAGATTTCAAAGATGGATGAAGACTTCAGGCAAACATTTTATTATCCTGAAGATCTGGAAACTCTTCTCCACTACATGAAAGCTAATAGTATGAAAAATGAGAAAATTGAAAGCTTCCCTGCATCCGAGCTTAACCACCTTTTGTCATAGAAACAATGCCATATAATAAACAACTTACTAACCTCACTTGCTTGAGCCGTACTGAGGAATATTGGCCCTTGGTTGTGGCAGTACTGACCTCGCTGAGCTCGGTTCATACTGCCAGGACCTTGGGCCAATATTCCCCAGTACAGCCCTCATGCTCGGTTAGTAAGCGGTTAGCATTTGCCCCAAGCTAAAACTAATGCTATTCTTTACCCTTACCTTATTGTAGGAGGCACTTCCTGTTCAATGACAAAATTGGGGGTGCATCTAATTATGTCTATTTCTGAACATAATTGCAAGCAACCCTATAATTATGCAGTCAAGTGTAAACTGTTACTTAGCAATAAGCAAGAGCCAGCTTTAGTGTATTTAAAGTGAAAAGGAAACATGGGTGACCATAAACATCATCTTAACTGTTATATACCAGGTATTACAAATTCCAACAAATGGAAAAATGGAAAAAGAGTCCAAGCAACAGACCAATAACAATATTTCTTGTTTACAAACATTGACATCACATTTCTTTTGATATTCAAATTTGCCAACCATGGAACAAAAGAAGTCATTGTTTCAACAGACAATTAGGTTCTGGTTGGCATATTAATAATAATGGGTGATGTCACGAGAAACATCGGTATATAATCTGGACAAAGAGATGTTAATGTCCTGCTAGAAATTTTATTTTTCAATAACTGCAATCATTTACTAAGTGTCCATGTGTTTTTAGTCTCATGGTATAGTCTTTGTTGTGGATGCAAGTGATGAACACAGACTGGAAGAGTGCAAGAAGATTCTTTACGAAACAGAGATGCAGCCTCGTGTTGCTGGAAAACCATTGCTTATGTAAGTTTTTTATGTGACTCTAATATAAATACCTAATTCAAAATATTATAATTGTAAATAACCAATAATTATTAAAAATAATTAAGACAAGATCTGACAGAAAGTCGAGCAATTACAGTTTTTAGTGGACAAAAATCTGGTACCAGTGAGAGAGTAATTTAAAGTATTACAGTCCTTTTTACATTTTCTTGCTAAAGATATAAATAATTGGCTGAAATAACACTGAAAACAATTTCCCATGGGAACGAGAAAATTATTAAATTTCAAAGTTCAGAGAAATTGTGCAAACACAGGTAACATTTCATCAACAGTTTTATTTCACCAGTACTTTCAAGTGTTTCTTACGAAGTTCAACAGTTGTTTTTGACGTTTGGTGTCGCTAGAAATGATTTTTTTTTTTTTTGAGAAGATAATTATGTAAAACAGGCGTACAGAAGTTTGCAATACAATGTATATAATCTTGGTACTAGTTTTTGTCCACTTGTTACTTGAACTTCTGGTCCCAGTTGTTCAAACGATGGATAGCGCTATCCGCTGGATAAATCACCATCCAGTGGATAAGTAATAGCGAAATCAATTGCGCTATCAAATGGATGGTGATTTATCCAGTGGATAGCGTTATCCAGCTTTTGAACAACTGGGGCCTGGTGGATTCCATCTTAATATGCAAGTCAGAAAACTAATATCTCTTCTTTAACCATTTCACCTCTGAACCAACCCCAACTGATCAGAAAAATAATTTGTCTGGCATCACATATCTGTCAAGTGTCACTGATAGGAGGGAAATGGTTCTGCTCGGCATTCATGATGGATGTGAAAGTTCTTTCTCCTGCTTGTTCTGGATTTAATACAGGGGCAGAAGAGAGGGAGGGGCTGGGGGGGGGGGGCTATAGTAGTGTTGTTTTTGGCTTGAGACATCTACCAAGACCTAGCCCCCCCCCTCCCCTCCCCCCCCTCCCACTTTCAAATGTACTCCATGGCCCCTGTAATATCCGTAACTAGCAAATTGGCTTCACATTTGTCTCATTATATATTTGAAACTATCAAGTGTTTTTGTTTGCTTATTTTGTATTGAAAAGACTTGGGAATAAGCAGGACTGTGAAGGAGCATTGAATGAAAATGAGTTGCACAGACAACTTGAGCTGGACAGCCTCACTGATAGATACAAGTGTACCTGTAAAGTGGTATGTGTGCTAGTAAAGAGGAAGATGAGCTATAAAAGGAAGCACCAAAAACGTACAATCAGGGAAATAAGCTCTGTTGTTACATGACTGAAATCTTGAGAACATCTGTACATCAAAAACCACCTTTTGCTCCCTCGTTTCAATGTCGAATTTAAGCGCTTTATGGACACTGTAGGTATGTTCAGAAGTGCCCCGAATTAGATGCACATGGATTTCAATCAAGCATCACAAAGCTGCCCTGTGCTCTTCTATTGTTTCGGAATACAGACATTATAAACGTTACAAAGTGTACCCCAAGTGCTTCTCCTCAAGGAAGGATAAGCAGCTGCATTTACCCTGTTATGAGCTAAAAATAATGGTAACCTTTCACAGAAACATTTTTGGTGGGGGTGTAGGGGGAGAACATAAATGTCAACCTAGAAGATCCAGGATATGATGATAATTGATTATTTTGTTTGTTTGTTTTTCATGCAAGGAAGTAAGTAATACACATGCTACATTTCCCTAACTGCAGGATCTCCACTCACAGAATAATAATAGCATAAAACAGGACAGAAATGATGTTTTTTTTTTCATTTTTTCGTTTAGTTTTGCTGTACAGCAGTTCTTGGTAAAGGGAATAAAGTAGACAAGCAAATTAAGAAAGGTGAGTTGGTCTGGAATAAAATCAGGTGTTGTCAGGTGTCCTGGTCTAAAATGTACAGAAAGAGTGAAAGAGATTTATTGATCCATGATGAATTGGCAACTGCATTTTTCTTTGTAAATTTGCTCAACCAGTTTTTCCTCAAAAGGAGAATATGAGTCAGTTCTTTTGCATAGATGTCAAATCCTTGAGACCTAAAATCTGGCATTTTTCCTTTTGTATCAACTCCCTTTATGACCCGACCCCACCCCACCCTCCGAGAATTTGAAACCCTTTTAATTACTCTTTCCCTCCCCTCCCAAAAAATCTGCAAGGTGATTGCCTAAAGCACTTTGACCAACCACTTTGTTGGAGATTTGTTTTAAATTCAGGTCATAAATTATTGTTTGGCCAGCACTAAACAAATTTTCAACCTTTTCGGCTTACTGTAACACCAATTTTCTTTGGCTTTTATCATAACAGGTTTCCGTTGGCTTTTGTCGGAAATTTCAAAAGATTTTGAAAACATATCAAGAAGAGTAGAAAGGGACTGTTTGGAACAGGTAAATAATAATCATTGCACCAATTTGGTGACAAAAACGAGTCAGTTAATGGTGTTATTATCCTGTCCAAAGTCTGAAACATTTTTAATTTGGTCTACTTCATAGAAAAGACGCAATGATGAGGAACGAGAGCGTAGAAGAGAAAGAATCCGCAAAAACAATGAAGCGAGGTATAGTACTGTGTTTGTGTGGATTTTTTTTGTGCGTTGAGGTGAATAGCCCATTTCCGAGTTGCTGCATGCCTCAGTTTCATAGCGAGTCCTTGTGCATAACCATTCAAATGGAAATGAGTTGCGTATTCTTATGCAAATAAAACTCATTTCCCTTACAATAGTTGAGCACCAAGACTCACTTAGAAACGGAGGCAAACAGCAGCTCGGAAATGGCCTATTTGTTTGTCATTGCACTGTGTTATTTCTTGTTAAGTGGGCCACCTGTGGTAGATGTTGGAAGACGCCTTGTGCGTGAATTCTTTTATCGTGGGAGTACTGTTGCACAGCAGCAAACACACGGTGCCTATGCAGGGAAAGGTCCGGAGTCCAATGGCAGGGAGAACCCCGACGATCGGGGATCCTGACTCTGCAGCACTGCCACCAGTATGGTGGGATTTTTTATCGGGGTTTTCTCCCCTAGATCCGCCGAGTTCTGTTAAAAAGCCAGGGGCAGCACGTGGAGCCACTGCGGACGGTCTTCGGCATGGGAGAGGCTAGATGGAGTGGCCACTTGCTGATGACGAGTTGGCCATATTTTTCGCGTCCCATGCCGCTGGATGTGGGGGGACCAGTCTGGGGACCAGTCTGGGACGCCTAAATCGTTTGGCCACCAGAGAGGTACTACCCCCCAGGGATCCTTACCCCTACCTGTGGTACGCACATACATGATCGGACAAATGGACCCGCTGCTTTATCGATCGATCGATCTTTCTCGTGCGCGTTTTTGAGTTTAAGTGAAGCTATGATCTTCGCAGTTATGAACGCAATTTTTACAATTGCGTAGAGAAGCCAGAAAAATTCAGGACTTCAACGGGGTTTGAACCCGTGACCTCGCGATTCCGGTGCGACGCTCTAACCAACTGACCTATGAAGCCACTGACGGTGGGAGCTGGTCATTTGTGGGTTCTAATGGTCCCGTGAGGAATGAATCAATGATGAAATGGTATATGAAATGAATCATATGAACTGCGAACATATGAACATATGAACATTGATTCATTCCTCCCGGGACCATTAGAACCCACAAATGACCAGCTCCCAACGTCAGTGGCTTCATAGCTCAGTTGGTTAGAGCGTCGCACCGGAATCACGAGGCCACGGGTTCAAACCCCGTTGAAGTCCTGAATTTTTCTGGCTTCTCTACGCAATTGTAAAAATTGCGTTCATAACTGCGAAGATCATAGCTTCACTTGATTTCATATCCGCAGTTCATATGATTCATTTCATATACCATTTCATCATTGTTTTTGAGTTTATCGGCACATCTTTTTTTACGGTGACATTTTTTTGTGATCCCACTATTGAAGTTTAAAACAAGAATAAATGTTAAAAACAAAAGTTATTTCTCAATAACCTACTCTCAAACTTGTACAAAAATTACTAGGGAAAAAGCTGAGAGAGAAGCCGCTGAGAAGTCGAAACAACAGGTTGAGGAGGAATCAGACGACGGAGTCGTAGTAGGCAAGGTACTTATTCGGAAAAAGTCTTTTTGTGACTCCTCCTTGAATACCCATAGCATAGAGCCCTCCTTTTAAGTAGATCTTTGGCTGGAATGATGGTGATTCGGGTTAGTAAAAATCCCGGGGGAGTTGTACAAGGCCTATTCGTTAAGAACAGGTGGGGAAAGGTAAGGAACTTTAGTTAAGTGTCTAGCCGTTCTAGCGCTGAAGCACTAAATTGAGGAAACTGTGAACTGAAATTAACAATTAACGCAAATCAAGTCAAATGTGGGTTTTTGAGGAGAGGGGAAAACCAGAGTACCCGAAGAAAAACCTCTTGGTGCAGAGTGGAGAACCATTATATGACTCTGGGAATCGAACCCGGGCCACAATGGTGGGATGTGAGAGCTCTCACCACTGTGCCATCCCTGCACCCAAGAGCGTACAGAATTTAAGTTACAAACAACAGAGATACTGTAAGCTTTGAAAAACTGTTTGATTTAACAGTTTTCAAAAACCGCAAATGACAATCCATTGTAACGTTCTTCCATTTTGCCCGTCCCTGTTTCCTTTTGTACTTGCTGTTTTATTCAAACTTTCCTCTAATTTTTACTTGTCGATTGATTTGGTTGCCATTCCTATGCAGTCGTTGAAATGGACTAAATTTCGTTACACAACCCCTTCAACCCTTTAATTCCCAAGATCGAAACGTTAATTCTCCTAACTAGTACCATAGATTTCTTTGCTGGGTAGTCATGAGACTTTGGTGTTATATAAAGATCATACCTCTTAAGCTGATAATAGTCCTTATTCTCAATACACGTCTGACTGACGTTTCATTGGAATTGTTAGGAGAATTTACATACTGATTACTCCTGGGAGTCAAATGGTTAACGGCAGAGAGCAGAAAGCTCTCAGTGTCATTCGGCTGATTAAATGACCTGATTGCCTATCCGCAGAACGACGTCATTACACTCTAATGCGAATCAAACCATGATCAAGTCTGCCTTTAACCCCTGCATTTACGACCTTTTTATCCTTAAATTAGGACAAAAAGAAAGCCAAAGGAAAGGACTCGCCAGCTCAAGAAACCTCGCCTAAGAAGAAGAAAAAGCAAAGGGAGACTAGTCCCGAACCCGAAGAACCCGACGAACCTGAGACAACAGAGAGAAAGAAAACGAAAAAAAAGAAAAAGAAACCAAAGCAAGAGGAAAGTGAAATTGCGACAGAAAATACGAAGGTAAAGCCCTATCGTTTGCCAATTGATGGTGCGCCTCAGTCAAGCAAAGACTTCAAGCAAGGCTTTCTTCTTTCTTCAAACAGGTTGGTGAAGACTCGCCTCAAACGCATAGCCCGATAGAGACACCAAGGGACGATGCTGTAAGAACACCTGATGAAGCCAGCAGTAGTTTGCAACCAGACTTGCAAGATCGAGTAGTTTCACCGACCAATGAAAACGTCACCACGCCAGAGGATGGTGAGGTGAAACAGAAAAAAAAGAAAAAGAAAAGGAGAAAATTAAATAGAACAGCTCCCATGGAAGAGGAGAATTATCAGCTGCCTCCATTAAACGCTTGGGATAAGCCTCCAGCTTCGCTGAATGGATTTCCTGGAAGCAGCGGGATGTCACCCAGAAGGCTTGAACCGTTAGGGCCACCGCGCTTGCAAGGTAATTCACTTTTGACAATCACAACCAAAGGCAGAAGATCTGAAGTCAGCCAGTAGACACCGGTGGCTCAGTTGTTTGAGCACCGGGCTGTCACGCGGGAGGTCGTGAGTTCAACTCCGGCCGGACTAAAAACTTTAAATAACTGAGGAGAAAGTGCTGCCTTTGTAATTACATCTGCAAATGGTTAGACTCTCCAGTCTTCTCGGACGAGATCGATAAACCGTAGGCCCGGTCTCACAACCCTTCAATCGTCATAATCCTGTGGGACGTAAAAGCACCCACACACTTATCGCTAAGAGTAGGGCACGTAGTTCCCGGTGTTGTGGTCTGTCTTCTGTTGTGTATCATGGGAGAGTAAAAAAAGGGGCCACAGTAATTGGCGCAAGCTGTTGTGGCGCTCTGTCAGCTTGACTGGCAAAGTTAATAAATTAAATTAATTAAAACTTAAAATATACCATAGTACTTTTGTTTGTCCCCCCAAATTTTGCACAAGCATTGTTTTTGTTTTCTCTTGGGACTATTTTAAGTCCGAAGAGAAACTGGAAACACTGCTTTTGCAAAAATTTGGGGAGACAAACAAAGAGTATTATGGTATTTTCCGAAGTGGCCAATCGTAACGCAAAGAAAATTCGTGCATCCGCGTTAAGCGCGGGAAATCGAGTCAGTAACAATAGGCAACTGTCACAATGACATCATTTGACTACAACTACCAGAATTCAGTTTGTTCTTTTCTTATTTAAGCTGGGGTAAAAATAACAATAGCTCAAATTAGCATGAGACATGCAAAACCTAAAGGATTCTGGTACTTGTAGTCAAATGGCATCATCATGCAAATGTCCTTGTCGGTTTGTCGTTTTGGCATATTCCTTAGTGGTTGGCTAAGAATGTGCAATGAGATTGCGCCTATGTCCAGATGCAAGCCCAGTCGAGACTCTCCCCAAATAGAGTAGTTTGCATACCACACATGAATTCCTCAATCCCTACTCTTGCTGTTTTGCCCCTCTCCCCCTTTTCAACATTGCAACCATGTGACAGTGTGACCTGATCACAAGGCAAGCTCTTTCACCTCTGGGCCGCAATGCCTCCCATACTTTCGCCGTTCAATTCTGGTAAAAAAAGAGTTTAACGTTACTTAATTTCTTAACTTCTTAATTTTTCCACCTCATTTTCTCTCTCGCGTAGGAAGCAGGGGTCTTATATCATCGTCACTTCCAGTAGATGGCGAGGTATGTAAGACTGAATTATCTTGTGGTGATCAGAGCAGAGAGAATGCTGTTAGTGTTTTTTTTTAGAAACAAAAAGGAAATAGTTGAAATACGTTTGCTTTTCTCAACTAATAATACACATGAAAACATTCTCTATTCTGATTGGCAGAGAGAAAATCAAAGCGCAGAAGGGAGGTAATTCATTACAAACTAACCAAGCATTCTGATTGGTCAGTGATGAAAGAAACTTCCCGTTACCCAATCAAATGCAAGTCCTTGGTTGGCGCCATTTTTGTGTGCTTGCGTGACGACAATCTCTCCCAAATTTTTCCATGTGATTATTGATAAGAAGTCACACAATTTCACTGGTGCAGGTTATAATAAACGAGCCCTTGAAATTTCTTTGTAGATACTACAAATTGCAGTCGCCTTACGGGCTTAAGCAATTTTGCGCTTGTGCAATTTTTTACGCGTGCTCATTTGTCCCAAACGGCACTCGAAATAATGTGATTACTTGTCTCAAACAAACTGAAACGATCTTTGTGACCTACTTGTAATTAGTAACCATTTCGTTTTGTTTCTAGGAGTCGAACATTCTTCCACCCTTACGAGGATCAACATGGACGCGAAGCAAACCCAACAGCGAGGAGGATGTTGTCACATAAAATAATATTTGCCTATAGGGAATTTATTTCATTATTTAAAAAATGATTGTACATGTATTGTGATTTTAGTGGGGCTGCAACGATGCACCGGTGAATCGCGATATTTTTTGCCACGACGGATATGAATATCGATATTCAAGCAACATATTGCGATATTATTATTATTCGTGAACATTCAGAAATCAATGTCTTTAATGACGCCTTTAAGCAAAATAACCCCTTTTGTAGCTAGTTATTAAACACAGAGGCAAGAAAGTTCCATCCTTGCTTCGTATGGCTTCCGATCTGACACGTAATTTCAAGATGCGTACATTGCGTTAATTTTCAGCTGACAAAGTTTTGCGCACCTACGGACAAAACACGCTGGTGGTCAGAAAATGTCTTCCCATGGTACATAATTATCCATGTAATGATATATCGAGATATGTATCGTATCGTGGCACTTGTATCGAGATGTGTATCGTACCGTGAGAAAATGTATCGTTGCAGCCCTAGATTTTAGTAGCATTTTAATTAGCACACAGAAACCGTGAGGCTCACAATTTGTACAAAAACGTTCTTGTCTAAAGAACGATATTTCTCAGACTTCCAAGAAACGTCTTTCAGGATCACTCTCCCAGTTAGTTTGAGAGTAGTCTCCTTTGCAGCCGTTCTGTGTGTGGTCACGCAACGCTCCTCCCCAGGAGCGTTGCGTGACCACACAAAGAACAGCTGCATAGGAGACTAGTTTGCGTGCTTTGTGCCAAAATGACTCATGCAGGACGTCGAGTCGAATATCTCCGTTAGCTTTGCCTTAGTTCTTGTTCCAGATTCGTGAGTCGAGAGGGTGCGTACAAATAAACGAGATGGAAGCATTGCTTTGTATGTTGTCTCTTGTATGTTAGTGCCAAATGTATAGCACGAAGTCTTTTATGTACAAGAGAGCAGAGTTATTTAATTAATTTTTAAGTTCCCTTCTAATTTGATGATTTCTTTATTGTGAAGGGTTGATGTTGTATAATACCTTTGTCGTTTCCTCTTTCATTTGAGGGTAAATATTTAAAGAGAAAAGTAAAGTTATCTTTTAAACGAAAACTGACTCCTATCTTGTTTCTAAGAGTCAAACAACTCTGAGATCTAGTGTTATTGTGGCATTATGGTATTTGTTTATAGTTTTGGCTCGCACTGTCATTATTCTGTCAAGAACTAAAGGCCCGGGTTGTATGGTGGCCCACAAGGGTCACGTATCCGGGCAATCGGTTTCAACATTTGTTTCAACATCTGTTCGATTTTGTTGAACAGCGATGTTGAAACAGTTGGCCTCCCCCACCCTCTTTCAACCATGTTGGAACATGCTGAATCCAAGTTGAATCGATGTTGAATGAGCTTACAGCATTTTAACTTTTCTTCAACAACCATTCAACATTTCTTTTGTCTTTGCGAATGTTGAATGAAGTTGAAACTGTTTGCCCCACTCTTTCGACATTGTTGGGTATACTATACGCGTGCGCACTAATCGGTCTTTCCATGACGTATCCATGTCCGTATCCATAGCAAAAACCGCGGCTGTAGCCTGGGACTGAATACCAGGCCTCTCGTGAAGCTTGTTGAATGAAAAGATGTGTTGAAACCGTTTTCCCACCCCAGCAGTCAACATCATTCAACAAAATCGAAAGGATGTTGAAGCACATTTGCCCGTTTGCCCGGGCCTTAATGCAATGCCATGGAATTTCATTCTTCTTCTTACAATAAATAAAATTATTTAAATCG
>OX421446.1:13407696-13430196 GCA_949126865.1 Montipora capitata
GGTGAACTATTTTACATTAAGACAATTTTCAATATCAAGGTGTGAGGTTTCTTTGGCTTATCGTAACTTTGCCTGGTTTGGCAAAAAATTAATTGATCAAAATAGCGTGAATCTTGGACCACTTTCGGCGTTAGAGGACATAGTTTGTGTTTAATACCGGCAACGATAATCTCCTGAGCCTGGAGGCATTAATGATGAACTTGGACTCAACGTTCTCGTCCGAGATCTGATGTTAGCAGTCTAGGGGAACAGTTAGAAGTTGCTTGAGGAATGGATTAGGTACATAAAGCAAGCACAATAACGGAAAACCCAGTAGAAATCAGGCCAGATTGCGTAAATCCGCAAAGACTACCAGCGCTCCATCACGTAGTTTCGAGCAAATACTCGGTAACATATATTAATCTACTGAACGTTGTAACCTAATGATGACCTTGGTATAAATTTTCCTTGTCCGAGGTCTGATGTTGAAAGTCACAAAGATCAGCTAGAAGTTGCTTGAGAAATTGTTTTAGCTATGGCTATGAAACAGTGTTAGTTGTGGATTCTTAATTAAAGAAACCGAGGAACCTTGACATTAGAAAGATTTAGCATCACGAATTTACGGCAAACTTCCGGGAATAAAATTTGCGTTTTGTCAAAAATGGAAGAAACTTCGTGTATTTTAGCTGCCTTCTTAAAGCAGTTTTCAAATGACTGTTGAAAGTAATTGCTACCCTTGGTGATTGGTTTATAAATCTCGCGCCAGTTTATGAACTAATGAATAGGAAAACCAAACCAATCCGGACTTGCGCGCGCGATTTTTTCCGCGCTTTGAGCAAGTGAGACGGAATAGGCCTTTTGCAACAAACGATCACATGGTGCAAAATCCGCCATGCTGGAGGGCAAGCTCATTATTATTCCCCCACAGGGACATTAAAACAAAGAGACCTAAACTAGTCAAGCTTGACTTGCCTTTGTTTTAATGTCCTAGTGGGGGAATAATAATGAGCTTGCCCTCCAGCATGGCGGATTTTGTACCATGTGATCGTTTGTTGCAAAAGGCCTATTGCTACGAATTTGGATTTCTTCATTGCGTTGTTTGCACCAGCTGTGATTGGTCGAAGTAATCAATACTTTGGTATTTGTTTTACGACATTCGATTGAAAACTGCTTTAATTGCTTGTTATCTACAGATATCGAACGTCTCAAAAGTGAGAGAGAGCGGGACCAAGCATGGCCCAGGTCTCCACGGCAAACGTTCAAGAGCCTCGTTTTGAACGGATTAGACACTGCAGAAATGGTGTCCTTTTAGAAGGTTGTTTTCTTTGTCAATGTTTAAGACTAAAAATTGGGTTACACACGCTTCGTCAACTGTAGCATGCGATGCCCTCACGTTGACCGGGTAACATTACTAGGATTAATTTATAGAAACACCTCACAAGTTTCAGACCAACAAACACAGCATCAGTGAAATGAAGTATTTACTTTGTCACACACTCCGCGCTCCCACTGAATAATAACTTGCTTTCGATAAGCTTGAATTAAATTCGATATAATTTGTTTATGCCTAAAAATTTGTTAAAAGTTCCTAGAGTAAGAATTCAATGCGGCACACAAGGTCTTTCTTGTTTATGTTTCTACACTTTTTAAAAGGTATAGAGCCCAGCAAATAAAGCTTCCTATCATTTTCCCGCGATTTTTCCGCTCGAGCCCCGCACTCCGGAGTTGACTGACTGCTTGGGGCGAAAGAGAGTTCTCGGCACAAGCGTTGTTCTCAAGTCACATTACTTAACAATTATTCGCCGAAGGCGAAGTGATTATCGGTGAATATTCACCGAGACGAAGCCGAAGGCGAAGTGATTATCGGTGAATATTCACCGAGACGAAGTCGAGGTGAATATTCACCGATAATCACTGAGGCTGAGGCGAATAATTGTTTTAGTATAAATACACAGGTGATTATTTCGAAAAAAAGAAAAAAAACCATTTCAACGCGAAATCATCTTCATTTACAGTGGCAAAACGACTACTGGCAGCCATTTTGTCCGTCGAGGTGATTATCGGCTGATAATCCGAGATAGCGAACCAATGAGAGCGAGCGATTTTGTATAATCACCAGTGTGTTTATACTAAAAAACGTTAAAAAAGAAAAGAAAAGAAAACGGACTGTCGGTAAATGAAAGAGCTTCACTTGTTAAAAAGGTCAAGCCGTGGCTGTAGAAACGGCACCGAGTACTCGCGGTTTTCACCAAGATCCCCAAAGCTCAACTCTTCCGCGCATGGCTCAGACGGGCCACTCAAACGATGCACTTAAAGTGCGTTAAAAGTACTGAACTCTCGAGCAGTAATCTAAGACATCTAACCTCTCTGCAAAAACCAAAACAAGAAAAACAACCTGCAACGTGAAACAGGTTAACTTTCGCTTGTCGCAGTAACATAAGCCACGCACACTATAAGGCGAGTATGTTTCAAAGAATGGGTTTGCACGATCAGTGCGTTCTCTGAAGCTTCTGCGTCCGGTGTTAGAAGATACACAGATCGGTTACCCTGTAAAATAAACAAACAAGTAATGACGATGATGATGATGATGAAAATAATAATAATTATAATAATTATAATACATAATGATAATCAACACTATCTAAAAATCCAATTAAAAATTACAGAACTTCCTCTTACTCTGATAATTATATTATTGTATGATAAACTTCTTAATAAGGTTACATAATCATAATCATAATAAATCTTAATAATAATAATACGTAAGGGGACTGAATGTTGTGGGTTTCAGGGAGAAAGAAGAGGGGTTAGAGTTTCGGTGCTCCGTCTAGTCTCTGCCTCCCCACTGACTGAAAATATGATTATCGGATAATCTTAAATGGTTCAAGAGGCAAAGAGCAATTGGCAGCCTTCGAACAGGCTCCCCGGTCAAAATTGATAAAGGACTGAATCACTCTAGTTCTCTGGTACTAGCGCTTTTGTTTGTTTGTTACCTGGACTTTCCAGGGAAAACGCCCCAGGTTAAATTTAAACTTCGTTCTTATTTGCGTCCAGTGACAAATCGCACTCAAGCTTGTAAAGTGCGCGCGCGAAGTTAACCAAAGCGCATACATGGCATGGTGGTGCAATGGCTGATTCACCTTTTAAAGCGCATGCGCGAGGTTTAAGCCAACATGTATATGTGTTATTCAACAAAAATGGCATCGTTGCAAGTAGGCACGAATATGGTGTCTAACACGCTCAACCACATACAAATGTACACACCGTTCGCGGTAGATCCACACTAAGAATGTCGAACCTTTTCCGAACTGGCCGGTCCGCAAACTTTAGCACAGATCACTTTACGAGCGAACATTTTTGAGGGAACATAACGAGAATCATTGCCATCACCTAACCTAAATATATAAAAAAAAGAAAACCAATCTAGCCGACACGTCCACTGAATTTATTTTTCTTTGTTTTCATTTGACGATCCAGGAAATCAGAAAAGCCCGACTTACGCAGATATGCGTCTAGTTTATTGAGTTCTTTTTTTTTATGTAAACACTTGATGAAGTGCGAGTAATCCCAGGACTGCTATTGGTGACATTGACTGACGTTTCGAAAACCGGAAGCGGAAGTCATCTCCGGAGGGAAATGACTTTTTTATGGCTTTATTCCTTCTTAGTCCCTCTTTCTGCTGCAACCAGTCGACGTTAATAGGCCCTTTGCAGCTAGTGATCACATGGTACAAAAACCGCCATACTGGAACGCAAATTGCCCACTGGGACATTTAAAACATAGAAAATTCTAATTAAGTTGCTTCCTTTTTGATGTCCCAGGACGCAACTTGCGTTCCAGTATGGCGCTTTTTGTACCATGTGATCACAAAGCTGAAAAACGCCTATTGGAATAGGGCAATGCGTACATTTGGTAGTGCAATAATACAGCGCTGTATAATTACCAACTGAGCTGCGTTTTGTCTTCCAGGAGATTCAAGTTATCTTTGCGTAATTTGTAGCTCTAATAGTACACGATATTGTTTTGGTACCGTATATCATTATAGTGCAATGGTAGATGTCTTAGGTAAATAGCCCCCTGAGAAGACATATGGTTACTAGTAAAATACAGTACTAAATCCCAGAAACATTGAAGAAAATAAAAGGGAATCGAGAAACATAGTGACATAGTGTGTAGTGCACTTACAGTGCACTAACACCAAAAATTAAGGCATAACGTTTTTCAGCAGCCTACAACTCCAATACTAGATCAAGCTATTTTTAGACGAGTTCCTAAATAAGATTTGTCTTCCACGAGTGACCATTCTCAAGCCCATGGGTGACAATTTCTCACGTAATTTTCTCATGCAAGACTCAAGCTGGAAGGTCTGGCCTCACGGGAATGTCAATCTAAAAATAACTCAGTCTGTAAAAACGCCGTTCCACAAATACAGTGAAGGCGTTCGCTTCCAGTCACGGGATCATTAGCAATTCAAGTTGTATGTTAGTTACCTGAACCAGTGGATATTGAATGCTATCGTTGAACAGAACACTGCGGACACCATTGTCACCACCAAAACTGAGACACACTTCGTCACCATTAAAATCCGCTCGAACACAGAACAAAGCAACCTTGGAGGCTAAAAGTGGCAAGAAAAGTAAGCCCACTGTAAGTTCGAAGAGATACATTTGACGACTGGCTGTCTGGCTGGCCGATTCAGTGTTGGGTAAATGACTGAATGGCTGACAGGCTGATCGATTGATGCCGGTCCGCGGTGCCCAGGGGTCGAGGAGGATAAAGCCTGCTTAACCAGTTAATTCAACACTTTCAACAAACCGTACTTTTTTGGACCCACGCACCCGTTTCACGTAACGGCAATGTCATGGTACCATATGAACGACTAATAATTGCATAACAAAATACCCTCATTAATGTGACGTAATACTACGTCTATCATCAGAAACCCATAACCTAATTACCATGGCAACAAAAGAACAATCTGGTAAACCCCCTATAATTTGTTTTTAAACGCTTATATCCGAAAAACGAACTTAGTGCCCACCGATTTTCTGGGGTGGAAAGTGATTTGCAGATTAAAATAAAACTCTCTGCAAAATTAAAAACAAACCTCTAAAGCGGATTCATAGCCTTCTTCCCAATTGGAAAAATTATAATGGCTTTGAATCCGCACCTTAATGAAGTTTCAGGTATACTTAACCCCCCTTGGAAAAAGTTCTTATGAATCAAAAATCGCCCTGTCAAAATGCGAGTTGAAATGGTCCCCTAAACTGAGGAGGTTATTTCTGTTGCTTTCAACTGAAGCATGTTACCCATAAGGGAGAGAGTTTACTTTGCTGGAAGTTACCTTGAGGGGCTTTATCAGGGTTGTAATTGACAGGGAATGTGACGCTGTCCTTTTCGCCCGGAGCTATGCAGCGGTACGGCATCAACATAGGGACGCATAACGTTCCCGCTGTTCCCAGACACTTTCTGAGGGCCACTTGTAGTGTGCTTGACAAGCTACAAAAGAAAAGAAGAAGATAACACTAGCGCGCTTTACCGAACGTAACTCAATATGTTGAAGTTTAACGTTTTATGCGCCTATCCTCTTGTTGAAACCAACTGCGTCATGCACTGCGATGGCCTTCTTTACTTCTAAGGTTAACATCAGATGTCGACCATTAAAAACTATCCGAAGTTAACAGATTCGATTCCGGTTTAGTTTTATGAAAACTACTGTAAGGTTGCTAACCTCTTTTCGTGATCTGAGAGCAAGTTTTGAATTTCAAAATGTTTGTTTTTTAACGCAATCTGTTTGGCTGTCAGTTCATGGGTGGATTGGGTCTTTGTGTCCACCCCATGTCTCAGTAAAATTTCCACCACCTCCTTGTGTCCTTTTTTGCAGGCCTGTTAAAATAGGACCAAATGAAAAACAATCAAGAAAAGTGCAAAAGGTAAAAGGTAAACATTAGGAGGACTTGGGGCTGTTTGAGCTTAATTCTAGGAGTAATTCAACGATTTTGCTCGCCCCCCAATCAATGTTGTGTAAAGGCTAGTTCAGTCAGGAGTTGTGCTGTGTGGAAAAACTCACATTTCAGCCCAACATTGAATGGAAAAGAGGTCGAAAACTGTGAAATGAATTTGTCACTGATTGTAGTGAACTATTGCTAAGTAACTGTCCGTTGTATCTTCAGAAGCAGTTTCAGTCATAGAACATCTGAAGTTCACAATTATACTTTGAGAAGCTCGAGCTATGAATTTCAATTACCGTTACCTAAAACGAATTTTCTTAAACGTTCTTTCTCTTATCGGGGTGCAAAGGCTTGGAACCAACTGTCAAACCAAACACGTGAGATAAAAGATCTTGCAAGCTTTGAGCTTGTGATATCCTAAGACATATTTTTACATTAAGATTTTCTAATTTTATGGCTTGTTTCTTATTACATTGTAAATTGAATTTGTTACTGTTATTAAATTTGCTTGACATAGAAACTTGATTAGTTACGTTTAAGGACGGTGCCTACTATTGTTATTGTGCATACGTTCTGTGCATTTCGAGATACTCGGATTTCCTATGGGTAGTGCTTATTAATACAGAGATCTTTTTGCGCGGTTCAAAACCATGCGGAGAAAGCAGAAATTAGCAAGTGCTCTTGGTATCCAAAAAAAAAATAAAAAAATAAAAAAATTGGGGGTAACCACGCATTTTTCACAGATAATTAAGCTTCAATTTGGAAAAGAACGCCATACATCGCTTTGTATTTTAAAGCTTTTTACAAATATTGTTGATTAATTATCTTCAAATAATGCGTGGTTATCCCCAATTTTCTTTCTGGATTTCAATAACGCTTGTTAAGATCTGCATTTCCCGTATATTCAGTAAACCGCGCAAAAATACCTTTGAATTAGTAGGCACCGTCCTTAATAAGAGTTCCTAGGAATAGATATATAATTGTTACATAATTTTTGTGGTAAATTATAGTTACTTATTCATTCGGTTTCAACATTTATACTTTTGTAATTGTTACACGGCATGTCTGAAAACCAGCTTGCTGACCCATTTACCGTATTTAAATAAAGTTTAAATAAAAAAATAAAAAAATTAAAATAATAACCTCTGAGGTCCATTTGGGGTCGGGGATTGGAGAGGCGCCAACCCCCCGCCCCTCCCCCTCCCCCCACTTCCCCTAGCCTCACCTTCCCCCCTCCGGCCGTAATAACGGTAGAAGCTATTGAAAAAGGAACCTCCGGGTTGCCTTCGGCTATGGTGGGCCTCTTGTATTGTCTTGTCATGTCTTGTCTTGTTTTGTATTGTCTACGTAACATCGAGAATAAGGTGATCATTTTATCCCAATGGAAAAACCAGAACACCCATGGAAATGTATGTAGTTGGTAAGAACTCACTGACCCTCATGAGTGCTGTCTCTCCAGCCGTCGTTTGAGAATTAATGTGAGCACCCGACTCCAAAAGAATCTGTACGGTTTTCGGAAAACCCTGGAACGAGAAAACAAGTACGTAAGCGACCTCACGACGCCATTCAGAGATGTAAGCTTTAAACTGAAATCAACAATGTTTCACCCAAAAAACTGACCTACCTGTTCAGCGGACTGCATAAGAGCGGTTATGGCGTTTCTTTTCGGGTCAAAGTAATTGATACCAGCGCCTCTTCTCAGCAGTAGCTTTACTATATCGTCCTGACCGTAGGTTGCAGCCCAGGTGAGAAGGCTCATACCGGAAGCTGTATCAACTGTATCCGGGTTATGCCCAGGAACAGCGAGGGCACCTCTGACCAGGGCAATATCCCCTTCGCGAATAGCTTGCTTCAAAGCGGCTAAAAAATCGTAAAAGGGCATTAATATCTTAACAAACAGCACCTCAACATAGGTCAGACCAAAATACCGTAACCGGAAACCTGCAATCCCCATTCCTACAGGACAACTGTGGGTAATTAAATATCCTGGGACCAGGTTCCGCAGTTGGGCCTCTACCGCCTCTTCCCTTCCCCAGTCCCCCGCTAGGCTCGCTTTGCTCGTCAGTTTTTTATTTCGCCACGTTCCCTTTCGTTCCATAACCAGACATCCCCAATCGCGAGATAGGTTGCTCGACGGGTGTTACATTGGGCAACGTTTCTTGAAATTTGATTTGTTCTTGATGATCACATGAGGTCAAACGAGAAATTCAATTGACTGATGTCACAAACTGTTGCGACAAAAGTTGCAGGACAGATTTTACCCAACCAGGAGTCCATGAGTAGGAGCGAGCAACTCCCATACTAAGCCTATGTCACGGAATTCTAACAGACCAATCTATTTTTGGACTACCTTTGCCGCAAAACAACAAAGGCAGTTCCGGTTCGGTGTCGCTATGACGTCAAGAGAGTTTCCTGTGATTGGTTATCGGGCTCCTGCGGGAGTCTCATTCGCGGGAAATTCAATCCAAAAATAAATCGGTCTGTGAAAACACCGTGACAGGAATATATGGGAAATGCTCGCTCCTACTCATGGCTCCTGTCAATACGCAATGATTGAGAACTTCTTTGTAATGTTGCGAGAAACAATGTGGAAAGTAGAACTCAATTCTGCTTTCTGAGACGGTTTCTTCACCTTCGCAACGTTTCTGGCTGTCGGAAGGTGTGTTCCATTTGTCAACAACGAATTGCACGAAACATTGCTCATGACGTTGCGAGATAATTGGCCTTCTTGAAAAAGAGAGGGAGACTAAGCGCTAACTCTTTGCGCGGGGTCTGGAGGGCCAGTTCAAGACATACATAGCAACATGCTCTCGAGCGTGGAATTACGATAATCATCTTAACATCACCCAGCATTGAATACATGATAATCATAATTACAAGACGTATACACTGGTCTAAGTGTAAAGACCTCTCGGTTCAATGTGAAAAAAGAAAAAAAATCCCGTCTTTCGGACTGGATTTGAACTCGGAGCTTCGGCTTATAGGGACAGCTTCTATTCACTAGACCAGGATGAACAAGTTACAAAGTGTCTTCAACGTTAGGTATTTGTTGCCGGGCATCTAGAATAGGATCACTATAAGTCGTCAATGATTTGGCCTAAGCGCTGATTTCAAAATGGTTAGCTTTGTTTTAAGTGTGGCCGGACCTTTCTCGTTCGCTGTCTAAAATTATCTGTTAGCAAGTTTTATTATATGGCTTGTGTTTATAGCCGATATAACGCGCGCTCTGATTGGCTAATTGTGACTGAATTGTAGGGCATTATTCTCCCGTAATGCCCACGGGCCGATTACGGGCTTGCAAAAACAAAGCAAAAGGTAATTAAAAAGCCATATAATAAACTACTTACTAACCTCACTTGCTCGGGACCGTACTGGGGAATATCGGCCCTCGGTCGTTTTTGGACGGACCTCGCTGCGCTCGGTCCGTACTGCCACGACCTCGGGCCAATATTCCCCAGTACGGCCCTCGCGCTCGGTTAGTAAGAAGTTAGTATTACACGTTTACTTCCCAGTCATATAACAGATCAATTGGACTATCGTGTTACTGTAAAAAGTTTTTGTCTAAGCAAAAGGCGACTGAGCAAATAATCGTAGCTTCGAGTTCCGAGTCCCGATAGCTGGGTTGTGTTTTAAAAGGAAAATGTTCAACTCCCAGTGTCATAAAATAATGATAATAGTATATTCAAAGCCGGTTGATACTACATGATTATCGTAATACCAGTCTCCAGAATGAGATCAATTTAGGAGAGAGTGTTTTGTTTTGCCCAATCAAACGAGTTACCCAGACCCCGCGTGAACGAGTAGCAACTTGCCACCCGCTCTTTTCCGATAAAGCGTCCGATACCCCATATTTACGATAGCCGCCATGTTGGTTTTCAAATTGTCATGCAAATTAGCCATGTGTTATGCTGGGGGGGCAAACATTGGAATAAAGGCAAATTGCGGAAAATCGGCTCGTCGAAATATCGAATTAACATTGCCAAAAGTACATTTTAGAATTTAGAATTAAGTACCTTTTATAATAATTTTATATCTTTTGATTGCCTCCGACATTTTGACTTTCTACTTCGTTATCTGCTCATTTTTCACTAAAAAAACGTCGAAGTAACTTGTGAAAGCATTCTATTTTACTACTTAGGTGATAAACATTCAATGAACGAGAAACAAGTCATCTGTGTGGCTAAGATGTTCGTTATAACCTCTCGAACTTGCGTTGTTTGCCACCTCAGAAGTGTGTAGCTAATTTGCATGATAAAGGCAAATCCAACATGGCGGCTATCGTGAATAAGGTCTATTGCAGAATATAACAAGTTCCAACAAGAGAAAGAAAACTCACCCAAGGACAACTGCAGTGGTTCCACTACTGGAGAATCCGCTCTTTCAATTACTTTGGATTCCTAAGAAAAAGAAAAATTAATGCTACTTTTGGTATTCATTTGAGCAAACCCAGGGGGAACGCAGCTCTTTACAACCTCTAATTTCATTGGATCCCTTTAGGACGCAGCTTTATTATGTTTTACGTCATGGTCCATTGTTTCTTTTGTAACGTTTTTGGTGTCCATTGTTTTCTGAACCAATCCCGAGAGTCGTTCCGAGAGCTGCGTGGCGGCCCAGCCAACCGGTCAGCTCACTTAAGTTGTTGACCGCGACGTGCTGGTCTTCATCAGGCGATAAGGTCGACTGGTTATGCGCTACCGTATTTATCACTATGGTTGGCTTTGGTCAACAAACCGCTGCGGGAACCCTCTCGAATCCGAAATCTCGGGTACTCAAAGGGACAATAAGGATCAATCCACCAATTACAGCCAACCAAAGTGGTACACATAGTAGCGCGTAACCAGTCGACCTTGCAGCCTTACGAAGACCACCAGTCAGCGGTCGAAACGTAGTGAGCTACAACCTAAGAACCTAAGTGACAACATCGTGAGACAAACTATTAGACGTGTCATTATTATTTACTTTCCACGTAAAACCACTTGATGCGACGTCACTCTGAGACGAGAGGCAGTGCACCCCAGTGGTCAAGACACGTTCTGACCACTCGTTGAATTTGTTCCAGGTAGTCCCTGGTTCAATTTCCTGGCTGCACTTGCAAGTAGCCAGCCAACTGGTTTGCCTCCTGCCAGTTGGGATTCTTAAAAAGTTGTTCTGTTCAATGCTCGGAGATATTAGCTACTAGGTAAATAATGATACTCACTTACTTACTTACTCTACTGTCAAAGTCACCACCCCCTTTCGCTCGCTGAAACACTATGGACGCTTCTTATGGGCGTGGCCACAAAAATCTTTTCAAATTAAGTCTCACGTTGGTTTTCGCGGAATGAAGAAAAACCCGGAGAAAAAACCTCACGGAACAGAGTAGAGAACCAACAAACTCATCCCAGGCGCATTATAGGGGTGTCTTTGTTTAGATTTTTTGACTCATAAGCACAAGGCTACCGTTTTCTAATCAGTTAGCCGAGATTAGAGCAAGTTTCAATCGAGTGTCGTAAAACCAAAACCAAAGTAATTACTTTGGTCAATCAACAAAGACGGAAACAATCCAGTAAACCAATCAAAACTCGAAGTAATCACACGAAGCCGACACAAAGCGCGGGAAAATGTGCGCGCGCGAGCCATGATTGGTTTTGGTTTCACTTCTGATTGGTTGAAAAACTGGCACGAGAACTTTGAACAAATCAATGAGTGAAGTAAATGCAAAACCAAAGCAATTCGCGAATTACTTTCGACACTCAATTGAAAACCGCTCTAAAGTATCGAACAGTGAAAGTGCATTGCACAATGAGCTTTCGATCTCTGAAAATTGAACTCGATATTTCGTGATAATCTCTGAGAAATGTAGCGTTGAAAATTCAAAATTTTACAAAGAATTGTGTCAAAGCCAAAAGACTAAACTAAGTTAAACAAGTTCTTTTACTTTTTAAGGTCAAGTTATAAATAGCATGATGCCCTCTGTCGACAAACTCGTATGTTAATGAAATTAAATGTAAACAATGACGTCAGCAAAAATTCTCTGTTATTGACTCTCTTGCAGTCTCAGTGATTTTCTAAATCGTTGCCTTTCTGGCCTCGGTTGTTCAAAAGGTGGATAAACGCTATCCACCGGATAAATCACTATCCAGCAGATAAGCACTAGCAAAACCTATTGAGTTATCCAGAGGATAAAAATATCCAGTGGATAGCGCTATCCACCCTTCAAACAACCGGGGCTAGACGTTCCGTCACCATTTGCTTATTTCCCACTCTGCGAGCAGAGCCACTCTAAGGCGCACCGCACCGGAGGGCGAGAAAAAGAGGCTCTGCAGAAATTGTGTCAAATCTTTTAAGTCACCGCAGCCCAAGTTTCTGGGCTAGTCACTCTGGTTAAACCGGTTTAAGCAGCGAGCGCATCATATTTTTGACAAAGCGAAGGTCAAAATCAATATGGCGTCTAGGAGTGCGATCGAGGCTTGGCCTGGGTTTGACACTGTCTCCAAGCAATGGCTTGTGCATACCAGAAACCCATAAGGGTTGAAACGTGTAACGCGCGTTCACAGCTTCCGAATATTCAGTGCGAACTGTTTGGTTGAATGTTTCAGTGCTAAGTACCATATTTGGAAACCCCTCGCTCTTGTTGTTCCAAATATGGTACTTAGCAAATTGAATATTCTGAAGCTTGTTTCCCAGCACACAAGGGGCCGTTACACGTTTCAACCCTTATGGGTTTCTGTGCATACTCAATAAGGACTTAACGCGATTTCTCCAGAGTCCTTTCTTTCTGGTCGAGTTAAGAAAGGCTCTGTTGGCAGGGTGCTTATTTCCTATGTCAACAGTAACCAGGAACCAGGACGGTTTATCGGTGTTCAGACACTTAGAACTGACACAGAAGCTCAAGGTAAACTCACCTCGACATCGTTGAAGAAGGAACCTGGCGAGTAGTCGTCCAAATCAAATTCAAAATCACTCAAGTCATCCTCTCCATCAGATATATCTTCCATTCCACTGTCCTGTTATGACCCAAAGAAAAGGAAAGAAACTATTTTCAATTTTTCTCTGTTACAGGTGGGTGATGGGGATAGAGGATGGGTTACCGTTACGTTGTAATCTCTTCCGCGCGGTTGAATTTTACAATCAAAGCACAATATTTCATATAGAGCGGTTTTCAATTGAGTGTCGAAAGTAATTAGCGAATTACTTTGGTTTTGCATTACTTCACTCAGTGCTTGGTTAAACGTTCTCGCGCCACTTTTTCAAACAATCACAAGTGAAACCAAAACCAATCGTGGCTCGCGCGTGCACATTTTCCCGCGCTTTGTGTAGGCTACGTGTAATTGCTTCGAGTTTTGATTGGTTTACTGGATTGCCTCCGTCCTTTTTGATTGGCCAAAGTAATTACTTTGGTTTTGGTATTACGACACGCATTTGAAAACCGCTCTATATCTGTAGATATAAATCTCAAGCACATATCTGCCTTATTTGAATCTCTTCCTGTGCTTATTTTCGCACGCTTCCATCTCGCATTTTCAAAATTACATAGTCCGTCCCTCGGCTATCCTTGTGCTACTTTCACAAACATATTTAACCAGATGCTTTCTAGGAAGAACGTTGCGTGACAACATACAGTGTGACCAGGGATCTTTAATTTATTGTAAACAATTATTAAATGTGCTTAGAATTTGTTCTAACCGTCATAATAACGTTTTGCACTATTACTTTTTGAGCGGTTTCCTTCCGCCTGAAAACCCGGTTGTTCTGGTGGTCAATCATGTGGAACAGACTTTTCCACTGGAAAGTTTTCGGAAAACAAGGAATACCTTCGAAGGTATTCCTCTTTTCTTTTTTTGCCGAAATGATCGGAATGTCCCGTACTGCTGTCCTGCTGCGTCCCACTAGTGCCGTACTCCTTGGTGAGTTAAAGGCGCGGTTTTCGCCGCGAAAATGTTTGTTATTGTAATCGTTAGTACCCAGTCTTTTAAGGAAAGAAAGAAAAAGCGACTTCCTGCAAAAAGAACACGCTCGTCCAGTTCCGTTTTGATTGAGGGAAATTATCATGTTCCTTTTTCCATTCAAATGGAAAGCGATCATTGCAACCTGACAAAATATCGAATCCTTACGTATCGAAGATCTCTTGTGGCCATTCATTAAATTTTATGCATATCAATATTATTTTTAACGTGGAACGTAGCAACCGACTTTAAATTACTGCTGGAATACACCGATTAAAAGCAAATGAATCTTTCAGTTAGGAAAGATTAGCGTATAAAACGTTAAAACGTATTCCTAGAGCAAAGAAAACACATCGAAAAACAATGAAAAACCCCACCTTAAACTAAACACGAATCTCAATTTGATAATATTCATTACATTTTGTGACTTTCCAGTCATAGAGTTTAAAGAGTCGCATATCATATTTGCATATCATAAAACAGAGCACGTCGCAGTTTCCAACCACCTTAATCAAATACTTACCCAAGGTTTACATTTGTCCGTTTCACTGCCACTATTCTTTTTGGTTTTTTCCTCTTTCCTCCCTGGCTGCAACGCTGTTTGCGTTTTTTTGCTCTCATCTATCTTCCCGTTGTCTTGAATGATCATTCCAATAAGATCTCCATCCATCAGCGGCATGGCTTTTGTTTTATTCTGCATTGGTAATAGATCCGCAGTCGTTGAAGCCATGATTTGTCTCTCTGTCTTTCCTGCTTCTCTTCTTGAAACCGCGGTTATTCTTGATGCAGCACTGTCGCGCGGTATTCCAGGCGAACCATCAACCGATGCGCGTTTTGTTCGGCAATCCCGGACTGACTTCGGTCGCCCATCGGTTCTCCTTGCCTTTGCGATGAAGCGATTATTCGCATCGATTTTTTCTTTCCGTTTTTTGGGAGATGAGGCGATGCCGTCCTGATCGCCTAACCGTTTCGTTACCGTGCTTTGCATGTCCTTATTTACTTTCTCGCCGGAATTCGCAGCTGTGTCAGTTGTCATCGCAAAATCTTTTCCGCCGGAGTTCTCCCGTAGGGACGCGGAGGTGACAGAGACATTCGAATCATTGTTGCATGTTGTTCCCTGTGGCTCTTCCCAATTCTGCTCAACTTTTGAGGTAATATAATCCTCAGAACTCTTTGAATTTTTTTCATGCGCTAGTTTGTCACTGAAAGCCTCACTTTTCGTCTCCGAAACTCTTGAGCCGGTTTGGGGAGAAAACGAAGACGGCACTTGGTTCGAATTCTCGTCCGTCGTGTGTTCATGTAAATCACCAATTTCCAACGATTCCGAGTCCATAACCGTGTTACAAATAGAATCCATTTTATGTTCAATTTCCGATATTTGCCAAAGGGCTTTATGGTTGTTTTTTAAATTTAAATCGATAGGAGAAAATGAATCGAGACGTGACGTCCTTTTCAGATTAGCCAACCCTTTCAGCGGTTCCGACGCATCATTATTTGCGCTCCCTTGTTCTTTGTCTTTGCCGTTATTCTCACTTAATGGTTCCTGTGTTAACTGCTGTCCACTGTTCTTCTTTTTTACACTCCTCATCGACGTGTCAAAAGCTGTTTTTCCCACAGTAGTCTTTGTCTCGCTCTCCGAATCGCTTTGCGAGGATATAATAATGCACTCGTTGACCATCGGCCGAGATTCTTGTGAAGATGTTCGCGGCTCCTCGTCATCCGTACTCTGCGAGGATATTTCAATAACTTCAAAATTATCCTTTTTGCAAATATCGTTTTCACGTTCTGTATTTTCACTTTTCCACTTCTGCTCCAATTCAGAGAAAGATGCCCCCCTTTGCAATGGTGTTCTCACTTCCAAATTAGAGCTGGTTGCAATTTCGCCGTCTTGTTTCTTACGAATCGAAACAAGCGCAAGTTCTTTGCTTGCTTGGCGAGTCATTCCCAAAGGAGCAACTTCACAGTCAAGGAGTAAAATGTCGGCAGAGAGTTGTGACGACATCCTTTCGTCTATGCTACGCCGCTTTCGTCTTCTTTTCGTCAGGGTTTGTCCTCTTGATTCAGCAGAACTCGAGCTCTCCTGACCTTGAGATTGATTTTCGCTGTCAGTTTCCAATACGATTCGATGTTTCGGAGGACGACCTCGTTTTCGCTTTTGGTCTGGCAAAGCCATTTCGCTTGATTGGTCGCTTTGGTCCTTCAAACAAGAGAATTAACACAATTTTTCTCAAAATCAAAATGTACTGATATATAACTAAAATAAATAAGGCCTTCAAAAGGTGTGATTATTTCTTTCGAGCATGGGCACCCAACGAATAATTTCGGTAAATATCGGTTCGGAAGGAAGGCTGACTAGAATTTTCGAATATTCGAACTCAGACTTTGGAGGCGCACCTCGATTTTGAACATCTTTCTGAACAGCGTTTCTAGTTATTTCGGAAAAGTAGTGAAAGGTCTGAAGAGTGCGGAGAAATTTCGAAACCACATTGAACAACGCTCGACTGTTTACCCATCTGAGTAAGAGTTAACTGCGATATTGTAAACAGCATGAAACTTGAATATTTATGGTTTGTATCATTTTCGCCAAAGTTTGTTTCAGAATCTTATTTTAATTGAGCAAACGTCCCTAATTTTTTTATGAGACCTGTCACGAATGCTAGAACTTTCGGACGAGGCAAAAAAGCCACCTAGAAATTTCTACAGACCTGCAATTTCGTTAGAACAACCGAACAGATAAATATTTTGTAGGGCCGGAAAAAACGCCCAAAACGAGCTTAAAAGCTTTGTGGAAACCATTTTAGGTAATTCTGACAAATTTTAAGACTTCCGATCGTTGGTTGCCCCTGTTCGATGACATCACTCACTCATGATGCGCGAGAACGCTACTCTGATTTGAATAAATTTGATGGTAGCTTAGAAAGTTACGATTCAAAGAACTTTGAAAGACATATCTTTGGGTCTTTGAATCGTAACTTTCTAAGCTACAATCAAATTTATTCAAATCAGAGTAGCGTTCTCGCGCATCATGAGTGAGTGATGTCTGATTCTCGACCAGGGGCCCGTTTCTCGAAAGTCCCGAAACTTTACGGGCCATTTTCGGGTGTCACAATTCCTTTTGTATCTCAAGAACGGAGATGATTTAAGTCGTCAAACGTCACAGACATGTTTCTTTTAGTTACCTTGAAAACAAGTTAAAAGATCGCCTTTCCAAAACAAGCGGTTGGCAGTTTCTCAAATGGCTTTTCGGGTCCGAAAAGTTTTCGTGACTTTCGAGAAAAGTGCCTCAGGCCCGGGTTGCTCGAAGCGTGGTTCGCGCTAATCAGCGTGAAATACCATGGAAACATATTTGTTTTGATACCTCTTAATGCTCTTAACCAACGGTTAGCGCTATCCAGGCTTTGAGCAACCGTCCCATGGCTGCATGTGAACTGTACTTTAAAATATATGGCAAGACCATCCTTTTGAAACGGAAATTCGGCAGTGACTCTTATATATATGACTGTACGAAAGAGGCACTGCCGAATCTTAAGTATCGTTACATGACCTACATTGAGGAAAAAAAGTTACAGCCAATTACGTTATACTAATGAGCCGAAATGATCGGCCCTGAGCCATTGTAACTGTTACAATTACTAACTGAAAAATCGTACCTCAATATATGCAGGAAAGCATGAAAAATGTTCATATAGAAAGGTGTTACAATGTTAACGCAATAATTGCTTGTTGCGTCTTGCGTGATTGCCCACTTTGGCTCGAGCGTTTGAATTTTTCAACGCGCGCGGACGCGAGCTATAGAATAGCAGAAGTCTTCCAATAGGAGCACTGGATTTGCTCTGACGAAGGGCTAACGCTCGAAACGTCAGCTTTTAGAATCTCTGTACGGTGGTCAATTTACATTATCAACTCCGTTGATAAAACCACCAAATTTTTGTATACTACTTCCCCACCGACTAGTTTAGCGTATTGTGCACGCCCGATTTTGTCCCTTAATTTATTAAGGAGCCGGCTCAAATCAGTTTTTAACACTTTTAGTAAACTGTACTATTTCGAAGGGTTGAATCTACCCGACGGTTTCACTTAACGGCAATGTTATGATACCATATGAAATATCAATAAAAGCTTAACAAGATGCACTCATTAATGTGAAGTAATAAGTTATCATGGTAACAAAAGAGCCATCTAAAAGCACCCTATATTTGCCTTTTAACGCGTATATCTCAAAAACGAACTCGGTGACCCAAACTCTTTATTTCTGAACTGAGTGATAAGCAGGCTAAGATGAAACTCTCCGTAAACAGTCGTTTCGCCAACGTCAGTTCTCAAACGCCAAATAGTCAGCGAGTAAGATTATAATTTAAAAACTGCCCGTAAAACCAAGTACAGTACTAGCTACCGTTTGTGTTGTACAACATACAGCAAAGGTCAACCAAAGAGTTGGCATCGTTTATATAATTTCCCCTAGCCTTTGAAAGAAAACAATAAGGTGCCCTTGTAAAACATAACTGAGTGCTTTTGTGACAAGATTGTGAGTCTGGAGATTTTAATTTGCTGCAGATAACAACCAAATCCAGCGTTTACACTTTAATATTGTTTTCATATGGTACCATAACAATGAGACATACCCTCCAAATAGTTGAAACGGTTTCAGCCACCTCAAAAATGCTTGCTTGCTAAACACTTTTACCAAGATTTGAAGCGAAATTCACTCAATCGAGATACCTAATTCGCAAAAATTTACACTCGCTCTTGAGTGAACTCTGTTACGGAAAAAATAGCCCATTCTTGGGAGGAAGACAGGGAGGAGGGGGTGGGTGGGTTAGTCTGGAATTCAAATTTCACGGACAAAGCCATGCCTGCATATCAGCCTCTCCCAATCATTATCAATACTCTGTCATTGTGGGCAAAAATCACTTCAAATATGTGTGCAACAATTTGCACTCTTTTGTTTCACGAAGAAGCAGTTTGACACGAGGCAGATTTCAAAAGGTTACTGGTAAAATAAAGTTTTGAGTCACAACTAGACTGCGAGCAGTCCCTTAGGATGGTCGCGCGAGCGAGGAAAGCGCGAGTGCCCTCTCGGCCAATTCGCTCTCTCCAGTCCTGCCGAGCTTAGACTTGACTGAAGAGGGACTGCTCGCAGTCTAAGTCACAACTAACCTTTCGGCCTTCGTCCGTATCACTGGTTCCGCTGTCGTTCTCTGTCATCTGCTTGAAACGTTTCTGTGGCAGGAAGACAGTTTATTGAAACGCAGCATTAGCGCGGTTTCATTAGAGTATCCAAAGCAGTATCACGATTGCCATGAGTATTTGGATCACAATGTGCGGTCGTAAGGATGCAAAGAAAGTACTTTTAGCAGCTTGCCCTCCAGATAAGCAAAAGCTAGCATGAACTAGTTCGAAAGTCTTTTCAACTAGCCCGAAAAATTCAAAGAGTACGATTAATTTCATATGCATGTATTTATGAAATGATAATTTATTAGAAACAGTGACACAATAAAGTAATGCATTAATAAATTGAAAATTGCATGGCCAATAACCAAGTACCTTTATGGGTACAGGGTCACTGAATTTGGAATGATATTCCTCAGTCATTACGCAATTCTCTCAATCTTTTAAACTATAAACATAAACTCAGAGATTATTTCCAGTCCTTGTAAACTAAACAACTTTTCGTTTAATCATGAACCATAATTCCTCTCATAATACCTTTCAACTCTTTCGTGTAAGATAAAATAGTTAGTTTTAGGTTTGATTCAGTGTATCCTTAATTGTGTGTTTATTTAGTTATTTTTAAAAAAATTCTGTTTGCCATCTGGTAGTTCACCTGAACTCCTGTATGATCTTTGCCATATAAGCCTCTGGCCTTGGCAATTAACTACAGTTGTATGTAAACCTTAATCTGAGTTGTCTTTCTTGAATTAAATAATAATAAATGAAACATCTCGAATTAGAAGAAGACAGGACGACACAGAACTGTGGACAGGGTTGAACTCAAGACCTCCCGCATTGTGGTGTGATGCTCACCCACTGAACCAAAAGTAACATTTGATTTTAATTTATTTTATTTGAGATAGTTTGCTTTGATTTAAATAGACATTGTCCCCAATTAATACCCCAGCACTAGAAGGGTTGGGGGAGGCGCGGTGGTCTCATGGTCAGTGCGCTCGACTCTGGATCGAGTGGTCCGGGTTCGGGTCCTGGCTGGGGACATTGTGTTGCGTTCTTGGGCAAGACACTTTACTCCCACGGTGCCTCTCTCCACCGAGGTGTATAAATGGGTACTGACGAATTCAAGGCTGGGGGTAACCCTGCGATGGACTAGCATCCCATTCAGGGGAGTAGAAATACTCCTTGTCGCTTCATGCTAAGGAAACAGAGGATAAGCTCTGGCGTGTTGGGCCACTAGGGCTCGGATAGCGTTTACTAGAAGGGTTAATTCATTTTTAGGTTTCCTGCTTGTCTACTACCTCCCCCTACCCTACCCTACCCTACCCTACCCTTGGTATCCCCTTGAAAAGAGAGCACCTTCATCATCATCATCATCATCATCATCGTCATCATCATCATCATCATCCCCATCATTATTACTCAAATTATACAGCAGAGAAACCACAGTACTCAGAGGAAAAAACGCTCCTGAGAGTAAATTAGTATGGGTAATCAAATGGTGATCAGCAAAAGTAGGAATAGTATCACATGCCTTTTGTCCAAATTATTCCCTAATTCACAAGTATACCATTTGATTAGCTGTTAATATCATGGGTGACAAATTGCTCCTTAATTTTCAAACCTGGATGCCATTTTGGTACTATAGGAAAAGTTGCCATGACAACATTGTAATTTCACATGTGAAATTATAAATTAAGGCTGAAATTTTGTGCCAAAATTAAAGGAGTAATTTGTCACCCATGTTATTAGTATAGGTATTAGTAATCACATGATTTCGAGTGCAATTTGGAATAAATAAGCACAAGTAAATTTTTTCAAAGACAGCCAAAATTGCATGAGCCCGGAGGGCCAGTACAATTTGTAGTCTTTGAAAAAATTTACAAGTGCTTATTTATTCTAAATTGCACAAGGAAAATCATGTGATTTCTAATTAATAATATACATGAAAAGATTTGAGATGTTAAGCAGAAGAAATGCAAGCGTATCACGCAATCAGGGGAAAATTGCACCATACATGTAAATTGCGCCATCCAGGGAGCACGCTTGATTTGAAAACAAAAGATTTGATTGGTTCTGACCAAACACTATTGTTTATTAGCCAATCATAATCTAGAATTTTCGATGTGTAATTTGCACTGGTATTACACTTTTTGCACTGTGTCATGCTTGAACTGCACTGCTCTCAGCCAATCAGAATCAAATATTTTTTTTCATGTATATTATTAGAGAAATAACACACAAATATAATGCCAAAACCATTATGAGAGAGCTATAACTGTCCAAGCCCTGCTTAGTTAACCAGTTTCGGCACTTGGAATCCTTCAATAATTTGAGTACTTTCTGTTTTCTGTCTCATCGAATCTTAGTGGTCCATTCAGAAGATTACGCCAAGCTGACCACATTGCTGAAGGAAAGGCCAGACCACAACACCAGGAACTCTCTGCCCTACTCTATTCGAATAGTGTGTAGGATCTTTAACGTCCCACAGAGTTTATGAACATAGAAGGGTTTTGAGACGGGGCATACGGTTTATAGTCCTCATCCGAGAAGACTTGAAAGTCTAACCATTTGCGGGTGTAATTACAAAGGCAACACTTTCTCCTCAGTCATTTTAAGATCCTGAGTGTTAGTCCCGCCGGAGTCAACTCATGACCTCCCGCATGGAAGCCTGGTGCTCAACCAACTGAGCCACCGGTGCTTTTTTGAAAAATGGAAATAAGAATCACCCAACCACTGTAAACTGGCACAACACCGATAAGATAGCCGGGGAGATGAAAATATTTATCGATGCAAACTATTCTTGTAAAACACTCAACATCTGAGTATTCTTGCCAGCCAAAACAAGAACTGAAAGGCTGGCAAAGGTTGTAAGACAGAATATTCAATATGAATGTGTTCTGAATCTCTCAAGGGAGCATAAAATTAACAGAATCACTACTGTATGTATTTCACACATGTGTGCTTACTGGCTTCCTTCCACGCTTCTTGCATCCTTTTTTCTGTTCCCAGTAGTTGTCAACCAGCTCCTGACAGGTAAGCAGGTTGTCAATAGGTTCCCAGGAGTCTTCCTCTGATCCATAACCCTCCCATCGTACTTTGTAAAACATTGTTCCATCCTTGAGAAAAAAGTCAATGAATTTCATTGTCTCAAAATGAGATTAAGTTAATGGAGGGGACATAGTTTTTATAGCACTGACGAGTTAAAACTGGTCAACTCATTCACTCCACAGGTGCTCCAGTTGATGAGTAAAATTGTCTGGCGATAGAGAGCACAAAATCTGTTAAATCTAACTCCCAGGAGTCAATAGGTTAATGTTATGTTATGTTATTTATGTTATGTTATGTTATGTCATGTTATTTATTTGTTTGAGCAGGTTGAAGTTTTGCCAGCTATTCAGCTGATGTGGACCTGCTATACCCACCCACCCATATACTCAGAGAGGACAGCCACAACACTGGGAACTTCATCCCCTACT
>OX421446.1:13437696-13455196 GCA_949126865.1 Montipora capitata
TTGTAAGTCCATGTGGTTGGTGTTATAAGCGAGTTTCTTCAGTATCCATACAACAGTTGGCAGAATCATCTTTAGGAACAATGTCTTTCGAAGTACCTATTAAGAATTCATTACTACAAGAGTTCGCATCTCTAATTGCATTCTGACAGGAACCGATGTGTTCCGGGCTCTGATCTCTGTGGATTGAATTGACCTTATTTTTTTGAAGAATGCGAGGCGAAAAGCTTTGTGTTACCTGCTTCGCCAAGCTGCCGAGCTCCGTTTCTATTTGCTGACGTAAGGGTGTACCTCGGATGAAGTCTCTGCAACCGCTTCTGTGGATTTTGGGAGTGGATGTGTAAGACATACTTGGTGAACACGAGCCAATTACCACACCATTTAGTCGCCTTTCCATTTTTGAACCTAATTTGCAACCGGAAGAAACAAGGTTTTCTTCATTTAACGAGTTTGGCAAACTTTGCTGCAAAGTTTTTCGTGCGACGGTGGCCTTTACAAATGCACTGGTGTTCTTCTCCGGATGTAGCAATATAATGAAGAGTTTCGGGGAGAAAGTACAAAGAAGGAAACTGTAGGCCCTGCAAAGGTGAAGAATAGATTCGATAATTTCTTTGAAACTACCCGGCCTTAGACTTGAGAAAGTGGCGAGAGTAACTGCCCATACGGTTAGTTGTATGTACATATTAAACGCTATATACCTTGTTTCGCTGAAATTAGATGGCAATTTCCTCGCTTTGAAAGCGTAATATCCCACTATAATGGATAGTAAGAACTCGTACGCGTATACTATGGACTGCGTGATGTGTTCATTTCTAGCGGTTACCTGACATTGTAAAATTTTATACTGGAAAGGAATAATCGTCTCCTGAATCGAAGGTGGCTTTACAACCAAGAATATTATGATTATGGCGGCGGGAATCATATTTAGAATTACGAGAATGACGAGTTGGAACTTTTTGTTGTAAAAAAATGTCTGCGATTTTCCTGTTGTAACCGCTCTTTGGAAGTTGAATACGTGTACAAGGTAGCTGGTTTTAAGAAACAATATAGAAATGCAGGAATTGAAAACTATGGTAGTGATTAGCATGTCCGTGAAGCAGAAATACAACGTGACACCATTTACATGCACCAAAGTTGTTGAGAATGCCAAAAGAATGATCGCGAGAAATGCGTAACTTAGATCTCGAATAGAGGATTTAACAACTGGTGTGTTGCGATGTTTTAGGAAAACTCCAAGGGTAAACAAAGTTAGCAGGATCCCAATGATCGCAATAACGGCCAAAATCATTCCGCGAACTTCTTTCAATGTTAAATTGTTGTATGCAAGTAGCTCACATTTCGTATTATTTTGGGTCGATGTCTCATCAAAGTTGCATGAAGTGCAGTTTTCGGAGCCATAACTAGTACTAATTGTTCCAATCGAGCATGGAATGCATTCCCAGCAACAAGCAACGACTGTCGTCCTTCTCATCCCTGGTTGACAAAGTTCACTGCAAAGGGAGGTAGGGATGACTTTGCTCCCATTTTTCCATACTACTGAGCCCGCGCGCAGTTGCAAGCGTTTCCGAAGAACTCTTTCCCAGGTCCCAACTTTGTGAAGTGAGGGAGTTCCCCTGGGTACTACCTGAAGGTTAACGATATCATATGCTGCTGACAGCAGGGAATCGCCTTTGTTGTTGAAGCTTATGGATCCCGTGATGCCTTGAAAGTAGACATTTCTCAAAGCGTGTAACACGTCCATGGAATGAATCGACTTAGAGGTTAAACACTTGACTTGAGACAAGGTAGTTTGTTCCTGTTCGCAGCGGTACACTGAGTCAATAGCATGCGCGGCTGCTCTCACGGCGTCAATAACATAAGCCAAGGCCTTTGCCTTCATAGATTTGAGCAAATCTGGGATCATTGTGGATACGTTGTTATCAGCACAACCTTTCCATACTATCTTAGAGCAGTTGTTTGCACTTTGCCAAAATTCCTGCCACCATATATTGTCTTTGATTTCCGATAAAGATGAGTTTTTTTTTAACAAATGTTCCTCAAACCTGGAGACGTTGAAATACCGTAGCGATGTTCCTATGAAGCCAGCAATCACCGTCGAGTAATGCTCGGTGAATAACGAGGTCGTTTCGGACCAGCCGTTGGGTGCGATCCACGTACGATCAATCAGTTGTTGTTTAAGAGACTCGCTAAAGAAGAAATGAATACTGGAGATATCATCGGTCCACAACACAATGACTTGCACGTTCGCCGCTCTTTTTATCCTAGAGACTATTTTGCCAATTTTGTGTTCATATTCTTTGGCCGGAAAGTAATCTATGCTGTGAATACAGAAAGTGTCTCTTTCCTCAGTTTCGTGTTCCAGAGCATGGACGCCGAACCTTCCGTACGATGTATCAATGCCGATAACTGCAATGTAAGTCCAATTAAAATAGTCAATCAAATCACTGATGGCCTTAGCTTGCTGACTGTCCGGCGGAACGGTACGGAAAAACACCTTAAAATTTGAATGACTCAGTTCTTCGCTTGTGGCTGAAGGGCTGATTAAAGGCAAATTTCCAACTTGAAGAGTATTCGCCACGATTATTGCGCTTGCCGAATCAGATGGTCCAATAACAACCGCTATCGGTCGTATTGTTCGGTTTGTACTTTCTTCGGCATCTTCAAACATTTCATATTTGTCGTTATTAGTCAGAAACGAATACGCTAGGCAATTTGCCGTCGTAACCATTCCACAGGTGTCGAAAATACGATAGCCCAGGGTTTTGTTAGGAAGTAGATACGGATCTTGGTTGACTTCTTTAATCGCGTACACCATGGCTTCGGCACTTGCGAGTTGTTGTGGGTTTAAAATTGTATCGCATTCGTCGCTCGCCGTTTTGCCGTGAATGTTGAACAGTCCGGCCAAAATCACATCCCCGTCTTGATGGTCCACATAAACAGGCATTTTGCTACAACTTCGAGAAGCAACGAAATAATTTGAAACGAAAATAATGATAATTTGTAGAACTACTTTAAACATATCCATTTTACGTAGATTTTGAAACTGTTCAATTTTCTCAGTCACACGTTGGCTGGTCTTTCATATACCGGATCCGAAATAATTAATGTCCATAAACAAAAAACAAAGCTAACATAACAATACCTAATTAGCAAGGCCTAATCAGAATGGTTCTTTTGGCCTCCGCTATTTTAGTCCAGTATATGAAAGTCTACCTCACAAGTTTCATCTGTATCGGTCAATATCCCGACGGAGAATTAACTTATTGTTCTCACAGGACAAATATTTGACATGAATATGCTGAAATGACTTCAAGTCCTTTTAAGTCTCCCTAGAGAGTTAGAGACCAATGGAACATATTTGTCAGTAATGTTTCAAGGTGGGAGGGGTTAAACAAATTCACATGGGCAAAAGTACCCACCCCTCCCTGCTTTGTCAATAATTTGTTCCATTGGTTGGCTCTTCTGAATCAAACTCGATCCCAGGTCTCTCTCAACTTGGGAGGAAGAGATAGAACCCTGGGAACGAAGTTGCATCCGAATAGCAAATAACAAAATAAGTATTCTTCCTATTGGTGGTTTTCGCGTTACATCGTCGCCACCGTGTCGGTAGCTCAGCTCCTTTTGTTCGTCCACCGGCAATAGACCTTTTCACCGACACGGCGGCCATTTTGATTTCTATTGTTTCGAATGGCTATTATTGGATCCCCCTGAACATCCCATAATGTCTTTCGAAACAATAGAAATCAAAATGGCCGCCGTATCTGCAAAAAGGTCTATTGTTCATTGCGGCATTGTTATATATCGGTGTCAGACCCTAATAACGCGTAGAAAGCCTGCTAATTTGTGGGGACAGCCGATGGGAAATAAACAAAAGATTTTGGACAAGGTATAGCATTTATGATTCAAAACTGATTGATGTTTATTAGTTTGTTTGAATTATTAGCCAAATAAATTTGCTAATATCTCTGAATTAAGTCTGGGGGAACTCCGACAACATTTAATATTTGTGGATATTTTGGATTTTATTCAGTTATTTGTCTTCGGCATCCTCATGCAAATGCGATTCGAACTACATTTTGGGTGGTGCTTGCAGTTAAAAGTTCATTCTCGTTTCCAGAGCCCCTTGACCATTTAAAATTAAGCCACCAGAGTCTGAGTACTACTGAGGAAGCCGAGAAGCTGGTCAGCTTGAAACGTTTTTCTCCAAGTGAAGGATTCGCCTCTGAAGATAAGAAGCGATCATATTGAAACAGACTGAACCCGTGAGAAAGAGGTGTTGAAGTCAAGATTTACGACAACCAACTGGGGCATGTAAGATTAAAGGCCTTCTCCATGCAAGAAAGAATTCGCTTTGGAACAAAGTTCCCCAAGAGCCCACACTGCCCTACCTGAATAAATACTTATATGCAAAAAGCAATAAGGCTTCAGAAATATACTGGTTAAATGGTCTCTGATTGAAATTGTTTGAAACTGACATCTTGATTTATCAAATCGATCAGCCAATGCGTCAAATTATATCTGAAGGCTGAAAGTTGACGATAGAATTATTATCATAGCATGCAACTTGCTCATTTACAAGGAAAATGCAAGGCACACTTCAAACCATTTCCTGGCCAAGTATCTTTCTATCCTTTTTTGTGGTATGAGAAACTGATGTATACGTCAGTTATTTCTGCAGCGAGGGAAAATGCTGGCTCGTGATTGTGTGTTGATTCCAAAAAAAAAGATTATACCGTTACCCATAATAATAAACTCACGTGCACGCAAATCACTGCTACTAAAGAAGCAAAAAAATTATTACGACAGACAATGGAAAACACCCCCCGATGGAGATACAATCTTGCAGTGATCTGGGACGAGGCTGGCCAGGTCACGTTTCAAATGACCAGGAGCCCATTACCCGGAGCCTCCATCTTCCATATTAACCCTCTGAGTCAACAATTTCCCGTATCTTTCTATTTTTAGAAGTACCACGCAGCGGGGCTTTAGTAAGTGTTTTCACAATAGCCAATCATGAGAGACTTATGGTCAGCCATTTATTACGTCACATACGTATGTGACGTATGTGAACCACTTCACGTATGTTCTCAGTCACATACGTCACATGCGTCAAAATATAGTAGTTCTAAAAATAGAAAGATGCGGGAAACGGTTGACTCAAGTGCACACTGGACAGATGGAATCTCCGGGTAATGGGCTCTTGACAAGAGACTCAGCTTAATGTTCCTCTATATGGTAACCCATCTATGCGAGAAATTTTGGTTTTAGCTACGAAGTCATCATGCGACCTTCCGTTCGTACGTCCGTCCACCCCTCCATGTATGCCATTGTGACCAGTATCACGTGACCATACGCAGGCTCTAGTTAAGAGCTCGGCGTTAAAATGGCAGCGTCAGTGAGGGGTTTTATGTGGTTCGTATGAGCAAATATAATTGCTTTTTATGGACTGTGAAAAAAAAAAATTGAAGCAATTTTAGAACGGCAGCTGGAAAATAACATCGAGGAATTGATCTTAGTGATGAAGATAAACAATTGTGTGCGAGCCGTTATTTTGAGCACATGCATGTTTTTTAAATGCTACGAACTAAGTTTGTGTGTTTTTCGCCTTGAAAATCGCGCTAGATCATCAAATTAATCTCTCATGAACGAAAACTTTATATTTTGGACTTAAAATTCGGAAAATTTGGTTTAAAAATGGTTGTGAACGATCTATTCATATTTTGTTGCCCACCGGAAGTCCGAAGAGTAAGTAATTATGCAAAACACAATCGCCTTTGTTTGTCGTCATGGAAAAAGGATAGGTGTTGACACATAATTTTAAAAAATGCTAAAAAATTCACGGATTCTTCTTTTTTGGCCAAATTTGGTGGAAATCATGGATAACTAAATAAAAAAAAAAACGTCTTTTTCAACTTTTTGTACCAGAACAATATTTTTCCGAATTTTTGTAGTTACGGTTATCCTTCTGAAAAGTCTTTGGTTTTTATGCTGAATTTTTTTAAACTGAAAAGTTTATGTTATAACCTTAAAAATGAGATATTCTAAGCCACATTGTTAAAAATAATTAAGTCCAGAAAAGTTAATTCGTTTCATAGGTCTTTTAGGAACCATGTTTTCAACCGAACGCAAATGAGATATATATGAGGTATCAAAACCTATATAGGTTTCCATGGTATTCAGTAACGTTGGATAGCGCTAACCATGCTTCGAGCAACCCGGGGCACAAGATTAAAGGCCTGACAATCTTATTCAATGGATTGGTCACTATCAAGACGATAAAGTATACTCCACGCTGCTAAACGTTGACCGAGGTTTTCGAACACGCCTTTCAGTACTAAGATGTGTTTGGAGTATATATAGCATTCACGTTTGCGCGAGTAAATACTTCAATTTGTGCACGGATTGAAACTGTCTGATCATGAGTATCCTCTGTACATTGAACGGCTGGAGTCTGTAGTGTTAATGTCAGTTGGAAAGGTAGCAGTAGAGGATTCTATGACATTGGAGTCCCACACGTTTTCAGACACCGAGGGAAAGTACAGGGAAATTGTTTGCTATCTCCATGAGGTGCCGACACCAAGAACGAACAGGGGCACCCAACGTCACTTTTCGGAAAATATCTCTTCGGAAGGCGATTTGAGATCTAGAATTTTCGGATCATTTGTTGTAAAATTTCTTGCTTGCCTGCCTGTCCTAGGATTTTCGAACATCTTAAGATTGGTATAATTGCCCATTTTAAACGGATTTTTACCCTAAAAAGGTCACCTAGAATTTTCGGGAGCCTATTTTCTGGCTGAAATTTTCAAAAAGATAAGCTTTGATCCCTATAATTTTCGGATCACTATACTTTCAGCTAGGAAATCCGAACAGATGAAACATTTTTAGGGGATAAAAATATGCCTATATCTTCCGTTTAAATACGAAAATATGTTTAACAAAGCGATGTTTTGTGGTTTAGAACTATATTCTCGTTGGGTGCCCCTGAACGAAGCCCAAAACCATTCACGATCAAAGCGCTTGTACGCTATATGTGTTCTTTTGTGTAACTTGTCTTCGTAAACGTCATTGCTCATTATCTAGACACGTCAATACTAAGTCGTGCGATAAAAAAGAAACAAAAAGAAATAAGGACGTCTATCGATAAAGTTAACATGCCAAATAGAGTACAAAATCCGATATTGTCGATATTACAGACAAATGTTCCAGAGGGTCCTATGATTTCGCGCATAGCCTTTTCGTACCCTGGTTTCGCATTTAAATCAGTTTGGTTTCGTGTCCAGTGTTATTCCCACATAAAGACAAAAACAACAGAGTCACGGTTCTACTCACGCTTTGTAGAACATGACTTGGTCCCACAGGTGGCCCTGTAATAAGACACGGACATTCGCCTCGTTTCCTTGTTCCAAACGTGTTGTCGGAGGGACAGCCCACGGATGGAATGGCCCAACTCTCATTCATTTTATCCGATTTTTTAAAGACATATCAAGAGCGGAACGAGAGGTTGAAGGATGATGCCATGAACCTTCATTGCATGTTGGATCCAGTCCCTGCGGAATCCTATTGGCTCGAATTGCCTGTTTAAAATCAAGAACATATTGAAATTCCACTTGAAACAATAAACATGATCTGTAGGCACTGGTGAAGTGCGATGCCTTTTGTCCAACCTGTGCAAGAATGATTTTAATATCACGATATGAGGGATTCTTGAAGATATCGAATGGGGCTATTGTTTTATAAGCGGGACAATGTGAAATTGTCTTTGTCGCGCAAAAATTGTACATAACGTCTCATTAGCCAAAAACCATTACTCGTAAAACCAGGTGAAGAAAGGCAGTGCCTGTCGAAATACTGGTAAACACAACAGATATTTCTTCACTGTTTGATCAGCCTTTCATTTTTCGTTTGTTAAAAAATAGACGGCTGTCTCTATTGGATATTCATGGTTTGTTAAGTTACTACAGTTGTTTATGACTTAGCCGTGCATGCAACAGGATTGAAGTGACGCTCATTCGTAAGAACTGCAAATAAAAAGAAAAAGGAGAAAAGAAGGAAGAAGTCATAACAGAAGAAGCCTTTGGGATGTCTTCGACAATGTTGGACCTCTTGTCCTCTCTTGTTATTGCATAACAGTTACTTGAAGACAAGATCGTTCAACTACTGAACAAGAACAATAGAAAATATTTACAACTGAATGGAAGCTTAAATTTCGTCGATCGCAATATTCTAAAATTAAGAAGACTTAACTGACAAAAAAAACAACTGTGAATAGAAACTGTGGAAATTGTTAGTTTAATCTTGAGTTCAGAACCCTTCAACAAGCCATATTGAATTCTCATATATATATTCTCTTTGTTTTCCAAATAAACAAAATATTGTCAGAGCATATGATGAAAATGCAAAAATGCTGTTTACACAAGGTATCTGACCAAAGTGATTATCTTAATTCCAATTATTATTTTTCATTGAGGTTTCTTTTATTTCTACTTTTTTTTATTATCAGTCTGGGATCCCAGACTTTTTCAGTTAAAAATTTGTTGTATCCGTAATATCTCGCACACTCCAGTTGCATCAATCAATGATTACGTGTCCAATGAGGGAACTGGCCAGGAATTTGAAGCAGTCGCATGCATGAATGCCTCGGTGTTCGTAGTAAAAACTGGCTGTAACATGTTACCAAAGAGTGCTGTTAAAAATCATTGAGTCTCTCCGAGTCAACAGTGAGTCAAGAAGTCGAGAAACTGCGACACTAACGTACAAAGTTCGGTTATGCTTACTACTGACGTGTAAGGAAATACTACACGTGGTCTTCGACATGTAATAACAGTCTTCACGCTTGATTGCGCCTGCGTAGCTCCTTTAGGGCTCAAAAACTCGATAAAGAATTAACGATTTCAAAAGCTATACATGTTTTTTGAATTTTGTGGGCAGAATTTGCACATCTCAATAGAACGTCAGTTTTTATTCCCGTGCTTAATTTATTCAACATGGCATCAAAAGTGACCCACTCAGGTAACCATAACAGAACATTAACAGTTAGCGCTCTGGGTCCTCGTCTTCTCCAATATTAACCGTTAATTGAAGGCAGCCTTTCAGCTCTGGTAGTTCGTGTTGCATTTCGAGTCCAAACTCCGATATGAGTTTTCTGATGATTTCCTCGTCAACATTATCTAAGACACTCCATTGATCACCGAGAAAATCGGACGAAGCTTTAATGGGGGGAGTGTGACACGTCTCTTTGGTTTCATTATTGTATTCACACATGTCAATTCTGCTCGTCTCTGTTACCGGGCTTGCCACTGCTTTCGTAAACCTTTCGCCAAAGATCAGTCCAAAGGTGTATATCAGAGTTCCAGATGTTTGAATCTCATTCAGCTATGTAACTTCTGTCTAGGCCTTTAGGAGACCAAATTGCTCTTCACAAGGAGCCAGCCACCTCTAACGCCCACCTTAACAACTTTGCTTATGTTTGTGTTGACCTCGATGATATTTCGGTAACAGAAGGACCCCAAACACTCCTTTAGGGAAATTCAGCGTCTTGCTGTAATGGTAAGTGGCATTTTTCATAGGCTGTATGCTCTGCTGAAAACTTGTCACGGCATAAGATCTTAACTGCGACTCGGCTATTTTGGGAATGAGTTTTTTGTGTACATACGTACTTTTTAATAACAGACAAAATCGTCACCTCTGAGAACGTGCATAGTAAGGATGAATATCCCGAGACAATAGAAAAGCCCCCTGGAGAGAGGGGTAAGGCCAAGAAGGGTTCGAAAGACGAACTGCAAAAAAAAATATTTTTTCCCTATTAATCAAGAGAAAATTACGAAATATGCGGGGTTCAATCATCCCCAAGGGTAACGAAACATTCCCCTAGTGCGTGAAGTGTTCTTGTTTGTGTTGAAAAACTGCTCATTTAACCCTCCCCATCCCTGACCATCCTTGATTTATTATCAAATCAGTAGAGCATGACTTGGATGTGGTTTAGTTATGCTTTGTTTTATCTTCACTTCGATAAATTTACAAGTTTCCTCTTAAAATATGAAGATTTTAATAGTATTATGTCACAAGCTTATCACGCGCAAACATTCTGGATGCCCATGTTCGTGAAAATGTGGTTGTTATATAACATAGAGAGTTATTTCTTATCACACGCCTACCTCCTTGGCGAGGATCAAATTATTCGTACTTTTAATTCTGAACCACAACCATCTTAGCATCGTTCCAGGGAAGTGATTGTGATAAAATTCCATAACTTGTTTGGCACTGCCAGAGAAAAAACGTGCAAGGATATTTTAAATATCATGGGCAACATGTCACTTGTAGAATAGAGAACAAATTTGGGCATGGTAACTATATCCTTTCTTAGGTTTTCTTTAATGTTAATTGTTAGTAGTTTCAAATTCAGTGATTCAAATTTAAAAAGAAAGGGTCAAATGATGTCCAAAGACAACGGAAGCTTCTTGGTGAAACTGAAGCAAAAACATTGTTTCCTTTACAATTTTTCAAATTTTACAATTTTACAATTCAGGGGTCTCAAAAGTTTGTTCAGTTGTCATCCATCATTGAATACATTCTTCTTTTCAGACTTCGACATCATTTAACTGTTGTCACTGCTATTTTGTTTGATAACAGCGCTTTGACAATTGTAACCTTGGTAACTTTAATACGAGTTGTGGCATTCTTTTGACAAAAAGACCTGCTTGGAAGAACAAAAACAACCATCTTCAATGAAAGGGTTGTATTTAACTAGGAGAGAAACGAAAAGTAGGACGCAACTTTAGAGGAAATATTTTAACCCAATATATTCAGTTGCAAGTAAGAAGACGTCGAGTCACGCGCCGTCATTGCCTTGTCACGCTATCGACCCCATCAATTCTCCGTAAAATGATCAAAAGTAACAATGCGCTCAATACTTGAAGGGTTTTCTTGACGTTCGAAACCGATTCCCTTCAAGTACTAATGGTCTCCCAAAGGGTGTTTCCTTAATTGCATGTGTTGCTATGATATTTTTTTCAAACGTATTCTCTGCTTATTTTTTGTCCTTAAATTCCTTGTTCCCTAAGATATTTTGTCTTTATATCGCAATATCCCAGAGGAACCTCATCTAATGCTCCACGGACCTCTTTCAAAATAGCGGCCAAATAACTTATTCTTTTGTTTTAATGCTAATAAGCCTTCCAGCCTCGCTATAGCTTCGACGGGCAAATTTAAAAGAATATTTGTTTCAAAATGAGGGCAGTAGGTCTAAATAACATAAATACAAAGAATGTAAGGGAGGTCGCCATTTGTGAAAGTTGTCTATTGAAGAGGAAAGTTCATGAGTCACTGCAGAAATTACAATAACAAGAAAGCAGAGCTCGAAAAGGAAAGAGACAGAAATTTGCCAATTCAAGCAAGACCACAAACCGGGTAGAAGGCATGGAAACTCATTAGCGCCATTCGGCGGTCGAAAGTTCTAGAAACGACATGACGAATGAAGCTGAACTGCATTGCCTCGCGTCACTGGTATTTTGACTTCGTGACTACATCATGCAGAGGGCATCGTGGCGAGGCAGAATCGACACCTGACTTAGTGTACGACAAAGTGACCCTGTGATACTGGAAAAAAAGGCGTTTTTTTCGCCACAAAACAATAATATCATTGATTGAAAGAGAAAAAAAATACCGTTCTCAGCTACATGTGCGGCACGCATTTCAGCACGTATTCTTGCGATTCTCTGCATAACAACAAGGTGAAGTCAGCGTGAGTAGGCGTAGTCACACGTTGCTAGGCAAATTTTGAAATTTTCGGCAACTTTAAGTAATGATCCGTGTAAGGTGGATAGCAATTTTCTTTGTTATGCGGCAACGGGGCTTTCCCCACATAGGAATGTTATCATTTTTACACAGAGAATGCATAAACCTACAGGAAGGCAGTTAACGCAATAAAATTCATTTACAGCCCACTTTGAAAGGGTGTTTTTTTGTGTTAAAAGATTTTGACCAATCACAAGAGTTGAAAACAAAAGCCAAGAATCGTTTACAATTTTACATGTTCCCCACATACGATTTCTGTGGAATTCATTTAAACTGAGACCAGATGAAAGATGGAAGGTGGTTGGAAAGTAAGGATGAATATAATACTGCTTTATGAAGTTTTGTTAACCGTTTGCTGTTTAAGCCAATCAGAAGTAAGTACAGACAATAGAAAAGTTATCATCTTTTTGCATACCAATTGAATTCCAACATGTTCGTTGCCGTTGTTGCTATCGTTCTTATCTGGACCGTTTCTTAAAATTCACGGCAACTTTTGGTTTTTTTAATTTTTTTATTTACTTTTTTCGTGACATTTATTAGCTTTCGAAAGAAAAGTCAGCCAAATTCAACTGAGTGTGTGGACCTCAGGACTGGCCAATGCCAATAGGAAGCTAAAAAGAGCAAGGCTGATATAACGGTGAAGGAATATATTGAAAATTTAAGCCAATGTTTCGAACGGCACTGCCTTTCTTCATCAGGGTTTGACACGCAATGTCTACGGTTAACAAGGACGTTACAATTTGAATAGTGATATGGCGTGTGATTTGATACAGCCCTGAAGATAAGGATTTGAACGGACTTCACGGATACGGTACAATATTAATAAGAAATGATAATTGAAGTTATTTAACGGTAAAGAAATATAAGGGAAAGGTGGATTACATTTCATCTTTTTTATTAAGACCTAAAGGTTCAAGAGTGTTTGCTATGTTTATGAGATATGCTTCTCTTGCTTTGCGTACACTGTCACGATTGCAATGAATGAGCTCGAGTGGAATACATGTATGTGAAATGTCGTTGGTGGTGTGATTATTAGTGAGGAAGTAATATTTTAAAAAATACAACCACACTTTTGAATTTTCGGAACATGTTTCGATGTTTCCAAACATCATCTTCAGCCATTATAGTGAGTGTAACACTAAAATTTTTACAAGATAATTCGTATATATATATATATAAAACTATCAATGCAATGATTCTTTGTAGATTAAATGTTCGTTCAAAAGTGTGGTTGTATTTTTTAAAATATTAGTAACACTTGTGCTATCCAGACCATTTGGAATAGTGAGGAAGTATTCTGAAACTGTCACGGGTAGGCTTGGAGACGGTGGTTGGTTTGTCGACTGGTCTGCGGTGCTCGTTAACCCTTTCCCTCCCAAGAGTGCCACTTATAGATTTTACTCTGTCTAACGCCAGACGATTTTACTCGTCAATGGGGAACCCCACGGGGGTGAAAGGGTTAACAACAGCTAGATTCACTCAAAACCTATGTCCCCATTAACCCTTTCACTCCCAAGAGTGCCACTTATAGATTTTACTCTGTCTAACGCCAGACGATTTTACTCGTCAATGGGGAACCCCACGGGTTCGTTTGGTTTCTCCAATGTATTGTTTAAGGCAACGATTGTACTGTACCATGTAGATGACATCAGTTGAATTGCAGTTGATGTTAATATGCGTAATATGTTTTGTTTCGCCCGTGGTATGGAATGTGTAACTAGTTTGTCCGTCCGAGTAACGTAGGTGCATGTAGAACAATTATTGTCACATCGGTAAGAACTTAGAGGTTGATTTTGTTGGGCGGTGGGATGGTGTACTTTGGCACGAACAAGATAACTCTTGAGGTTGCTACTACGACGAAAAGCTACGAGAGGAATAGTTTTGAGGACATTCTGACAACGAGGCGATGAAGTAAGAATGTTGATGTGCTCACGTATAATAACCATAATAGACGAAATGGAGCGAGTAAGTGGATTGTAAGTTACAATAAAGGGAACAAGTTCTGCTTTTTTGAATGTGTCGGTAGACGTATGTTTGGGAAACGTGCCTTGTCTATTGCAATGTTGTGTACTCGTCTTATTTCTTGTTTGAGGAAGTGGAAATTGTAACCACGTTCGTGGAGATATGTTCATTGGTGCGAAGGGTGAATGTTTCGTTTGTGGAGCAAATGCGGCGAAATCTGAGAGCTAAGCTGAAGGGAATAGAACGTTTCGTGTGTATAGGGTGGCATGAAGAATGTAACAGGTATTTTGGGTATTGATGTTTGTCAGTAGGTTTGGTGTATAAGTCAGTGGTAATTGTGCCGCTGAGGATGGAAACGTTGACATGTAAAAGAGGTGTGGAAGTGAACGAGTGATTGCATGTTAATTTGATGGTAGGGTGAATTCTGTTGAGGTAAGTTTGTGAAATTGTCGAGGTTCTCCATTGAATGTGTCCATATCATAAAACTGCATGTGACGTCTATGTAGCGCCACCATATCTGAGGTTTGTGAGGAGCTTGTGTTAAAGCGTTTCAAATTTTGCAAGAAAAAGGTTGGCGTATGAAGGGGCTATTCTTGAACCCACAGCGGTACCGTGTATTTGTAAGTAGTGTTTGCCATTGAAAGAAAAGTTATTCATAGTGAGAATCATACGTATGAGGTCACAGAGTATTTCAGTCTTGATAGTAGAATCGGTGCGGGTATTGAGAAAATGTAGACACGAGTCGATGACCTCATTATGTGGAATGTTGCTGTAGAGAGATGACACGTCAAGAGTAACAAGAGTGGCATTATCATAGTTGTCCCAGTTGTTTTGAAGTTTGTTGAGAAAATGGGTGGTGTCTTTGATGAATGACTGAGTGGTGTGAACCAAGAGTTTAAGACGGGGTCGACGAATTGTGAAAGACGTTCAGTGGGGTGGCTGTTTTCTAGAAACTACGGGTCTTCGGGGATTTCCCTGTTTATGTATTTTAGGTAAAATGTAAAAGCGTCCAGGTTTAGGATTGATCTGTAATGTCGCTGTTGATTATCTGGTCACGAACCATTCGTTCACTGTATAAAGTGACGCGTTTTTGGATGTCATCGGTGACATCGTTGTCGAGAGGTCTGTAGAATTTGGTGTCATTATTAAACTTGTCGAAGGGCTTTCGTTAATGTACCAGTTTTTGTCCATTATGACCGTAGCTGATCCTTTGTCTGCTGACTTAATGATGATGTCGTCACGACCTTTAAGTGTTGTGATGGCTTGTCGTTCGAGTTTAGTCAAGTTGCGAAATATCGACATTCAGCTTGATAGTGAGGCAGCCTGAGGACAAAAACAATAGAAACACGTTGGAATGAATGTGAAAAATATCGACATATCATCCACTTTCCTTTGTCTCTAAACCTCTCTTTCAAGCTGAATTTTAATATATCGAAAGCGGCCTATTACCAACAGTGGCCTGCTTGGTGTTGCATGCCTGTCCACGAGGTCAGCGGTATCACATCGTACGTTTTTCAAGTTGGCGGACAACACTCTGGGAAGAATGTACAAATGAAGTCCCGATTAATCCTACTGCGGAAGCTAAAAGGCTGGGGGCAAATCTCACTACCCCCGAAAAAGCTAAAATAGCTAGAGAAAGAAGAATATTCAGACGAATCCGGCCGGTAAAAAGGGCTCTATCGTGGACAAAATGATCTAAACTTTTTGGGCAACTTATTCGAAATTCAGCAACTTTCGGCAACCTTGGAAATAAAATAGAAACTTTAGACACTTTTAGCAACTTTAGCAACTTTTTGGGAATTTATCGACAACTTGTGGCTAAGCCTAAGCGTATTTCATTGGATACCTCGCCCACACGAGATGAAATCATCGCGATAGACGTATGATAGTGAAAAGTTATATTTTAAGGACGGTGCCTACTAATTCAAAGGTATTGTTGCCCCGGTTTGTGATTATGCAGGAAATGTAGATCCTAACAAGTGTTACTGAAACCCAAAAAGAAAACTGGGGGTAACCAAGCATTTTTAAAAGATAATTGATGAATAACATTTCTTAAAAGCTTTAAAATACAAAGCAATGTATGGCGCTCTTTCTCAAATCTCTCAAAAATACGTGGTTACCCCCGATACACGTACAGACCTTAGACCGATAGACGGATCGAAACGCACCTATCACTGTTTAGTCTTCCCAGCCAATTACCGTGACATCCAGGCTCAACTGACAGTCGACCAATAACATCACGAATAAGTTGACCAATGACATCTACGACCGGAGTTCTTAGTATCTACTGACGTTACACAAACCACTTGACTCTGAAGATGACTTCCGCTCAGGTTGTCGAAACGTCAGCCAATGTGATCTCAAACAGTCCTTCTCAGGACTACACTCACCCGGACGATCGTACTTCACTTAATGATGATATGACTCCTGGGTTCAATTTACGATTTAAAAGGGCACAGCCGTCTGATAATGAAAGGCTCATTTAAATGTTTCAGCATTTGCACAACAATCATTCAACAAAAGTTGAACGTTTGTTGAGCAAATCAAAGGTGCGCAGATGCCCTTCAAACCGTTCCAACACCTCACCAACAAAGGAAACAACACTTTGATTGCGAGGAACCAAGAACAAGAAACCAGACTCTATAGTCCAGACCAAGAGAAAATGAGGGGACTTATAGCCTGATCAGAGCACGCATGCGATCTACAAATGTTGAACGGAACTGTTCAAAGGGCTTCAATTCCATCCGGCATTTTTCTAGAAATGCATTTTCCGCTGGTATTCCAGAAATTAGCTGTGCTGTAATTATGGAAGACTTGTGATTGGTTGATTCCTGATATTTATGTTCTGCTCGACTGTTGTATACTCACTCACGCTATCGATCCACTCAGTAAAAGATCCCACCCTCCCGCCCGGCTCAGTATCATCCAGCTGTTTGATATTTCTTCTTATTCGTCAGCAGGCCGTAGAGATGTTCGTAACGCTAGCGTAAGGCTAGCTTCCGCTGCTTCAATTGTGGCAAGTATGGCCACCGGGCCAAAGATTGCCATTCCGTTCTCTGGTCAGGAAGTTCATGTTACCAGTCTTAAGGTTCCAATGCAGGTCTTTCTTGGAATAGACCAACAGAAGGACACCCAAACCAGCTCATTAACGAGTGTTGAAGAAGACTTAGTGCAGGTACTGACAAGGAATTGTTGAGAAATTCGAAATTGAAAGCAGCAACTGAATCTCTAAACGTGAAGGGAAATCTTAGGACTGACCTTGAGTTTTGGAAGTCTATCTATCTAATTTTATTGTATCGATCACTGACAATGGTTATGGTCCGCAAAGTTAAGAAATAATAAGTCGACTATGCATGCTCCATGCCGATTTCGAAAACCAAACCGTTAAAGAGCTCGTCCTTTCCGGTCGGGTCCGTATGGTATAGATCGACGACCTCTTTTGGTTAACCCGTTATCAGTGTCCATACAATGATTATCAGGTGGCAAAATGAAGAGAGTGATTCTTGACTTGCAGCACGTAAACAAGGGTTTAGCTAAGCATAGAGTTTAGTACGATTAAGAGCAGGGAGGCGAGCAGGGAGCAGGGAGGAGCTGGAGTAGGGAGCAGTAGGAACAGGGGGCCGGGTGCTGGGATGGCGCAATGGTTAGAGCACTCGCCTCCCACCAATGTGGCCCGGGTTCGATTTCCAGACTCCGCGTCATATGTGGGTTGAGTTTGTTGGTTCTCTACTCTGCACCGAGAGGTTTT
>OX421446.1:13462696-13470196 GCA_949126865.1 Montipora capitata
AATGATATATGTAACAGTTCAAAACTATTATCTTTCATTCTTTTTGCAGATTATACCAATTTGTTATGTCTCACAAAAATCTGGATACTTTGATAGAAAAAATAGATGAAGAATTAGAAAAAGTATCCATTTGGCTAAAATTAAACAAATTATCACTTAATCTCACGAAAACTAATTTCATGCTGTTTAAATCATCCAGGAAAAAAGTTGATCAGGAATTAAGAATTAAGATAAAATACCATTGTATTACTCAAGTACGAAGCACAAAATTTCTTGGTACAATAATTGATGAGCAATTAAAATGGACTGAACACATTAATTATATAGCGAACAAAATATCTAGGTTAACAGGAATATTATGTAAAGCAAGGCATTACGTGACAAGATCTTTATTGAAATCAATTTATTACGCTTTAATTTACCCTCATATTTTTTATGGAAATGTTGTATGGGCTAATGCGTACCAGTCCCATCTAGACAGGCTATATAAACTACAAAAGAAAATTGTACGGATAATGACTTTCAAAGAATACAATCATAGCTCGATACCTTTATTTGATGAATTAAAGATACTGAATGTATATCAAATTAATTAACAAATCAATTAAAAAATTAATCAATTGCCAAATTCTTTAAAGAACATTTTCAAGACTAATGAAGACGTACATAACTATAATACACGATCAACGAAAAAATTGCACAAGCCTCTAATTAAAACAAATCCTAGAAAATTAAGTATAAGTTATAAGGGAATAGATATATATAATAACTTGCCAAGTGATCTAAAAAGAATCCAATGTCAATCATCTTTTAAACGAAAACTAAAAAAATTTATCCTTACGAATCAAATATAGATATTCTAGATTTATACATTCCTTAATTTTAAATCTTAATACCAATTTGTATTTTCTTCTGATCTATCTGTTAACTGATTTCCGGCATATTTTAGTATTGGCTATTATGTTACCTAGCCTTATTTCATCAATCTGTAAATTAACTTAGATATCATGCATCGCCTAGTTTTTTATTAAGAGTTAATAAAGGGGGTCTCCTAGATAAGCCTATAGAAAGGCTCCTGAGACTTCCTGCTCAATAATTATACTACAGCGATGAATGAAATATTGTAATAGGAAATGATCTTGGGCAAACAATGAAAATAATAATAATAATAAAAAAAAGAATAAAAGGTTCACATTTGTATACTCTCGCTGTCGTCAGAACCACAAACAGTTTGGCGATTTCAGGTCGTTGTGTGACCGCACACCGTATGCGCTAAAATTAGCGCTGCACGATTATTACTGTTTGTGGAGTTTTCGTCAACCTCGCCGTTGTAGATCTTAAAGGGGCTAGGTCACGCTATTTTAGGTAATTTTGTTTAATTTTGTTAATTATGAGCTTTAAACGTCAAATTGGCAGAGCAAGAGTCCTTCATTTGCAAAATCACGGCCACATAACAACTGAGAATGATTTTCCAGCTGTGTAATTGACATTTTGATATAGACTGATATAAATTTGAAAAAAGGAGGGCCGACGTTTTTCAAATTTACCCAAATTCAATCCATTTCAATCCTCTCCAGTTTTGTCCATCCATGTCCCTTCTTGGCTTCCCTGTGTTTTGTTAGAGTTCTTCTATAGTTTTGAACAGTTATTTTGATATTTTAGTTAATTCTATGACCATTCGATAAGTGCTGAAATTGCCTAAAATTGCGTTACCTAGCCCCTTTAAAGTCCATACACTATTAAGTCTATTAATGACAGAGTCCATACTATCGGGTGAGTGACTTCTTTTCGTTTCATACGAGAACACAGTGTGATGCCTAAGCAGGTTCACTGGCAATAAAAATTAAAGAAAAAGAACAATCAAAAACCAAAAGTTACGTTTTCCATAAAGCCCTTTTTCAAAAAACTATCCGCGTGAAAATTCAGTCTCCTGTCAGAAAAAGTCGTGTTAAAATAGACCCATAACCAGTTGTCCGTTTGAGAAGCCAAAGCTGGGAAGAACTATCAATGCTCAGAATTTAAAGATTATTGAAGACAATGCGGAACAGACACAGCACATTTTAACCGCAAGTGCGAGACTGTTACAGCTTCTGGTACTTCCCGTTACGAGCAAGCCTTGATTGCAAATTAAATTTTTAAAAAATCCCTCCAAGAAAGCGCTTCCCAAGTCGTTATGACCTTGATAACGACAAAAACGATTGCAATTTAACGAAAGGCATCGTAAGCACTTGCAATATGGTCACCACTGTTATGAACACTACTTTAACAGCAGCCAAATAAAAGTCTGAAAAACCCAGCCTTGCACGGCACTTGAATCCGGAGAGGTCATAGGTTCATGGCGCTACTTTCTGCTAAAGTAGCGCTCATAACAACGATCACCATTTCAAGTGTTATCATCCTCTCCGCAGTTGAAATATATAACTATTATGTCTTTTGTTCTTCATGAAACCCATTCCCTCCGTCCAGGGGCCCGTTTCTCGAAACTAATTTCCAAAACTTTTGGTTGTCACAATTTCCTCTCTATCTTAAGAAGGCAGAGGTTTCAGATCGTTAATTCTCACAACCATTTTTCTTAACAGGCAGATGGCACTTTCACAAAGAGCCTTTAGGTCCCGAAGAGTTATCGGCGGGACTTTCGAGAAACGGGACATAGGGGTAAAATGGTTGAAATTGTTACAATCCCCGAAGACGGAGAAAAAGAAGAAAGCCTTTAATTTAACAAGATAAGTCTTAAAGGTAATACGTTTGCAAGGTCCACTGACTGAGTGACTAATTGCAAAGTGTGGTGAAATTGTGTCGGGCTTCGGCATTCAGGAAACACCGAAGACAAATCCAGCCAGAGGTCGGGACGGGATTAGAAGGCAGGGCATGCGCATGGAGAACCAATTTCGTCGTCTTGCCTAGCTAAAGCGCCCTTATTATTTTAAAGAAAGGTTGCTATCGAGTTAATTAAACTATTATAAATAGGTAATAACCTTATTACTGCCTTGAATTTCACCGGTGCGTGAGAGTTTTGGGGATTCTTGATACCTCGGAGAACTCAATGTCACTGGTTGCGGATGTCCCTGATCCTTGTTGGGAATAGCTGCTTTCCGAAGGATGTAACTTTCCGTCAACAGAGCGCCGACGGAAGGTGTGGTTAGAAATTTGGCTCTTCATGTAAAGCACCGTATTTTTCTCAGGATGCAAGAGGATGATGTACATCTTAGGCACAAAGATGCACACAAGCAGACCAGTTGCCGAAATGATTGACGACGAGCCAGACACCACAACAGTGTATTTCCCGCGAATCGTCAAAGCAACAGGATAGAATGTCAGCCACGATATGACCAGCACATAGAGCGCAAACGCAATGAATTTGCCTTCGTTGAAATTGTGTGGAAGTTTCCTGGATTTGAACGCAAAGTAAACGCAGACGAACGACATGGTGACCAAAATGGCAACAAGCAGATAACGGCAGAGGCTTCCCGCAAGCGTAGACGTGATCTTACATCCGAGATAGTAAGATGTTCTCACGGATTTGTCTATTTCTGGGTGCGGAAGATCCAGAAGAAACCAGATAATGAGAACAAAAACATCCAAGCCCACAATACCGACAATGATAAGAATATGTTTGCGCTTCTCGATGAAACCGGCTTTGGTGAGTGCAGATCGCGGAACGCGATGTTCAAACAAATGCACAACACGCTTTGTCTTGACCCCAAGAACAACGACAACAATGGTGTAAAAGATGTAAAGCCACGCTTCTGATACTGGGCAGATGATAGCGTTGGGTTCTGCTAAGTTTATCAGCGCCCACAGATAGGTCATGGCAATGCTAAAGAGAAATAGGTAACTGAGTTCTCGATTGGAGGCTTTCACAATTGGTGTGTTGTTTTTCCATATGAACACACCACCGGCAAGTACTGTAACGAGCACACCCAAGCAGGCAATGAAGGTAATAACTATCCCCACGGGGTCGTCCCAGTGAATGCGCTCCAGAGGTACTGGGAGGCATTTTGTGCGTTCCTCGTTTGAGATGTGATCCACGGGACATTTACTGCAATTCATGGCCCCATAGACGCTCGAAACTGTGTCCTGAGAACATTTGATGCATTGCCAACAGCAGTTTATCTCTTCCGTCTGTCGGTATCCCGGCTTACACGTCTCACTGCAAACCGATCGCGGGATTCTACTCGTTACCCCGTCGTTCCAAACAATGGCACTTGAGTTGAAGTTGAGCCTCTGTGCTTCCCAATTCCCTACCGTCTCTACGCGGCCTCCAGTGTCTTTATCCACTCGGTAGTTTATGATACTATAAGTAGCTAGGGAGTCGCCGTTTTCGTCAAAAAAGACGTTCGACGTTTCAGTCGTGAAGTTGACTTTCTTCAAATATTCCAAGACATCTTTAGGGTGAACGTAAGGTCTTGTTCGCGGGCAATGGCTCATTGGAGGGGATTTACACTTGAAAATGGCGTCTAACGCATGTGCGATTGCGTACACAGCGTTGATAACATAGGTAGTTTTACTGTCATACAGGCTCTTATCAAACATGTCCTCCGTGACTCTCAGGCTGTCGGAGCAACGCTTCTTGCCACCGGAGGGAGTAACATTGAAACTGCAATCATACTGGTTTTCCCAAAATACCCTCCACCAGGGGTTAGACTTGTAGAGGGATGTGCGTGACAACAGATATTGCTTATATGAAGGGACTGTAAGTTCAGTAAAAACAACCCCCAACATTCCCTTGAGGACTGGCTGAAGCTCTTTCTCGTGAATAACAGCGTCGTGATTTCCCCAGGCTTCACTAGCAATCCATATTTTTCCTTCCAGGCCCTGTCTTACAGCTTCTCTTAGCACACTGAGGGCTAAGGTGCTATACAAGACAATCACGCCCACATTTTCCAATAGTTTCAGCTCGTCGATAATCTTTCGAATTTTGGCCGTTTTCTCGTCATTCATGGGCACGAAATTGTAGTAAGCGATGCAGATTCTTTGAAGTCTGGAATGTTTGCGGAAGAATTCTATCCCCGATCTACCGTAGGCATCGTCAGTGGCAATGGCAGCCACGTAAGTCCAATTAAAATATCGGGCAATATCCGACATCACTTTGGATTGAAAGCGATCCGGGGGCACGGTGCGAAAAAACGATGGATATGCACTGCTACTGAGTTCGTCGCTTGTAGCGGCATAGCTGATAAGTGGTATATCCTCAACTTCTAACAAATTGGACACCAGAATCGATGATCTCGACGTTCCAGTTCCTACAACCGCGACGACCGGGGCCAGCTGACCCGAAGGCAAAATGCTGCACGTCTCGTTTAGTTGTGGACTGCCGAATGCAAATTTGTGAACATTTACGTAATCCAAAGTGGAGTCCATAGCGCGACGATTTATGAGGTTTGTATCCGAGATATCATATCCGAGCGTAACGTTAGGCAAAAGGGTTGTGACGTTGTTGATTTGTTCAATCGCAAAGATCATAGCTTCGGCCAAAGACATATATTTCGACCTGAATTCTCCATGTACGTGAACGGGAAACAGTCCGCCGATGACAACATCTCCTGACTTGCTAATTCTCAGTCCTGGGACAGTGTCGCTTGTTAATGCTACCTGTTGCCAAACAAGGTTCAAAATCATCGCCAGCAAAACTCCGGAGTAGAATTTATCCAAACCACGAAATATCAACATCATAAGCGTTAGAAGTTATGTTAACACCACTATGAATTTTGAAACCTCTTAGGGACAGGTCGGCTAATTTCTCCTTGTAAGATTATGGCTTGATGCCTACAAATTAATGAGAGCACAGCACTGATTTACCAGAGGCTGGTTGCTTTTTCGTTTCCTTCTCGAAAGTGAAATTGCTTGCGGAAGTTTTGAACTTTCTGTCATGCACGTGCACACCAGACGTCAATCAAAATCAATCCTTAATCCGCTTAATGATTTAGTGCATCGGGGACGATCCGGAACTTCGGAAGGTACGAAGTGTTGTCAAGAGATGTCTCTTAAGGGCTCCAGCGTAAATAACCAGAAGGACATGATCTTGAAGCGTGTAACTTGCAACTCTTTTCCTTGAAGCAAAGCGGGGGATTTTAGGAGACCAAATTTATGCCCAAATATGGACAAAAATTAAATAAGATCGATTCTCCACGCGTGTGAAAATGCCCGAGATACCTTACATCCAAATAGGGAAAGTTTTAACCTTAAAAAAGCCCTAGCTCTGAACCAGAGTTATTGAGGTTCTGAAATAACTTAATGGATTGGGCTGACGGCGTCTTTTTTTGTTGTTTACGAAAAAAAACTTGAATTGCGGCATGGAGCGATGATAACCATACTTGTCGTTCGAAAGCTTGTGAACAACCGGATATATGATATGGACATTTACAATACATTTTTCTTTTTACTTTCGTTATTTTTGCTATAACTGTTATTTTCGGTATGCTTATTGTATGGTTAATGTATTTGTTATTTTTGCGATTGCGTGCATTTCTGGACATATCTCCGTGTCGTTTACTGGCCAAGTTTTCGCTAGGATCATGACTACACATTGAGTCATGCCAACCTTATGTGCTGATCAGTGGGATTCGGAGTTTCATCTTGATGAGTATTGCCACGAGGAATTGTATTTTTGGAAAAACAATATTGAGAAGATCAATAGTAGAGACTGTTTCGTTAGTAAGTGCCATAGTTGGAAAGGAAATAGAGGAACTTCAATTCTTCCAGCGCTGAAGCACCAATTGGCGACAATGAAAACTGAAATCAACAAATTAACGCAAATCAGATCAAATGTTGGTTTTTGAGGAGAGGGGAAAACCGGAGTACCAGAGAAAAACCTCTCTTTCGTGTATTCTCTTGCCAGCGCCATCGGTTGCGGTTCTGTTATTGGTTTTAATAAAATGCTGACTATGTATGCCATAAAATGTGGAAAGACTGTTAAAGATTGCAGGGAACAACTGAACGTAATTGAATTATCTTTACAATTCTTTGCCCCGGTGCTCGACGAGTCTCACGTCAAATGGTTTACGGATAATCAGGCCGCTGGTAAATTGTAGAGGTTGGCAGCATGAACCTTGAGCTACAAAGAATGACCAGAAAAATCTTAGGTATCTTCATTAAAGACATTTACCCTAGTTGTAAGTTCACCAAAATTGGATCACAGAAGTTCAGTCTCTTGTTTCAAGATTTTGTGTTGCCACAACTGAATCAGAACTGTCTTCTATTTGTCTTTTAATTAGGGATTGTTACGGACGATAAAAGGTTTGGTGAAGCCCTTTAGAATGAATATAAGCAATATAAAAATAGAACGACCTTTCGATGACTCCATTTCATCATTATCGAGTTCGAAGTACATGATAGAATTGATTGTATATTGAATCCGATTGCGTGTTTAATCGGATTCAATTCGCGCCAAACTTTTTACATAACAATTGAATACTTTAATACCCTTTCCAATTCCTTACATATTTTCACACTACTACTACTATATTTACAATCAATTCTATCATGTACTTCGAACTCGAT
>OX421446.1:13475196-13480196 GCA_949126865.1 Montipora capitata
TAAAAGTCCATCGATCCCTACTATTAATGACAGAGGCCACGGTTCTAGATCTGTTCGATTCAAACGAGAACAGTGAGATGCCTTCCCTGGTTCACTGACTTAATAAAAATTAAGGGCAAACAACAATCAATCACAAGTCAAAAGTTACGTTTTACCGTGCTCTTTCCTATCAAGTCCTCTGTCAGAAAGCTATCCGCATGACAATTCAGTGTCCTATATGAAAATGTCTTGTTGAAAGAGAGCCATAACCAGACTTTCGTTTGAAAGGAGAGAGCTGGGAAGAACTATAAATGTTCAGAATCTAAAGATTATTGAAGACAATGCGGAACAGACACAGCACGTTATAACCTCAAGGGCGAGACTATTCAGGGTTCTGGTACTTCCCGTGACGAGCAAGCCTTGATTACGAATTATAAATTTAAAGAAAATCCCTCCAAGAAACAGAAGAAAGCGCTTCTCAAGTCGTTATGACCTTAAGCTACAAGGATAACGTCAAAAACGAAAATCGTCGCCTCGTGACAGGAAAACTGCTGACGGAGATGATTTTCCGATAGCAATTTAATGAAAGGTATTGTAAGCACTTGCAATGGTCATCGCTGTTATGAACACTTCTTTAGCTATATAGCAGCGGCCAAATAAAAGCTTGAAAAATTCAGCCTTGCACAGCACTTGTACCCACAGAGGTCATAGGTTCATGGCGCTACTTTCTGCTAAAGTAGCGCTCATAACAACGATCACCATTTCAAGTGTTATCACCCTCTTCGCAGTTGAAATATATAACTTTTTTGTCTTTTGTTCTTCATGAAACCCATTCCCTCCGTCCAGGGACCTGTTTCTCGAAACTAAGTCCCAAAACCTTTTGGTTGCCATAATTTCCTCAGTATCTTAAGAAGGCAGAAGGTTTAGGTCGTTAATTTTCACAAAAAGCTATTTCCTTAAACGGGCAGATGGCAGTTTCACAAAGGGCCTTTAGGTCCCGAAACATTATCGGCGGGACTTTCGAGAAACGGGACATAGGGGTAAAACGGTTGAAATTGTTACAATACCCCAAGACGGAGAAAAAGAAGAAAGCCTTTAATTTAACACCATAAGTCTTGAAGCTTATACGTTTGTGGGGTTGAGTGACTAATTGCCAAGTGTGGTGGAATTGTATTCGGGACTCGGGCTTCGGGATTCAGGGAACACCGAACACTAATCAAGACGGTGGTCGGGACGGGATTAGAAGACTGGGCATGCGCATGGAGAACCAAGTTCGTTGTGTTGCCTAGCGCCCTTATTATTTTAAAGAAAGGTTGCTATCGAGTAAATCAAACTATTATAAATAGGTGATGACCTTATTACTGCCTTGAATTTCACCGGTGCGTGAGAGTTTTGGGGATTCTTGATACCTCGGAGTACTCACTGTGGTTGCGGATGTCGCTGATCCTTGCTGGGAATAGCTGCTTTCCGAAGGATAAGACTTTTGCCGGAATTGTCCGTCGACAGTGCTTCGATGAAAGGTGTGGTTAGAAATTTGGCTCTTCGTGTAAAGCACCGTATTTTTCTCAGGATGCAAGAGGATGATGTACATCTTAGGCACGAAGATACACGCAAGCAGACCAGTTGCCGAAATGATTGAAGACGAGCCAGACACTACAACAGTGTATTTCCCGCGAATCGTCAAAGCAACAGGATAGAATGTCAGCCACGATATGACCAGCACATAGAGCGCAAACGCAATGAATTTGCCTTCGTTGAAATTGTGTGGAAGTTTCCTGGATTTGAACGCAAAGTAAACGCAGACGAACGACATGGTGACCAAAATGGCAACAAGCAGATAACGGCAGAAGCTTCCCGCAAGCGTAGACGTGATCTTACATCCGAGATAGTAAGATGTTCTCACGGATTTGTCTATTTCTGGGTGTGGAGGATCCAAAAGAAACCAGATAATGAGAACAAAAACATCCAAACCCACAATACCGACAATGATAAGAATATGTTTGCGCTTCTTGATGAAACCGGCTTTGGTGAGTGCAGATCGCGGAGCGCGATGCTCAAACAAATGCACAACACGCTTTGTCTTGACCCCGAGGACAACGACGGAAATGGTGTAAAAGATGTAAAGCCACGCTTCTGATACTGGGCAGATGATAGCGTTGGGTTCTGCCAAGTTTATCAGCGCCCACAGATAGGTCATGGCAATGCTAAAGAGAAATAGGTAACTGAGTTCTCGATTGGAGGCTTTCACAATTGGTGTGTTGTTTTTCCATATGAACACACCACCGACAAGTGCTGTAACGAACACACCCAAGCAGGCAATTAAGGTAATAATTATCCCTACGGGGTCGTCCCAGTGAATGCGCTCCAGGGGTACTGGGAGGCATTTTGTGCGTTCCTCGTTTGAAATGTGATCCACAGGACATTTAGTGCAATGCATGGCCCCATAGACGCTCGAAACTGTGTCCTGAGAACATTTGATGCATTGCCAACAACAGTTTATCTCTTCCGTCTGTCGGTATCCCGGCTTACACGTCTCACTGCAAACCGATCGTGGGATTCTACCCGTTACCCCGTCGTTCCAAACAATGGCACTTAAGTTGAGGTTGAGCCTCTGTGCTTCCCAATTCCCTACCGTCTCTACGCGTCCTCCGGTGTCTTTATCCACTCGGTAGTTCATGATACTATAAGTAGCTAGAGAGTCGCCGTTTTCATCAAAAAAGACGTTCGACGTTTCAGTCGTCAAATTCACTTTCTTCAAATATGTCAATACATCTTTAGGGTCAACGTAAGGTCTCGTTCGCGGGCAATGGCTCATTGGAGGGGATTTACACTTGAAAATAGCGTCTAACGCATGTGCGATTGCGTACACAGCGTTGATAACATACGTAGTTTTACTGTCATACAGGCTCTTATCAAAAATGTCCTCCGTGACTCTCAGGGTGTCGGAGCAACGCTTCTTTCCACCGGAGGGCATTACATTGAAACTGCAATCATATTGGTTTTCCCAAAATACCCTCCACCAGGGGTTAGACCTGTAGAGGGATTTGCGTGACAACAGATATTGCTTATATGAAAGGACTGTAAGTTCAGTAAAAACAACCCCCAACATTCCCTTGAGGACTGGCTGAAGCTCTTTCTCGTGAATAACAGCCTCGTTATTTCCCCAGGCTTCACTAGCAATCCATATTTTTCCTTTCAGGCGCTGTCTTAAAGCTTCTCTTAGCACACTGAGGGCTGAGGTGCGACCACAATACAAGACAATCACGCCCACATTTTCCAATAGTTTAAGCTCCTCAACAATCTTTCGAATTTTGGCCGTTTTCTCGTCATTCATGGGGAAGAAATTGTCGTAAGCGATGCAGATTCTTTCGAGTTTGGAATGTTTGCGGAAGAATTCTATCCCCGATCTACCGTACGCATCGTCAGCGGCGATGGCAGCCACGTAAGTCCAATTAAAATATCGGGCAATATCCGACATCACTTTGGATTGAAAGCGATCCGGGGGCACGGTGCGAAAAAACGATGGATATGCACTGCTACTGAGTTCGTCGCTGGTAGCGGCATAGCTGATAAGTGGTATATCCTCAACTTCTAACAAATTGGACACCAGAATCGATGATCTCGACGTTCCAGTTCCTACAACCGCAACGACCGGGGCCAGCTGACCCGAAGGCAAAATGCTACACGTCTCGTTTAGTTGTAGACTGCTGAATGCAAATTTGTGAACATTTACGTAATCCAAAGTGGAGTTCATAGCGTGACGATTTGTGAGGTTTGTATCCGAGATATCATATCCGAGCGTAACGTTAGGCAAAAGGGTTGTGTCGTTGTTGATTTGTTCAATTGCAAAGATCATAGCTTCGGCCAAAGACATATATTTCGACCTAAATCCTCCACGTACGTGAACGGGAAACAGTCCGCCGATGACAACTTCTCCTGACTTGCTAATTCTCAGTCCTGGGACAGTGTCGCTTGTTAATGCTACCTGTTGCCAGACAAGGCTCAAAATCATCGCCAGCAAAAGTCCGGAGTAGAATTTATCCAAACCACGAAATATTAACATCATTAGCGTTAAAAGTTGTCACTCTCAATTTTGAAACCCCTTGGGGACAGCTCGGCTAATTTTCTCCTTGTACGAATATGGCTTGATGCCTACAAATTAATGAGAGCACAGCACTGATTTACCAGAGGTTGGTTGGTTTTTTGTTTCCTTATCGAAAGTTAAATTGCTTGCGGGAGTTTTGAACTTTCTGTCATGCACGCACACACCAGACGTCAATCAAAATCAATCATTAATGATTCAGTGCATCGGGCGCGATCCGGAACTTCGGAAGGTACGAACTGTTGTCAAAAGATTTCTCTCAATGGCTCCAGCGAAAGTGACCAGAAGGACATGACCTTGAAGCGTGTGACTTGCATCTTTTTTCCTTGGAACATAGCTGGGAATTTTAGGACACCAAATTTATGCCCAAATATGGACAAAAATAAGATCGAAGCTCGACGCGTGTGAAAATAAGGAAATTTTTAACCTTAAAAAAAGCCCTAGCTCTGAACCAGAGTTAATGAGCTTCTGAAATGACCTAATGGATTGGGCTGACGGCGCCTTTTTGCTGTTTACGAAAAAAAAATTGAATTGCGTCATGGAGCGATGATAACCATACTTGTCGTTCGAAAGCTTGTGAACAACCGGATAACGATCTTAAGCACTGATATGGACATTTATAATACATTTATTTTGTTACTTTCGTTATTTTTGCTATAACTGTTATTTTCGGTATGTTTATCATCGGTATGGTTAATGTATTTGTTATTTTTGCGATTGCGTGCATTTCTGGACATATCTCCGTGTCGTTTACTGGCCAAGTTATCGCTAGGATCATGACTACACATTGAGTCATGCCAACCTTATGTGCTGATCAGTGGGATTCGGAGTTTCATCTTGATGAGTATTGCCAGGAGGAATTGCATTTTTGGAAAAAGAATATTGAGAAGATCAATAGTAGAGATTATTTCGTTAGTAA
>OX421446.1:13497696-13522696 GCA_949126865.1 Montipora capitata
TGGTGGAACTTGCGGCAGGCGAAGACGACTGCCAGCATTTAAATGGGTGCGTACCTTGACTCCGCACCGGTAAGCGCTCGAGAGGCGTAACTCACGGGTTTGTCGTCCTGCTCCCAGGCCTTTCCCGCTTGCATCGCACTGGATCTTTGCTGGTTTCGAGACATTATAATATTGCAAAACTGGTGCTTCGGATACACGCTTCTTGATCTTCTCAGAGCTCTCTTGCTGTGGGGGGGGGGGGGGGGGGGGGTCCCAGTGAAACAACATGTCTTCTTTCTCCAACTCTCCACAGTGGACAAACTGGGCAGGTACCGACAAATCCAAAGAAGGCGTTTCACATCTTCTTTGCTTTGCGGCGCAGGCATTTCTTGAACTGCCTTTACCTTCTGAGGATCAGAAGCCGATTAACTTAATCCAGGATTAGCGTAAACTTTGGTTTCATTTTTTTAACTTTTTGGTAAAAGTTTATTTTGCCTATTTTTGTTTTTCAAGATTGACTTCTTCAAATGTAAGGCTTTGCCGAATATGAGCGTTAAACAGCGTTTAGAAGTAGAGAAATAAACTCCTTGGTAAATTTTTAATCTGGGATTAGCGTTAACCGGCTTTTGAACAACCGGGCCCTGAAGTTAGCAAATGCCCTACATAGGGGACTTGTGTCATGACGAATTTTGCATTTCTCTTTGTTAAGCCTTAACCCTTGCTTTGATGCTCTATCCAGGAATTTCTGCAACCGTTCGTCATGTGTTGTTTCATCGCCTGCCACAACGACATCATCCTTTATGACCTCCACACCCTCCAAATCTTCACCGAACCATTCGATCCATGGTCCTTTGAAATATTTCAGGGACGCATTTCACTCCGAAGGGAAGCCTTGTAAATCTGTACCGGCCAATGGGAGTGTTGAATGTACACAGACGTGAAGACTCGTCATCTACCTTTAGCTACCAGAAACCACTTGTGGCATCCATGATGCTGAAAATTTTGGCACCTTGAAGACGACTGGCCACTTCATCAATAGTCTTCATGGGGTAATGGGGTCTCTTTATGGCAAGATTTAGATCCCTTGGATCAATACACAGTCTCACTGCACCAGTAGGCTTTGGTACTACAAAAAGTGAGTTGACCCATTCAGTTGGTTCCTCCTGGCGCACCATCCGTTTTAGTTCCTCAACAACTTTTGCTCTCTTAATACCCTGATTCAAAACTTACCTCTTCCAGCTGAATAGAGATATCGTACAGTGTAATCTAAAAATTTTGTCATCATACCAGTAATTCAGTATGTTGAGACTCATTTTCCGTTATTCTCTTAAAATGTCCATAGTAATTAATTCATCTTTTTTTTTTTGATTATTTATCATTTTTGCTTTTAATCAATTAATAAATTAGTTTAGTAACTTACTATTTAAGACTTCTTTGTACATATTTAGATAAAAACACTACCCGCCTAGATTAGCATATGCTATTTGCGGGATAGTGTAGCCTTTACCATTGTAATAGTAATAGTAATAGTGATAGTAATAGTAATAAACTTGAAACTTGAACTTGAACTGCATGTAATACAATTTTGAAGGCTATGAACCATTCGCAAAACATAACCAGCATCCTGCGTTCCTTCGTGAGCAGCACATTGCTGCAAAAGAGAATCAATTGCTTCCAGAAAAGACCAAATTTCTTCCTACTTTTGTGTAACCTTGCAAGAAAACTTCTGATTGATCAGCAATTGGTCCAACCTCGTTCCCAGGGTCTCTCGAGCGAGAGACGACCCAGGCGTTAAGATGAGAGACCCCGGGAACGAGGTTGCAATTGGTCTAGTTTTTTCTCGAGATTTGATTGGTTGCTAAAATTGCTAGTCGGTAATCAATGGATATTAGCGCTAGCGAAAGAAACGAAAACCTATCAGGAACGATTTGTGGCTTAACAGTTGCGATTGAAGTTGATCGTGACTCTTTGTACTTTAACGGTGACGATTTTTGCCTAGCAGTTACGATTGCAATTTAACGTCAAACATTTTTTATTTTTGCACTTACGATCACAGTTTAACACCGACGATCAGTAATTTTGCACTAACGCGATTGTGGTTTAATTAACACCAACGATTAGTAATTCTGCACTAACGATTGTGGTTTAACACTAACGATTAGTAATTCTGCACTAAAAATTGTAGATTTACAGCGACCATTTGTAATTTGGGCACAAATGGCTCTCCATACATGTAACAGCACATGAATCACAATCCGACAGCTGCACTGAGTTGTCAGTTTTAGGAAAAAGAATATTTGTATGCGTTTTGTCTTTCTTATTATACCATGTTAATAAAAAGATGTTGAGAGCGCTGTTTTGTCAAATTTTAATTTGGCCTCGCAAGTGGACACAACTGTGGATAAAAGGGTTTCGCCTCTAAAGACATTGTCATGAGGGGTCGGTGGGGAAGTGCATACAGAAGTAGAGGATTTTGTCTTCGAGTGCTGATAATATCTCTCACGAGTGAGCGCAGCAGCGATAAAATTAGAATCCCCAAGCGGCCATGTAATGTTCTGTTTATTATATAGATATTGATGAAATGTGCAGATTAAAAACAACTTGTTTTATTTGTGTTGGCGCCGGTAAAAGTGGTCACCGACAACACAGAAACCGGATAATGAAAGTTATAAATCATGACAACGTCAAATTGTGCAATAAAAATGTAAATTTAGTCGAGAGGAATTATATTTCATCATAAAATGGGTTTATCAACTGACGTACTGAGTTGATGTGCTAAATTCACTAACGTGAAAAAAATTGGAGAGGTGACATTTCGAGCGGTCGTCCTTCGCTCCGTCTGAGGGCTAACGCTCACAAAGGCGAGGCTAACGCTTGAAATGCCAGCTTTCAAATTGCTTTTCGGGGAGTAACCAATTTACCATATCGACACAGTTGAAAACCCCATTTCTGTGTGGACACAACTGTGCCAAGTGAAATGAATTTTCCGTCTCTAAGTAAATTATTTTAATCATGTCCAAACGTTTTACTCGACAAAACTTCTATCTGCTGTGGTGAGGGTGAAAGGTTCGGTTCGTGTAAAATAAATATATATTCTTAAGATTTCCATTCAAAATGAATTGAAGAACGACAATTCTATTTGACTATTTTTCTTTTCCTATGTTTCCTTTTTTGGCAAAAGAAAATCATACAGCGATGTTCAGCTCATACTGTATTCCGTTTGTACTGAAACGGAATATTAGGACAAATGGAACCCCTTCATTTTACTGTGGTTTGCCCCAATCTACCATGCACGCGAAAATGAAAGCAAAACGCCGGGCTTGTTTTTTATCGGGACGTTCTCAGCTGGATTCAACAAAAAGACAACAAGAATAAGATAAAGATATTTATAAAACTCCTCTTCAAGACAACAAGGAAATGTTTGAACCGCAGGCGTGTTTGATAATAAACGAGATGCTTCCGTGAAGCATATACTGGGTTGCCTGTGGTACGTGCTACAGAAAATCAGAAGGCACTGAATTGTGTGGTATTGAAATACAGCATTCCAGTCTCTGAAGAATAACAAATAAAAGAGAAGCGAGAAACATTGGCTTCTGGGCTGACATGTTGATAATTCTCAAGTTCCCTCACAACTACTTTTCACCACAAGTGTGCCCTCTGAGCATCTGACAGCTTTGTAATAATAAACTTCACTGAAGTCAAGCCCTGTTCAGCGGGGTTAGTGTTAGGATGGGAGACCAAAACAATAAATCCCTCAAAAAAACAGAAGCATCTGACCGAAAATACTATTAACGCTAACAAATGCGAACTCAGCAAGGTACAGATTTTGTTAGCTTGCTTTATGCAAAACAAATATTGATGAAAAAGCAAATAACTATTGATACACAGTTTTTAGAAAGAGCAGAAGGAAGTTTCCGGGACGGTCGATCGAGAATAAAATATTTACGACATGAAAACAACATTAATTTTGAACCGTGAATATAGAATATAAAAAGTTACGATGAGCGACAAACATTTAGGGAGATTTTTGCTACGTTCAAGTAAATTGCAAAATCGAAAGTGGCATGGCCGGAATTTAGCGGGCGCCGTGATTAATTAAGTTACCGCGGCATATTTACTCGCCAAACAGTGAAGCATCTGTGTCAAATGATGGCAAGATACCGGGTTTTTGTAAGTTTCTTTTTCTGTCAAGTGTTATAAAGTTTGACAATGAAATGAGCGAAGTCAAAACAAAGATCACAATCGCCCAACTCTTGTTTATGCAAAGTCAAAATTTACTCTCCAAGACGCGTACAACGTTATTTATCACCAGGTAATTCCATCATTTTGGAAATAGCAGCTACTTTATTATTCATCTGCGTCACAAGTTTTCACTGATTTTGGGCCTCATTTTGTTGAAACTCAAGCACGCTTTCAACAGGCCTGTGAACCCTTCCTGCTTACAGAGCAATACTAAAAAACGTCTCCCATATCACATTTCAACCTTAAGCTCGAAAATTCAATACACAATATATTGTAATTCACAAAGGCATAAAATACCACAGAATCCTTTTCCAGCGAAAAATTTATTGAAACAAACAACATATTTGCTCTTAGAGGCGAAAACCTCTTCCTATTTCATTGCGTGCGTGAAGACAAGAAACTCGATCGTGTCAAATTACCATGTACTTCAGGTAAATACAGCTCACTTTGATTTCGTCTCGACGGGCGATAGATTGTTGTCGAAGTCCAGTACTCGTCGCTTTTGAGATTCCTGCCTAGTTTATCCAACTGACTTTCCATTATTGAGCTCCATAAGGGTATATTTTGTTTAAGGATCCACTAAAACGCCTTTCGCGTTACATGACTTTCGACGCCATTGCAGGCTAAGTTCATTAATGATTCTACTGTGTCCACCAGAGAAATCTACGCAGTTCCACTACCCTCTCGATCCTAAGAAAATACGTTCAGAAGGCTCTATGCACAAAGACACCACTTACCAGGGGAGTGACAGGCAAGACTTTACCGACACGGAAATAAAAAAAAAACAAAACAAAAAAAAATAATAAAAATAATAAAACAAACAAACTAAACGCAGACCTCGACTGGGTTTGCCATAGGCAACCCAGTAAAAATAATTGTGCACTGATGACTTGCCATAAATCTACGTGTTCCTTGTTTTGTGGTTTCAGACTCATACGACCAGGTGATTAGTGGCATAAGAAAATAAAAGGAACTATTTTCGCGAGAAAAGATTTGAGGACGCTTTTCCTGTATTTTTTCCTTCGTGACTCGAGGATATTGATAGAAAAAACTCGAATGCAGAAAAGTGACGAATATACGATCTTCCAATTACTAACAAAAATTCTAGAATTTTCCGCGGTTCAGTGGAACAGGCCCCCCTGCACTGAAATTTCTGTTAGGTGACCGTTTGCTGTTTGCCGTACACGTCGATCGCAGTGTCATTAACTGAAGCTCCGTTTTTGACCACAGTACTATTAAAAAGTTTAAGATCTAAGACGAAAACGTCCCGTCAAAATGTAATTTGCACAACGCTAAGTCTTTCGTCATAATTTCATCTCTTTTATTTACGTCGTACAATATGAGCGAAGTATCCTGAAAATAAACTGACTACAAGCGATTCAGGTCAGAGTAAAAATAGCGGAGAATAAAAGGTTCACATTTGTATACTCTCGCTGTCGTCAGAACCACAAACAGTTTGGCGATTTCAGGTCGTTGTCATACCGACTGACCGCACACCGTAAGCGCTAAAATACGCGCTGCACGATTATTTCTCCTCATTTGGCAAATCATATTACTGTTTGTGGAGTTTTCGTCAACGTCGCCGTTGTAGATCTTAAAGTCCATACACTATTAAGTCTATTAATGACAGAGTCCATACTATCGGGTGAGTGAGTTCTTTTCGTTTCATACGAGAACACAGTGTGATGCCTAACCAGGTTCACTGACAATAAAAATTAAAGAAAAAGAACAATCACAAACCAAAAGTTACGTTTTACAGTGCTCTTTACCATAAAGCCCTTTTTCAAAAAACTATCCGCGTGAAAATTCAGTCTCCTTTCAGAAAAAGTCGTGTTAAAATAGACCCATAACCAGTTGTCCGTTTGAGAAGCCAAAGCTGGGAAGAACTATCAATGTTCAGAATCTAAAGATTATTGAAGACGACGCGGAACAGACACAGCACATTTTAACCGCAAGTGCGAGACTGTTCCAGCTTCTGGTACTTCCCGTGACGAGCAAGCCTTGATTGCAAATTAAATTTTAAAAAAACCCTTCAAGAAAGCGCTTCCCAAGTCGTTATGACCTTAATTTAAGCTACAAGGATAAAAGAGCCTTTAGGTCCCGAAATGTTATCGGCGGGAATTTCGAGAAACGGGACCTAGGGTAAAACGGTTGACATTGTTACAATCACCGAAGACGGAGAAACAGAAGAAAGCCTTCAACTTAACACGATAAGGCTTGAAGCTAATACGCTTTCTGGGTCGACTGTATGAGTTATTATTTGCTAAGTGCGGTGGAATTGTGTTCGGGACTCGGGACTCGGGATTCGGGAAACACCCAAGACAAATCCAGCCAGTGGTCGGGACGGGATTAAAGGGCAGGGCATGCGCATGGAGAACCAATTTTGTCGTCTTACCTAGAGCCCTTATTATTTTAAAGAAAGGTTGCTATCGAGTAAATTAAACTATTATAAATAGGTGATAACCTTATTACTGCCTTAAATTTCACCGGTGCGTGAGAGGTTTGGGATTCTTGGTACCTCGGAAAACTCAATGTCACTGGTTGCGGATGTCGCTGATCCTTGCTGGGAATAGCTGCTTTCCGAAGGATGTAACTTTTGTCGGTATTCTCCGTCGACAGGGCTTCGACGGAAGGTGTGGTTAGAAATTTGGCTCTTCATGTAAAGCACCGTATTTTTCTCAGGATGCAAGAGGATGATGTACATCTTAGGCACAAAGATGCACACAAGCAGACCAGTTGCCGAAATGATTGACGACGAGCCAGACACCACAACAGTGTATTTCCCGCGAATCGTCAAAGCAACTGGATAGAATGTCAGCCACGATATGACCAGCACGTAGAGCGCAAACGCAATGAATTTGCCTTCGTTGAAATTGTGTGGAAGTTTCCTAGATTTGAACGCAAAGTAAACGCAGACGAACGACATGGTGACCAAAATTGCAACAAGCAGATAACGGCAGAGGCTTCCCGCAAGCGTAGACGTGATCTTACATCCGAGATAGTAAGATGTTCTCACGGATTTGTCTATTTCTGGGTGCGGAGGATCCAAAAGAAACCAGATAATGAGAACAAAAACATCTAAGCCCACAATACCGACAATGATAAGAATATGTTTGTGCTTCTCGATGAAACCGGCTTTGGTGAGTGCATATCGCGGAGCGCGATGCTCAAACAAATGCACAACACGCTTTGTCTTGACCCCAAGGACAACGACGGAAATGGTGTAAAACATGTAAAGCCACGCTTCTGATACTGGGCAGATGATAGCGTTGGGTTCTGCTAAGTTTATCAGGGCCCACAGATAGGTCATGGCAATGCTAAAGAGAAATAGGTAACTGAGTTCTCGATTGGAGGCTTTCACAATTGGTGTGTTGTTTTTCCATATGAACACACCACCAACAAGTACTGTAACGAGCACACCCAGGCAGGCAATGAAGGTAATAATTATCCCTACGGGGTCGTCCCAGTGAATGCGCTCCAGGGGTACTGGGATGCATTTTGTGCGTTCCTCGTTTGAGATGTGATCCACGGGACATTTACTGCAATTCATGGCCCCATAGACGCTCGAAACTGTGTCCTGAGAACATTTGATGCATTGCCAACAACAGTTTATCTCTTCCGTCTGTCGGTATCCCGGCTTACACGTCTCACTGCAAACCGATCGTGGGATTCTACCCGTTACCCCGTCGTTCCAAACAATGGCACTTGAGTTGAAGTTGAGCCTCTGTGCTTCCCAATTCCCTACCGTCTCTACGCGGCCTCCGGTGTCTTTATCCACTCGGTAGTTTATGATACTATAAGTGGCTAGGGAGTCGCCGTTTTTATCAAAAAAGACGTTCGACGTTTCAGTCGTGAAGTTGACTTTCTTCAAATATTCCAAGACATCTTTAGGGTCAATGTAAGGTCTCGTTCGCGGGCAATGGCTCATTGGAGGGGATTTACACTTGAAAATGGCGTCTAACGCATGTGCGATTGCGTACACAGCGTTGATAACATAGGTAGTTTTACTGTCATACAGGCTCTTATCAAAAATGTCCTCCGTGACTCTCAGGCTGTCGGAGCAACGCTTCTTGCTACCGGAGGGAGTAACATTGAAACTGCAATTATATTGGTTTTCCCAAAATACCCTCCACCAAGGGTTAGACCTGTAGAGGGATGTGCGTGACAACAGATATTGCTTATATGAAAGGACTGTAAGTTCAGTAAAAACAACCCCCAACATTCCCTTGAGGACTGGCTGAAACTCTTTCTTGTGGATAACAGCGTCGTGATTTCCCCAGGCTTCACTAGCAATCCATATTTTTCCTTTCAGGCCCTGTTTTAAAGCTTCTCCTAGCACAATCAGGGCTGAGGTGCTATCACAATACAAGATAATCACGCCCACATTTTCCAATAGTTTAAGCTCCTCGATAATCTTTCGAATTTTGGCTGTTTTCTCGTTATTCATGGGGAAGAAATTGTCGTAAGCGATGCAGATTCTTTCGAGTTTGGAATGTTTGCGGAAGAATTCTATCCCCGATCTACCGTACGCATCGTCAGCGGCGATGGCAGCCACGTAAGTCCAATTAAAATATCGGGCAATATCTGACATCACTTTGGATTGAAAGCGATCAGGGGGCACGGTGCGAAAAAACGATGGATATGCACTGCTACTGAGTTCGTCGCTTGTAGCGGCATAGCTGATAAGTGGTATATCCTCAACTTCTAACAAATTGGACACCAGAATCGATGATCTCGACGTTCCAGTTCCTACAACCGCAACGACCGGGGCCAGCTGACCCGAAGGCAAAATGCTGCACGTCTCGTTTAGTTGTGGACTGCTGAATGCAAATTTGTGAACATTTACGTAATCCAAAGTGGAGTTCATAGCGTGGCGATTTGTGAGGTTTGTATCCGAGATATCATATCCGAGCGTAACGTTAGGCAAAAGGATTGTGTCGTTGTTGATTTGTTCAATTGCAAAGATCATAGCTTCGGCCAAAGACATATATTTCGACCTAAATCCTCCACGTACGTGAACGGGAAACAGTCCGCCGATGACAACTTCTCCTGACTTGCTAATTCTCAGTCCTGGGACAGTGTCGCTTGTGAATGCTACCTGTTGCCAAAGAAGGCTCAAAATCGTTGGTAGCAAAAGTCCGGAGTAGAATTTATCCAAACCACGAAATATCAACATCATCAGCGTTAGAAGTTGTGTTAACACCACTACCAATTTTTGAAACCCCTTGGGGACAGCTCGGCTAATTTTCTCCTTGTAAGATTATGGCTTGATGCCTACAAATTAATGAGAGCACAGCACTGATTTACCAGAGGCTGGTTGCTTCAAGTTGTTTCCTTCTCGAAAGTGACATTGCTTGCGGAAGTTTTGAACTTTTTGTCGTGCACGTACACAAATATTGACAAATGTAAGATCGATGCTCCACGCGTGTGAAAATGCACGAGATCCAAATAAGGAAAATTTTAAACCTTAAAAAAGCCCTAGCTCTGAATCAGAGTTAATGAGCGTCTGAAATAACCTAATGGATTGGACTGACGGCGTCTTTTTGCTGTTTAAAAAAATTTGAATTGCGTCATGGAGCGATGATAACCATACTTTTCGTTTGGAAGCTTGCTAAGAACCGGATAACGATCTTAAGTGCTGATCAGGACATTCAGTGTAAAAAAACATTAATTTTGTTGCTTTCGTTATTTTTGCTATAACTTTTATTTTCGGTGTGTTTATTACCGGTATGGTTGTTGTATTTGTTATTTTTGCGATTGAGTGCATTTCTGGATATATCTCCGTGTCGTTTACTGGCCAAGTTATCGCTAGGATCATGACTACACATTGAGTCATGCCAACCTTATGTGCTGATCAGTGGGATTCGGAGTTTCATCTTGATGAGTATTGCCAGGAGGAATTGTATTTTTGGAAAAACAATATTGAGAAGATCAATAGTAGAGACTGTTTCGTTAGTAAGTGCCATAGTTGAAAAGGAAATAGAGGAACTTCAATTCTTCCAGCGCTGAAGCACTAATTGGCGACAATGAAAACTGAAATCAACAAATTAACGCAAATCAAATCAAATGTTGGTTTTTGAGGACAGGGGAAAACCGGAGAACCAGAGAAAAACCTCTCTTTCGTGTATTCTCTTGCCAGCGCCATCGGTTGCGGTTCTGTTATTGGTTTTAATAAAATGCTGACTATGTATGCCATAAAATGTGGAAAGACTGTTAAAGATTGCAGGGAACTGAACGTAATTGAATTATCTTTACAATTCTTTGCCCCGGTGCTCGACGGGTCTCACGTCAAATGGTTTACGGATAATCAGGCCGCTGCTAAATTGTAGAGGTTTGCAGCATGAACCTTGAGCTACAAAGAATGACCAGCAAAATCTTAGGTATCTTCATTAAAGACATTTACCCTAGTTGTAAGTTCACCAAAATTGGATCACAGAAGTTCAGTCTCTTGTTTCAAGATTTTGTGTTGCCACAACTGAATCAGAACTGTCTTCTATTTGTCTTTTAATTCCTTAGTGATTGTTACGGACGATAAAAGGTTTGGTGAAGCCCTTTAGAATAAATATAAGCTATATAAAAATAGAACGACCTTTCGATGACTCCATGTCATCATTATCGAGTTCGAAGTACATGACAGAATTGATTGTATATTGAATCCGATTGCGTGTTTAATCGGATTCAATTCGCGCCAAACTTTTTACAAACAATTGAATACTTTAATACCCTTTCCAATTCCTTACATATTTTCACACTACTACTACTATATATACAATCAATTCTATCACGTACTTCGAACTCGATAATGATGACATGGAGTCATCGAAACGTAGTCCTATTTTTATATTGCTTATATTTATTCTAAATTGTTACGGACATTACAATTATTTCAAGATGTTTTTCTTAATAATGAAATTAGTTTGAAAATAATAATAAGTACTGAAATGGTGGCCTTAACGAACTAAAAGAGCAGCAGAAGAAGAATAGCCATCACAGCCAATTCTTGCATGCAATGAAAAAAAAAACTGACTTTTCCTTACGGACATTACAATATACCTATGCGGGTTATTAACCAGTTAAAATCTTCAAACATTATTCAAAACTCTGAATTATTATAGGGAAGAATAAACAACACTCCAGACCTACTTTTATACCTGTGTTATTCTACTGAATCAACCGTTTGGCTTGTTTAAAAATGTCTCATGAATTTGTAACTTTGGCCCATCAGTTCTCAGTAGTTCATGAGGCCCACAATGTTAGACCACCCCTCCCCCCACCCCCAACTTGGCATACATGTTTTGAAAGTTTTGGTGTTTATTCTCTTGAATGAAATACAATTTACAGGGCACAGATACAACTGAAGACATCTCTCCAGAGTCTTTCAATACGTTGATTGTGACTGGATCAGAACTGTCAGCAATGTGACTGCCCCTGTTTGATGCAACATCGATATTTTCGTCCCCTTTGTCAGACCTAACAGGAGATGGCCATCCAAATCTCTCTGTAGGTTCAATGAAGCACTGATCAACAGTTGCTGCCCGATTATTATTGGAGCATTTTAGGTAAACAATGAGACGCTTGTGACCATCGATTCCGCCATGTATAACCACCATTCTCCACCGTATGAAACAATGCAACCCATCTGGCTATATGCCAAAGCGAATTAGCATTTGGCATACCGTAAGTACGTCTTTCGACAGTATGAAGTTGTCTTACAAAGCTGTGTATCGGATCAACACGCAACAGCAACTTCCTTAATCTCTTTCGTGGAAACCGTACACCCATTCTGAGGAAATGTCCTGACAGCATTCGCAATCCACTTGTTGGATACTCTGAGATTAAGTGACGCGTTACGTCGTCCCGATCACAGTCTGACAATTGAGAGTACCTAGCCCTCTTTTTACATATTTGGAACTCCTGATATCTTCTGTAGAGAGTTCTTCGACTTATAAGCAAAGTTTGCACAATTTCCTCCATACTACGACCGACTGAAATTAAAAACTCTACCTGTAATGATCAGGATTTATGAAAATGAAAGATTTTTCCTTACTACCAGAACGTATGCATTCCCGTGTAAGAGCTTCTGTTGGCTGTGCCAGGTTTGTTACTTCCATGGTAAATAATTTGTGCTGCCATCGACACAACAAGAGAATTTCTCCAGACGTCCGGTCCCCGTAATTGTTTCGTTGTAAACAATGTCTTGTATGATACAATTTTGAAGGCTATGGACGGTTCGCAAAACATAACCAGCATCTTGCGTTCTTTCCTGAGCAGCACATTGCTGCAAAAGAGAATCAATTGCTTCCAGAGAAGGCCAAATTTCTTCCTACATTTTGTGTAATTCGGATTGATCAGCAAGTCGTCTAGTTCTTTCTCGAGATTTGATTGGTTACTAAAATTGCTAGTCGATAATCAATGGATATTAGCACTAGCGAAAAAAACGAAAACCTAGCAGGAACGATTTGTGGCTTAACAGTTGCGATTGAAATGGCTTAACGATTTGTGGCTTAACAGTTGCGATTGAAGTTGATCGTGACTCTTTGTACTTTAACGGTGACGATTTCTGCCTAGCAGTTACGATTGCAATTTAACATCAAAGATTTTTATTTTTGCAGTTACGATCACAGTTTAACACCGACGATTAGTAATTCTGCACTAACGCGATTGTGGTTTAACACCAACGATTAGTAATTCTGCACTAACGATTATGGTTTAACACCAACGATTAGTAATTCTGCACTAAAAATTGTAGATTTACACCGGCCATTTGTAATTTTGGCACAAATGGCTCTCCATACATGTAACAGCACACGAATCACAATCTGACAGCTGCACTGAGTTGTCAGTTTTACGGAAAAAGAATATTTGTATGCGTTTTGTCTTTCCTGATGTTAATAAAAAGATGTTGAGAGTCATGAAAACACAATATTTAAAGAGCGCTTTTTTGTCAAGTTTTAAGTTGGCTTCGCAAGTGGACACAAGTGTGGATAAAGGGGTTTCGCTTCTAAAGACATTGTGATGAGGGGTCGGTGGGGAAGTGAATACAGAAATAGAGGATTTTGTCTTCGAGTGCTGATAGTATCTCTCACGAGTGAGCGCAGCAGCGATAATATTAGAATCCCCAAGCGGCTGTTCTGTTTATTATATACTGGGTCGGCCAGGTGGGGTAGTGGTATACGAGTTAAACCCGAAAAAATTTCGCCAAAATACTCCAAAATACCCAAAATTAATGGAAGCATTGTATACTGTATACCTGAAATTCAAAGAAAGTGATATACCGAATACCCGTATTTAAGCTGCAATATACCCTACACCCGATTGAAAAAGCCCCTGTATACCGTATACCCAAAAACCCTGACCGACCCTGTATACAGATATTGATGAAATGTGCAGATTAAAAACAACTTGTTTTATTTGTGTTCGAATTGGCGCCGGTAAAAGTGGTCACCGACAACACCGAAACAAGATAATGAAAGTTATGAAAAAACAAATCATGACAATGTCAAATTGTGCAATAAAAATGTAAAGTTAGTCGAGAGGAATTATATTTCATCATAAACAAAATTTTAGTTTCTAAAGAAACTGACGCTCGAAACGTCAGCTTTCCAAATCTTTCACGGTGGTTATTCGACCTTTATCAACTCGTTTGATAAAATAAATTTCTCTTTCAATCTCCCACCGACGCAGCACCACAGTTTCTTTAGAAACTAAAATTTTTATTTTTTTATATATTTCATCATAAGATGGGTTTATCAACCGACGTACTGAGTTGATGTGCTAAATTTACTAACGTAAAAATATTTGAGAGGTGACATTTAGAGCGGTCGTCCTTCGCTCCGTCTAAGGCCAACGCTCACAAAGGCGAGGCTAACGCTCGAAATGTCAGCTTTCAAATTGCTTTTCGGGGAGTGACCAATTTACCATATCAACACAGTTGATAAACCCATTTCTGTGTGGACACAACTGTGCCAAGTGAAACGAATTTTCCGTTTCTAAGTAAATCATTTTGATCATGTCCAATCGTTTTACTCAACAAAACTGTCTGCTGTGGTGAGGAGAAAGGTTGTACACGGTTCGTTTAATAAAGATATATACTTTTGAAAGTTCCATTCAAAATGAAACGAACGACAATTAAAAAAATCTATTTGTCTTTTCCTATGTTTCCTTTTTTGACAAAAGACGATAACGTTAGTGCCCAGCTCATTCGGTTTTTGTCTCTTCCTGTTGTTCCCGATTTCTTGGTAAAAAATTATACAACGATGTTCAGCCCATACTGTATTCCGCTTGTACTGAAACAGAACAAAGACAAACGGAAGCGCTTAATTTTACTGTGGTTTGCCCCAAAACACGCGGAAATATCTACTATGCACGCGAAAATGTCGCGACGAACAACCGGATTTATTTTTTGATCGGGACGTTCTCTGGATTCAAAAGAGAAAAAGTATTATCTTTATGGTATTTTTCAGATAAAAGAAAAACTCTTCTTCAAGACAACAAGGAAATGTTTGACCGGCAGGCGTGCTTGATAAAATACTTTTTGTGCGCAGATGACGTGCGATAATCGACGTGTTCCTTGTTTTGTGGTTTCAGACTCATACGATAAAGTGATTAGAAAATGTTTGCTCCAGAAGAGATTTGAGGACACTTCTCCTGTAATTTTTTCCTTGGTGAGTCGACGATACTAAAACAAAATTCGAGTGCAGGACTGGCGAACGAACGGTTTTCCAACTGGTACAGGCTCATTTCGTCGTTGTTCTGCCCTTGCGCTGCGCAAGCTATTGTAGCATGGCAGCCGAGTAGGTGATTATTTGGGATGAGGTCTTTGTGGATAAGCGAAAAAATAAAATAGGTTCTGATCACGAGAAAAAGATTGATATAATACATAACTTAGAACCTACATTAATATTAACGTTTCTGAGTTCAGTAAAAATGTAGGGTTTTTCAGAGTTATCGGCCAACGTATTCCCTAGGTAAGTTCAAAAATACACTGGAAATGAAAGTTAAGTAAAGAAGCAGCAGGGCCAATCTCCATGAAGTATTTCCCCAAATCCAAGAGAAGGACACCTATGGTTCATCGGTGATGATATTTAGGGAGCAGCCAAAAACCGGAAAGGAACACATAAGTTGGGATCGAAGCCACTTTATTTTGTTTTACGAAATAGTTGTGACAATTCATAGTGGTACAGTGAGACCGAGTCTTGCACTGCGAGAGGATTGCGACAAAAGTTCTGGTAAGAGCACACGAAAATCCATCGGGAACATTTTAACCGGGAATCTTTTATACAGAGGGAGGAAAAAGGAAATAGATTTCTATTTACCACCCAACTCAAATTTCCAACAACTTTGATTGAATTATTTTGGGAAGCGGCCCCAAAATTTTGGACATTATCAGCACAGCCGCAGTTTCTCACTGACTTTTAACTTCTCTCGATCGTGCTCCCAATGAAGAGTTTATATTCAATACACACAAATATTGATCCTGAAAGCCGACAAGTCACGGAAAATATCGAGGAATCGAACTTTGCTCACCAAACATCAATTTCTAGGAAGATCACATGAAAACGATCATAAAGACAAACGAAATAAATGACATATTCCATGGTCTAGAAATGGTTGTCTTGAAAATAAAATAACATCTTATCTATTAATAAAAGACAAAAAATAATCAAACACAATTCAACTCTCAGTTTGCGGAATATTCATTAGATTATTCAATTATCAATAGGAAAATTTTAGGTTTGCGTTTCTCGACAAACGGCAATAAAAATCATGAACATGTTAGCTGTGGCTGATGGAAAGATAAAGATGTCAGCTTACACTAATAACGAAAAACGCCGATTTCACGAAGGGTTTAAAGACTAAGGCTAGGGTGATTTCTCGAGGCGTTATTTTAAAATGTTCCGTCTCGCCTTCTTGCCGACAAATAAAACTTTTTCAGGCACTTGTTAAGTTGCTTCGGTATCATTTCCTCAATGGTTGAGTTAAATAATTCCTCTTGTTGTTGAAACCAAGCTGAAAAGCATCAGATGTTTCATTGTTTTCATTGTGATTTTAGTGCTCGACAGTTTTCGTAAACAAGGCATTGTATTTTGGATTTTTCGCCTTAGAATACGAGGCTGGAGAGATTAAATAACTTACCATTAAATACTGTTACACCAAACTTTGTTGCCATTTTTGTGTTTTTCGGTACAGCCTCCTCGTTCATTGCAAGAATTTTCTTTTCGGAAATCGAAGCGAAACGGTAAGCCATTTTTTTTCTCTTCGGCTGCTCGGAGGTGAATAGTACTTGGATAATCACCTCCGGGCTAGCCAATCAGCGGGCGCCAAAAGCACTATTCACTTGTGTGGTATATACTAATGTAAGTTAGTCCTGTAAAGCCCCGAGGGGGGCAGACTAATAACTTCACTTCACTTCAGTTGACCGGTCCCACTTTTGTACCTGCCTATTAAAAAATTAATTGATTTTAGGCAAAACGCAAATTTCTGTTAGGTGACCGTTTGCTGTTTGCCGTACAAGTCGATCGCAGTGTCACTAACTGAAGCTCCGTTTTTGTCCACAGTACTATTAGAACGTTTCAAGATCTACGACGTCCCGTCAAAATGTAATTTGCACAACGCTTAGTCTTTCGCGATTATTCCGTCTCTTTTACGTCGTACAACATGAACGAAGTATTCCAAAAATAAATTGAGCACGAGTGATTTCTGGGTAAAAATAGAGAAGAGAAAGTTCCTATTTGTATGCTCTCGTTGTCGTCAAAACCTCAAATTTTCGGGAGGTGAAGAAGAATGACGGAAATTCTTTTGTCGGAATAATGGCATAATCCCATTTTGTTGGGCGGAACAACGACTTCCTTTGGAAAGGAATAATCCGCGGTTTGTCGATTTTGGAACAATGGAATAACAAAATTTTCGAGAAGGCATACCGGAATAATTAACACCCAATTATTCCTCTTCACCCCGCGAAAATTTGGTGATTTCACGTCGTTATCTGGAGTACAACATGCCTTAACACCAAATGTGCTAAAATTCGTGACGCTCAACTATTTTTCCTCTTTCGGCAAATCATATTACTGTTTGTGGCGTTTTCGTCTACGTCGCTGTTGTGTTGTAGATCTTAAAGTCCATCGATATCTACTATTAATGACAGAGGCCATGGTTCTCTTTGTTTCAAACGAGAACAGTGTGATGCCTTCCCTGGTTCACTGACTTAATAAAAATTAAGGCCAAACAACAATCACAAGTCAAAAGTTACGTTTTACCGTGCTTTTTCCTATCAAGTCCTCTGTCAGAAATGCAAAAATATCTGTTGTACGCAGTTTAGCGGATATTTGTTTTCTGCACGATCTTATACGGTTAATTAGGTGCATTATTTTGTCTGTTTGTGTCCTGGTATTTAAGCGGTGTTAAGTATTTTGCATATGGTTATATAAGTGTCTTGTTCATTCGTATTCATCCTTCGGGTCTGTGTACGCCTACTACCCACAGTTTCGTTTTTGCTTAATTTATTGTTTGGCCCTTGCCAGCTATCAGTTTGATTATATATATTTTTTGTTTTGATTTCTTTATAGTGCGGGGAGTTCGACCCCTTTAGTGTTTTTTGTTTGAAGTCGTCCGATTCTTCAGAGACCAACCCGCTCCGTGCCCGACTAGATGCAGGAGAGGACTTTCACTCTTCACTGAGTGTGATTTTGCTGTCCATCGGTTTTTCGGATGATTTTTGTTTCGGCATTGTTTGTTCAGGAGTTAAAGGCCGTTTAAATTCCTCCGTTAGTTTTTGGGCATCCACCTTAGACGATCCTCAGTTTACTCTCGATACCTTTTCCTATGGCTATCGACTTACTTTTGTCAATTATCCAGCCCTGTGTTTTTAAAGCAATATTCGTCGGCTCTTAGGCATCCCGACTTTGTTCTTCGTGCTATTTCTGAGCTTTTGGGCATTGGCTGTATCGTGGAGCATAGTAGTCTCCTTTTTGAGTTAACCCTTTGACGGTTGCGGAGGACAAGAAGCTTCGCTAGGTGATCGATCTTAGGTACGTTTATTGCCGTCTCGTTCGTTTTAGTTTGAGTACGAGGACCTTCGCTCGCTCTCGCAGATTTGTCAGGAAGGGCATTGGTTCTTTACCTGGGACCTCAAATCTGGATACCACCATGTTGATATTTTTCCGGAACACCAGAAGTATCTATAGGTTTTGCTTGGCCCTTAAGCGGCGGACTTAAGTATTCCACTTTCACGGTTTTACCCTTCGGTCTCAGCAGTGCGTGTTTTTGTTTCGCTAATTGTTGCGTCCATTAGTTAATCGCTGGCGATCTATGGGGCATAAATCTTTTGTTTATCTCGACGACGGCAGTCAGCCCGATAGGACATCAGACGTCGCAGCAGCTTTTGCTTAGCGAAAGGATCTTGACTCTTCCGGTCTCCTTGTTAATGAGGGGAAGTCGTGCTGGGTTCCGATGCAAGTGGGCGAGTGGCTAGGTTTTGTGATCGACGCCTTTTCTATGACGTTTCGGATTCCTAAGAAGAAAGTTTGCAAGCTTTAGCTTTCGCCATTCAAATCAATTCATCGTCCTACCGTGAATTAGCCAGGATCGCCAGTTCCATTATTTCGGTTTCCTTGGCGGTTGGGCCTATTTCCCGTCTTCTGACTAGGCAGATGTACTTAGCTATAGAGTCTAGGTCGGCTTGGGATCACACTTTTCGCTTCCCTCCCGCTCTGCTAGAGGAATTGAAGTTTTGGTTTAATTACATTGAATCGTTTAGTGTTTACTCCATTCGGCCTCCCCGTGATTCGTCCACTGTTGTTTTTTTCCGACGCGAGCGACGTAGCCTTCGGAGGGTTATCCGCCTTCCTCGACGGCTCTGTGGCCCGCGGTCGACGATCGACGATTTCGGTCAAAGTTCTACTTTTCGCGAAGTGAAGCCATTTATTATGTTTTGCTTTGTTTTGTTGAGCACCTATAGCCCAAGAAGGTAAAGATTTTTAATCACAATCTTAGTGCCGCCAGGATAGTTTCTGTTGGTAGCTCTAAGGTCCATCTTCTCTGGCTCTGAGCATCTTTTGTTTTGTTTTTCTCATGGTATTGCCTTGTAGCGCGTGGATTCCCAGGTCGCTCAACGGGAGGGCCGATCATTTAAGCCAGTTCGTTGACAAGGATGATCGACGGGTTAATCAACCGTGTTTCGACTGGTTGATGCCAAATGGGGTCCCCAAGCGATCGACCGTTTTGCCTCCTATTATAACTCTCTGCTTCCGCGTTTGAACTCCAAGTTTGCTTCTCCCGGTTGCACCGGTGATGATGCCTTGGTCCAGGATAGGAGTGTAAAGAATAACAGGGTTTGCCCTCCGGTGGGTCTCGTCGTGAACGCCGTTCGAATTCTCACGGCTTGTTCCGGTCGTGGGATTTTGATTATTCCGGAATGGCCGTCGGCCTTCTTTTGGCCTCTTTTATTGTGATGGACCTTCACGGTTTGAGTCGTTCGTCAGGGAGATTTTTGTGCTTCCCGCCAAACACGATCTCATTTTGGAAGGCCGAGGTCAGATGCAGATCTATAGGTCTCACCCTTCCGTTTTTCGCAGTTGCCCAAAATTCAGAATGTTAGCTTTGCGTGTGTATTTTGGGTAAGTTTTTGGTCGTGTTACGGATAGTGTTTAATTTCGAGCCTGATTTGGCGTATTTTGGGCCTGAATTGGCATACTTTGAGCCTGAATTGGCACATTTTTATCCTGATTTGGCACATTTTGAGCCTGTTTTGTTGTCCTTCGAGTTTATTTGGTCTCGTCGTGGTTTGTGCCTGTATCGGTATTTTTGGTCATTGGCGCAGTAGTTGTTTGATTTTCGCAATATTTTTTCTTTTCTTTCAGATGTCCTGAGTGCCGGGATTTGGCTTGAAGCGGCCTCATTGACCAATTCTTCGTTGAGTGACATGATTCCAGGCCTCATTGATCTGCAATTGGGTGCTAAGGCTCCGTCCACGGTGCTGAAGTACAAAGCTGGCTGGCTGGGGTAGCGCAAGTGGGCTTTGTCGAAGATTGGTGTCTTCGTTAATCCAGGAAAACCTTTGCATATTGCATTATTTATTTGTGAATTAACTGAACGTTCGTCTGAGAATAACACTGGTGTATCTTCTATAGAATCTGCCGTTTATGCTATTAGGTGGGGCCACGCAATGGCTGGTATCGAGGCTTGTCCTGTTAGCCATCCCTCTGAGTAAGGTTTACTTTAGAAGGATCCAAAAGAATGCTTGCGTGCCCACTTCAGCCTAAGGAGCCGCTGTCGGTAACACTGTACAGGCGATTGCTGCGCATTTTGCCGTTAGCTCTTCGCTTTCCGATCTTCGTTTTTTGTTTACCCTTTTTAGTTGGTTTTGCTGATTTTTTTCGGCGCTGACGAGATTAAGAATATAGCACTTTCGTGATGTCTCTATATTTTGTGTTCGTAAGTCAGTTTAAGTGCCTCAGCGCGAAAACGACGGAAACTATCTGGTGATTTGTTAGATGTCCATGCTGTTTGGAGGTGCAAATCCGCTGATTTGGCGTATTTTGGGCTTGAATTGGCATGTTTTGAGCCTGACTTGGCACATCTTTTAGCCTGATTTGGCATATTTTGGGCCTGAATTGGCGTATTTTGAGCCTGAGTTAGCATAGTTAGAGCCTTATTTGGCGTGCTTCGAGTTTATTTGGTCTTTGGCGCAGTAGTTGTTTGATTTTCACGATATCTTTTCTTTTCTTTCAGATATCCTAAGTTCCCAGATTTGTCTTGAAGCGGCCTTATTAACCGATTCTTTGTTGAGTGTCATGAAAAACGATCAGCACAGGGAAGGCCACACTGCTGTTCTCGCTAGAACTGGCTAGGTTACTTGTCCTGTGGCTGTGACCGAGCCGTTGGTTAAGCTTTTGCCGCAGTCTTCCTCTGCGTTCCCATTAGTTCGTAAAATTATGAAAGCCAAGTCTAAGGAGCATTTTCATTCTAGTTTGGGCGTTTCTATGACCACTTTAAGGGTGGAATTTAAGTGGCATATTAAGCCACTTATTAGGGAAGTTTCTAAGTACGGTACGCACAGTATGAAGTCTGGTGCGGCGTCCAATCCGGCTTATAGGAAAATAGCTGATGTTTTGTTAGATATCCATGCTGGTTGGAGGTGCGAATCCGCTAATCAATTTAGTTGTTTCTGTTGTTCGTTTTTCATTGTCTTATTTTATATTTTCTAGTATTCACTGGCGATTGTTTATTCAGAATTAGATTTTCGCTTTTGCTGGTTTTGTAATTTTTGAGTAATTTATTTACAGTCCTGGCGGGGGACGTGAGTTGTGCCTGGCCCGTCCCAGATTTCCTGTACCCTTTCTTCCTAAGGGGTTTTTTGGGGCAGGTTTTTTCTGGCCACCCTGGTACGCTTACACGTAGCTTTAGTTTATTTAACCTTGCTGTAGCTATGCTCCTTTTTAAATGGTCCCTCATTAAAGTGGGTTATGGCGTTACTCACAGGCCATATGCAATATTCTCCAGGATTTGTTGTCTTTTTCGTTTCTTGTTTTTCTATTAACTTCTGGTAAGTGCAGAAGCTATCCGCATGACAATTCAATGTCCTATATGAAAATGTCTTGTTGAAAGAGAGCCATAACCAGACTTTCGTTTGAAAAGAGAGAGCTGGGAAAAACTATCAATGTTCAGAATCTAAAGATTATTGAAGACAATGCGGAACAGACACAGCACGTTTAACCTCAAGGGCGAGACTATTCCTGGTTCTGGTAGTTCCCGTGACGAGCAAACCTTGATTGCGAATTAAATTTAAAGAAAATCCCTCCAAGAAACAGAAGAAAGCGCTTCTCAAGTCGTTATGACCTTAAGCTACAAGGATAACGTCAAAAACGAAAATCGTCGCCTCGTGACAGGAAAACTGCTGACGGAGATGATTTTCCGATAGCACTTTAATGAAAGGCATTGTAAGCACTTGCAATTGCCATCGCTGATATGAACACTTCTTTAGCTATATAGCAGCGGCCAAATAAAAGCTTGAAAATTTCAGCCTTGCACAGCACTTGTACCGACAGAGGTCATAGATTCATGGCGCTACTTTCTGCTAAAGTAGCGCTCCTAACAGCGATCACCATTTCACTCTCTCCGCAGTTGAAATATATAACTTTAATTTATGTCTTTTGTTCTTCATGAAACCCATTCCCTCCGTCCAGGGATCTGTTTCTCGAAACTAAGTCCCGAAACTTTTTGGTTGCCATAATTTCCTCAGTATCTTAAGAAAGCAGAAGTTTTAGGTCGTTAATTTTCACAAAAAGCTATTTTCTTAAACGGGGAGATAGCAGTTTCACAAAGGGCCTTTAGGTCCCGAAACATTATCGGCGGGACTTTCGAGAAACGGGACATAGGGGTAAAACGGTTGAAATTGTTACAATACCCCAAGACGGAGAAAAAGAAGAAAGCCTTTAATTTAACACCATAAGTCTTGAAGCTTATACGTTTGTGGGGTTGAGTGACTAATTGCCAAGTGTGGTGGAATTGTATTCGGGACTCGGGCTTCGGGATTCAGGGAACACCGAACACTAATCAAGACGGTGGTCGGGACGGGATTAGAAGACTGGGCATGCGCATGGAGAACCAAGTTCGTTGTGTTGCCTAGCGCCCTTATTATTTTAAAGAAAGGTTGCTATCGAGTAAATCAAACTATTATAAATAGGTGATGACCTTATTACTGCCTTGAATTTCACCGGTGCGTGAGAGTTTTGGGGATTCTTGATACCTCGGAGTACTCACTGTGGTTGCGGATGTCGCTGATCCTTGCTGGGAATAGCTGCTTTCCGAAGGATAAGACTTTTGCCGGAATTGTCCGTCGACAGTGCTTCGATGAAAGGTGTGGTTAGAAATTTGGCTCTTCGTGTAAAGCACCGTATTTTTCTCAGGATGCAAGAGGATGATGTACATCTTAGGCACGAAGATACACACAAGCAGACCAGTTGCCGAAATGATTGACGACGAGCCAGACATCACAACAGTGTATTTCCCGCGAATCGTCAAAGCAACTGGATAGAATGTCAGCCACGATATGACCTGCACATAGAGCGCAAACGCAATGAATTTGCCTTCGTTGAAATTGTGTGGAAGTGTCCTGGATTTGAACGCAAAGTAAACGCAGACGAATAGACATGGTGACCAAAATGGCAACAAGCAGATAACGGCAGAAGCTTCCCGCAAGCGTAGACGTGATCTTACATCCGAGATAGTAAGATGTTCTCACGGATTTGTCTATTTCTGGGTGCGGAGGATCCAAAAGAAACCAGATAATGAGAACGAAAACATCTAAGCCCACAATACCGACAATGATAAGAATATGTTTGTGCTTCTCGATGAAACCGGCTTTGGTGAGTGCAGATCGCGGAGCGCGATGCTCAAACACATGCACAACACGGTTTGTCTTGACCCCAAGGACAACGACAGCAATGGTGTAAAAGATGTAAAACCACGCTTCTGATACTGGGCAGATGATAGCGTTGGGTTCTGCTAAGTTTATCAGGGCCCACAGATAGGTCATGGCAATGCTAAAGAGAAATAGGTAACTGAGCTCTCGATTGGAGGCTTTCACAATTGGTGTGTTGTTTTTCCATATGAACACACCACCGACAAGTACTGTAACGAGCACACCCAAGCAGGCAATGAAGGTAATAATTATCCCTACGGGGTCGTCCCAGTGAATGCGCTCCAGGGGTACTGGGAGGCATTTTGTGCGTTTCTCGTTTGAGATGTGATCCACAGGACATTTAGTGCAATTCATGGCCCCATGGACGCTCTAAACTGTGTCCTGAGAACATTTGATTCATTGCCAACAACAGTTTATCTCTTCCGTCTGTCGGTATCCCGGCTTACACGTCTCACTGGAAACCGATCGCGGGATTCTACCCATTACCCCGTCATTCCAAACAATGGCACTTGAGTTGAGGTTGAGCCTCTGTGTTTCCCAATTCCCTACCGTCTCTACGCGGCCTCCGGTGTCTTTATCCACTCGGTAGTTTATGATACTATAAGAAGCTAGGGAGTCGCCGCTTTCATCAAAAAAGACGTTCGACGTTTCAGTCGTGAAATTCACTTTCTTCAAATATTTTAAGACATTTTTAGGGTCAACGTAAGGTCTCGTTCGCGGGCAATGGCTCATTGGAGGGGATTTACACTTGAAAATGGCGTCTAACGCATGTGCGATTGCGTACACAGCGTTGATAACATAGGTAGTTTTACTGTCATACAGGCTCTTATCAAAAATGTCCTCCGTGACTCTCAGGCTGTCGGAGCAACGCTTCTTGCTACCGGAGGGAGTAACCATGAAACTGCAATCATATTGGTTTTCCCAAAATACCCTCCACCAGGGGTTAGACCTGTAGAGGGATGTGCGTGACAACAGATATTGCTTATACGAAAGGACTGTAAGTTCAGTAAAAACAACCCCCAACATTCCCTTGAGGACTGGCTGAAGCTTTTTCTCGTGAATAACAGCGTCGTGATTTCCCCAGGCTTCACTAGCAATCCATATTTTTCCTTTCAGGCCCTGTTTTAAAGCTTCTCTTAGCACACTCAGGGCTGAATTGCGACCACAATACAAGACAATCACGCCCACATTTTCCAATAGTTTAAGCTCCTCAACAATGTTTCGAATTTTGGGGAAGAAATTGTCGTAAGCGATGCAGATTCTTTCGAGTTTGGAATGTTTGCGGAAGAATTCTATCCCCGATCTACCGTAGGCATCGTCAGCGGCGATGGCAGCCACGTAAGTCCAATTAAAATATCG
>OX421446.1:13547696-13555196 GCA_949126865.1 Montipora capitata
TGAACGAAAAAATTTAAGAAAAATAACAGTAAAATATGTTTTCCAGGCAAAATTTGGCCATTTTAGCGTTGATTACGAATTTTTGGATGCAAAACTAAAATTTTCCGCAATTTATCTGCTTTCTTGGACATAAATTGGACCGAAAACTGATGAGGCACGAATACTTTTAGATGTTTAGGAATAATCGGATTAGCGATCAATGCGTAATGTGATAATGCGATAAAAGTGTCAAATTTGCGACCCGTTGCTAACGGCAACGGAAGCGATCGCATTACAAATAATTAACCTCTGTTTGCCAAAAACCACCCAAATAACCGATTTTTCGAAGGAAAATTCATCCCAGAGGATAAAACTATTCACTAGACATGTAATAAAGGTAAAAACAAGCGAAAACAAGCGAATACTTTGAGGGAAAACACAATTATGTGAGATCAAAGGAACATGTGGTGAAGACACGCAATTGCTTTGCCGCGAAAATAATCTTACCTTTTTAGCGATTTTAACGCTTGAAATTCCATCCAATCCACCTGGTCTAGTCTTTGAATTCACTATTATCGCTGCCCTACGAATCTTCAGTGTTCTACATAACAGCACACTTAGTAAAAGACGGCTCGACGGGCTACAGATTGTTGTCGAAGTTCATTACTCGTCGCTTTTAAGATTCCACCGCCTGTCTTGTTCAGTATCCAATTGACTTGCCATTATTGAGCTTCATAAGGGTATATTTTGTTCAAAGATGCACTAAAACGCCATTCGCGTTACATGACTTTCGACGCCATTGCCGGTTAAGTTAATCGTTCTACTGTGTCCACCAGAGAAATCTACGCATTTCCCACTACCCTCTCGATCCCAAGAAAATACGCGCAGAAGGCTCTATGCACAAAGACACTACTTAGCAGGGGAGTGACAGGCAAGACTTTTACCGACACGGAAAGAAAGAAAAAAAGAGAGAAAAACACCCAACAAATGCCACCCTTTTTCCGACTGGGATTGCCATACTGGCAACCCAGTAACAAGAACGACAATTAAAAAAATCTATTTGTCTTTTCCTATGTTTTCCTTTTTGACAAAAGACGACAACGTTAGTGCCCAGCTCATTCGGTTTTTGTCTTTTCCGGTTGTTCCCGTTTTCTTGGTAAACTAGACTCTCCGTGAGGGTACACTGGGTTACCTGTGGTAGATGCAGCGTTCCAGGCAATTTTTTTCAAGTTGGGGGGTCATTAAGACCATTTAAGGGGTCACCCAGAAGTCATACCAGCAGAGGCCCTTTGGTCCTTACACGTTCGTACGACGAAACAGATCCTTTTCTGAGGTTAAAAACCTGGCTACCGGCCTATTAATTAATCATTTGTCAGAAAGAAGAATTTCCTGTCCTCTTTAAAAAAATTGACACGCATTGCTTACGTGTGGTAGTGAAGTAACACAGCGATTTATTCCATAATGTCAACTGAGCTGTGTGTTGTCTTCCAGGAGATTCAAGTTGTCCTTGCGTAATATGTAGCTCTAACAGTGCACGATATTGTTTTGGTTTTGTCTATCATTGTAGTGCCATGGTAGAAGTCTTGGGTAAATAGCCTGAGAAGACATATTGTTACTAGCAAAGTACTGAACCCAGAAAGATTGAAGAAAATAAATGGGAAGTGAAAAACATTGTCTTCTGGGATGACATGTTGACAGTTGTCTTTGCGTAATATGTAGGTCTAACAGTACACGATATTGTTTTGGTATTGTCTATCATTGTAGCGCCATGGTAGAAGTCTTAGATAAATAGCCCCTTGAGAAGACATGTGGTTGCTAGCAAAGTACTGAACCCAGAGAGATTGAAGAAAATAAAAGGGAATCGAGAAACATTGGCTTCTGGGCTGACTTGTTGATCATGCAACTTCTTTCCACCACAAGTGTAAGCTTGCACTGACAGCATCTGACAGCTTTGTAAAGAAAAGTTGAAAGCTGAAGTTTACCCCTATCCGGCAGGGTTAGTAACTGGATGGGCGACCTAAGAAATATATCACTCAGTAACAGAAGCATAGGACCGAAAATTATATTTTAATGCTATCAAATGCGAACCAAGCAAGATAAAGATTTTGTTAGCTTGCTTTATGCAAAACAATTATTGATGTAAAAGTAAATAAATATGGATACACAGTTTTTAAGAAGAGCAGAAGGAAGTTTCAGGACGGTCGATCGAGAATAAAATATTTTGCCATCGGTAACAAAATTTACGACATGAAAACAGCATTAATTTTGAACCACGAATATAAAAAGTTACCATCAGCGAAAAACATTTTGGGAGATTTTAGTTGTGTTGTTGTAATTGTACTTTTGGCTGCACCGAGTAAATTGCACATCGAATTCAGCGGGCGCAGTGATCAAGTTACCGCGGCATGTTTACTCGCGAAACAGTGAGGCATCTGTGTTAAATGATGCTTAGATACCGGGTTTTTGTTTTTGTTAATTTTCTTTTTCTTTCAATTGTTATAAATTTTGACAAGAAATGTGCGAATTCAACACAAAGATCACAATCGCCCAACTCTCAGAGGTTGACCATTGTTTCTGGAAAATCAAAACTTAACTCTCCAAGACAAGGTTATTTATCACCAGGTAATTCCATCGCTTTGGTAATAGCAGCTACTTCTATTATTCATCAGCGTCACAATCTTTTGCCGATTTTGGGGGTCATTTTGTTGAAACTCAAGCACGCTTCCAACAGACCTGTTTATTTTCGTGACTTATGCGTTACCACAAAAATTCTCCCCGTATCACATTTCAACACATGTATGCAAATTTGCTAAGCTCGAAAATTACACAGCATGATAAATTTTAATACAAAAGCTGGAAATTTCACAGAAATATTTTCCAGCGAAACATTTATCGAAACAAGCAACATATTTGCTATAAGGGGCAAGAAACCCTTCCTATTTCAGTTGCGTGCGTGCAAGCGAAACACACAATCACAAAGCATATGCAATTAAATAAATTTCTGACAGTTCACATCAAACCCTTTTCGAAAGAACCTTGACCGTACATAATAAAGCACAAAAGAGACAACAAGCTTTCATTCAAATAATTTTTCACTGTCACATTTCCAATATTTTTTAACCTTTGCAGAGTTGAGTACAAAATGAATGTTACTTGCCAGACAAACGGGCAAACTTTAAATAGATGCGACTTCAGTAAACACTGTGAGACACAACAGAGATCACAGATCTACTTGTGGTGTTCGATTCCTTCTCTGTCTTTGTTGAACCCGTAAGTTACCAGAGAAATTTCCATTTGGTTTCAGTGTTGTACGTAACACCACCTTGGCGAAATATTAAAAGTACAGCTCATTTTGATTTCGGCTCGACGGGCGAAAGATTCACGCTGTCGAAGTCCATTACTCGTCGCTTTTAAGATTCCAGGTCTTTATGTTTCACCGCCTGTCTTGACGTTCCATTCTTGAGCTCCATATGGGTATATTTTTTTAAAGATGTACTAAAACGCCATTCGCGTTACAATGACTTCAGACGCCATTACAAGTTAATTGTGCAGAGCAAGCTACGCATTACCCCAGCCCCCTCAAACCTAACAAAATACGCACAGAAGACTCTATGCACAAAGACACCACTTAGCAGGGGAGTGACAGGCAAGACTTTTACCGACACGGAAAAAAATACTAAAAAAAAAACGGAAATCTACCCATTTTCCGACTGGGATTGCCATAGGCAACCCAGTAAAAATCATACAACGATGTTCAGCTCATACTGTATTCCGCTTGTACTGAAACGGAACAAAGACAAACTTTACTGTGGTTTGCCCCAAAACACGCGGAAATATCTACTATGCACGCGAAAATGACGCGGCAAAAAACCGGATTTATTTTTTATCGGGACGTTCTCTGGATTCAACAGGGAACAAGTATTATTTTTATGGTATTTTTCAGATAAAAGAAAACAACAAGGAAATGTTTGACCGGCAGGCATGCTTGATAAAATACTTATTGTGCGCAGATGACGTGTGATAATCGACGTGTTCCTTGTTTTGTGGTTTCAGACTCATACGATAAGGTGATTAGAAAAAAAGGGAATGTTTGCTCCAGAAGAGATTTGAGGACGCTTGTCCTGTAATTTTTCCTTGGTGACTCGACGATACTAAAACAAAATCCGAGTGCAGGACTGGCGAACGAACGATTTTCCAATTACTGGCAAAAATTTTAAAATTTTAAAATTTTCTGCGGTTGGTACAGGGTCGGAAAAAAATCGTTTCATTTCGTCGTTGTTCTGCCCTTGCGCCGCGCAAGCCATTATAGCATGGCAGCCGAGTCGGTGGTTATTTGGGATGAGGTGTTTGTGGATAAGCGAAAAAATAAAATAGGTTCTGATCAAGAGAAAAAGATTGATATAATACATAGCTTGGAACCTATATTAATATTAACGTTTCTGAGTTCAGTAAAAACGGTAGGGTTTTTCAAAGGTTATCGGCCAACGTATTCCCTAGGTAAGTTCAAAAATACACTGGAAATGAAAGTTAAGCAAAGAAGCAGCAGCAGCGCCAATCTCCATGATGCGGGTGTTTACTGTAGTATCTCTCACGAGTAAGCGCAGCAGCGATGAAATTAGTATCCCCAAGCGGCCATGTAATGTTCTGTTTATTGTACAGATATTGATGAAATGTACAACTTGTTTTGTGTTCGAATTGACGCCGGTAAACGGTGGTCACCGACGCCCCCGAAACAAGATAATGAAAGTTATTAAAAAAACAAATTATGACAATATCAAATTGTGCAGTAAAAATGTAAATTTAGTCGAGAGGAATTATATTTCATCATAAAATGGGTTTATCAACTGATGTACTGAGTTGATGTGCTAAATTCACTACCGTAAAATAAATTGGAGAGGTGACATTTCGAGCGGTCGTCCTTCGCTCCGTGTGAGGGCTAACGCTCACAAAGGCGAGGCTAACGCTCGAAATGCCAGCTTTCAAATTGCTTTTCGGGGAGTGACCAATTTACCATATCCACACAGTTGAAAACCCCATTTCTGTGTGGACACAACTGTGCCAAGTGAAATAAATTTTCCGTTTCTAAGTAAATTATTTTAATCATGTCCATACGTTTTACTCGACAAAACTTCTATCTGCTGTGGTGAGGTGAAAGGTTGTGCACGGTGCGTTTAAAATAAATATATACTTTTAAGATTTCCATTCAAAATGAATTGAAGAACGACAATTCTATTTGACTATTTTTCTTTTCCTATGTTTCCTTTTTTGGCAAAAGAAAATCATACAGCGATGTTCAGCTCATACTGTATTCCGTTTGTACTGAAACGGAATAAGGACAAATGGAACCCCTTCATTTTACTGTGGTTTGCCCCAATCTACCATGCACGCGAAAATGAAAGCTAAACGCCGGGCTTGTTTTTTATCGGGACGTTCTCAGCTGGATTCAACAAGAATAAGATAAAGATAAAATAAAACTCCTCTTCAAGACAACAAGGAAATGTTTGACCCGCAGGCGTGTTTGATAATAAAAAATAATTGTACACTGATGACGTGCCATAAATCTACGTGTTCCTTGTTTTGTGGTTTCAGACTCATACGACCAGGTGATTAGTGGCATTAAGAAAAAAAAAAAGGAACTATTTTCGCGAGAAAAGATTTGAGGACGCTTTTCCTGTATTTTTTCCTTGGTGACTCGAGGATACTGATAGAAAATCTCGAATGCAGAAAAGTGACGAATGTACGATCTTCCAATTACTAACAAAAATTCTAGAATTTTCCGCGGTTCAGTGGAGTAGGGCCCCCTGCACTGAAATTTCTGTTAGGTGACCGTTTGCTGTTTGCCGTACACGTCGATCGCAGTGTCATTAACTGAAGCTCCGTTTTTGACCACAGTACTATTAAAAAGTTTAAGATCTAAGACGAAAACGTCCCGTCAAAATGTAATTTGCACAACGCTAAGTCTTTCGTCATAATTTCATCTCTTTTATTTACGTCGTACAATATGAGCGAAGTATCCTGAAAATAAATTGAATACAAGCGATTCAGTTCCGAGTAAAAATAGCGGAGAATAAAAGGTTCACATTTGTATACTCTCGCTGTCGTCAGAACCACAAACAGTTTGGCGATTTCAGGTCGTTGTTATACCGACTGACCGCACACCGTAAGCGCTAAAATGCGTGCTGCACGATTATTTCTCCTCATTTGGCAAATCATATTACTGTTTGTGGAGTTTTCGTCAACGTCGCCGTTGTAGATCTTAAAGTCCATACACTATTAAGTCTATTAATCACATGAGGAGCTTAACTTGGGTCAGGAATGTGGGTCCCCGCTGTTAAGGTTAAAAAAAATTACCAAAATCTCAGTGGGAGTTGTAACAAGACTCACACTAAAAAGGCAGAGCGAGAGACAAAGGGAGAGAGAGGTGTTAATCTCGACACATTTGTTGGGCCGACTTCGTCATAAAATTTTAATGACGACAAATAACTAAAATTACTTTAAATTAATTTTGAGTGATGTGTCAAAATAGTCCAGAGGCACAGTAAATCAATCTGAAATATTTTCTAAAACATTAACACGGTTTACAACGGCCAGCATCATGCAATTAAAAAATGGAAAATTATTTCTTTATTCTCTTTATTTCAAATTAATTTAAACACAGGCAAATTATATCTTAACTTTCAGGCTACCGAGATGCAACTTGTTTTGCCCGGCATACACTTTTCTCAACAGCAACGGTGAATTGGTTCTTTTCTGATTTTAAAGCAATCCATTTTTAAGTTTTATTACACTTATGTGTGACACAGGTTTCTTTTGCTCTAAATTACCACTTTATTACACAGTAGGACCTAATGGAAAATTACAGAAATTAATATATATGGAAGCGACTCAAAGAATCCGAATGAAAATACCATGCCTAGTTTACCAAAACACTTTAGTGGCTAATAAACGGTAAAATGAGCTCACCCTGGCAGCTGAACATCTTAAGGACACGATATAAAAGTACAAAGAAAAGCAAAACAGCGAACAAGACTCAAAACAGAATAAACGCGCCATACACTATGTCATGTATGCGCACGTGTGGCCTTTCGGCCCCAGGGCCCATGTGAGCGCATGAAATATGCACTCTCACATGCTTCCCTGCTGAGGTTGGAGTCCTCGACAACCTAATAACTCAACCAAAGTCTAGATTCACTTGATCACGTAGGAACAACAAGGACATTAAGCTCCTATTTCTGAGTATTCTTAGCTAACAACTGCATTAAAAGCAGGTTGGATTGTGCTACACAGTTCAGTATTTGCAGGTCTATCACTGCCGCTTCCACGCTTTCCCTCATCGCAGGTCTCGGCAAGTGGTGAGGATTGGAGTGTTGTCCAGCTCCCACCAGGGTAGAACGTCTGACCGGAGGGTGGTTGTTGGTATTACTAGCTGCTGTCACCTCCGCTGCTGCACCTCCACCGGTACTGGCCCGTAGGGCCTCAGCCTTGTCTGGATCTACAGCGACGGTAGAAAGTTCATAATCC
>OX421446.1:13562696-13590196 GCA_949126865.1 Montipora capitata
CTCAACAGCAACGGTGAATTGGTTCTTTTCTGATTTTAAAGCAAACCATTTTTAAGTTTTATACTTATGGAACTCGATAACTGAGGAACTGGGAAATTTAGAATGCCCAATTGTAGCTGTGTAAAATTTCATTCCGGGCTAATTGATTTCCCAGCATGTCATAGGGAGGCACATTCAATATTAATCACAGACTTATCAATTTCCTAGCTGCTATCATGATATCCTGATATCCTGATATCATGAAATTGAACCTAACAGCAATTATTTTACCTCAACGTTTGAGCGTGAGCCTGTATACCGGGAAGGCTTCCAGCACCGAATTCCCCGACGTCAACATTGTTTACTGCCTCCATAACTCGTTTGAAAACATGAATACAGAAATCCATGACATTCAGACGAAGACTGCTCAATTAATCCCCCCACATAGGCCAACCAAAGTTATTCCGTAAGCTTCGTCCACGTTTTTACCAGAATTTCGGACGGCGAGTCTAATCTGCAGGTCGAAGGTCGCAGGTCGCAGGTCACAGGTTGCAGGTCATTGTTTCACCAATACAGAAAGTATCCTAAACATTCTTAAAAGCTAACCTTAGGCCTAATTAGGCCTAAACAAACGTTTTTAGGCCTAAGGTTAGCTTTTAAGAATGTTTAGGATACTTTCTGTATTGGTAAAACAATGACTGCAACCTGTGACCTGCGACCTGCGATCTGCAGATTAGACCCGCCGAATTTCGGAACGTGATCACCATTTTCCCGCAAAAAATTACCGACTTGAAGGCGACAAATCTCTCTTCGAAAGAGCTGAAAAAACTTTTCCTCGACAAATTGGCTAACATTTTACCCTGGATGCCAGAGGTCTTCTAGCTCACCAGCGGCGAGGAGCGTCGAAGTAGTGCTGGTCGGCGAGAGACGACGGCGACCTGTACCATTTTTCCCCGGGTGAGAGAGTTAATCCATAAACCCTATAGAACGAAAAATGGTTCCGTGTCCCAGCACTAACCGCCACTGTCGATACGCGCAAACGAACTGAAATAGATTTGTGTTCCCCATAAAATTCATCTCGCCCCTAAAATGACCATTCAATAAAAAATTAACTACTTTTTTCTGCTTAACGTAAGTTCACAGTACAATCTGATCGATCCTGAATGCTTTAACACTTTTCAGAATACGAAACACCTTTTGTGTTATGTTTTTAGCCTTTGTTGATGGATATCTACACCGTCAGGAGACGTCCAGCCGAGAATTCCTGAGTCGGCTTAAGCTCCTCATGCAGAGTCCATATTATCGGGTGAGTGAGTTCTTTTCGTTTCATACGAGAACACAGTGTGATGCCTAAGCAGGTTCACTGACAATAAAAATTAAAGAAAAAGAACAATCACAAACCAAAAGTTACGTTTTACAGTGCTCTTTACCATAAAACCCTTTTCCAAAAAACTATCCGCGTGAAAATTCAGTCTCCTGTCAGAAAAAGTCGTGTTAAAATAGACCCATAACCAGTTGTCCGTTTGAGAAGCCAAAGCTGGGAAGAACTATCAATGTTTAGAATCTAAAGATTATTGAAGACAACGCGGAACAGACACAGCACATTTTAACCGCAAGTGCGAGACTGTTCCAGCTTCTGGTACTTCCCGTGACGAGCAAGCCTTGATTGCAACTTAAATTTTCAAAAAACCCTTCAAGAAAGCGCTTCCCAAGTCGTTATGACCTTAATTTAAGCTACAAGGATAACGACAATAACGAAAACCGTCGCCTCGCGACAGGAAAACTGCTGACCGAGATCATTTTCCGATAGCAATTTAATGAAAGGCATTGCAAGCACTTGCAATGGTCATCGCTGTTATGAACACCACTTTAGCAGCGGCCAAATAAAAGCTTGAAAAATTCAGCCTTGCACAGCACTTGTACCCGCAGAGGTCATAGGTTCATGGCGCTACTTTCTCCTAAAGTAGCGCTCATAACAGTGTTCACCATTTCAAGTGTTAGCACTCTCTCCGCAGTTGAAATATATAACTTTTATGTCTTTTGTTCAGCATGAAACCCATTCCCTCCGTCCAGGGGCCCGTTTCTCGAAACTAACTTCCAAAACTTTTGGTTGTCACAATTAAAAAGGCAGAGGTTTCAGGTCGTTAATTCTCAGAACCATTTTTTCTTAACAGGCAGATGGCAGTTTCACAAAGAGCCTTTAGATCCCGAAATGTTATCGGCAGGAATTTCGAGAAACGGGACCTAGGGTAAAACGGTTGACATTGTTACAATCACCGAAGACGGAGAAACAGAAGAAAGCCTTCAACTTAACACGATAAGTCTTGAAGCTAATACGCTTTCTGGGTCGACTGTCTGAGTTATTATTTGCTAAGTGCGGTGGAATTGTGTTCGGGACTCGGGCCTCGGGATTCGGGAAGCACCCAAGACAAATCCAGCCAGTGGTCGGGACGGGATTAGAAGGCAGGGCGTGCGCATGGAGAAGCAATTTCGTCGTCTTGCCTAACGCCCTTATTATTTTAAAGAAAGGTTGCTATCGAGTAAATTAAACTATTATAAATAGGTGATACCCTTATTACTGCCATGAATTTCACCGGTGCGTGAGAGTTTTGGGGATTCTTGATACCTCGGAAAACTCAATGTCACTGGTTGCGGATGTCGCTGATCGTTGCTGGGAATAGCTGCTTTCCGAAGGATGTAACTTTTGTCGGGATTCCCCGTCGACAGGGCCCGACGGAAGGTGTGGTTAGAAATTTGGCTCTTCATGTAAAGCACCGTATTTTTCTCAGGATGCAAGAGGATGATGTACATCTTAGGCACAAAGATGCACACAAGCAGACCAGTTGCCGAAATGATTGAAGACGAGCCAGACACCACAACAGTGTATTTCCCGCGAATCGTCAAAGCAACTGGATAGAATGTCAGCCACGATATGACCAGCACATAGAGCGCAAACGCAATGAATTTGCCTTCGTTGAAATTGTGTGGAAGTTTCCTGGATTTAAACGCAAAGTAAACGCAGACGAACGACATGGTGACCAAAATTGCAACAAGCAGATAACGGCAGAGGCTTCCCGCAAGCGTAGACGTGATCTTACATCCGAGATAGTAAGATGTTCTCAAGGATTTGTCTATTTCTGGGTGCGGAGGATCCAAAAGAAACCAGATAATGAGAACAAAAACATCTAAGCCCACAATACCGACAATGATAAGAATATTTTTGCGCTTTTCGATGAAACCGGCTTTGGTGAATGCAGATCGCGGAGCGCGATGCTCAAACAAATGCACAACACGCTTTGTCTTGACCCCAAGGACAACGACAGAAATGGTGTAAAAGATGTAAAGCCACGCTTCTGATACTGGGCAGATGATAGCGTTGGGTTCTGCTAAGTTTATCAGGGCCCACAGATAGGTCATGGCAATGCTAAAGAGAAATAGGTAACTGAGTTCTCGATTGGAGGCTTTCACAATTGGTGTGTTGTTTTTAAATATGAACACACCACCAACAAGTACTGTAACGAGCACACCCAAGCAGGCAATGAAGGTAATAATTATCCCTACGGGGTCGTCCCAGTGAATGCGCTCCAGGGGTACTGGGATGCATTTTGTGCGTTCCTCGTTTGAGATGTGATCCACGGGACATTTAGTGCAATTCATGGCCCCATAGACAATCGAAACTGTGTCCTGAGAACATTTGATGCATTGCCAACAACAGTTTATCTCTTCCGTCTGTCGGTATCCCGGCTTACACGTCTCACTGCAAACCGATCGCGGGATTCTACCCGTTACCCCGTCGTTCCAAACAATGGCACTTGAGTTGAAGTTGAGCCTCTGTGCTTCCCAATTCCCTACCGTCTCTACGCGGCCTCCTGTGTCTTTATCCACTCGGTAGTTTATGATACTATAAGTAGCTAGGGAGTCGCCGTTTTTATCAAAAAAGACGTTCGACGTTTCAGTTGTGAAGTTGACTTTCTTCAAATATGTCAAGACATCTTTAGGGTCAACGTAAGGTCTCGTTCGCGGGCAATGGCTCATTGGAGGGGATTTACATTTGAAAATGGCGTCTAACGCATGTGCGATTGCGTACACAGCGTTGATAACATAGGTAGTTTTACTGTCATACAGGCTCTTATCAAAAATGTCCTCCGTGACTCTCAGGCTGTCGGAGCAACGCTTCTTGCTACCGGAGGGAGTAACACTGAAACTGCAATTATATTGGTTTTCCCAAAATACCCTCCACCAAGGGTTAGACCTGTAGAGGGATGTGCGTGACAACAGATATTGCTTATATGAAAGGACTGTAAGTTCAGTAAAAACAACCCCCAACATTCCCTTGAGGACTGGCTGAAGCTCTTTCTTGTGGATAACAGCGTCGTGATTTCCCCAGGCTTCACTAGCAATCCATATTTTTCCTTTCAGGCCCTGTTTTAAAGCTTCTCTTAGCACACTCAGGGCTGAGGTGCTATCACAATACAAGATTATCACGCCCACATTTTCCAATAGTTTAAGCTCCTCGATAATCTTTCGAATTTTGGCCGTTTTCTCGTCATTCATGGGGAAGAAATTGTCGTAAGCGATGCAGATTCTTTCGAGTTTGGAATGTTTGCGGAAGAATTCTATCCCCGATCTACCGTAGGCATCGTCAGCGGCTATGGCAGCCACGTAAGTCCAATTAAAATATCGGGCAATATCCGACATCACTTTGGATTGAATACGATCCGGGGGCACGGTGCGAAAAAACGATGGATATGCACTGCTACTGAGTTCGTCGCTTGTAGCGGCATAGCTGATAAGTGGTATATCCTCAACTTCTAACAAATTGGACACCAGAATCGATGATCTCGACGTTCCAGTTCCTACAACCGCGACGACCGGGGCCAGCTGACCCGAAGGCAAAATGCTACACGTCTCGTTTAGTTGTAGACTGCTGAATGTAAATTTGTGAACATTTACGTAATCCAAAGTGGAGTTCATAGCGTGACGATTTGTGAGGTTTGTATCCGAGATATCATAACCGAGCGTAACGTTAGGCAAAAGGATTGTGTCGTTGTTGATTTGTTCAATTGCAAAGATCATAGCTTCGGCCAAAGACATATATTTCGACCTAAATCCTCCACGTACGTGAACGGGAAACAGTCCGCCGATGACAACTTCTCCTGACTTGCTAATTCTCAGTCCTGGGACAGTGTCGCTTGTTAATGCTACTTGTTGCCAAACAAGGCTCAAAATCATTGGTAGCAAAAGTCCGGAGTAGAATTTATCTAAACCACGAAATATCAACATCATCAGCGTTAGAAGTTGTGTTAACACCACTACCAATTTTTGAAACCCCTTGGGGACAGCTCGGCTAATTTTCTCCTTGTAAGATTATGGCTTGATGCCTACAAATTAATGAGAGCCCAGCACTCATTTACCAGAGGCTGATTGCTTTTTTGTCTCCTTCTCGAAAGTGTAATTGCTTGCGCAAGTTTTGAACTTTTTGTCGTGCACGTACACAAATATTGACAAAAGTAAGATCGATGCTCCACGCGTGTGAAAATGCACGAGATCCAAATAAGGAAAATTTTTAACCTTAAAAAAAGCCCTAGCTCTGAACCAGAGTTAATGAGCTTCTGAAATAACCTAATGGATTGGACTGACGGCGTCTTTTTGCTGTTAAAAAAAGCGATGGAGCGATGATAACCATACTTGTCGTTTGGAAGCTTTCTAACAACCGGATAACTGATCCCACATTAATTTTGTGGATCATTATGAGTATGTGGGCTAAGTCCGCTATGAAAAATTAATAAAAAGAATTATCCAAAAAGCACCCTATATAAATCATGGGGATCATTATGAGTATGTGGGCTAAGTCCGCCACACATGTTCAATATACATGAACTGAGTCGGGTCGTCAATTGCTGTTGACGGCCCGACTCACCGGATGTCGGGTCGTGAAGTTTAAAAAGGAAGTAAGATTTACTGCCGGAAGTCGAACTGCCTGAGGTAGCTTCAAATATCTCGACGGATCGTGACGATCCGATCAGGTCGTGACGACCCGTCAGTTGAAAAGTCGACCCGACTTTTGGAAGTGTCAGGTGGTGAGAGAAAGAAAAACTCCGATGAACAAAGGAGGCTGTGCTGCTCAAAAATGTTGTATGCTTCGTTCTCAAAGAGTAGCGACTAAAATATCGATATACGCGTAGAAAACTATAAAAATCGACCAGAATAGCATTCACAAAATGTTGGGAATATGTGTCCTTGATACCCTGACAACATGCTGTTCAGAAACAGCAATAATGACTGACTGTAATAGCGCTCCGAAATGTTGAATGCTTCGTTCTTAAAGCGTCGCGAAATCGCCGTACACTTCCTCAAAACATATAGTGACTAAAATATCGATATACGCATAGAAAACTATAAAAATCGACCAGAATAGCATTCACAAATGTTACGAATGTGTCCTTAATATCCTTATACCATGTTGTTCAGAAACAGCAATAATGAATGACTGTAATAGCGCTTCGAAATGTTGAATGCTTCGTTCTTATAAAAGCGTCGCGAAATCGCCGTACACTTCCTCCAACATCCAAGCGTAGCAAAAATCGCAGCAAGCTTCCTAAAAGCATCAAAAAATGGTGAATGGTTCGTTCGTTCGTAGCGAAATTAATACCCAGACAACATGCTGTTCAGAAACAGGGATAATGATTGACTGTAATATCGCTCCGAATTGTTGAATACTTCGTTCTTAAATGTAGCGAAATCGCCGTACGCTTCCTCAAAACATCCAAGTGTAGCGAAAATCTCCGCCGGCAAGCTTCCTAAAAGCATCCCAAAAATGGTGTCACATGCTTTGGCGTTTTCAGTGCCCTCACCTTTACTGGGCCAAACTTTATATCTAGGATTTTATCGAACAGTATTCTTTTTAATAAATGGGGCTATGGGACTTTTCCCGTAGCCATTTACTCCAATTGTTGATTGGTTCCATTTATGCGCAGGCTCAGGCAAGGCAGCATTATTGGGTTTTGTGCTAAAACATTATAGGGGAAAAGACGGCATAAAGGAAATATTTGCTGGCAAATAGGATTTTTATGCTTCTTCTTCCCATTGTGTAATAACTTTTTAAATAAACACATTTACACGCAAACCCCATGACTGTTTCGAATTCTTCAATTCCCAACGCAAGTGTTACCATCAAAACAGTTACTGATGAAATGATATATGAAATGGATCATATATCAACTGCGGATATGAAATCAAGTGAAGCTATCCTGAGCTATGATCCTCGCAGTTATGAACGCAATTTTTCAGGCTTCTTTGCGCAATTGCAAAAATATGCCTATATCTACCGTTTAAATATACTAAAATACGTTTAACAATGCTATGTTTAAGTGGTTTTGAGCTATATTCTCGTTGGGTGCCCCTGATTTCATATATCATTTCATCATTGATTCATTCCCCACCGGAACATAATGGAACCCACAAATGACCAGCTCCCAACGTCAGTGGCTTCATAGCTCAGTGGGTTAGAGCATCGCACCGGTATCGCGAGGTCACGGGTTCAAACCCCGTTAAAGTCCTGAAATTGCAAAAATTGCGTTCATAACTGTGAGGATCATAGCTTAACTTGAAAACAGTTACTGTTTATTAAAGAACGACAACTCCTATGATACTGCAACGAGAAACGGTGGCTGCTAACACGGAAACAAAAATGCTGGGCAAATTCTTTCCCAAAAACTACATCCTTAATTCACACAGAAGCAATGATATTTGCAAAATCATTACTTCCTATCTAACCAAAGTGACGATTATAGCAGCATTTTTAGCTGCTTTCAGCTTAACAAAGTCACCAGCACCAACACCGTATCCTAATGACTTGCGGTTCTATCTTTAATTTGGAAAGTCAGACTTAAAATTCTACTACCTTACTCTATCATGTACGAATTCTAAGAGTTACGTTGAAAAAACCCCTTTCACACCAGCACTCATTAAAACACATACGCTCAAAAAATGTACAAACAACGGCCCGCATTTTCCACCCCACGTCCGGCGTCAAGAAATTATGCATTCACGTTGCAGAAAATCCACAAATAAACCGTAAACCAGCACTATTGCTGAAAAACAGACAAAAGCAAATAAAGAACTTCAAAACTATTGCCCACTATTAATCACCTAAACGCGTCGAAGTCGTTAACAGATTTAATCTCTCCATGAAAAACGGAATGCTGATCTGTTGAAAGAACGCAGCATAACAATTCATTTCATGAGTTTTACGTCCTTTAAATCAGTTGATTATACAAAATCGCGCGCTTTCATTGGCTCGCTATCTCGGATTACCAGCCGATAATCACCTCGACGGACAAAATGGCTGCCAGTAGTCGTTTTGCCACTGTAAGTGAAGATGATTTCGCGTTGAAATGTTTTTTTTTTCTCTTTTTTGAAATAATCACCTGTGTATTTATACTAAAACAATTATTCGCCGAAGGCGAAGTGATTATTGGTGAATATTCACCTCGACTTCGTCTCGGTGAATATTCACCGATAATCACTTCGCCTTCGGCGAATAATTGTTAAATACCCCAAACGGCAACCTCGCGTTGTCGCTGCATGCTTCACGGTCACACGTTTAATAAAAACCCCCAATAAAGTATATATTTTCTGGAAGCTTAGGAATTGTAGATTCCGATTATTAGTTGATTTAAGGCAAGAAATAAAAACCTTTCCTAAAATAGCCCTCATTTTTCAAAAGTATATAGTTTCACAAATTGAGTTCGTTTCCGGTCAGAATTTAACCGGAAACTACGTTTTCTTCACACCTTGATCTAAGAAACCGTGTCAGGGAATTTTGATTAATTGTCTGGGCTTTTTTTTTTTTTTTTCGCTGTTAAACTCTCAGTTTTTATAAGACACGCAGTAGCTTTTCTTAAATACTCATTACTTTCGAAGGAGGCAACAAATAAAAACTGCCCGACACGGGTTTTTTGCCACATTATCGGGCAACATTCTTGCCAAATTTCAGCGAAAAAGGATGAAAACTCGCTGTAAACGTGCGCCTCATTCGATGTAATTTGCATTTGAGTGTTGAGAACTAGTCATCTGTGGACAGCTTCTAATTAGAGAATTTATTGATAGAGTCGTTTTTCCTTTCTAACTTTGTCTAGAAGAAACCTTTTTTCGCACACTTTTTGTTATTAAAAAAACTCTATGAGGTGTACCTGGAAATATCAAAAACTAAAACAGCAAAATTATCAATTTTGGGGTATACCGATACCTTACAACATCACTCTCACGGGACCAAACATAATAACAAACCTACAACATAGTTTTGCCAAATTCGTTTCCTGCCACAATTGTAAGCTCACAGCCGCCGTACTTTTTACTATCCTGTGTCTTTAAAATGTTTAATTTGTGTTTCACCTCAGAGGCTAGCGCTTCAATATTACGCAACGATCGCAAACGAGTAACAAATATGAATAACGACAGTAACGAAACAACTGTCTCCTGGTGGATTGACATCACCACCTCAAATAACAGCTCGTCGCGAAGTAAACGGGTCGTCACGACCCGTCAACATTTTCAGCCGGCCTCACCGCCTCCAGTGTCTTCACAAATACACGTTTTTTTCTAAGTCTCTCACCACTTGACATTTCCAAAAGTCGGGTCGACTTTTCATATGACGGCCCGTCACGAACTAGACGGGTCGTCACGACCCGTCAACATTTTCAGCCGGCCTCACCGCCTCCAGTGTCTTCACAAATACACGTTTTTTTCTAAGTCTCTCACCACCTGACATTTACAAAAGTCGGGTCGACTTTTCATATGACGGTTCGTCACGAACTAGACGGGTCGTCACGATCCGTCAACATTTTCAGCCGGCCTCACCGCCTCCAGTGTCTTCACAAATACACGTTTTTTTCTAAGTCTCTCACCACCTGACATCTCCAAAAGTCGGGTCGACTTTTCATATGACGGTTCGTCACGAACTAGACGGGTCGTCACGATCCGTCAACATTTTCAGCCGGCCTCACCGCCTCCAGTGTCTTCACAAATACACGTTTTTTTCTAAGTCTCTCACCACCTGACATCTCCAAAAGTCGGGTCGACTTTTCATATGACGGTTCGTCACGAACTAGACGGGTCGTCACGATCCGTCAACATTTTCAGCCGGCCTCAAAGACTCCAGTATCTTCACAAATACACGATTTTTTCTAAGTCTCTCACCACCTGACATTTACAAAAGTCGGGTCGACTTTTTCAAATGACGGCCCGTCACGAACTAGACGGGTCGTCACGACCCGTCAACATTTTCAGCCAGCCTCACCGCCTCCAGTGTCTTCACAAATACACGTTTTTTTCCAAGTCTCTCACCACCTGACATTTCCAAAAGTCGGGTCGACTTTTCACATGACGGCTCGTCATGGACTAGACGGGTCGTCACGAACCGTCAACATTTTCAGAAAGTTTCTCGCACCTTCTTTCAAATAGCAACTTCCTGTTACTTTACTTCCGCAAACACCACGACCCGACAATTTTAAGGTGGCAATTTTAAGGTCTCTCAAAAGTGGCAACTTTAAGGCGTCTTAAAAGTGACAACTTTAAGGTGTGTTAAAAGTGGCAAATCTAAGGTCTTATAAAAGTGGCAACTTTAAGGTTTCTTAAGAGTGGCAACTTTAAAGGAATGTTTAAAATCGCAAATTTAAGGTCTCTAAAAGTGGCAACTTAAAGACGTCTTAAAAGTGGCAATTTTACGGTTTCTTAAAAGTGGCAATTTTAAGGTCTCTTAAAAGTGGCAACTTTAAGACGTCTTAAAAGTGGCAACTTTAAGGTGTGTTAAAAGTGGCAATTTTAAGGTCTCTTAAAAGTGGCAACTTTAAGACGTCTTAAAAGTGGCAACTTTAAGGTCTCTTAAAAGTGGCAACTTTAAGGTGTGTTAAAAGTGGCAATTTTAAGGCGTCTTAAAAGTGGCAATTTTAAGGTTTCTTAAAGGGGGCTTTTAGGAAAGACATTTACGTTATTACAAAACTTTACATAATTTGTGGCCATGATTTATATAAGGTGCTTTTTGGATAATTCTTTTTATTAATTTTTCATAGGGGACTTAGCCCACATACTCATAATGATCCTCCAGATCACAGTCTGACAATTGAGAGTACCTTGCCCTCTTTTTACATATTTGGAACTTCTGATATCTTCTGTAGAGAGTTCTTCGACTTATAAGCACAGTTTGCACAATTTCCTCCATACTACGACCGACTGAAATTAAAAACTCTACCTGCAATGATCAGGATTTATGAAAATGAAAGATCTTTCCTCACTACCAGAACGTATGCATTCCCGTGTAAGAGCTAGCTTCTGTTTGCTGTGCCAGGTTCGTTACTTCCATGGTAAATAATTTGTGCTCCCATCGACACAACAAGAGAACTTCTCCAGACGTCCGGTCTCCGTAATTGTTTCGTTGTAAACAATGTCTTGTATGATACAATTTTGAAGGCTATGAACCGTTCGCAAAACATAACCAGCATCTTGCGTTCTTTCGTGAGCAGCACATTGCTGCAAAAGAGAATCAATTGCTTCCAGAAAAGACCAGATTTCTTCCTACATTTTGTGTAACCTTGCAAGAAAACTTCTGATTGTTCAGCAAGTCGTCTAGTTCTTTCTCGAGATTTGATTGGTTACTAAAATTGCTAGTCGATAATCAATGGATATTAGCACTAGCGAAAAAAACGAAAACCTAGCAGGAACGATTTGTGGCTTAACAGTTGCGATTGAAATGGCTTAACGATTTGTGTCTTAACAGTTGCGATTGAAGTTGATCGTGACTCTTTGTACTTTAACGGTGACGATTTTTGCCTAGCAGTTACGATTGCAATTTAACGTGAAAGATTTTTATTTTTGCAGTTACGATCACAGTTTAACACCGACGATTAGTAATTCTGCACTAACGCGATTGTGGTTTAACACCAACGATTAGTAATTCTGCACTAACGATTATGGTTTAACACCAACGATTAGTAATTCTGCACTAAAAATTGTAGATTTACACCGGCCATTTGTCATTTTGGCACAAATGGCTCTCCATGCATGTAACAGCACACGAATCACAATCCGACAGCTGCACTGAGTTGTCAGTTTTACGGAAAAAGAATATTTGTATGCGTTTTGTCTTTCCTATTATCATACCATGTTAATAAAAAGATGTGGAGAGTCATGAAAACACAATATTTAAAGAGCGCTTTTTTGTCAAGTTTTAATTTGGCTTCGCAAGTGGACACAAGTGTGGATAAAGGGGTTTCCCTTCTAAAGACATTGTGATGAGGGGTCGGTGGGGAAGTGAATACAGAAATAGAGGATTTTGTCTTCGAGTGCTGATAGTATCTCTCACGAGTGAGCGCAGCAGCGATAATATTAGAATCCCCAAGCGGCCATGTAATGTTCTGTTTATTATATACCGGGTCGGCTAGGTGGGGTAGTGGTATACCAGTTAAACCCGAAAAAATTTCGCCAACATACCCAAAATTCATCCAAATATACCCAAAATTAATGGAAGCATTGTATACTGTATACCTGAAATTCAAAGAAAGTGATATACCGAATACCCGTATTTAAGCTGCAATATACCCTACACCCGATTGAAAAAGCCCCTGTATACCGTATACCCAAAAACCCTGGCCGACCCTGCATACACTCAGATATTCATGAAATGTGCAGATTAAAAACAACTTGTTTTATTTGTGTTCGAAATGGCGCCGGTAAAAGTGGTCACCGACAACACCGAAACAAGATAATGAAAGTTATGAAAAAACAAATCATGACAATGTCAAATTGTGCAATAAAAATGTAAAGTTAGTCGAGAGGAATTATATTTCATCATAAACAAAATTTTAGTTTCTAAAGAAACTGACGCTCGAAACGTCAGCTTTCCAAATCTTTCACGGTGGTTATTCGACCTTTATCAACTCGTTTGATAAAATAAATTTCTCTTTCAATCTCCCACCGACGCAGCACCACAGTTTCTTTAGAAACTAAAATTTTTTTTTTTTTAATATTTCATCATAAAATGGGTTTATCAACTGACGTACTGAGTTGATGTGCTAAATTCACTAACGTAAAAAAAATTGAGAGGTGACATTTCGAGCGGTCGTCCTTCGCTCCGTCTAAGGCCAATGATCACAAAGGCGAGGCTAACTCGGTTCGAAATGTCAGCTTTCAAATTGCTTTTCGGGGAGTGACCAATTTACCATATCAACACAGTTGATAAACCCATTTTTGTGTGGACACAACTGTGCCAAGTGAAACGAATTTTTCGTTTCTAAGTAAATCATTTTGATCATGTCCAAACGTTTTACTCGACAAAACGTCTGTCTGCTGTGGTGAGGTGAAAGGTTGTACACGGTTCGTTTAATAAAGATATATACTTTTGAAATTTCCATTCAAAATGAAACAAGAACGACAATTAAAAAAATCTATTTGTCTTTTCCTGTGTTTCCTTTTTTGACAAAAGACGATAGCGTTAGTGCCCACCTCATTCGGTTTTTGTCTTTTCCTGTTGTTCCCGATTTCTTGGTAAAAAATTATACAACGATGTTCAGCCCATACTGTATTCCGCTTGTACTGAAACGGAACAAAGACAAACGGAAGCGCTTAATTTTACTGTGGTTTGCCCCAAAACACGCGGAAATATCTACTATGCACGCAAAAATGTCGCGACGAACAACCGGATTTATTTTTTGATCGGGACGTTCTCTGGATTCAAAAGAGAAAAAGTATTATCTTTATGGTATTTTTCAGATAAAAGAAAAACTCTTCTTCAACACAACAAGGAAATGTTTGACCGCCAGGCGTGCTTGATAAAATACTTTTTGTGCGCAGATGACGTGCGATAATCGACGTGTTCCTTGTTTTGTGGTTTCAGACTCATACGATAAAGTGATTAGAAAATGTTTGCTCCAGAAGAGATTTGAGGACACTTCTCCTGTAATTTTTTCCTTGGTGAGTCGACGATACTAAAACAAAATTCGAGTGCAGGCCTGGCGAACGAACGGTTTTCCAACTGGTACAGGCTCATTTCGTCGTTCTGTCCTTGCGCTGCGCAAGCTATTGTAGCATGGCAGCCGAGTAGGTGATTATTTGGGATGAGGTCTTTGTGGATACGCGAAAAAATAAAATAGGTTCTGATCACGAGAAAAAGATTGATATAATACATAACTTAGAACCTACATTAATATTAACGTTTCTGAGTTCAGTAAAAATGTAGGGTTTTTCAGAGTTATCGGCCAACGTATTCCCTAGGTAAGTTCAAAAATACACTGGAAATGAAAGTTAAGTAAAGAAGCAGCAGGGCCAATCTCCATGAAGTATTTCCCCAAATCCAAGAGAAGGACACCTATGGTTCATCGGTGATGATATTTAGGGAGCACTGAGCCAAAAACCGGAAAGGAACACATAAGTTGGGATCGAAGCCACTTTATTTTGTTTTACGAAATAGTTGTGACAATTCATAGTGGTACAGTGAGACCGAGTCTTGCACTGCGAGAGGATTGCGACAAAAGTTCTGGTAAGAGCACACGAAAATCCATCGGGAACATTTTAACCGGGAATCTTTTATACAGAGGGAGGAAAAAGGAAATAGATTTCTATTTACCACCCAACTCAAATTTCCAACAACTTTGATTGAATTATTTTGGGAAGCGGCCCCAAAATTTTGGACATTATCAGCACAGCCGAAGTTTCTCACTGACTTTTAACTTCTCTCGATCGTGCTCCCAATGAAGAGTTTATATTCAATACACACAAATCATGATCCTGAAAGCCAACAAGTCACGGAAAATATCGAGGAATCGAACTTTGCTCACCAAACATCAATTTCAAGGAAGATCACATGAAAACGATCATAAAGACAAACAAAATAAATGACATATTCCATGGTCTAGAAATGGTTGTCTTGAAAATAAAATAACATCTTATCTATTAATAAAAGACAAAAAATAATCAAACACAATTCAACTCTCAGTTTGCGGAATATTCATTAGATTATCAGTTCAATTATCAATAGGAAAATTTTAGGTTTGCGTTTCTCGACAAACGGCAATAAAAATCATGAACATGTTAGCTGTGGCTGATGGAAAGATAAAGATGTCAGCTTACACTAATAAAAACAGGCACAAAAGTCAGACCGGATCAACTCGGATCAAACGAAAAACGCCGATTTCACGAAGGTTAGCTTAAAGACTAAGGCTAGGGTGATTTCTCGAGGCGTTATTGTAAAATGTTCCGTCTCGCCTTCTTGCCGACAAATAAAACTTTTGCAGGCACTTGTTAAGTTGCTGCGGTATCATTTCCTCAATGGTTGAGTTAAATAATTCCTCTTGTTCTTGAAACCAAGCTGAAAAGCATCAGATGTTTCATTGTTTTCATTGTGATTTTAGTGCTCGACAGTTTTCGTAAACAAGGCATTGTATTTTGGATTTTTCGCCTTAGAATACGAGGCTGGAGAGATTAAATAACTTACCATTAAATACTGTTACACCAAACTTTGTTGCCATTTTTGTGTTTTTCGGTACAGCCTCCTCGTTCATTGCAAGAATTTTCTTTTCGGAAATCGAAGCGAAACGGGAAGCCATTTTGTTTCTCTTCGGCTGCTCGGAGGTGAATAGTACTTGGATAATCACCTCCGGGCTAGCCAATCAGCGAGCGCCAAAAGCACTATTCACTTGTGTGGTATATACTAATGTAAGTTAGTCTCCTGTAAAGCCCCGAGGGGGGCAGACTAATAACTTCACTTCACTTCAGTTGACCGGTCCCACTTTTGTACCTGCCTATTAAAAAATTAATTGATTTTAGGCAAAACACAAATTACTGTTAGGTGACCGTTTGCTGTTTGCCGTACACGTCGATCGCAGTGTCACTAACTGAAGGTCCGTTTTCGACCACAGTACTATTAGAACGTTTTAAGATCTACGACGTCCCGTCAAAATGTAATTTGCACAACGCTTAGTCTTTCGCGATTATTCCGTCTCTTTTACGTCGTACAACACAACATGAACGAAGTATTCCAAAAATAAATTGAGCACGAGTGATTTCTGGGTAAAAATAGAGAAGAAAAAGTTCCCATTTGTATGCTCTCGTTGTCGTCAAAACCTCAAATTTTCGGGAGGTGAAGAAGAATAACGGAAATTCTTTTGTCGGAATAATGGCATAATCCCATTTTGTTGGGCGGAACAACGACTTCCTTTGGAAAGGAATAATCCGCGGTTTGTCGATTTTGGAACAATGGAATAACAAAATTTTCGAGAAGGCATACCGGAATAATTAACACCCAATTATTCCTCTTCACCCTGCGAAAATTTGGTGATTTCACGTCGTTGTTATCTGGAGTACAACATGCCTTAACACCAAATGTGCTAAAATTCGTGACGCACAACTATTTTTCCTCTTTCGGCAAATCATATTACTGTTTGTGGCGTTTTCGTCGACGTCGCTGTTGTGTTGTAGATCTTAAAGTCCATCGATCTCTACTATTAATGACAGAGGCCATGGTTCTGTTTGTTTCAAACGAGAACAGTGTGATGCCTTCCCTGGTTCACTGACTTAATAAAAATTAAGGCCAAACAACAATCACAAGTCAAAAGTTACGTTTTACCGTGCTCTTTCCTATCAAGTCCTCTGTCAGAAAGCTATCCGCATGACAATTCAGTGTCCTATATGAAAATGTCTTGTTGAAAGAGAGCCATAACCAGACTTTCGTTTGAAAAGAGAGAGCTGGGAAGAACTATCAATGTTCAGAATCTAAAGATTATTGAAGACAATGCGGAACAGACACAGCACGTTTAACCTCAAGGGCGAGACTATTCCTGGTTCTGGTAGTTCCCGTGACGAGCAAACCTTGATTACGAATTAAATTTAAAGAAAATCCCTCCAAGAAACAGAAGAAAGCGCTTCTCAAGTCGTTATGATCTTAAGCTACAAGGAGAACGTCAAAAACGAAAATCGTCGCCTCGTGACAGGAAAACTGCTGAAGGAGATGATTTTCCGATAGCAATTTAATGAAAGGCATTGTAAGCACTTGCAATTGTCATCGCTGTTATGAACACTTCTTTAGCTATATAGCAGCGGCCAAATAAAAGCTTGAAAATTTCAGCCTTGCACAGCACTTGTACCGACAGAGGTCATAGGTTCATGGCGCTACTTTCTGCTAAAGTAGCGCTCCTAACAGCGATCACCATTTCAAGTGTTATCACTCTCTCCGCAGTTGAAATATATAACTTTTATATGTCTTTTGTTCTTCATGAAACCCATTCCCTCCGTCCAGGGACCTGTTTCTCGAAACTAAGTCCCGAAACTTTTTGGTTGCAATAATTTCCTCAGTATCTTAAGAAGGCAGAAGGTTTAGGTCGTTAATTTTCACAAAAAGCTATTTTCTTAAACGGGGAGATAGCAGTTTCACAAAGGGCCTTTAGGTCAAGAAACATTATTCGCGGGACTTTCGAGAAACGGGACATAGGGGTAAAACGGTTGAAATTGTTACAATACCCGAAGACGGAGAAAAAGAAGAAAGCCTTTAATTTAACACCATAAGTCTTGAAGCTTATACGTTTGTGGGGTCGACTGGTTGAGTGACTAATTGCCTAGTGTGGTGGAATTGTATTCGGGACTCGGGCTTCGGGATTCAGGGAACACCGAAGACTAATCAAGACGGTGGTCGGGACGGGATTAGAAGACTGGGCATACGCATGGAGAACCAAGTTCGTTGTGTTGCCTAGCGCCCTTATTACTTTAAAGAAAGGTTGCTATCGAGTAAATCAAACTATTATACATAGGTGATAACCTTATTACTGCCTTGAATTTCACCGGTGCGTGAGAGTTTTGGGGATTCTTGATACCTCGGAGTACTCCCTGTGGTTGCGGATGTCGCTGATCCTTGCTGGGAATAGCTGCTTTCCGAAGGATGTGACTTTTGCCGGAATTGTCCGTCGACAGTGCTTCGATGAAAGGTGTGGTTAGAAATTTGGCTCTTCGTGTAAAGCACCGTATTTTTCTCAGGATGCAAGAGGATGATGTACATCTTAGGCACGAAGATACACACAAGCAGACCAGTTGCCGAAATGATTGACGACGAGCCAGAAATCACAACAGTGTATTTCCCGCGAAGCATCAAAGCAACTGGATAGAATGTCAGCCACGATATGACCAGCACGTAGAGCGCAAACGCAATGAATTTGCCTTCGTTGAAATTGTGTGGAAGTTTCCTGGATTTGAACGCAAAGTAAACGCAGACGAACGACATGGTGACCAAAATGGAAACAAGCAGATAACGGCAGAAGCTTCCCGCAAGCGTAGACGTGATCTTACATCCGAGATAGTAAGATGTTCTCACGGATTTGTCTATTTCTGGGTGTGGAGGATCCAAAAGAAACCAGATAATGAGAACAAAAACATCCAAACCCACAATACCGACAATGATAAGAATATGTTTGCGCTTCTTGATGAAACCGGCTTTGGTGAGTGCAGATCGCAAAGCGCGATGCTCAAACAAATGCACAACACGCTTTGTCTTGACCCCAAGGACAACGACGGAAATGGTGTAAAAGATGTAAAGCCACGCTTCTGATACTGGGCAGATGATAGCGTTGGGTTCTGCAAAGTTTATCAGGGCCCACAGATAGGTCATGGCAATGCTCAAGAGAAATAGGTAACTGAGTTCTCGATTGGAGGCTTTCACAATTGGTGTGTTGTTTTTCCATATGAACACACCACCGACAAGTGCTGTAACGAACACACCCAAGCAGGCAATTAAGGTAATAATTATCCCTACGGGGTCGTCCCAGTGAATGCGCTCCAGGGGTACTGGGAGGCATTTTGTGCGTTCCTCGTTTGAGATGTGATCCACAGGACACTTAGTGCAATTCATGGCCCCATAGACGCTCGAAACTGTGTCCTGAGAACATTTGATGCATTGCCAACAACAGTTTATCTCTTCCGTCTGTCGGTATCCCGGCTTACACGTCTCACTGCAAACCGATCGCGGGATTCTACCCTTTACCCCGTCGTTCCAAACAATGGCACTTAAGTTGAGGTTGAGCCTCTGTGCTTCCCAATTCCCTACCGTCTCTACGCGTCCTCCGGTGTCTTTATCCACTCGGTAGTTCATGATACTATAAGTAGCTAGAGAGTCGCCGTTTTTATCAAAAAAGACGTTCGACGTTTCAGTCGTGAAGTTGACTTTCTTCAAATATGTCAAGACATCTTTAGGGTCAACGTAAGGTCTCGTTCGCGGGCAATGGCTCATTGGAGGGGATTTACACTTGAAAATGGCGTCTAACGCATGTGCGATTGCGTACACAGCGTTGATAACATACGTAGTTTTACTGTCGTACAGGCTCTTATCAAAAATGTCCTCCGTGACTCTCAGGGTGTCGGAGCAACGCTTTTTTCCACCGGAGGGCATTACATTGAAACTGCAATCATATTGGTTTTCCCAAAAAACCCTCCACCAAGGGTTAGACCTGTAGAGGGATGTGCGTGACAACAGATATTGCTTATATGAAAGGACTGTAAGTTCAGTAAAAACAACCCCCAACATTCCCTTGAGGACTGGCTGAAGCTCTTTCTCGTGAATAACAGCCTCGTTATTTCCCCAGGCTTCACTAGCAATACATATTTTTCCTTCCAGGCCCTGTCTTAAAGCTTCTCTTAGCACACTGAGGGCTGAGGTGCGACCACAATACAAGACAATCACGCCCACATTTTCCAATAGTTTAAGCTCCTCCACAATCTTTCGAATTTTGGCCGTTTTCTCGTCATTCATGGGGAAGAAATTGTCGTAAGCGATGCAGATTCTTTCGAGGTTGGAATGTTTGCGGAAGAATTCTATCCCCGATCTACCGTACGCATCGTCAGCGGCGATGGCAGCCACGTAAGTCCAATTAAAATATCGGGCAATATCCGACATCACTTTGGATTGAAAGCGATCCGGGGGCACGGTGCGAAAAAACGATGGATATGCACTGCTACTGAGTTCGTCGCTTGTAGCGGCATAGCTGATAAGTGGTATATCCTCAGCTTCTAACAAATTGGACACCAGAATCGATGATCTCGACGTTCCAGTTCCTACAACCGCAACGACCGGGGCCAGCTGACCCGAAGGCAAAATGCTACAAGTCTCGTTTAGTTGTAGACTGCTGAATGCAAACTTGTGAACATTTACGTAATCCAAAGTGGAGTTCATAGCGTGACGATTTATGAGGTTTGTATCCGAGATATCACATCCGAGCGTAACGTTAGGCAAAAGGGTTGTGTCGTTGTTGATTTGTTCAATTGCAAAGATCATAGCTTCAGCCAAAGACATATATTTCGACCTAAATCCTCCATGTACGTGAACTGGAAACAGTCCGCCGATGACAACTTCTCCTGACTTGCTAATTCTCAGTCCTGGGACAGTGTCGCTTGTTAAGGCTACCTGTTGCCAAACAAGGCTCAAAATGATCGCCAGCAAAAGTCCGGAGTAGAATTTATCCAAACCACGAAATATTAACATCATCAGCGTTACAAGTTGTCACTATCAATTTTGAAACCCCTTGGGGACAGCTCGGCTAATTTCTCCTTGTAAGAATATGGCTTGTGGCCTACAAATTAATGAGAGCACAGCACTGATTTACCAGAGGCTGGTTCCTTTTTGTTTCCTTATCGAAAGTTAAATTGCTTGCGGGAGTTTTGAACTTTCTGTCATGCACGCACACACCAGACGTCAATCAAAATCAATCAATGATTCAGTGCATCGGGCGCGATCCGGAACTTCGGAAGGTACGAATTTCTCAAAATGGCTCCAGCGAAAGTGACCAGAAGGACATGATCTTGAAGCGTGTAACTTGCATCTTTTTTCCTTGGAACATAGCTGGGGATTTTAGGACACCAAATTTATGCCCAAATATGGACAAAAATAAGATCGAAGCTCGACGCGTGTGAAAATAAGGAAATTTTTAACCTTAAAAAAAGCCCTAGCTCTGAACCAGAGTTAATGAGCTTCTGAAATGACCTAATGGATTGGGCTGACGGCGTCTTTTTCTTGTTTACGAAAAAAAAATTGAATTGCGTCATGGAGCGATGATAACCATACTTGTCGTTCGAAAGCTTGTGAACAACCGGATAACGATCTTAAGCACTGATATGGACATTTATAATACATTTATTTTGTTACTTTCGTTTTTTTTGCTATAACTGTTATTTTCGGTATGTTTATCATCGGTATGATTAATGTATTTGTTATTTTTGCGATTGCGTGCATTTCTGGACATATCTCCGTGTCGTTTACTGGCCAAGTTATCGATAGGATCATGACTACACATTGAGTCATGCCAACCTTATGTGCTGATCAGTGGGATTCGGAGTTTCATCTTGATGAGTATTGCCAGGAGGAATTGCATTTTTGGAAAAAGAATATTGAGGAGATCAATAGTAGAGATTGTTTGGTTAGTAAGTGCCACATTTGGAAGGGAAAGGAACTTCAAATCTTCTAGCGCTGAAGCACTAATTGGGGACAATGTAAACTGAAATCAAGAAATTAACGCAAATCAAATCAAATGTTGGTTTTTGAGGAGAGGGGAAAACCGGAGTACCAGAGAAAAAACCTCTCTTTCGTGTATTTTGATGCCAGCGCCAGCGGTTGCGGTTCTGTTATTGATTTTAGTAAAATGGTGACTATGTATGCCATAAAACGTGGAAAGACTGTTAAAGATTGCAGAGCTATACGTGGAGTGAACTGAACGAAATTGAATTATCTTTACAATCGTTTGACCCGGTGCTCGACTGGTCTCACGTCAAATGGTTTACGGATAATCAGGCCGCTGCTAAATTGTAGGGAATGGCCAGAAAAATCTTAGGTATCTTCATTCAAGACATTTGCCCTAGTTGTAAGTTCACCAAAATTGGATCACAGAAGTTCAGTCTCTTGTTTCAAGATTTTGTGTTGGCACAAATCAGAACTGTCATTTATTTGTCTTTTAATTAGTGATTGTTGCGGACCGTTACAGTTACTTCAAGATGTTTTTCTTAATAATGAATTTAGTTTGAAAATAATAAGTACTGAAATGGTGGCCTTAACAAACTAAAAGAGCAGCAGAAGAAGAATAGCCATCACAGCCAATTCATGCATGCAATGGAAAAAAACTGACTTTTAATTACGGACATTACAATATACCTAAACGGGTTATTAACCAGTTAAAATCTTCAAACTTTATTCAAAACTCTGAATTATTATAGGGAAGAAGAAACAACACTCCAGACCTACTTTTATATCTGTGTTATTCTACTGAATCAACCGTTTGGCTTGTTCAAAAATGTCTCACGAATTTGTAACTTTGGCCCATCAGTTCTCAGTACTTCATGAGGCCCACAATGTTAGACCCCCACAGTGTGGGCGGGGTTAAAATTCAACTTGGCATACATGTTTTGAACGTTTTGGTGTTTATTCTCTTGAATGAAATACAATTTACAGGGCACAGATACATCTGAAGGGTCTCAAGAGTCTTTCAATACGTTGATTCTGACTGGATCGGAACTGCCAGCAATGTGACTGCCCCCGTTTAATGCGACATCGATATTTTCGTCCCCTTTGTCAGACCTAACAGGAGATAGCCATCCAAATCTCTCTGTAGCCTCAGTGAAGCGCTGACCAACAGTTGCTGCCCGATTATTATTGGAGCATTTTAGGTAAACAATGAGACGCTTGTGACCATCGATTCCGCCATGTATAACCACCATTTTCCACCGTATGAAACAATGCAATGTATGAATGTATGAAGTTGTCTTACAAAGCTGTGTATCGGATCAACACGCAACAGTGACTCCCTTAATCTCTGTCGTGGAACCCGTACACCCATTCTGAGTGGATGTCCTCACAGCATTCGCAATCCACTTGTTGGATACTCTGAGATTAAGTGACGCATTACGTGGTACAGATCACAGTCTGACAATTGAGAGTGCCTTGCCTTCTTTTTACATATTTGGAACTCTTGACATCCTCTGTAGGGAGTTCTTCGACTTATAAGCAAAGTTTGCACAATTTCCTCCATACTACGACCGACTGAAATTAAAAACTCTACCAGGATTTATGGAAATGAAAGATCATTTCTTCACAGTACCAAAACGTATGCATTCCCGTGTAAGAGCTTCTGTTGGCTGTGCCAGGTTCGTTACTTCCATGGTAAATAATTTGTGCTCCCATCGCTGTAAAATACGACGCAACAAGAGAACTTCTCCATACGTCCGGTCGCCGTAATTGTTTCGTTGTAAACAATGTCTTGTAGAACTTCATTTCCGGTACGTATCCATAAATACGCCTGTACAGTTAATCCAAACCTCTCACGAAAATAATGAATTTATCGATTGAAACCGGCATGTTTCCCAGCAAACTGAAGCACGCTAAGATAATCCCTATTTATACAACAGGTGACGAACTTGAATGCGGAAACTATAGGCCAATTTCACTACTATCTAATATTAACAGACTGTTCGAGAACTTGATGTGTAATAGAGCGAAAGCGTTTGTTACGAAGCGTGATATATCATGCTCATCACAATTTGGATTTAGCGAAAGTTACTCCCGCTGAACATGCACGTTTAGACATTGTTAACAAAATATAAACAAACATGGTTGCGAAACTTTTTTCATGCGGTATATTTGTATATATATTTTACGTTGTTACAGTCTCTGTAAAATAGGTTGACTGTAGGCAAGGAATTCTCATCCAGTCTTCTTCGTCATTTCAAAAGGATAATATTAGCTAAAAATCATGCTTTAGCTAAAAAAATCAAAAGCTCCAACAGACTGCTCACAAAATTATAAAATTATTGTTTATTTTGACAAAAAAATAAATCTCCGACGAACAGAAAGGGGGGGCCGCGGCCCCCTCGCTTCCCCCCCCCCCCTAAATCCGCCCCTGATATATACACACGCTACTTAGGACAACACGCACTTGCACAATATTTAGGCTTAACTGTTAGCATTTCTAATGGGTTTGGGCTTTTTCAACAGTTAAATTATAACCTCAGTCTGCATTTTACCCCCAGTCTGCAGTCTGCAGTCTGTGTTTTACACTGACCGGTCAAATATTCCTGGAAAAAATATTCCCACGGTCACAATTTCACGTCAGAATCAATTGACAAAGATTGGACTTCCATTTCAATAATATAATTTAATAATAATAATAATAATAATAATAATAATAATGATAATAATAATAATGTAATTCATTTATATAGCGCTATTAATACTAATTATTCATAGCGCTTTACAATTTTAAACCTTATACTAACTCTAAAACAATTTTTACAATTTCATTCTACTATTCTAATTTCTATAATTATATATAATTAAAAAAAATAAAAAATATTTACAAATTACATCTTACACTACAAAAAATAGGAAACAAAAAGTATGCAAAATAATAAAGCAAATGCCCATCTAAAGATAGGCCATTTTAAAAAGAATCGTCTTCAGTCCTGATTTAAATGCTTGTAAATTTGACGAGAAGCGCAACTGAAAAGGCAGTTCATTCCATAGCTTAGGAGCACATACCGAAAATGCTCTATCGCTATAGGTAACAGTTCTGGATTTAGGAACACTAAGCAGATGTTGAGACTGAGATCTAAGATTGCGGGTATGCATAGGATTATTACTAGCTCAGATAGGTATTCAGGAGATGAATCATTAAGTGCTTTGCAAGTCAGCAGTAGCACTTTAACTTATACGATAGGAAACAGGGAGCTAATGTAGTCTAACTAGAACAGGAGTTATATGATCATATTTGCAAGTAAAAGTTATAATACGAGCCGCAGTATTTCGTACTGACTGAAGTCTGTCTATTTGGTATTTTGGAAGTCCAATACGTAAAGCATTACAATATTCCAGCTTTGATGAAACAAATGCATGGACTAACGTCTCAGTAGAATTTTCATCTAGATATTTTCTAATCTTACTAATACTTCTAAGGTGGTAATGAGATGATTTGCATAATTTGCTGACATGTTCCCCGTAAGATAGAGTTTGATCGAACAAAATACCTAGATTGCGTACAGTATTGCTCTGCTCTATACCCTCACTACCAATCTGAACGTTGCTGAGACAGGGTCTTGGACGGTATTTAGAGCTAAATACAATGAGTTCCGTTTTATCATCATTCAACTTTAACTTGTTTGAAATCATCCACCTGTCAATTTCCTCTACACTGCAGTGTTCTACTCTAGATTTAGCCAAGCACACATCATCAGCAGAGTCAGTTTTGAAGGTGATATAGAGCTGAGTATCATCAGCGTGGAAGTGGTACTGCAAATCATGAGACTTGATGATGTCAGCTACCGGAGAAGTGTATAACACGTACAAGAGTGGGTCCAGTACTGAGCCCTGGGGTACACCAGGATCCAGGGACCGAAGGGAAGACTTGTAGCCCTCAACTTGTACGTAGTATTTGCGAGATGCTAAGTAAGATTCAAACCATGCAATAGCACTTCCTTTGACACCAAACCGAGTACGGAGAAGCAAAAGTAAAGTAGAGTGATCTACCGTGTCAAATGCGGCGGAAAGATCCAGAAGGAGAAGAAGCACAGATCTGTTGTCATCAATTGCCCGCAGAATCTCGTTTTGTACTTTAACATGAGCTGTTTCAGTAGAGTGGTGAATCTTGTAGGCAGACTGAAACCATTCTTCGAGATGGTGGGTTCTGACGGGATCAGTTAACTGCACAGAGACTGCCTTCTCGATGACCTTTGACACCATCACTAAGTTCGAGATCGGACGAAAATTCGACAATTGTTCATGGTCAGCATCGTGTTTCTTCAAAGCAGGAACCAGCTCAGCCACTTTAAGTGTCTCAGACATCGTGCCAGTCGAAAGTGATAGGTTCACAATGTTGGTTATAGTAGGGAACAGCATGTCGAGACAGTTCTTCATCAGTGAGGCCAGCAGGGGATCTAAAATACATGATTTCTTCGCTGACTTGTAGCCGTACTCCTTAACAGTGTCTTGACTAAGCACAGCAAAGTCTGACAATTCAACCTGGCATGTAGTAGACTCACTCGAAGAAAGGTCAGGATCCACGGTTCTCTTTTCGTGAAGATAAGCATGTATCTTGTCAATTTTCTGAGCGAAAAAATCCGCAAAAGCGTTCGCGAGGGAACAGGCGTCAAAAGATGGAGGATAGCGCTTTACGCAGGACTTTTGCAGCAACTTATTTACAGTGTTAAAGAGAACCTTCCGATTACCAGAATTTTCAATAATTATCTCTCTGTAATAGGTGGTTTTCAAGTTGCATGTTAAGTTATTGACAACATAACATTTCCTTTCAAGTCTACGTCTTTTATTTTTCTGATCTGCAACCTCTTGAGTGTACTATGGGGCCGATGGACGTACAGTAATCTGCAGCTGTATCTCGGGCGCATGCTTGTCTAATATAGACAAGAGCGTGCGGTCGTATTATTCAACCAGAGTGTTTAAATGCGAATAGCTCTTTAGCGGAAGATCAGCGCCGCGTAGGTCCTCACAAAAGGAGTCGATGTCAATGGACCGTAACTTGCGGAATTTCACCACCTTCCCAAAACGCAGCTTCTGGAGATGCAATTCACAGTGAACCGCAAAATGATCAGCAATGCATGGATTTCTAACCTTTACGCTTCGCACCAGAGCGACATCCGGCGCCACCACAAATCTTGTTATGATGAGGTCAAGTGTATGGCCCTTTTTATGAGTCGGTCCCTTAACATGCTACTGAAGGCCAAAGCTATCCGATATATCAACAAACCGCTTTGAATGCCTGTTGTTTAGATCATCTCCGGCAATCAATAAATCCCCAGACCATCCAGAAAGAATGTGCGCAGTCCTGCGAACAACGTCAGGCGGTGAATATTGCAACAAAACAGCATTCAAAGGCGATACTTTAGTACAAAAGTGGCCATCGCTGCGACCGTTGATTACAAACTGACCTTTACTGGGGTGGCGGACCGTTGTTTGTTGTAACGTATTTCGTCGTTGCCGTGAATAATAAACAGACGGTCAGCTTAACATTATTATATTGAAACACAACCAGGAGAAATACACGTGCCATATGCAAATTAGCCAGCGTCCAAGCGAGGCAAATACACCACAACTCCCCATTTCTCGGGTGCTGCTAACTTATCCAGGACGCTTTTAGAACCACTAACTGTCCAAGACTGATGAACTGAAAACGATACGTTAATGCCCCGAAACGTAGTACAAACTTCAACAAATGTAACGTAAGGTGTCCAAGAATGTCATATTTTCTCGATCAATCTGCCCGGTGCCTTGCGCACTCTACTGGATCGGCGAAGTGGCGTCCGAACCATCTCGGCTGATTGGCCCTGAACCGGTGTTGACTTCTCTGCGACAGGAGGGAATTCTAACGTCTCCAACGTAACTTAATCTCCAGAATCTGCTGGTCTCACGACAGGTAGGTCTGCTGGTAACTGACAAGGTACTGGAACATCCTTTGTTCCTGAAGTGTATGGAGCTGGATCTGCAGCGTCGCTCTTAAATT
>OX421446.1:13600196-13602696 GCA_949126865.1 Montipora capitata
GCTGCCTGTTAGGCGCACATCATCTCCAAAAATCCGTTCCAGAGGCTTGTGGTCTGTCAAAATGGTAAAATGACGACCGTACAAGTACAAGTGGAACCGCCTCAACCCGAACATAATTGCCAATGCCTCCTTATCAATCTGTCCGGTGCCTTGCGCACTCTACTGGATCGGCGAAGTACCGTACAAGTACAAGTGGTACCGCTTCAACTCGAACATATTTGCCAATGCCTCCTTGTCAACCTGACCGTATCGTTTCTCGTGTTCATTCAGTGTCCGTGACGCAACGGCAAGAGGGCGTCGTATGCCATTGGGATATAGGTGCATGATTACTGCACCTACACCATACGGGGATGCGTCAACAAATAATTCCACTGGTAAGGTTGGGCTGTAATGCGCAAGCACAGACTCCGATGTTACAGCGTGTTTCACACCACGGAAAGCCTGTTTGCAAGCTGGTGTCCAGCTTGCAAACGGCTTATTTCCCAAAAACTGGTATAGGGGATGCGCAAGTGTTGACAACTTCGGAATGAAGTTGGTCAGCGCTGCTAGCATTCCCAGGAAGGAACACAGTTCTGTCACATTGCGTGGGGTGGGAGCCTCCTTAAAGGCCTTCTCTGAGAAATGCAATCCGAAGTAAATCACAGAAGGTGCCATAAATACGCACTTGGCTAGTTTGACTCTTAGACCAAACTTAAAGTGGTACTACGACCAAAAAAAAAATTTTGTTTTTCCTTTGGATTTCAAAACTATGTTAACTAAACACTAACTCACCCAAGTTTTAAGTTCTGATTTTAAAAAGACACCTGTTTATTTTAGCTGGAATTTTCTTATTTGTTGGTCCGCCATTACTAACTTTAAAATCTTGAGAGAGCTGGGCCGAGGAGAAACTGACGTCAAACACTCACTAGTTTAAGAATGCAATGCGTGTGTACGGCTGTACGCGGCCTAATTAATAGGGAGCTTTAGCAATGACGACGGGAACGGTAACGAGAACGTCATGTAAAAACATAAATTCACGTTATTGCGATCACTTCGCGACTATTCTAAGCCTTTTAATATGACAAAGATGTTTCAGTCCCTCAGGAATGAAACCGTTACGAGCGGTGCTTAATTTAGGGGAGAAAAATGAAAATTTATCTCCAGGTGCTGACGTTCTCCATAACACTTCAAACTTGGTAATTTCACGTTGTTGCTTTGCTGACGACGGCAAAGAAATGGACAAAAATGAAAAACGCACGTGCAGGGCGTGCAAAGCTATTGTTTTTGCCCACTAAATATGCAAATTTGTGACGTTCTCGTTGCCGTCGCCGTTGTCGTTGCTAAAGCTCCCTAATATGCAGCACGGGAGTTTCGGGCTTTCAGACTTTTCAACCCGTGTTTTGCATATATAATAAATTGTCAAGTGAAGCTATGATCTTCGCAGTTATGAACGCAATTTTTGCAATTGCGTAGAGAAGCCTGAAAAATCCAGGACTTCAACGGGGTTTGAACCCGTGACCTCGCGATTCCGGTGCGACGCTCTAACCAACTGAGCTATGAAGCCACTGACGTTGGGAGCTGGTCATTTGTGGGTTCTCATGGTCCCGTGAGGAATGAATCAATGAAGAATGGTATATGAAATGAATCATACATGAACTGCGGATATGAAATCAAGTGAAGCTATGATCTTCGCAGTTATGAACGCAATGTTTGCAATTGCGTAGAGAAGCCTGAAAAATTCAGGACTTCAACGGGGTTTGAACCCGTGACCTCGCGATTCCGGTGCGACGCTCTAACCAACTGAGCTATGAAGCCACTGACGTTGGGAGCTGGTCATTTGTGGGTTCTCATGGTCCCGTGAGGAATGAATCAATGATGAATGGTATATGAAATGAATCATACATGAACTGCGGATATGAAATCAAGTGAAGCTATGAAATCAAGTGAAGTTATGAGAATGAAGATAGAATGAAGATCAAGTGAAGATATGAGAACCCACAAATGACCAGCTCCCAACGTCAGTGGCTTCATAGCTCAGTTGGTTAGAGCGTCGCGCCGGAATCGCGAGGTCACGGGTTCAAACCCCGTTGAAGTCCTGAATTTTTCAGGCTTCTCTACGCAATTGCAAAAATTGCGTTCATAACTGCGAAGATCATAGCTTCACTTGATTTCATATCCGCAGTTCATGTATGATTCATTTCATATACCATTCATCATTGATTCATTCCTCACGGGACCATGAGAACCCACAAATGACCAGCTCCCAACGTCAGTGGCTTCATAGCTCAGTTGGTTAGAGCGTCGCACCGGAATCGCGAGGTCACGGGTTCAAACCCCGTTGAAGTCCTGAATTTTTCAGGCTTCTCTACGCAATTGCAAAAATTGCGTTCATAACTGCGAAGATCATAGCTTCACTTGATTTCATATCCGCAGTTCATGTATAATTCATTTCATATACCATTCATCATAATAAATTGTGTTTACACGCTGAAATTTTAAGCTGGTGAGTAAATGACGTCAT
>OX421446.1:13610196-13632696 GCA_949126865.1 Montipora capitata
GAAGCCTTGTAAATCTGTACCGGCCAATGGGAGTGTTGAATGTACACAGACGTGAAGACTCGTCATCTAACTTAAGCTACCAGAAACCACTTGCGGCATCCATGATGCTGAAAATTTTGGCACCTTGAAGACGACTGGCCACTTCATCAATAGTCTTCATGGGGTAATGGGGTCTCTTTATGGCAAGATTTAGATCCCTTGGATCAATACACAGTCTCACTGCACCAGTAGGCTTTGGTTCTACAAAAAGTGAGTTGACCCATTCAGTTGGTTCCTCCTGGCGCACCATCCGTTTTAGTTCCTCAACAACTTTTGCTCTCTTAATACCCTGATTCAAAACTTACCTCTTCCAGCTGAATAGAGATATCGTACAGTGTAATCTAAAAATTTTGTCATCATACCAGTAATTCAGTATGTTGAGACTCATTTTCCGTTATTCTCTTAAAATGTCCATAGTAATTAATTCATCTTTTTTTTTTTGATTATTTATCATTTTTGCTTTTAATCAATTAATAAATTAGTTTAGTAACTTACTATTTAAGACTTCTTTGTACATATTTAGATAAAAACACTACCCGCCTAGATTAGCATATGCTATTTGCGGGATAGTGTAGCCTTTACCATTGTAATAGTAATAGTAATAGTGATAGTAATAGTAATAAACTTGAAACTTGAACTTGAACTGCATGTAATACAATTTTGAAGGCTATGAACCATTCGCAAAACATAACCAGCATCCTGCGTTCCTTCGTGAGCAGCACATTGCTGCAAAAGAGAATCAATTGCTTCCAGAAAAGACCAAATTTCTTCCTACTTTTGTGTAACCTTGCAAGAAAACTTCTGATTGATCAGCAATTGGTCCAACCTCGTTCCCAGGGTCTCTCGAGCGAGAGACGACCCAGGCGTTAAGATGAGAGACCCCGGGAACGAGGTTGCAATTGGTCTAGTTTTTTCTCGAGATTTGATTGGTTGCTAAAATTGCTAGTCGGTAATCAATGGATATTAGCGCTAGCGAAAGAAACGAAAACCTATCAGGAACGATTTGTGGCTTAACAGTTGCGATTGAAGTTGATCGTGACTCTTTGTACTTTAACGGTGACGATTTTTGCCTAGCAGTTACGATTGCAATTTAACGTCAAACATTTTTTATTTTTGCACTTACGATCACAGTTTAACACCGACGATCAGTAATTTTGCACTAACGCGATTGTGGTTTAATTAACACCAACGATTAGTAATTCTGCACTAACGATTGTGGTTTAACACTAACGATTAGTAATTCTGCACTAAAAATTGTAGATTTACAGCGACCATTTGTAATTTGGGCACAAATGGCTCTCCGTACATGTAACAGCACACGAATCACAATCCGACAGCTGCATTGAGTGGTCAGTTTTAGGAAAAAGAATATTTGTATGCGTTTTGTCTTTCTTATTATACCATGTTAATAAAAAGATGTTGAGAGCGCTGTTTTGTCAAATTTTAATTTGGCCTCGCAAGTGGACACAACTGTGGATAAAAGGGTTTCGCTTCTAAAGACATTGTGATGAGGGGTCGGTGGGGAAGTGAATACAGAAATAGAGGATTTTGTCTTCGAGTGCTGATAGTATCTCTCACGAGTGAGCGCAGCAGCGATAAAATTAGAATCCCCAAGCGGCCATGTAATGTTCTGTTTATGATATAGATATTGATGAAATGTGCAGATTAAAAACAACTTGTTTTATTTGTGTTCGAATTGGCGCCGGAAAAAGTGGTCACCGACAACACCGAAACCGGATAATGAAAGTTATAAATCATGACAACGTCAAATTGTGCAATAAAAATGTAAATTTAGTAGAGAAGAATTATGTTTCATCACAGAATGGGTTTATCAACTGACGTATTGAGTTGATGTGGTAAATTCACTAACGTAAAAAAAAATTGAGAGGTGACTTTTCGAGCGGTCGTCCTTCGCTCCGTCTAAGAGCCAACGCTCACAAAGGCGAGGCTAACGCTCGAAATGCCAGCTTTCAAATTGCTTTTCGGGGAGTGACCAATTTACCATATCGACACAGTTGATAAACCCATTTCTGTGTGGACACAACTGTGCCAAGTGAAACGAATTTTCCGTTTCTAAGTAAATCATTTTGATCATGTCCAAACGTTTTACTCAACGAAACTGTCTGCTGTGGTGAGGTGAAAGGTTGTACACGGTTCCTTTAATAAAGATATATACTTTTGAAATTTCCATTCAAGTGAAACTAGACCCTCCGTGAGGGTACACTGGGTTGCCTGTGGTTCGTGCAGCGTTCCAGGCAATTTTATTCAAGTTGGGGGGTGATCAAGACCATTTATTATATGGCTTGTGTTTGTAGCCGATATAACGCGCGCTCTGATTGGCTAATTGTGGCTGAATTGTAGGGCATTATTCTCCTGTAATGCCCACGGGCCGATTACGGGCTTGCAAAAACAAAGCAAAAGGTAATTAAAAAACCATATAATAAACTACTTACTAACCGAGCTAGCTCGAGCCGTACTGGGGAATATTGGCCCTCGGTCGTTTTTGTACGGATCTCGCTGCGCTCGGTCGGTACTGCCACGACCTCGGGCCAATATTCCCCAGTACGGCCCTCGCGCTCGGTTAGTAAGAAGTTATTAAGGGGTCACCCAGAAGTCATACCAGCAGAGAGGCCCTTTGGCTCACAGGTCCTCACACGTTCGTACGACGAAACAGATCCTTTTCTGAGGTTAAAAACCTGGCTACCGGCCTATTAATTAAAGTGCATATGAAGTAAAAAAAATGTTTGCGCAATTTTACAGCTTTTTATATGTACTTTTCAAAATGCAAAAAACCGAATAGTGTAAGAGAGAGAAAAATCGGAGTTTCTTGCCGCCGAAAGTTCAAATTTGTCGATAAAAAGTGGATCCAATTTGCGCGCGGCCAAAGCGATTATGTTACAAGTTCGTGACGTAAGAAATTGTTCGGACGACTCGATCGTAATGGCAGACAAGGGGAAGAAGAAGAGTAGAGGCAACTATTGTGCGGCGGGTGGCCCCAATATGTCCAATTGCAGCAATAATTCGTCGACACCGGGAATATCTATGCATTACTTCCCGAAGGACGAAACTTTACGGCAGAAGTGGATTCGATTTGTCCGAATACACAGGAAAGATTTCGTCCCTTGTAAGTCGTCGACCTTGTGTTCTGTGCACTTTGAAGACAACTGCTTCGAAAGCAAGCCGTGGATTGTCACTTCTTCCGAGACGGGGGAATCTCTTCAGCCGAAGAGAAAATTGAAAAAGGGCACTGCCATACCAACAAGGGACACGGTTGTTCCTTTGAGTTCGCCACTAACGTCGCGAAAGCGAAGATCGGTAAGTGAGATTTTATATAAGTATCACACGTAACAGCTATAATATCCGTTCTGAAATGTCAACTCTGTATGTGGAAAGATTTCCGCACAGCCCCATACGTTAATTATACATGTACAAAGAACGAACATGAAAATAATTTGAGTCATACATACATACATGTCGCAAAATGTCCCAAAATGTATTCATAATTAATGTATGGGGCTGTGCGGAAATCTTGCCCTGTTTGTTGGTTTGCATACATTTATACGGTACCATTATTGTGCTGTGTTTTAGAATTCTTTGGCATGAATGTCCACATCTCTCAAAATGTTTTTTAAGTGCCTTACAGACAACAATTTGAAGACTGATCGGGTCCATGTGGAATAATGTGATACCTTGCTAAAGCATGCAATTTGGTATACGTGCTGTATGATAGCTACCTTGCAAAATGTGTTATTAATCTTACCAACAGAACCAAGTAAAATGCCGAATGACCTGTTCGAATGTCAGTTCCTTTGTAGAATTATGGTAGTTTCGGGTCAATATGACTTTCAAGTATTCCAGCGTGTTGTTTTATTATAATTTACTTATAATCTCTGACAAAGGAAAACAATAATCACACCAATTAAAAAATAATTTGTTCTTCCAATGTACCTACATGTATCATTTCTAATAAGTTGAATTTTTGGTCTTGACAGTTCATGAGAGATGTGATGTCACAAGAAGAAGTGACAAATAAGAAGGCAAAGTTGTCATTCACCAGTGATTCCTCTGCAGCATCAGCTTCAGTGCCTGATGCTGCAAGCCCATCAGCAATTAGTGGAGTGGTGGAAAGTGACATGCCTATTGCTGGTTCGTCTGGAATTGATTATGCCACCATTACATCAGGAACTCTTATATGCAATACTCCAGCTGCAAAAGCTCCTCAAGCACAATGTAACAAGTGTAAAAAACATGCAAAAAAACGAAAAGCAATGAAGAAAAAGGTGGACCGCTTAGAAAAGCAAGTAGAAAAATTAAAAGGAAAATTAAAGGCACTGAAAGATGTCAAGGTAACTTTTCTTATTACAGCTTTAATATTCCTTAAATAAGTATGCAGTTTTTAATAGTGTATCCACTTTGTTTTTGCATTTCTACGGTCATTGTTTGCTTTAAAAATCTTGCACTTCTGTGTCAAACAAACAATGTAAACCCAACTTATCATGACTTGAAAGAATAGTTCTCATGACTTTTCAAGTGCTTTGTGTTGGCTACATGTAGTTGCTTTGAGTTCAATTGAATCGATGGATTGTTTTGCATCTTTTTTAACTGGCCATAGTATTTACAGGTGTTATGACACTCACTAATTGATGATTATTTATGCAGTAAGTTATTAATCGTAAAAGGAAGAAATTTTCTTCGAATATGTTCACCTTCATCTTCCTTTCATTTAACAGGGAAGAGCCACCCAGTGGATCTGTTAATAAATCATTGTTATTATATTATTATTATTATTATTATTATTATTATTATTATCATTTAGGATATTGAGACAGAGCCAGAGAAGGAGGAGGAGAAGGAGGAAAAGCAGGAATCTTCTGATGATAATAATGAGGTTTCTGTTGTTTACATTTCATTTGCAGTGTTTTTAAATTCAATAAATAAGTTGAGTTTTTTGGAAGGAATTGTATTGTAAATAATTTTCTTCTGGTTTAGGATAATGAAGTGGATGACATGGAAGAGAACGAAGTAACAGATGACAGCAGGGAAGATCAGGAAGGAGATGATGACAACATTATTGACTGGGCCACACTGGAGGACAGTGCTCCTTCAGCTGAAGAGTACAGCTCTCAGAGCGATGACGAGTCAGACAAAGTGGATCCAAACAATACCATCAGGTATTTTTTCTATATTGAATCATTAATTACAGGAATCGACAGATTTATTTCAATTTTTCGAACCTTCAATGTTTCCAACCCTGTGTAGATTGAACACCTGAAATTTGAATTCAGTCTTATTACTCTACATGTACTTGGTAATAATAAAGAAATTAATATTATCTAATATGTCATATTTTTATTATTACTATACAGTTCTTTCACATTTGGTTTCTTATAAACAGGCCTATTTATGCCGTGATGTTCACTTCTTATTTTTAAGGGTTGAACCAGGTACTCCTTCCTACAACGAGCCAAAATTCATTGTTTTCTTCTCCATGCTGCTGTCCCTCTTCACCATGGTGTGTTTTAAGTGTAAGAAAAGTAAGCCAGCAGCAACTATGAAACAGAGGGGGACCATGGTGATTGTATCCCAGCACTGCCCCAAATGTGGTGAAAATGCTTTTCATTGGAGGTCACAGCCACTGATCTTTGGAAACTACCCAGCTGGCAACATACTTCTGAGCTTTGGAGTCCTTATGGCTGGGGCCTCCATCAGCAAAATCTTGCTGGTGTTTCGGCACATGGGATTGTCTGCATATTGTCCCAGGACATTCTTTGTTCATCAAAAGAGTTTCCTCTTCCCAATCATTTTAAGCTACTGGGAACGGTACAGAGCATCCCTTATAGCACAGCTTAAGAATGTGGCAGGTGTCGTCTGGAGTGGGGATGGTCGGTTCGACTCCATGGGGCACAGTGCCAAATATGGTGTATACACCATGTTTTGCAACACAATTCTGAAGGTGGTGCACTTTGAACTACTTCAGGTAAGTGACAGTGTTAATTGAATTTCTATTGATTATAACATGTATACTATTTATTATGAGGCAAGCATTCTGATTGTTTTGTTGTTTTCGTGAAAGTTGGCACATAAATATAATAACTGAAGCAAAAACAGATAAACAAATAAATGTAACAAATGAAACAAATCCTGACAAGTCAAGACGATTTCCTTTTAAATATTATTCATCCCAGTATTTTCTACAGATGGGCACTAAAAGCTGATAATGTGTATCCTTGAACGGATACTATCACATGTTATAACTTAAGGACGGTGCCTTCTATTGTTACTGCGCGTACATTCTGTGTATCTCGAGATACTCGGGTTTCCTATGGGAGGTGCCTACTAATACAGGGATATTTTTGCGCGCTTTAAAACTATGCGGTGAAAACAGAACTTAGCAAGTGATTTTGGTATCCAAAAAGAAAATTGGAGTTAACCATGCATTTTTCAGAAATAATAAAGCTTTGATTTGGGAAAAAAGCGCCATACATCGCTTTGTATTTTGCTTCATAAGTGTTGCTTAGTTATCTCTAAAAAATGGGTGGTTAACTCTAATTTTCTTTTTGGATTTCAATAGCCACTACTAAGATCTGCTTTTCTCGCATAGTGATAAACCGCACAAAAATACTTCCTATTAGTAGGCAACATCCTTAGAACAATCAAAATCAGAGAAAATTTAGTGCTGACCTATAACGGCACAGAGACATCAAAAGTTAACGCAATCAAAATCAGTGAAAATTTAGTGGTGAATTATTAGGGCTTTTATCTTTTTTTGTGTGCACAGACACATCAAAAGATTGCTGATGTTGTCCTTTTATCAAACCAATAGGCAAACGAGACTGGTGGTAGTTCACCAATGGAGCTGGAGGGTGCAAAGCGGTGCTTTTCCTTTCTCAAATCAGTTGGCATCAGTGTTCTTGTGTTCATCTCAGACCGGCATAGAGGCATAGCAAAGTGGATAAGGGAATGCAAACCTGAATGTTCACACTACTTTGACATTTGGCATATAGCTCGTTCTGTTGGAAAAGCAATGCTGAAGCTGGCAAAGGAAAAAGGTTGTGAGAAAATTGGTGATTGGATTAAAGGAGTCCGTAATCATCTTTATTGGTGCGTGACATCTACCAAGCTCGGATATGCTCATATAATAGCAGCAAAGTGGAAGTCATTTATGCGGCATGTCACAAACAAACATGATGGCCACCCTGATAAAGAATTCGAGGAGTGTGCCCATGGGGATATTGGAAGTCGGAGATGGATCAAGATTGGTGAGGAAAAAGTATTGTTGCACTTGTAAAAAAAATCCTTTTAAAATCCCAAGTGTCTTAAATATTGTACAGTGATTGGTACCTTTTCCCCATACCTTATGATTTTGATAGAATTTGCTTTTTCAATTTGATTGCATTTGAAATATTGTTAGGTTAGTAAAGTGACCAAATAACTTATGATCATTTTCAACCGAGGTAACGTATGACTGGTGACAAATTATAGGTGGTTCGTCGATTAAAATGGTATCTTTATAACAATTGAATTCCAAATATCAACACTTTGGAAAATAGAAATGTTTCTTTCATTGCACTTCAAGTTTTTTTGAGTGACCTGTAGGCAGTAAAAAAAAACCACTTGAAGACTATATGTCACTCATTATTTTTGTTGTTGTCATTTTTATCCAGGAACGAAAGCCTATGATAAGTTGCACAAGTTACTCACCAATACCCGAATAGTGAATGATGTAAAGAAAATGTCTCCAGATGCACAAACAAGTTGCCTGGAGGGGTTTCATTCTACTTTAAATCATTGGCACCCCAAAATGGTCTGCTTCTCCTGGTTGGGAACCTATTGTCGGTGAGAACAGAACTCCTGAATACACAAAAAATAACACTACATAAGAAAAAGAAATTTTTCTTAGTTGCCTGTAGGCTGCCATAGTCTTAGCAAAATACATGTAGCTTGTAGAAGTGACCTAAATAGTTGTATATTACATACCAGTAATAAGAAATACCACAGTCCTGGTATTTTTTATCCTTCATATTTATTGGCTGGTGTTAGCATAATACTGGCTGAAAAACTGTTTCATTTTTCAGGCACATTTTGGCATCCTTGCACTTCAATGAAAATGTGAGGCGAGAAACGCAGAAAAGCAAGGATGGAGAGGACTACGTCAGAGTTAACTTTCCGAAGTACAAGCTTGGAGAAGAAGTGGTCAGAGAGGTTACTGTGGCTCCAACATATGGTAAGTGATGATATACTGTAATATGTTTTGGTATTACATGATGACTCATCTCTTGGCCGAAATGTGTTTAAAATCAAAATCTTTTGGGTAAGCCAACTAATCCACATTGTATTGAAGTTTTGCTAGCAGTGCAAAGCCAGTGGCTGCCGGTTGCAATCATGATATTTATTTGTGTAACATGATATGTAATCTGTAAATAAAGCACATCTTGATGGAAAGACCCATTTTAACTCACACTACTGATAAGGAAAGTAAAATTATCAGTTTTGGCAAAGGATATAAGGTATTGCCTCCTGACCAAAAGGGAACTTACGAAAAAGTGTACCAAGGTAGAAAAATGCATAACAGAGGCACCATTCAAAGAGAAAAATCAAGGAGGGCTTGGAATGTAAAAGAAAAAAAAAAGAAAAAAAAATAGAACGATTGTGGTTGACAAATGTAGTGTTAACTTTTTAAAAGTGCCGTTCATAACAAAGCTCCTTTAAGCTGCTGGCAGAGCACTGCAATAATGTAATTACCATAGTCACATAAATTGCACCTTTGTTTTGACAGGTTATGTTGAGGAATTAAAGGAGGAACTATTTAGCCTAACAAAGTCAGAGATTGATGACCTGCTAAAGAGTACGAATGCAAAATACAAAGCTCCAGCCTCTTTGAGCTCCCAGTTTACAGACAGGGTAAACAAAGAGCAGGCAGTTGAAAGATACAGACAACAACAAGACAGAGAGGCTACAAAACTACACCCTGTGGGTAAGATTAAGAAAGAATTTTTATTACATAAAGATCATTGTACACTCATGTAAGGTAAATGAAACTTCTATAAATATAACATTAGATTGTAACATTCTTGATGTTATGCACATTGTTTACAGCGGAAGAACAAGATAAATTACATGAAGCTGCAACTTCTACTCAGGCTGCCACAGCAAAGAAAGCTAGGAAAAGAAGACCGGGGAATTGTCGAACATGTGGCAAACCGATGCTTGGTCACAAGTCAAGGCTATGCAAACCTAAGAAGTGACAGCTGCTTGTAGCTGGCTTTGCTGTTCATTTTCTAGAACATTCTTGAAAACCCTGTACAGCTGTACATGTAATTTTGATGCATTACCCTTGATAGCAATTTCAGGTACCGGTATAACAAGTGCCAGCTTCTAACACTAACAATTCATATATCATTTTTAGATACCATATCTGAGCTCTGATTGAAGCTCCTGTGTTGTAGTGACAGGCATGTTTTCAAAACCATGATACAACATAAGAGGAAGGACATAGTCATTGTTTCTTGTCTCCAAAGATTGTTTGGTTAACTCAATCTCTCTGCTGCGCTGTCTGGTAACCTCTGATCTGCTCAGTTAGGAACCTCTGCCTGATGTTGTGGTATACACAGGCTGGTAAAGGCCTTGTGTTGTCCCAGCCCATATACCCACAAATCCAGCGGACCAGCCATCTGTATGAAACTGCTCGTAGAAATCTGAAGGGTTGAAATTTAAATTTTAGAATAGCAACTGTACAGGAGTTAAAATTGTGCAACAACAGTTACCAGTCACCTCACCACAAGAAAAACATATTATGGCTTGTATCCTAATAATGTTTCATGGTGGCAAGAATCTCTAATAGTGAGGTGATGAACCCCAACAAGTATTTTGGGGTATCTGTAATATTATTTGCCCTATAGAGTACTGGCTAATTTGACACCAACAAACTCTCCACTGTGAAACAACCACAATGTATTGCACGTTCTATGAACAAAACTGTGATCCTGTTGGCAAGGCAACTGAAGTGTATATCTGAGTTGACTTTCTAAATGAGGAGTCAGAGACAGAAAAAAGCAAGATTGTTGCAACAAAACATTTATGGTGAAAATCCCTGGCAATCTTGTGCCGAGGAGCATGTGGATCGACTCTGGGTATGAGATTGAATCCCTTGGTGGCATTAGAGAACCAGAATGATTATCTGAGTTGATTTTTCTAAATGACACGTCATTAATTTCACATGGACAAAAAAGCAAAATATTTTCAACAAACCCTTGTAAGAAGTAATATATATTTCTCTCTTCTTGGAGCTGACACAAGTCATTTAGTCAAACAAAATAAGATGGACATACAGAAATGGAAACACCTACAAGTAAAAAATAGTATAATATATATACTATCTAGAAATCTAAGGATCGTCAGGTGATGCTATCGTTATTACTTACTGAGTTTCCGTTTGCCCATCACGACGGCGGTAGCCCCTTCCGTTTTTGTCCCTTAGTAGTGGACCCACTTGCAGGAGAACAGATCTGTTTGTCATGGAAGAGAAATCGTCGTGGTTTGTGATGCACGATACCCTTTCAATGCTACCATCAAAGGTAAGCTTTTGGCTGGCTTGAGCGATCTCCCGACAGCATCTATACTCGAGTGCTCCAGACAAATGATCTATTTTACATTCCTTGCAAATACACCTATAGATGAAAAAAAAAAAAGTAGATCAATCAAGGTCTGCCAGCCCACTGGATGAAAGTGGCACATAACTTATTGTGTCATGCATCGTTGTCCAAAGCATTCATCAGGTGCTCCATTCTGGAATCGCCCCCATTACTTGGAGAACCGAAGCGAAATACTGTGCAACGAACACAATTTTATGGATGTTAGCTTCACTTTTTTAACCACATAGCAGTAGAAAAGCGACCACATTGTAATGCTGGAATCGGCAACTAACTTCCGTGGTTCCTTTGGCTCTCTACCAAATTATGTTAAATTATGTTTATGTTTCGTTCGAAGAAGCGTTGGGAAAAATGGAGCTACAAAGTAAGTGGTTGGGTATTCTAAAATACCGTGCTCCGTAAAAAAAATTACCAACCATTCATTAACTGCCACTTGTCTTTCAAATCGTGCACGTAGGACTGCGGGGGAAAGCCCATCAGAATCTTCTTCGTCGTCTTCATCATCGTCGCTTGAATGAGCCGGTGGCTCGTTCGCGTATGGTTCTACAAGTCCGATGACTTCAATTTCGTCGGAATCACTTTCGTCTTGCATACTTGAACTGGTATCGGAAGACATGTATTCATCCGTGTCAGACATCTTGACCCCGAAAAAAGCGATGAACCTTAAAAAATATCTCTCCGTTGCATATATAAAAGGTGAGAAATTGTGAGAAACGCAGATCACTCAAACAATTTCCTACGTCATCACTTGAAAACTGGTTACCAGTCCCCGGACCCACTTTTATGCTGAACAGAGCGCACTTCAGACGAAAAAAACTCCAATTTTTCGCTCTGTAACACTATTCGGTTTTTTCCATTTCGAAAAGTACATATAAAAAGCTGTAAAATTACGCAAAAAAAAAATCTACTTCATATGCACTTTAACTCTTTTTCCTACTTTCCCAACCGCGAGAAAACCGCGGTAAATCAGCCATCGCCAAAAAATGTTTTTTTTCTCAAAAAATATTTAAAGTTAGGGGGAAAAAATAAATCATTTTAAAGCTAAGAAAATAAGCTTTCCAACGGCATATAACTTATTTACAGAAAACTGAAACATTTTATAAAAGCGAAAGTTGAACGAAAAAAATTAAGAAAAATAACAGTAAAATATGTTTTCCAGGCAAAATTTGGCCATTTTAGGGTTGATTACGAATTTTTGGATGTAAAACTAAAATTTTCCGCAATTTATCTGCTTTCTTGGACATAAATTGGACCGAAAACTGATGAGGCACGAATATTTGTAGATGTTTAGCAATAATCGGATTAGCGATCAATGCGTAATGTGATAATGCGATAAAAGTGTCAAATTTGCGACCCGTTGCTAACGGCAACGGAAGCGATCGCATTACAAATAATTAACCTCTGTTTGCCAAAAACCACCCAAATAACCGATTTTTCGACGGAAAATTCATCCCAGAGGATAAAACTATTCACTAGACATGTAATAAAGGTAAAAACAAGCGAAAACAAGCGAATATTTTGAGGGAAAACACAATTATGTGAGATCAAAGGAACATGAGGTGAAGACCCGCAATTGCTTTGCCGCGAAAATAATCTTACCTTTTTAGCGATTTTAACGCTTGAAATTCCATCCAATCCACCTGGTCTAGTCTTTGAATTCACTATTATCGCTGCCCTACGAATCTTCAGTGTTCTACATAACAGCACACTTAGTAAAAGACGCCTCGACGGGCGACAGATTGTTGTCGAAGTTCATTACTCGTCCCTTTTAAGATTCCACCGCCTGTCTTGTTCAGTATCCAATTGACTTGCCATTATTGAGCTTCATAAGGGTATATTTTGTTCAAAGATCCACTAAAACGCCATTCGCGTTACATGACTTTCGACGCCATTGCCGGTTAAGTTAATCGTTCTACTGTGTCCACCAGAGAAATCTACGCATTTCCCACTACCCTCTCGATCCTAAGAAAATACGCGCAGAAGGCTCTATGCACAAAGACACTACTTAGCAGGGGAGTGACAGGCAAGACTTTTACCGACACGGAAAAAAAGAAAAAAAAAGAGAAAAACACCCAACAAATGCCACCCTTTTTCCGACTGGGATTGCCATACTGGCAACCCAGTAACAAGAACGACAATTAAAAAAATCTATTTGTCTTTTCCTATGTTTTCCTTTTTGACAAAAGACGACAACGTCAGTGCCCAGCTCATTCGGTTTTTGTCTTTTCCGGTTGTTCCCGTTTTCTTGGTAAACTAGACTCACCGTGAGGGTACACTGGGTTGCCTGTGGTACATGCAGCGTTCCAGGCAATTTTTTTCAAGTTGGGGGGTCATTAAGACCATTTAAGGGGTCACCCAGAAGTCAAACCAGCAGAGGCCCTTTGGTCCTTACACGTTCGTATGACGAAACAGATCCTTTTCTGAGGTTAAAAACCTGGCTACAGGCCTATTAATTAATCATTTGTAAGAAAGAAGAATTTCCTGTCCTCTTTAAAAAAATTGACACGCATTGCTTACGTGTGGTAGTGAAGTAACACAGCGATTTATTCCATAATGTCAACTGAGCTGTGTGTTGTCTTCCAGGAGATTCAAGTTGTCCTTGCGTAATATGTAGCTCTAACAGTGCACGATATTGTTTTGGTTTTGTCTATCATTGTAGTGCCATGGTAGAAGTCTTGGGTAAATAGCCTGATAAGACATGTGGTTACTAGCAAAGTACTGAACCCAGAAAGATTGAAGAAAATAAATGGGAAGTGAAAAACATTGTCTTCTGGGATGACATGTTGACAGTTGTCTTTGCGTAATATGTAGGTCTAACAGTACATGATATTGTTTTGGTATTGTCTATCATTGTAGCGCCATGGTAAAAGTCTTAGATAAATAGCCACTTGAGCAGACATGTGGTTACTAGCAAAGTACTGAACCCAGAGAGATTGAAGAAAATAAAAGGGAATCGGGAAACATTGGCTTCTGGGCTGACTTGTTGATCATGCAACTTCTTTCCACCACAAGTGTAAGCGTGCACTGACAGCATCTGACAGCTTTGTAAACAAAAGTTGAAAGCTGAAGTTTACCCCTATCCGGCAGGATTAGTAACTGGATGGGCGACCTAAGAAATATATCACTCAGTAACAGAAGCATAGGACCGAAAATTATATTTTAATGCTAACCAAGCAAGATACAGATTTTGTTAGCTTGCTTTATGCAGAACAATTATTGATGTAAAAGTAAATAAATATGGATACACAGTTTTTAAGAAGAGAAGAAGGAAGTTTCAGGACGGTCGATCGAGAATAAAATATTTTGCCATCGGTAACAAAATATTTACGACATGAAAACAGCATTAATTTTGAACCAGGAATATAAAAAGTTACCATCAGCGAAAAACATTTTGGGAGATTTTAGTTGTGTTGTTGTAATTGTACTTTTGGCTGCACCGAGTAAATTGCACATCGAATTCAGCGGGCGCAGTGATCAAGTTACCGCGGCATGTTTACTCGCGAAACAGTGAAGCATCTGTGTTAAATGATGCTTAGATACCGGGTTTTTGTTTTTGTTAATTTTCTTTTTCTTTCAATTGTTATAAATTTTGACAAGAAATGTGCGAATTCAACACAAAGATCACAATCGCCCAACTCTCAGAGGTTGACCATTGTTTCTGGAAAATCAAAAATTTACTCTCCAAGACAAGGTTATTTATCACCAGGTAATTCCATCGTTTTGGTAATAGCAGCTACTTCTATTATTCATCAGCGTCACAATCTTTTGCCGATTTTGGGGGTCATTTTGTTGAAACTCAAGCACGCTTCCAACAGACCTGTTTATTTTCGTGACTTATGCGTTACCACAAAAATTCTCCCCGTATCACATTTCAACACATGTATGCAAATTTGCTAAGCTCGAAAATTACACAACATGATAAATTTTAATACAAAAGCTGGAAATTTCACAGAAATATTTTCCAGCAAAACATTTATCGAAACAAGCAACATATTTGCTATAAGAGGCAAGAAACCCTTCCTATTTCAGTTGCGTGCGTGCAAGCGAAACACACAATCACAAAGCATATGCAATTAAATAAATTTCTGACAGTTCACATCAAACCCTTTTCGAAAGAACCTTGACCGTACATAATAAAGCACAAAAGAGACAACAAGCTTTCATTCAAATAATTTTTCACTGTCACATTTCCAATTTTTTTTAACCTTTGCAGAGTTGAGTACAAAATGAATGTTACTTGCCAGACAAACGGGCAAACTTTAAATAGATGCGACTTCAGTAAACACTGTGAGACACAACAGAGATCACAGATCTACTTGTGGTGTTCGATTCCTTCTCTGTCTTTGTTGAACCCGTAAGTTACCAGAGAAATTTCCATTTGGTTTCAGTGTTGTACGTAACACCACCTTGGCGAAATATTAAAAGTACAGCTCATTTTGATTTCGGCTCGACGGGCGAAAGATTCACGCTGTCGAAGTCCATTACTCGTCGCTTTTAAGATTCCAGATCTTTATGTTTCACCGCCTGTCTTGACGTTCCATTCTTGAGCTCCATATGGGTATATTTTCTTTAAAGATGTACTAAAACGCCATTCGCGTTACAATGACTTCCGACGCCATTACAGGTAAATTGTGCAGAGCAAGCTACGCATTACCCCAGCCCCCTCAAACCTAACAAAATACGCACAGAAGACTCTATGCACAAAGACACCACTTAGCAGGGGAGTGACAGGCAAGACTTTTACCGACACGGAAAAAAATACTAAAAAAAAAAAACGGAAATCTACCCATTTTCCGATTGGGATTGCCATAGGCAACCCAGTAAAAATCATACAACGATGTTCAGCTCATACTGTATTCCGCTTGTACTGAAACGGAACAAAGACAAACGCAAGCGCTTAATTTTACTGTGGTTTGCCCCAAAACACGCGGAAATATCTACTATGCACGCGAAAATGACGCGGCAAAAAACCGGATTTATTTTTTATCGGGACGTTCTCTGGATTCAACAGAGAACAAGTATTATTTTTATGGTATTTTTCAGATAAAAGAAAACAACAAGGAAATGTTTGACCCGCAGGCATGCTTGATAAAATACTTATTGTGCGCAGATGACGCGTGATAATCGACGTGTTCCTTGTTTTGTGGTTTCAGACTCATACGATAAGGTGATTAGAAAAAAAGGGAATGTTTGCTCCAGAAGAGATTTGAGGACGCTTGTCCTGTAATTTTTCCTTGGTGACTCGACGATACTAAAACAAAATCCGAGTGCAGGACTGGCGAACGAACGATTTTCCAATTACTGGCAAAAATTTTAAATTTTTTAAATTTTCTGCGGTTGGTACAGGCTCGGAAAAAATCGTTTCACTTCGTCGTTGTTCTGCCCTTGCGCCGCGCAAGCCATTATAGCATGGCAGCCGAGTCGGTGGTTATTTGGGATGAGGTCTTTGTGGATAAGCGAAAAAATAAAATAGGTTCTGATCAAGAGAAAAAGATTGATATAATACATAACTTAGAACCTACATTAATATTAACGTTTCTGAGTTCAGTAAAAACGGTAGGGTTTTTCAAAGGTTATCGGCCAACGTATTCTCTAGGTAAGTTCAAAAATACACTGGAAATGAAAGTTAAGCAAAGAAGCAGCAGCAGCGCCAATCTCCATGATGCGGGTGTTTACTGTAGTATCTCTCACGAGTAAGCGCAGCAGCGATGAAATTAGTATCCCCAAGCGGCCATGTAATGTTCTGTTTATTATACAGATATTGATGAAATGTACAACTTGTTTTGTGTTCGAATTGACGCCGGTAAACGGTGGTCACCGACAGCCCCCGAAACAAGATAATGAAAGTTATAAAAAAAACAAATTATGACAATATCAAATTGTGCAATAAAAATGTAAATTTAGTCGAGAGGAATTATATTTCATCATAAATGGGTTTATCAACTGACGTACTGAGTTGATGTGCTAAATTCACTAACGTGAAAAAAATTGGAGAGGTGACATTTCGAGCGGTCGTCCTTCGCTCCGTCTGAGGGCTAACGCTCACAAAGGCGAGGCTAACGCTCGAAATGCCAGCTTTCAAATTGCTTTTCGGGGAGTGACCAATTTACCATATCGACACAGTTGAAAAACCCATTTCTGTGTGGACACAACTGTGCCAAGTGAAATGAATTTTCCGTTTCTAAGTAAATTATTTTAATCATGTCCAAACGTTTTACTCGACAAAACTTCTACCTGCTGTGGTGAGGGTGAAAGGTTGTGCACGGTTCGTGTAAAATAAATATATATTTTTAAGATTTCCATTCAAAATGAATTGAAGAACGACAATTCTATTTGACTATTTTTCTTTTCCTATGTTTCCTTTTTTGGCAAAAGAAAATCGTACAGCGATGTTCAGCTCATACTGTATTCCGTTTGTACTGAAACGGAATAAGGACAAATGGAACCCCTTCATTTTACTGTGGTTTGCCCCAATCTACCATGCACGCGAAAATGAAAGCTAAACGCCGGGCTTGTTTTTTATCGGGACGTTCTCAGCTGGATTCAACAAGAATAAGATAAAGATAAAATAAAACTCCTCTTCAAGACAACAAGGAAATGTTTGAACCGCAGGCGTGTTTGGTAATAAAAAAAAATTGTGCACTGATGACGTGCCATAAATCTGCATGTTCCTTGTTTTGTGGTTTCAGACTCATACGACCAGGTGATTAGTGGCATTAAGAAAAAAAAAGGAACTATTTTCGCGAGAAAAGATTTGAGGACGCTTTTCCTGTATTTTTTCCATCGTGACTCGAGGATACTGATAGAAAAAACTCGAATGCAGAAAAGTGACGAATGTACGATCTTCCAACTACTAACAAAAATTCTAGAATTTTCCGCGGTTCAGTGGAGCAGGGCCCCCTGCACTGAAATTTCTGTTAGGTGACCGTTTGCTGTTTGCCGTACACGTCGATCGCAGTGTCATTAACTGAAGCTCCGTTTTTGACCACAGTACTATTAAAAAGTTTAAGATCTAAGACGAAAACGTCCCGTCAAAATGTAATTTGCACAACGCTAAGTCTTTCGTCATAATTTCATCTCTTTTATTTACGTCGTACAATATGAGCGAAGTATCCTGAAAATAAATTGACTACAAGCGATTCAGTTCAGAGTAAAAATAGCGGAGAATAAAAGGTTCACATTTGTATACTCTCGCTGTCGTCAGAACCACAAACAGTTTGGCGATTTCAGGTCGTTGTTATACCGACTGACCGCACACCGTAAGCGCTAAAATTATTTCTCCTCATTTGGCAAATCATATTACTGTTTGTGGAGTTTTCGTCAACGTCGCCGTTGTAGATCTTAAAGTCCATACACTATTAAGTCTATTAATGACAGAGTCCATATTATCGGGTGAGTGAGTTCTTTTCGTTTCATACGAGAACACAGTGTGATGCCTAAGCAGGTTCACTGACAATAAACAATTATTGGATGAGGTTGAGCATGATATCATGAATTATCAAAACCGAGGTCTGTGTTATCTGCCGAAGCCGAAGGCTGAGGCAGATAACACAGACACGAGGTTTTGATTATTTATGATATCATGCGAAAACCGAATTCAATAATTGTTTTATTATACATTTTTCACATAATTCATCCTTAGAAACAGAAGCGAAGCGTTCAGCCATTTTGTTTCTGAGGAGAACACTCCAAGGGGCTTAGTAACCAGGGAGATGTTGAACTTGACATGATAAATGTAATATCTGCAGCAGACATTACATTTATCATGTCAAGTTCACAAGCTATTGTGAATTGATTGAATGCTCTCGAACAAACAGATTTTTCATAGTGAGTCTGATGTATAATAATAAAAATTACAGAAAAAGAACAATCACAAACCAAAAGTTACGTTTTACAGTGCTCTTTACCATAAAACCCTTTTTCAAAAAACTATCCGCGTGAAAATTCAGTCTCCTGTCAGAAAAAGTCGTGTTAAAATAGACCCATAACCAGTTGTCCGTTTGAGAAGCCAAAGCTGGGAAGAACTATCAATGTTCAGAATCTAAAGATTATTGAAGACGACGCGGAACAGACACAGCACATTTTAACCGCAAGTGCGAGACTGTTCCAGCTTCTGGTACTTCCCGTGACGAGCAAGCCTTGATTGCAAATTAAATTTTAAAAAAACCCTTCAAGAAAGCGCTTCCCAAGTCGTTATGACCTTAATTTAAGCTACAAGGATAACGACAAAAACGAAAACCGTCGCCTCGTGACAGGAAAACTGCTGACGGAGATCATTTTTCGATAGCAATTTAATGAAAGGCATTGCAAGCACTTGCAATGGTCATCGCTGTTATTAACACCACTTCAGCAGCGGCCAAATAAAAGCTTGAAAATTTCAGCCTTGCACAGCACTTGTACCCGCAGAGGTCATAGGTTCATGGCGCTAATTTCTGCTAAAGTAGCGCTCATAACAGTGTTCACCATTTCAAGTGTTATTACTCTCTCCGCAGTTGAAATATATAACTTTTATGTCTTTTGTTCATCATGAAACCCATTCCCTCCGTCCAGGGAACCGTTTCTCGAAACTAACCTCCAAAACTTTTGGTTGTCACAATTAAAAAGGCAGAGGTTTCAGGTCGTTAATTCTCATAACCATTTTTTCTTAACAGGCAGATGGCAGTTTCAAAAAGAGCCTTTAGGTCCCGAAATGTTATCGGCGGGAATTTCGAGAAACGGGACCTAGGGGTAAAACGGTTGACATTGTTACAATCACCGAAGACGGAGAAACAGAAGAAAGCCTTCAACTTAACACGATAAGTCTTGAAGCTAATACGCTTTCTGGGTCGACTGTCTGAGTTATTATTTGCTAAGTGCGGTGGAATTGTGTTCGGGACTCGGGCCTCGGGATTCGGGAAACACCCAAGACAAATCCAGCCAGTGGTCGGGACGGGATTAGAAGGCAGGGCGTGTGCATGGAGAACCAATTTCGTTGGCTTGCCTAGCGCCCTTATTATTTTAAAGAAAGGTTGCTATCGAGTAAATTAAACTATTATAAATAGGTGATACCCTTATTACTGCCTTGAATTTCACCGGTGCGTGAGAGTTTTGGGGTTTCTTGGTACCTCGGAAAACTCAATGTCACTGGTTGCGGAAGTCGCTGATCGTTGCTGGGAATAGCTGCTTTCCGAATTCGAAGGATGTAACTTTTGTCGGGATTCTCCGTCGACAGGGCCCGACGGAAGGTGTGGTTAGAAATTTGGCTCTTCATGTAAAGCACCGTATTTTTGTCAGGATGCAAGAGGATGATGTACATCTTAGGCACAAAGATGCACACAAGCAGACCAGTTGCCGAAATAATTGACGACGAGCCAGACACCACAACAGTGTATTTCCCGCGAATCGTCAAAGCAACTGGATAGAATGTCAGCCACGATATGACCAGCACATAGAGCGCAAACGCAATGAATTTGCCTTCGTTGAAATTGTGTGGAAGTTTCCTGGATTTGAACGCAAAGTAAACGCAGACGAACGACATGGTGACCAAAATTGCAACAAGAAGATAACTGCAGAGGCTTCCCGCAAGCGTAGACGTGATCTTACATCCGAGATAGTAAGATGTTCTCACGGATTTGTCTATTTCTGGGTGCGGAGGATCCAAAAGAAACCAGATAATGAGAACAAAAACATCTAAGCCCACAATACCGACAATGATAAGAATATGTTTGCGCTTCTCGATGAAACCGGCTTTGGTGAGTGCAGATCGCGGAGCACGATGCTCAAACAAATGCACAACACGCTTTGTCTTGACCCCAAGGACAACGACGGAAATGGTGTAAAAGATGTAAAGCCACGCTTCTGATACTTGGCAGATGATAGCGTTGGGTTCTGCTAAGTTTATCAGTGCCCACAGATAGGTCATGGCAATGCTAAAGAGAAATAGGTAACTGAGTTCTCGATTGGAGGCTTTCACAATTGGTGTGTTGTTTTTCCATATGAACACACCACCAACAAATACTGTAACGAGCACACCCAAGCAGGCAATGAAGGTAATAATTATCCCTACGGGGTCGTCCCAGTGAATGCGCTCCAGGGGTACTGGGATGCATTTTGTGCGTTCCTCGTTTGAAATGTGATCCACGGGACATTTAGTGCAATTCATGGCCCCATAGACAATCGAAACTGTGTCCTGAGAACATTTGATGCATTGCCAACAACAGTTTATCTCTTCCGTCTGTCGGTATCCCGGCTTACACGTCTCACTGCAAACCGATCGCGGGATTCTACCCGTTACCCCGTCGTTCCAAACAATGGCACTTGAGTTGAAGTTGAGCCTCTGTGCTTCCCAATTCCCTACCGTCTCTACGCGGCCTCCGGTGTCTTTATCCACTCGGTAGTTTATGATACTATAAGAAGCTAGGGAGTCGCCGTTTTTATCAAAAAAGACGTTCGACGTTTCAGTCGTGAAGTTGACTTTCTTCAAACATGTCAAGACATCTTTAGGGTCAATGTAAGGTCTCGTTCGCGGGCAATGGCTCATTGGAGGGGATTTACATTTGAAAATGGCGTCTAACGCATGTGCGATTGCGTACACAGCGTTGATAACATAGGTAGTTTTACTGTCATACAGGCTCTTATCAAAAATGTCCTCCGTGACTCTCAGGCTGTCGGAGCAAACCTTTTTGCTACCGGAGGGAGTAACATTGAAACTGCAATTATATTGGTTTTCCCAAAATACCCTCCACCAAGGGTTAGACCTGTAGAGGGATGTGCGTGACAACAGATATTGCTTATATGAAAGGACTGTAAGTTCAGTAAAAACAACCCCCAACATTCCCTTGAGGACTGGCTGAAGCTCTTTCTCGTGGATAACAGCGTCGTGATTTCCCCAGGCTTGACTAGCAATCCATATTTTTCCTTTCAGGCCCTGTTTTAAAGCTTCTCTTAGCACACTCAGGGCTGAGGTGCTATCACAATACAAGATAATCACGCCCACATTTTCCAATAGTTTAAGCTCCTCGATAATCTTTCGAATTTTGGCCTTTTTCTCGTCATTCATGGGGAAGAAATTGTCGTAAGCGATGCAGATTCTTTCGAGTTTGGAATGTTTGCGGAAGAATTCTATCCCCGATCTACCGTAGGCATCGTCAGCGGCGATGGCAGCCACGTAAGTCCAATTAAAATATCGGGCAATATCCGACATCACTTTGGATTGAAAGCGATCCGGGGGCACGGTGCGAAAAAACGATGGATATGCACTGCTACCGAGTTCGTCGCTTGTAGCGGCATAGCTGATAAGTGGTATGTCCTCAACTTCTAACAAATTGGACACCAGAATCGATGATCTCGACGTTCCAGTTCCTACAACCGCGACGACCGGGGCCAGCTGACCCGAAGGCAAAATGCTACAAGTCTCGTTTAGTTGTAGACTGCTGAATGCAAATTTGTGAACATTTACGTAATCCAAAGTGGAGTTCATAGCGCGACGATTTATGAGGTTTGTATCCGAGATATCATATCCGAGCGTAACGTTAGGCAAAAGGGTTGTGTCGTTGTTGATTTGTTCAATTGCAAAGATCATAGCTTCGGCCAAAGACATATATTTCGACCTAAATCCTCCACGTACGTGAACGGGAAACAGTCCGCCGATGACAACTTCTCCTGACTTGCTAATTCTCAGTCCTGGGACAGTGTCGCTTGTTAATGCTACCTGTTGCCAAACAAGGCTCAAAATCATTGGTAGCAAAAGTCCGGAGTAGAATTTATCCAAACCACGAAATATCAACATCATTAGCGTTAGAAGTTGTGTTAACACCACTACCAATTTTTGAAA
>OX421446.1:13640196-13642696 GCA_949126865.1 Montipora capitata
AAACGTAGTTCTATTTTTATATTGCTTATATTTATTCTAAATTGTTACGGACATTACACTTATTTCAAGATGTTTTTCTTAATAATGAAATTAGTTTGAAAATAACAATAAGTGCTGAAATGGTGGCCTTAACGAACTAAAAGAGCAGCAGAAGAAGAATAGCCATCACAGCTAATTCATGCATGCAATGAAAAAAGACTGACTTTTCCTTACGGACATTACAATATACCTATACGGGTTATTAACCAGTTAAAATCTTCAAACATTATTCAAAACTCTGAATTATTATAGGGAAGAAGAAACAACACTCCAGACCTACTTTTATATCTCAGTGTGTTATTCTACTGAATCAACCGTTTGGCTTGTTGAAAAATGTCTCACGAATTTGTAACTTTGGCCCATCAGTTCTCAGTACTTCATGAGGCCCACAATGTTAGACCCCCACAGAGTGGGCGGGGCTAAAATTCAATTTGGCATACATGTTTTGAACGTTTTGGTATTTATTCCCTGGAATGAAATACAATTTACAGGGCACAGATACATCTGATGGGTCTCCAGAGTTTAATGCAACATCGATACTTTTGTCCCCTTTGTCAGACCTAACAGGAGATGGCCATCCAAATCTCTCTGTAGCCTCAATGCAGCACTGACCAACAGTTGCTGCCCGATTATTATTGGAGCATTTTAGGTAAACAATGAGACGCTTGTGACCATCGATTCCGCATGTATAACCACCATTTTCCACCGTATGAAACAATGCAACCCATATGGCTATATGCCAAAGCGAATTAGCATTTGGCATACCGTCAGTACGTCTTTCGACAGTATGAAGTTGTGTTACAAAGCTGTGTATCGGATCAACACGCAATAGTGACTTCCTTAGTAATCTCTGTCGTGGAACCCGTACACCCATTCTGAGTGGATGTCCTCACAGCATTCGCAATCCACTTGTTGGATACTCTGAGATTAAGTGACGCATTACGTCGTCCAGATCACAGTCCTACAATTGAGAGTACCTTGCCCTCTTTTTACATATTTGGAACTCCTGATATCCTCTGTAGAGAGTTCTTCGACTTGTCAACGGTTATAATAAAATCCCAAGGCTGGAGACTAAATTCTCAGGTGCCACCAATTTGAGTCGAATATCGGTCAGTGTAAAACGCAGACTGCAGACTGCAGACCAGGGGTAAAATGCAGACTGAGGTTATAACGTAACTGTGGAAAAAGCCCAAACCCCTTAGAAATGCTAGCCTTAGGCCTAATTAGGCCTAAAACAATATTTAGGCTTAACTGTTAGCATTTCTAATGGATTTGGGCTTTTTCAACAGTTAAATTATAACCTCAGTCTGCATTTTACCCCCGATCTGCAGTCTGCAGTCTGTGTTTTACACTGACCGGTCAAATATTCCTGGATAAAATATTCTCACGGTCACAATTTCACTTCAGAATCAATTGACAAAGATTGGACTTTCATTTCAATAATATAATTTAATAATAATAATATTAGAATTCATTTATATAGCGCTATTAATACTAATTATTCATAGCGCTTTACAATTTTCAACCTTATACTAACTCTAAAACAATTTTTACAATTTCATTCTACTATTCTAATTTCTATAATTATATATAATTAAAAAATTAAAAAATATTTACAAATTACATCTTACTCTACAAAAAATAGGAAACAAAAGAAAATACATAAAAGTATGCAAAATAATAAAGCAAATGCCCATCGAAAGATAAAAAAAATCGTCTTCAGTTCTAATTTAAATGCTTGTAAATTTGACGACATGCGCAACTGAAAAGGCAGTTCATTCCATAGCGTAGGAGCACATACCGAAAATGCTCTATCGCTATCCATAGGTAACAGTTCTGGATTTAGGAACACTAAGCAGATGTTGAGACTGAGATCTAAGATTGCGGGTATGCATAGGATTATTACTAGCTCAGATAGGTATTCAGGAGTCAGCAGTAGCACTTTAAACCTTATACGATAGGAAACAGGGAGCCATGCAATCTAGTCTAACTAGAACAGGAGTTATATGATCATATTTGCAAATAAAAGTTATAATACGAGCCGCAGTATTTAGTACTGACTGAAGTCTGTCTATTTGTTATTTTGGAAGTCCAATAAGTAAAGCATTACAATAGCCCAGCTTTGATGAAACAAATGCATGGACTAACGTCTCAGTAGAATTTTCATCTAGATATTTTCTAATCTTACTAATATTTCTAAGGTGGTAATGAGATGATTTGCATAATTTGCTTACATGTTCCCCGTAAGATAGAGTTTGATCCAACGAAACACCTAGATTGCGTACAGTATTGCTCTGCTTTATACACTCACTACCAATCTGAACGTTGCTGAGACAGGGTCTTGGACGGTATTTAGAGCTAAATACAATGAGTTCCGTTTTATCATCATACAACTTTAACTTGTTTGAAATCATCCACCTGTCAATTTCCTCTACACTGCAGTGTTCTACTCTAGATTTAG
>OX421446.1:13660196-13680196 GCA_949126865.1 Montipora capitata
TGTGGTGAGGTGAAAGGTTGTACACGGTTCGTTTAATAAAGATATATACTTTTGAAATTTCCATTCAAAATGAAACTAGACCCTTCGTGAGGGTACACTGGGTTGCCTGTGGTTCGTGCAGCGTTCCAGGCAATTTTATTCAAGTTGGGGGGTCATTAAGACCATTTATTATATGGCTTGTGTTTGTAGCCGATATAACGCGCGCTCTGATTGGCTAATTGTGACTGAATTGTAGGGCATTATTCTTCTGTAATGCCCACGGGCCGATTACGGGCTTGCAAAAACAAAGCAAAAGGTAATTAAAAAACCATATAATAAACTACTTACTAACCGAGCTAGCTCGAGCCGTACTGGGCAATATTGGCCCTCGGTCGTTTTTGTACGGATCGCGCTGCGCTCGGTCGGTACTGCCACGACCTCGGGCCAATAATCCCCAGTACCGCCCTCGCGCTCGGTTAGTAAGAAGTTATTAATTGGTCACCTAGAAGTCATACCAGCAGAGAGGTCCTTTGGCTCACAGGTCCTCACACGTTCGTACGACGAAACAGATCCTTTTCTGAGGTTAAAAACCTGGCTACCGGCCTATTAATTAACTCTTTTTCTTACTTTCCCAACCGCGAGAAAACCGCGGTAAATCAGCCATCGCCAAAAAATGTTTTTTTTTCTCAAAAAATATTTAAAGTTAGGGGGAAAAAATACATCATTTTAAAGCTAAGAAAATAAGCTTTCCAACAGCCAGGAGTTCATCAAGAGGAGCCTCTATCTCCTCTAATTCCTTGAGTCAACCCTTTCCCGGGTAAATTTATTTTTAGGAACAGGTTTTTCCCGCGAAAAGTATCATAATTCCCTTAACGCTGAGATAGCTCTGTTTTGATTGGCTTTTACAACAGTGGGCGTGCTGAATGTCCCAAGGGAGATTGGCTTTTATAACAGTGAGCGTGCTGAATCTCACAAGGGAGGTGTTCTATAAATAAATCTACTCGGGAAAGGGTTGACTCCGAGGCCAACTATGGGAGATAGAGGCTCCTCTTAATGAGCTCCTGCAACAGCATATAACTTATTTACAGACAACTGAAACATTTTATAAAAGCGAAAGTTGAACGAAAAAATTTAAGAAAAATAACAGTAAAATATGTTTTCCATGCAAAATTTGGTCATTTTAGCGTTGATTACGAATTTTTGGATGCAAAACTAAAATTTTCCGCAATTTATCTGCTTTCTTGGACATAAATTCGACCGAAAACTGATGAGGCACGAATATTTTTAGACTTTTAGGAATAATCGGATTAGCGATCAATGCGTAATGTGATAATGCGATAAAAGTGTCAAATTTGCGACCCGTTGCTAACGTCAACGGAAGCGATCGCATTACAAATAATTAACCTCTGTTTGCCAAAAACCACCCAAATAACCGATTTTTCGACGGAAAATTCATCCCAGAGGATAAAACTATTCACTGGACATGTAATAAAGGTAAAAACAAGCGAAAACAAGCGAATATTTTGAGGAAAAACACAATTATGTGAGATCAAAGGAACATGTGGTGAAGACACGCAATTGCTTTGCCGCGAAAATAATCTTACCTTTTTAGCGATTTTAACGCTTGAAATTCTATCCAATCCACCTGGTCTAGTCTTTGAATTCACTATTATCGCTGCCCTACAAATCTTCAGTGTTCTACATAACAGCACACTTGGTAAAAGACGGCTCGACGGGCGACAGATTGTTGTCGAAGTCCATTACTCGTCGCTTTTAAGATTCCACCGCCTGTCTTGTTCAGTATCCAATTGACTTTCCATTATTGAGCTCCATAAGGGTATATTTTGTTTAAGGATCCACTAAAACGCCATTCGCGTTGCATGACTTTCGACGCCATTGCAGGCTAAGTTAATGATTCTACTGTGTCCACCAGAGAAATCTACGCAGTTCCACTACCCTCTCGATCCTAAGAAAATACGCGCAGAAGGCTCTATGCACAAAGGCACCACTCACCCGGGGAGTGACAGGCAAGACTTTTACCGACACGGAAAAAAATACTAAAACGGAAATCTACCTATTTTCCGACTGGGTTTCCCATAGGGCAACCCAGTAAAAAGGAAAACACCCAACAAATGCCACCCTTTTTCCGACTGGGATTGCCATACTGGCAACCCAGTAACAAGAACGACAATTAAAAAAATCTATTTAAATTTTCTGCGGTTTGTACAGGCTCGGAAAAAATCGTTTCATTTCGTCGTTGTTCTGCCCTTGCGCCGCGCAAGCTATTGTAGCATGGCAGCCGAGTCGGTGGTTATTTGGGATGAGGTCTTTGTGGATAAGCGAAAAAATAAAATAGGTTCTGATCAAGAGAAAAAGATTGATATAATACATAACTTAGAACCTACATTAATATTAACGTTTCTGAGTTCAGAAAAAACGGTGGGTTTTTCAAAGTTATCGGCCAACGTATTCCCTAGGTAAGTTCAAAAATACACTGGAAATGAAAGTTAAGCAAAGAAGCAGCAGCAGCGCCAATCTCCATGATGCGGGTGTTTACTGTAGTATCTCTCCCGAGTAAGCGCAGCAGCGATAAAATTAGTATCCCCAAGCGGTCATGTAATGTTCTGTTTATTATACAGATATTGATGAAATGTACAACTTGTTTTATGTTCGAATTGACGCCGGTAAACGGTGGTCACCGACAGCCCCCGAAACAAGATAATGAAAGTTATAAAAAAATAAATTATGACAATATCAAATTGTGCAATAAAAATGTAAATTTAGTCGAGAGGAATTATATTTCATCATAAAATGGGTTTATCAACTGACGTACTGAGTTGATGTGCTAAATTCACTAACGTAAAATAAATTGGAGAGGTGACATTTCGAGCGGTCGTCCTTCGCTCCGTGTGAGGGCTAACGCTCACAAAGGCGAGGCTAACGCTCGAAATGCCAGCTTTCAAATTGCTTTTCGGGGAGTGACCAATTTACCATATCCACACAGTTGAAAACCCCATTTCTGTGTGGACACAACTGTGCCAAGTGAAATGAATTTTCCGTTTCTAAGTAAATTATTTTAATCATGTCCATACGTTTTACTCGACAAAACTTCTATCTGCTGTGGTGAGGGTGAAAGGTTGTGCACGGTTCGTGTAAAATAAATATATATTTTTAAGATTTCCATTCAAAATGAATTGAAGAACGACAATTCTATTTGACTATTTGTCTTTTCCTATGTTTCCGTTTTTGGCAAAAGAAAATCATACAGCGATGTTCAGGTCATACTGTATTCCGTTTGTACTGAAACGGAATAAGGACAAATGGAACCGCTTCATTTTACTGTGGTTTGCCCCAATCTACCATGCACGCGAAAATGAAAGCAAAACGCCGGGCTTGTTTTTTGTCGGGACGTTCTCAGCTGGATTCAACAAAAAGACAACAAGAATAAGATAAAGATAAAATAAAACTCCTCTTCAAGACAACAAGGAAATGTTTGACCCGCAGGCGTGTTTAATAATAAAAAATAATTGTGCACTGATGACGTGCCATAAATCTACGTGTTCCTTGTTTTGTGGTTTCAGACTCATACGACCAGGTGATTAGTGGCATTAAGAAAAAAAAGGAACTATTTTCGCGAGAAAAGATTTGAGGACGCTTTTCCTGTATTTTTTCCTTCGTGACTCGAGGATACTGATAGAAAAAACTCGAATGCAGAAAAGTGACGAATGTACGATCTTCCAATTACTAACAAAAATTCTAGAATTTTCCGCGGTTCAGTGGAACAGGCCCCCCTGCACTGAAATTTCTGTTAGGTGACCGTTTGCCGTACACGTCGATCGCAGTGTCATTAACTGAAGCTCCGTTTTTGACCACAGTACTATTAAAAAGTTTAAGATCAGGGACGAAAACGTCCCGTCAAAATGTAATTTGCACAACGCTAAGTCTTTCGTCATAATTTCATCTCTTTTATTTACGTCGTACAATATGAGCGAAGTATCCTGAAAATAAATTGACTACAAGCGATTCAGGTCAGAGTAAAAATAGCGGAGAATAAAAGGTTCACATTTGTATACTCTCGCTGTCGTCAGAACCACAAACAGTTTGGCGATTTCAGGTCGTTGTTATAGCGACTGACCGCACACCGTAAGCGCTAAAATACGTGCTGCACGATTATTTCTCCTCATTTGGCAAATCATATTACTGTTTGTGGAGTTTTCGTCAACGTCGCCGTTGTAGATCTTAAAGTCCATACACTATTAAGTCTATTAATGACAGAGTCCATACTATCGGGTGAGTGAGTTCTTTTCGTTTCACACGAGAACACAGTGTGATGCCTAAGCAGGTTCACTGACAATAAAAATTAAAGAAAAAGAACAATCACAAACCAAAAGTTACGTTTTACAGTGCTCTTTACCATAAAGCCCTTTTTCAAAAAGCTATCCGCGTGAAAATTCAGTCTCCTGTCAGAAAAAGTCGTGTTAAAGTAGACCCATAACCAGTTGTCCGTTTGAGAAGCCAAAGCTGGGAAGAACTATCAATGTTCAGAATCTAAAGATTATTGAAGACGACGCGGAACAGACACAGCACATTTTAACCGCAAGTGCGAGACTGTTCCAGCTTCTGGTACTTCCCGTGACGAGCAAGCCTTGATTGCAAATTAAATTTAAAAAAAACCCTTCAAGAAAGCGCTTCCCAAGTCGTTATGACCTTAATTTAAGCTACAAAGATAACGACAAAAACGAAAACCGTCGCCTCGTGACAGGAAAACTGCTGACGGTGATCATTTTTCGATAGCAATTTAATGAAAGGCATTGCAAGCACTTGCAATGGTCATCGCTGTTATGAACACCACTTCAGCAGCGGCCAAATAAAAGCTTGAAAATTTCAGCCTTGCACAGCACTTGAACCCGCAGAGGTCATAGGTTCATGGCGCTACTTTCTGCTAAAGTAGTGCTCATAACAGTGTTCACCATTTCAAGTGTTATCACTCTCTCCGCAGTTGAAATATATAACTTTTATGTCTTTGGTTCATCATGAAACCCATTCCCTCCGTCCAGGGGCCCGTTTCTCGAAACTAACTTCCAAAACGTTTGGTTGTCACAATTAAAAAGGCAGAGGTTTCAGGTCGTTAATTCTCATAACCATTTTTTCTTAACAGGCAGATGGCAGTTTCACAAAGAGCCTTTAGGTCCCGAAATGTTATCGGCGGAAATTTCGAGAAACGGGACCTAGGGTAAAACGGTTGACATTGTTACAATCACCGAAGACGGAGAAACAGAAGAAAGCCTTCAACTTAACACGATAAGTCTTGAAGCTAATACGCTTTCTGGGTCGACTGTCTGAGTTATTATTTGCTAAGTGCGGTGGAATTGTGTTCGGGACTCGGGCCTCGGGATTCGGGAAACACCCAAGACAAATCCAGCCAGTGGTCGGGACGGGATTAGAGGGCAGGGCATGCGCATGGAGACCCAATTTCGTCGTCTTACCTAGCCCCCTTATTATTTTAAAGAAAGGTTGCTATCGAGTAAATTAAACTATTATAAATAGGTGATAACCTTATTACTGCCTTGAATTTCACCGGTGCGTGAGAGTTTTGGGATTCTTGGTACCTCGGAAAACTCAATGTCACTGGTTGCGGTTGTCGCTGATCCTTGCTGGGAATAGCTGCTTTCCGAAGGATGTAACTTTTGTCGGTATTCTCCGTCGACAGGGCTCCGACGGAAGGTGTGGTTAGAAATTTGGCTCTTCATGTAAAGCATCGTATTTTTCTCAGGATGCAAGAGGATGATGTACATCTTAGGCACAAAGATGCACACAAGCAGACCAGTTGCCGAAATGATTGAAGACGAGCCAGACACCACAACAGTGTATTTTCCGCGAATCGTCAAAGCAACTGGATAGAATGTCAGCCACGATATGACCAGCACATAGAGCGCAAACGCAATGAATTTGCCTTCGTTGAAATTGTGTGGAAGTTTCCTGGATTTGAACGCAAAGTAAACGCAGACGAACGACATGGTGACCAAAATTGCAACAAGCAGATAACGGCAGAGGCTTCCCGCAAGCGTAGACGTGATCTTACATCCGAGATAGTAAGATGTTCTCACGGATTTGTCTATTTCTGGGTGCGGAGGATCCAAAAGAAACCAGATAATGAGAACAAAAACATCTAAGCCCACAATACCGACAATGATAAGAATATGTTTGCGCTTCTCGATGAAACCGGCTTTGGTGAGTGCAGATCGCGGAGCGCGATGCTCAAACAAATGCACAACACGCTTTGTCTTGACCCCAAGGACAACGACGGAAATGGTGTAAAAGATGTAAAGCCACGCTTCTGATACTGGGCAGATGATAGCGTTGGGTTCTGCTAAGTTTATCGGGGCCCACAGATAGGTCATGGCAATGCTAAAGAGAAATAGGTAACTGAGTTCTCGATTGGAGGCTTTCACAATTGGTGTGTTGTTTTTCCATATGAACACACCACCGACAAGTACTGTAACGAGCACACCCAGGCAGGCAATGAAGGTAATAATTATCCCTACGGGGTCGTCCCAGTGAATGCGCTCCAGTGGTACTGGGATGCATTTTGTGCGTTCCTCGTTTGAGATGTGATCCACGGGACATTTAGTGCAATTCATGGCCCCATAGACGCTCGAAACTGTGTCCTGAGAACATTTGATGCATTGCCAACAACAGTTTATCTCTTCCGTCTGTCGGTATCCCGGCTTACACGTCTCACTGCAAACCGATCGTGGGATTCTACTCGTTACCCTGTCGTTCCAAACAATGGCACTTGAGTTGAAGTTGAGTCTCTGAGCTTCCCAATTCCCTACCGTCTCTACGCGGCCTCCAGTGTCTTTATCCACTCGGTAGTTTATGATACTATAAGTAGCTAGGGAGTCGCCGTTTTCATCAAAAAAGACGTTCGACGTTTCAGTCGTGAAGTTGACTTTCTTTAAATATTCCAAGACATCTTTAGGGTCAAGGTAAGGTCTCGTTCGCGGGCAATGGCTCATTGGAGGGGATTTACATTTGAAAATGGCGTCTAACGCATGTGCGATTGCGTACACAGCGTTGATAACATAGGTAGTTTTACTGTCGTACAAGCTCTTATCAAAAATGTCCTCCGTGACTCTCAGGCTGTCGGAGCAACGCTTCTTTCCACCGGAGGGCGGAACATTGAAACTGCAATCATATTGGCTTTCCCAAAATACCCTCCACCAGGGGTTAGACCTGTAGAGGGATGTGCGTGACAACAGATATTTCTTATATGAAGGGACTGTAAGTTCAGTAAAAACAACCCCCAACATTCCCTTGAGGACTGGCTGAAGCTTTTTCTCGCGAATAACAGCCTCGTTATTTCCCCAGGCTTCACTAGCAATCCATATTTTTCCTTCCAGGCCCTGTCTTAAAGCTTCTCTTAGCACACTGAGGGCTGAGGTGCGATCACAATACAAGACAATCACGCCCACATTTTCCAATAGTTTAAGCTCCTCGATAATCTTTCGAATTTTGGCCGTTTTCTCGTCATTCATGGGGAAGAAATTGTCGTAAGCGATGCAGATTCTTTCGGGTTTGGAATGTTTGCGGAAGAATTCTATCCCCGATCTACCGTAGGCATTGTCAGCGGCGATGGCAGCCACGTAAGTCCAATTAAAATATCGGGCAATATCCGACATCACTTTGGATTGAAAGCGATCCGGGGGCACGGTGCGAAAAAACGATGGATATGCACTGCTACTGAGTTCGTCGCTTGTAGCGGCATAGCTGATAAGTGGTATATCCTCAACTTCTAACAAGTTGGACACCAGAATCGATGATCTCGACGTTCCAGTTCCTACAACCGCGACTACCGGGGCCAGCTGACCCGAAGGCAAAATGCTACAAGTCTCGTTTAGTTGTGGACTGCTGAATGCAAATTTGTGAACATTTACGTAATCCAAAGTGGAGTTCATAGCGTGGCGATTTGTGAGGTTTGTATCCGAGATATCATATCCGAGCGTAACGTTAGGCAAAAGGATTGTGTCATTGTTGATTTGTTCAATTGCAAAGATCATAGCTTCGGCCAAAGACATATATTTCGACCTAAATCTTCCACGTACGTGAACGGGAAACAGTCCGCCGATGACAACTTCTCCTGACTTGCTAATTCTCAGTCCTGGGACAGTGTCGCTTGTTAATGCTACCTGTTGCCAAAGAAGGCTCAAAATCATTGGCAGCAAAAGTCCGGAGTAGAATTTATCCAAACCACGAAATATCAACATCATCAGCGTTAGAAGTTGCGTCAACACCACTATCAAGTTTTGAAACCCCTTGGGGACAGCTCGGCTAATTTTCTCCCTGTAAGATTATGGCTTGATGCCTACAAATTAATGAGAGCACAGCACTGATTTACCAGAGGCTGGTTGCTTTTTTGTTTTCTTCTCGAAAGTAAAATTGCTTGCGGAAGTTTTGAACTTTTTGTCGTGCACGTACACAAATATTGACAAAAGTAAGATCGGTGTGAAAATGCACGAGATCCAAATAAGGAAAATTTTTAACCTTAAAAAAGCGCTAGCTCTGAACCAGAGTTAATGAGCTTCTGAAATAACCTAATGGATTGGACTGACGGCGTCTTTTTGCTGTTTAAAAAAATTTGAATTGCGTCATGGAGCGATGATAACCACACTTGTCGTTTGGAAGCTTGCTAACTACCGGATAACGATGTTAAGTGCTGATAAGGACATTCAGTGTAAAAAAACATAATTTTGTTGCTTTCGTTATTTTTGCTATAACTTTTATTTTCGGTGTGTTTATTATCTGTATGGTTGTTGTATTTGTTATTTTTGCGATTGAGTGCATTTCTGGATATATCTCCGTGTCGTTTACTGGCCAAGTTATCACTAGGATCATGACTACACATTGAGTCATGCCAACCTTCTGTGCTGATCAGTGGGATTCGGAGTTTCATCTTGATGAGTATTGCCACGAGGAATTGTATTTTTGGAAAAACAATATTGAGAAGATCAATAAGAGAGACTGTTTCGTTAGTAAGTGCCATAGTTGAAAAGGAAATAGAGGAACTTCAATTCTTCCAGCGCTGAAGCACTAATTGGCGACAATGAAAACTGAAATCAACAAATTAACGCAAATCAAATCAAATTTTGGTTTTTGAGGAGAGGGGAAAACCGGAGAACCAGAGAAAAACCTCTCTTTCGTGTATTCTCTTGCCAGCGCCATCGGTTGCGGTTCTGTTATTGGTTTTAATAAAATGCTGACTATGTATGCCATAAAATGTGGAAAGACTGTTAAAGATTGCAGGGAACTGAACGTAATTGAATTATCTTTACAATTCTTTGCCCCGGTGCTCGACGGGTCTCACGTCAAATGGTTTACGGATAATCAGGCCGCTGCTAAATTGTAGAGGTTGGCAGCATGAACCTTGAGCTACAAAGAATGACCAGCAAAATCTTAGGTATCTTCATTAAAGACATTTACCCTAGTTGTAAGTTCACCAAAATTGGATCACAGAAGTTCAGTCTCTTGTTTCAAGATTTTGTGTTGCCACAACTGAATCAGAACTGTCTTCTATTTGTCTTTTAATTCCTTAGTGATTGTTACGGACGATAAAAGGTTTCGTGAAGCCCTTTAGAATAAATAAAGCAATATAAAAATAAAACGACCTTTCGATGACTCCATGTCATCATTATCGAGTTCGAAGTACATGACAGAATTGATTGTATATTGAATCCGATTGCGTGTTTAATCGGATTCAATTCGCGCCAAACTTTTTACATAACAATTGAATACTTTAATACCCTTTCCAATTCCTTACATATTTTCACACTACTACTACTACTATATACAATCAATTCTATCACGTACTTCGAACTCGATAATGATGACATGGAGTCATCGAAACGTAGTTCTATTTTTATATTGCTTATATTTATTCTAAATTGTTACGGACATTACAATTATTTCAAGATGTTTTTCTTAATAATGAAATTAGTTTGAAAATAATAATAAGAACTGAAATGGTGGCCTTAACGAACTAAAAGAGCAGCAGAAGAAGAATAGCCATCACAGCCAATTCTTGCATGCAATGAAAAAAAAAACTGACTTTTCCTTACGGACATTACAATATACCTATACGGGTTATTAACCAGTTAAAATCTTCAAACATTATTCAAAACTCTGAATTATTATAGGGAAGAATAAACAACACTCCAGACCTACTTTTATACCTGTGTTATTCTACTGAATCAACCGTTTGGCTTGTTTAAAAATGTCTCACGAATTTGTAACTTTGGCCCATCAGTTCTCAGTAGTTCATGAGGCCCACAATGTTAGACCACCCCTCCCCCCCCCCCCCCCAACTTGGCATACATGTTTTGAAAGTTTTGGTGTTTATTCTCTTGAATGAAATACAATTTACAGGGCACAGATACAACTGAAGACATCTCTCCAGAGTCTTTCAATACGTTGATTGTGACTGGATCAGAACTGTCAGCAATGTGACTGCCCCTGTTTGATGCAACATCGATATTTTCGTCCCCTTTGTCAGACCTAACAGGAGATGGCCATCCAAATCTCTCTGTAGGTTCAATGAAGCACTGACCAACAGTTGCTGCCCGATTATTATTGGAGCATTTTAGGTAAACAATGAGACGCTTGTGACCATCGATTCCGCCATGTATAACCACCATTCTCCACCGTATGAAACAATGCAACCCATCTGGCTATATGCCAAAGCGAATTAGCATTTGGCATACCGTAAGTACGTCTTTCGACAGTATGAAGTTGTCTTACAAAGCTGTGTATCGGATCAACACGCAACAGCCACTTCCTTAATCTCTTTTGTGGAAACCGTACACCCATTCTGAGGAAATGTCCTGACAGCATTCGCAATCCACTTGTTGGATACTCTGAGATTAAGTGACGCATTACGTCGTCCCGATCACAGTCTGACAATTGAGAGTACCTAGCCCTCTTTTTACATATTTGGAACTCCTGATATCTTCTGTAGAGAGTTCTTCGACTTATAAGCAAAGTTTGCACAATTTCCTCCATACTACGACCGACTGAAATTAAAAACTCTACCTGTAATGATCAGGATTTATGAAAATGAAAGATTTTTCCTTACTACCAGAACGTATGCATTCCCGTGTAAGAGCTTCTGTTGGCTGTGCCAGGTTTGTTACTTCCATGGTAAATAATTTGTGCTGCCATCGACACAACAAGAGAATTTCTCCAGACGTCCGGTCCCCGTAATTGTTTCGTTGTAAACAATGTCTTGTATGATACAATTTTGAAGGCTATGGACGGTTCGCAAAACATAACCAGCATCTTGCATTCCTTCGTGAGCAGCACATTGCTGCAAAAGAGAATCAATTGCTTCCAGAGAAGGCCAAATTTCTTCCTACATTTTGTGTAATTCGGATTGATTAGCAAGTCGTCTAGTTCTTTCTCGAGATTTGATTGGTTACTAAAATTGCTAGTCGATAATCAATGGATATTAGCACTAGCGATAAAAACGAAAACCTAGCAGGAACGATTTGTGGCTTAACAGTTGCGATTGAAATGGCTTAACGATTTGTGGCTTAACAGTTGCGATTGAAGTTGATCGTGACTCTTTGTACTTTAACGGTGACGATTTTTGCCTAGCAGTTACGATTGCAATTTAACGTCAAAGATTTTTATTTTTGCAGTTACGATCACAGTTTAACACCGACGATTAGTAATTCTGCACTAACGCTACTGTGGTTTAACACCAACGATTAGTAATTCTGCACTAACGATTATGGTTTAACACCAACGATTAGTAATTCTGCACTAAAAATTGTAGATTTACACCGGCCATTTGTAATTTTGGCACAAATGGCTGTCCATACATGTAACAGCACACGAATCACAATCCGACAGCTGCACTGAGTTGTCAGTTTTACGGAAAAAGAATATTTGTATGTGTTTTGTCTTTCCTATTATCATACCATGTTAATAAAAAGATGTGGAGAGTCATGAAAACACAATATTTAAAGAGCGCTTTTTTGTCAAGTTTTAATTTGGCTTCGCAAGTGGACACAAGTGTGGATAAAGGGGTTTCCCTTCTAAAGACATTGTGATGAGGGGTTGGTGGGGAAGTGAATACAGAAATAGAGGATTTTGTCTTCGAGTGCTTATAGTATCTCTCACGAGTGGGCGCAGCAGCGATAATATTAGAATCCCCAAGCGGCCATGTAATGTTCTGTTAATTATACACTGGGTCGGCCAGATGGGGTAGTGGTATACTAGTTAAACCCGAAAAAATTTCGCCAAAATACCCAAAATTAATGGAAGCATTGTATACTGTATACCTGAAATTCAAAGAAAGTGATATACCGAATACCCGTATTTAAGCTGCAATATACCCTACACCCGATTGAAAAAGCCCCTGTATACCGTATACCCAAAAACCCTGGCCGACCCTGTATACAGATATTCATGAAATGTGCAGATTAAAAACAACTTGTTTTATTTGTGTTCGAATTGGCGCCGGTAAAAGTGGTCACCGACAACACCGAAACAAGATAATGAAAGTTATGAAAAAACAAATCATGACAATGTCAAATTGTGCAATAAAAATGTAAAATTAGTCGAGAGGAATTATATTTCATCATAAACAAAATTTTAGTTTCTAAAGAAACTGACGCTCGAAACGTCAGCTTTCCAAATCTCTCACGGTGGTTATTCGACCTTTATCAACTCGTTTGATAAAATAAATTTCTCTTTCAATCTCCCACCGACGCAGCACCACAGTTTCTTTAGAAACTAAAATTTTTTTTTTTTTAATATTTCATCATAAAATGGGTTTATCAACTGACGTACTGAGTTGATGTGCTAAATTCACTAACGTAAAAAAAATTGAGAGATGACATTTCGAGCGGTCGTCCTTCGCTCCGTCTAAGGCCAATGCTCACAAAGGCGAGGCTAACGTTCGAAATGTCAGCTTTCAAATTGCTTTTCGGGGAGTGACCAATTTACCATATCAACACAGTTGATAAACCCATTTTTGTGTGGACACAACTGTGCCAAGTGAAACGAATTTTCCGTTTCTAAGTAAATCATTTTGATCATGTCTAAACGTTTCACTCGACAAAACGTCTGTCTGCTGTGGTGAGGTGAAAGGTTGTACACGGTTCGTTTAATAAAGATATATACTTTTGAAATTTCCATTCAAAATGAAACAAGAACGACAATTAAAAAAATCTATTTGTCTTTTCCTATGTTTCCTTTTTTGACAAAAGACGATAGCGTTAGTGCCCACCTCATTCGGGTTCTGTCTTTTCCTGTTGTTCCTTATTTCTTGGTAAAAAATTATACAACGATGTTCAGCATATACTGTATTCCGCTTGTAGTGAAACGGAACAAAGACAAACGGAAGCGCTTAATTTTACTGTGGTTTGCCCCAAAACACGCGGAAATATATACTATGCACGCAAAAATGTCGCGACGAACAACCGGATTTATTTTTTGATCGGGACGTTCTCTGGATTCAACAGAGAAAAAGTATTATCTTTATGGTATTTTTCAGATAAAAGAAAAACTCTTCTTCAAGACAACAAGGAAATGTTTGACCGCCAGGCGTGTTTGATAAAATACTTTTTGTGCGCAGATGACGTGCGATAATCGACGTGTTCCTTGTTTTGTGGTTTCAGACTCATACGATAAAGTGATTAGAAAATGTTTGCTCCAGAAGAGATTTGAGGACACTTCTCCTGTAATTTTTTTCTTGGTGAGTCGACGATACTAAAACAAAATTCGAGTGCAGGACTGGCGAACGAACGGTTTTCCAACTGGTACAGGCTCATTTCGTCGTTGTTCTGCCCTTGCGCTGCGCAAGCTATTGTAGCATGGCAGCCGAGTAGGTGATTATTTGGGATGAGGTCTTTGTGGATAAGCGAAAAAATAAAATAGGTTCTGATCACGAGAAAAAGATTGATATAATACATAACTTAGAACCTACATTAATATTAACGTTTCTGAGTTCAGTAAAAATGTAGGGTTTTTCAGAGTTATCGGCCAACGTATTCCCTAGGTAAGTTCAAAAATACACTGGAAATGAAAGTTAAGTAAAGAAGCAGCAGGGCCAATCTCCATGAAGTATTTCCCCAAATCCAAGAGAAGGACACCTATGGTTCATCGGTGATGATATTTAGGGAGCACTGAGCCAAAAACCGGAAAGGAACACATAAGTTGGGATCGAAGCCACTTTATTTTGTTTTACGAAATAGTTGTGACAATTCATAGTGGTACAGTGAAACCGAGTCTTGCACTGCGAGAGGATTGCGACAAAAGTTCTGGTAAGAGCACACGAAAATCCATCCGGAACATTTTAACCGGGAATCTTTTATACAGAGGGAGGAAAAAGGAAATAGATTTCTATTTACCACCCAACTCAAATTTCCAACAACTTTGATTGAATTATTTTGGGAAGCGGCCCCAAAATTTTGGACACTATCAGCACAGCCGCAGTTTCTCACTGACTTTTAACTTCTCTCGATCGTGCTCCCAATGAAGAGTTTATATTCAATACACACAAATATTGATCCTGAAAGCCGACAAGTCACGGAAAATATCGAGGAATCGAACTTTGCTCACCAAACATCAATTTCAAGGAAGATCACATGAAAACGATCATAAAGACAAACGAAGTAAATGACATATTCCATGGTCTAGAAATGGTTGTCTTGAAAATAAAATAACATCTTATCTATTAATAAAAGACAAAAAATAATCAAACACAATTCAACTCTCAGTTTGCGGAATATTCATTAGATTATTCAATTATCAATAGGAAAATTTAGGTTCGCGTTTCTCGACAAACGGCAATAAAAATCATGAAAAAAATTTTAACTGACAAAATTTTCTATTTCGAGAACATGTTAGCTGTGGCTGATGGAAAGATAAAGATGTCAGCTTACACTAATAAAAAAAGCTACAAAAGTTGGACCGGATCAACTCGGATCAAACGAAAAACGCCGATTTCACGAAGGTTTTAAAGACTAAGGCTAGGGTGATTTCTCGAGGCGTTATTGTAAAATGTTCCGTCTCGCCTTCTTGCCGACAAATAAAACTTTTGCAGGCACTTGTTAAGTTGCTGCGGTATCATTTCCTCAATGGTTGAGTTAAATAATTCCTCTTGTTGTTGAAACCAAGCTGAAAAGCATCAGATGTTTCATTGTTTTCATTGTTTTCATTGTGATTTTAGTGCTCGACAGTTTTCGTAAACAAGGCATTGTATTTTGGATTTTTCGCCTTAGAATACGAGGCTGGAGAGATTAAATAACTTACCATTAAATACTGTTACACCAAACTTTGTTGCCATTTTTGTGTTTTTCGGTACAGCCTCCTCGTTCATTGCATGAATTTTCTTTTCGGAAATCGAAGCGAAACGGGAAGCCATTTTGTTTCTCTTCGGCTGCTCGGAGGTGAATAGTACTTGGATAATCACCTCCGGGGTAGCCAATCAGCGGGCGCCAAAAGTACTATTCACTTGTGTGGTATATACTAATTAACAATTAGACCCGTGGCCCTTGAGGGCGAAGGGTCTAATTGTTTTAGTATCACCCAACTAGTCGGACAGAAAAGGCAATGATAAAGTTAGCAAATGCAAGTTAACGAAATATTTATTTGGGAATAAAACGAAAGAAAACGTCACGCTTTTCGCTACTCGAGGACTATTACTAATAGTCCTCTAGTAGCGTAGCCAATCAAAATGCAGCATTTGCATTAGTCCACTAGTTGGGTGATACTAATGTAAGTTAGTCCTGTAAAGCCCCGAGAGGGACAGACTAATAACTTCACTTCACTTCAGTTGGCAGGTCCCACTTTTGTACCTGCCTATTAAAAAATTAATTGATTTTAGGCAAAACGCAAATTTCTGTTAGGTGACCGTTTGCTGTTTGCCGTACAAGTCGATCGCAGTGTCACTAACTGAAGCTCCGTTTTTGACCACAGTACTATTAGAACGTTTTAAGATCTACGACGTCCCGTCAAAATGTAATTTGCACAACGCTTAGTCTTTCGCGATTATTCCGTCTCTTTTACGTCGTACAACATGAACGAAGTATTCCAAAAATAAATTGAGCACGAGTGATTTCTGGGTAAAAATAGAGAAGAAAAAGTTCCCATTTGAATGCTCTCGTTGTCGTCAAAACCTCAAATTTTCGGGAGGTGAAGAAGAATAACGGAAATTCTTTTGTCGGAATAATGGCATAATCCCATTTTGTTGGGCGGAACAACGACTTCCTTTGGAAAGGAATAATCCGCGGTTTGTCGATTTTGGAACAATGGAATATCAAAATTTTCGAGAAGGCATACCGGAATAATTAACACCCAATTATTCCTCTTCACCCCGCGAAAATTTGGTGATTTCACGTCGTTGTTATCTGGAGTACAACATGCCTTAACACCAAATGTGCTAAAATTCGTGACGCACAACTATTTTTCCTCTTTCGGCAAATCATATTACTGTTTGTGGCGTTTTCGTCGACGTCGCTGTTGTGTTGTAGATCTTAAAGTCCATCGATCTCTACTATTAATGACAGAGGCCATGGTTCTAGAACTGTTCGATTCAAACGAGAACAGTGTGATGCCTTCCCTGGTTCACTGACTTAATAAAAATTAAGGGCAAACAACAATCACAAGTCAAAAAATACGTTTTACCGTGCTCTTTCCTATCAAGTCCTCTGTCAGAAAGCTATCCGCATGACAATTCAGTGTCCTATATGAAAATGTCTTGTTGAAAGAGAGCCATAACCAGACTTTCGTTTGAAAGGAGAGAGCTGGGAAGAACTATAAATGTTCAGAATCTAAAGATTATTGAAGACAATGCGGAACAGACACAGCACGTTTAACCTCAAGGGCGAGACTATTCAGGGTTCTGGTACTTCCCGTGACGAGCAAGCCTTGATTTTGAATTATAAATTTAAAGAAAATCCCTCCAAGAAACAGAAGAAAGCGCTTCTCAAGTCGTTATGACCTTAAGCTACAAGGATAACGTCAAAAACGAAAATCGTCGCCTCGTGACAGGAAAACTGCTGACGGAGATCATTTTCCGATAGCAATTTAATGAAAGGTATTGTAAGCACTTGCAATGGTCATCGCTGTTATGAACACTTCTTTAGCTATATAGCAGCGGCCAAATAAAAGCTTGAAAAATTCAGCCTTGCACAGCACTTGTACCCACAGAGGTCATAGGTTCATGGCGCTACTTTCTGCTAAAGTAGCGCTCATAACAACGATCACCATTTCAAGTGTTATCACCCTCTTCGCAGTTGAAATATATAACTTTTTTGTCTTTTGTTCTTCATGAAACCAATTCCCTCCGTCCAGGGACCTGTTTCTCGAAACTAAGTCCCAAAACCTTTTGGTTGCCATAATTTCTTCAGTATCTTAAGAAGGCAGAAGGTTTAGGTCGTTAATTTTCACAAAAAGCTATTTCCTTAAACGGGCAGATGGCAGTTTCACAAAGGGCCTTTAGGTCCCGAAACATTATCGGCGGGACTTTCGAGAAACGGGACATAGGGGTAAAACGGTTGAAATTGTTACAATACCCCAAGACGGAGAAAAAGAAGAAAGCCTTTAATTTAACACCATAAGTCTTGAAGCTTATACGTTTGTGGGGTTGAGTGACTAATTGCCAAGTGTGGTGGAATTGTATTCGGGACTCGGGCTTCGGGATTCAGGGAACACCGAACACTAATCAAGACGGTGGTCGGGACGGGATTAGAAGACTGGGCATGCGCATGGAGAACCAAGTTCGTTGTGTTGCCTAGCGCCCTTATTATTTTAAAGAAAGGTTGCTATCGAGTAAATCAAACTATTATAAATAGGTGATGACCTTATTACTGCCTTGAATTTCACCGGTGCGTGAGAGTTTTGGGGATTCTTGATACCTCGGAGTACTCCCTGTGGTTGCGGATGTCGCTGATCCTTGCTGGGAATAGCTGCTTTCCGAAGGATGTGACTTTTGCCGGAATTGTCCGTCGACAGTGCTTCGATGAAAGGTGTGGTTAGAAATTTGGCTCTTCGTGTAAAGCACCGTATTTTTCTCAGGATGCAAGAGGATGATGTACATCTTAGGCACGGAGATACACACAAGCAGACCAGTTGCCGAAATGATTGACGACGAGCCAGAAATCACAACAGTGTATTTCCCGCGAATCATCAAAGCAACTGAATAGAATGTCAGCCACGATATGACCAGCACGTAGAGCGCAAACGCAATGAATTTGCCTTCGTTGAAATTGTGTGGAAGTTTCCTGGATTTGAACGCAAAGTAAACGCAGACGAACGACATGGTGACCAAAATGGAAACAAGCAGATAACGGCAGAAGCTTCCCGCAAGCGTAGACGTGATCTTACATCCGAGATAGTAAGATGTTCTCACGGATTTGTCTATTTCTGGGTGTGGAGGATCCAAAAGAAACCAGATAATGAGAACAAAAACATCCAAACCCACAATACCGACAATGATAAGAATATGTTTGCGCTTCTTGATGAAACCGGCTTTGGTGAGTGCAGATCGCAAAGCGCGATGCTCAAACAAATGCACAACACGCTTTGTCTTGACCCCAAGGACAACGACGGAAATGGTGTAAAAGATGTAAAGCCACGCTTCTGATACTGGGCAGATGATAGCGTTGGGTTCTGCTAAGTTTATCAGGGCCCACAGATAGGTCATGGCAATGCTCAAGAGAAATAGGTAACTGAGTTCTCGATTGGAGGCTTTCACAATTGGTGTGTTGTTTTTCCATATGAACACACCACCGACAAGTGCTGTAACGAACACACCCAAGCAGGCAATGAAGGTAATAATTATCCCTACGGGGTCGTCCCAGTGAATGCGCTCCAGGGGTACTGGGAGGCATTTTGTGCGTGCCTCGTTTGAGATGTGATCCACAGGACACTTAGTGCAATTCATGGCCCCATAGACGCTCGAAACTGTGTCCTGAGAACATTTGATGCATTGCCAACAACAGTTTATCTCTTCCGTCTGTCGGTATCCCGGCTTACACGTCTCACTGCAAACCGATCGCGGGATTCTACCCTTTACCCCGTCGTTCCAAACAATGGCACTTAAGTTGAGGTTGAGCCTCTGTGCTTCCCAATTCCCTACCGTCTCTACGCGTCCTCCGGTGTCTTTATCCACTCGGTAGTTCATGATACTATAAGTAGCTAGAGAGTCGCCGTTTTTATCAAAAAAGACGTTCGACGTTTCAGTCGTGAAGTTGACTTTCTTCAAATATGTCAAGACATCTTTAGGGTCAACGTAAGGTCTCGTTCGCGGGCAATGGCTCATTGGAGGGGATTTACACTTGAAAATGGCGTCTAACGCATGTGCGATTGCGTACACAGCGTTGATAACATACGTAGTTTTACTGTCGTACAGGCTCTTATCAAAAATGTCCTCCGTGACTCTCAGGGTGTCGGAGCAACGCTTTTTTCCACCGGAGGGCATTACATTGAAACTGCAATCATATTGGTTTTCCCAAAAAACCCTCCACCAAGGGTTAGACCTGTAGAGGGATGTGCGTGACAACAGATATTGCTTATATGAAAGGACTGTAAGTTCAGTAAAAACAACCCCCAACATTCCCTTGAGGACTGGCTGAAGCTCTTTCTCGTGAATAACAGCCTCGTTATTTCCCCAGGCTTCACTAGCAATCCATATTTTTCCTTCCAGGCCCTGTCTTAAAGCTTCTCTTAGCACACTGAGGGCTGAGGTGCGACCACAATACAAGACAATCACGCCCACATTTTCCAATAGTTTAAGCTCCTCCACAATCTTTCGAATTTTGGCCGTTTTCTCGTCATTCATGGGGAAGAAATTGACGTAAGCGATGCAGATTCTTTCGAGGTTGGAATGTTTGCGGAAGAATTCTATCCCCGATCTACCGTACGCATCGTCAGCGGCGATGGCAGCCACGTAAGTCCAATTAAAATATCGGGCAATATCCGACATCACTTTGGATTGAAAGCGATCCGGGCGCACG
>OX421446.1:13692696-13700196 GCA_949126865.1 Montipora capitata
CATGAAGTATTTTCCCAAATCCAAGAGAAGGACACCTATGATTCATCGGTGATGATATTTAGGGACCAGCCAAAAGCTGGAAAGGAACACATAAGTTGGGATCGAAGCCACTTTATTTTGTTTTACGAAATAGTTGTGACAATTCATAGTGGTACTGAGACCCGAGTCTTGCACTGCGAGAGGATTGCGACAAATGTTCTGGTAAGACCACATGAAAATCCATCCGGAACATTTTAACCGGGAATCTTTTATACAGAGGGAGGAAAAAGGAAATAATTTTCTATTTACCACCCAACTCAAATTCCCAACAACTTTGATTGAATTATTTTGGGAAGCACCCCCAAAATTTGGGAGATTATCAGCACAGCCGCAGTTTCTCATTGACTTTTAACTTCTCTCGTTCTCCTAAGGAAGAGTTTATTAAATACACACAAATATTGATCCTGAAAGCCGACAAGTCACGGAAAAATATCGAGGAATCGAACTTTGCTCACCAAACACCAATTTCAAAGAAGGTCATATGAAAACGATAATTAAGACAAACGAAATAAATGACATATTCCATTGTCTAAAAATGGTTGTCTTGGAAATAAAATATCATCCTATCCGTTAATAAAAGACAAAAGTAATCAAACACAATTTTACTCTCAGTTTGCGGAATATTCATTAGATTATTCAATTATCAATAGGAAAATTTAGATTTGCGTTTCTCGACAAACGGCAATAAAAATCATGAAAAAGTTTTTAACTGACAAAATTTTCTATTTCGAGAACATGTTAGCTGTGGCTGATGGAAAGATAAAGATGTCAGCTTACACTAATAAAAAAAGCTACAAAAGTCAGACCGGATCAACTCGGATCAAACCAAAAACGCCGATTTCACAAAGGTTAGCTTAAAGACTAGGGCTAGGGTGATTTCTCGAGGCGTGATCATGTTTTTTTTTTTAACGTCGATAGGCGGTTAGGGATCCGGTAGTTCAGTTGTTTGTGCATCTGGCTGTCATGCGGGAGGTCGCGAGTTCGACTCCGACCAAAGTCCCCTACAAAAACTATTGTAAGGTAGCCCCGAGGGGGACAAACTAATAACTTCACTTCACTTCAGTTGACCGGTCTGACTTTTGTACCTGCCTATTAAAAAATTAATTGATTTTAGGCAAAACGCAAATTTCTGTTAGGTGACCGTTTTCTGTTTGCCGTACACGTCGATCGCAGTGTCACTAACTGAATCTCCGTTTTTGATCACAGTACTATTAGAACGTTTTAAGATCTACGACGTCCCGTCAAAATGTAATTTGCACAACGCTTAGTCTTTCGCGATTATTCCGTCCCTTTTACGTCGTACAACATGAACGAAGTATTCCAAAAATAAATTGAGCACGAGTGATTTCAGGGTAAAAATAGAGAAGAAAAAGTTCCCATTTGTATGCTCTCGTTGTCGTCAAAACCTCAAATTTTCGGGAGGTGAAGAAGAATAACGGAAATTCTTTTGTCGGAATAATGGCATAATCCCATTTTGTTGGGCGGAATAACGACTTCCTTTGGAAAGTAATAATTCGCGGTTTGTCGATCATGTTTGGAACAATGGAATAACAAAAATTTTCGAAAAGGCATACCGGAATAATTAACACCCAATTATTCCTCTTCACCCCGCGAAAATTTGGTGATATCTAACACCAATGTGTGCTAAAATTCGTGCGGCACAACTATTTGTCCTTTTTCGGCAAATCATATTAGTTTTTGGGATGTTTTCATCGACGTCGCCGTTGTAGATCTTAAAGTCCATCGATCCCTACTATTAATGAGAGGCCATGGTTCTTTTCGTTTCAAACGAGAACATAGTGTGATGCCTTCCCTGGTTCACTGACTTAATAAAAATTAAGGGCAAACAACAATCACAAGTCAAAAGTTACGTTTTACCGTGCTCTTTCCTATCAAGTCCTCTATCAGAAAGCTATCCGCATGACAATTCAGTGTCCTATAAGAAAATATCTTGTTGAAAGAGAGCCATAACCAGACTTTCGTTTGAAAAGAGAGAGCTGGGAAGAACTATCAATGTTCAGAATCTAAAGATTATTGAATACAATGCGCAACAGACACAACACGTTTTAACCTCAAATGCGAGACTATTCAGGGTTCTGGTACTTCCCGTGACGAGCAAGCCTTGATTGCAAATTAAATTTTTAAAAAATCCCTCCAAGAAAGCGCTTCCCAAGTCGTTATGACCTTAAGCTACAAGGATAACGACAAAAACGATTGCAATTTAACGAAAGGCATCATAAGCACTTGCAATATGGTCACCACTGTTATGAACACTACTTCAACAGTAGCCAAATAAAAGCCTGAAAAACCCAGCCTTGCACGGCACTTGTATCTGGAGAGGTCATAGGTTCATGGCGCTACTTTCTGCTAAAGTAGCGCTCATAACAGCGATGACCATTCAAAGTGTTATCATTGTCTCCGCAGTTGCAATATATATCTTTCACGATAAGTCTTGAAGCTAATACGTTTGTGGGGTCGACTGGTTGAGTGACTAATTGCCAAGTGTGGTGGAATTGTATTCAGGACTCGGGCTTCGGGATTCAGGGAACACCGAAGACTAATCAAGCCGGTGGTCGGGACGGGATTGGAAGAAAGGGCATACGCATGGAGAACCAAGTTCGTTGTGTTGCCTAGCGCCCTTATTATTTTAAAGAAAGGTTGCTATCGAGTAAATCAAACTATTATAAATAGGTGATAACCTTATTACTGCCTTGAATTTCACCAGTGCGTGAGAGTTTTGGGGATTCTTGATACCTCGGAGTACTCACTGTGGTTGCGGATGTCGCTGATCCTTGTTGGGAATAGCTGCTCTCCGGTGGATGTGACTTTTGTCGGGATTCTCCGTCGACAGTGCTCCGACGGAAGGTGTGGTTGGAAATTTGGCTCTTCATGTAAGACATCGTATTTTTCTCAGGATGCAAGAGGATGATGTACATCTTAGGCACAAAGATGCACACAAGCAGACCAGTTGCCGAAATGATTGAAGACGACCCAGACACCACAACAGTGTATTTCCCGCGAATCGTCAAAGCAACTGGATAGAATGTCAGCCACGATATCACCAGCACGTAGAGCGCAAACGCAATGAATTTGCCTTCGTTGAAATTGTGTGGAAGTTTCCTGGATTTGAACGCAAAGTAAACGCAGACGAACGACATGGTGACCAAAATTGCAACAAGCAGATAACGGCAGAAGCTTCCCGCAAGCGTAGACGTGATCTTACATCCGAGATAGTAAGATGTTCTCACGGATTTGTCTATTTCTGGGTGCGGAGGATCCAAAAGAAACCAGATAATGAGAACAAAAACATCCAAGCCCACAATACCGACAATGATAAGAATATGTTTGTGCTTCTCGATGAAACCGGCTTTGGTGAGTGCAGATCGCGGAACGCGATGCTCAAACAGATGCACAATACGCTTTGTCTTGACCCCAAGGACAACGACAGCAATGGTGTAAAATATGTAAAACCACGCTTCTGATACTGGGCAGATGATAGCGTTGGGTTCTGCCAAGTTTATCAGCGCCCACAGATAGGTCATGGCAATGCTAAAGAGAAATAGGTAACTGAGTTCTCGATTGGAGGCTTTCACAATTGGTGTGTTGTTTTTCCATATGAACACACCACCGACAAGTACTGTAACGAGCACACCCAAGCAGGCAATGAAGGTAATAATTATCCCCACGGGGTCGTCCCAGTGAATGCGCTCCAGAGGTACTGGGAGGCATTTTGTGCGTTCCTCGTTTGAGATGTGATCCACGGGGCATTTAGTGCAATTCATGGCCCCATAGACGCTCGAAACTGTGTCCTGAGAACATTTGATGCATTGCCAACAACAGTTTATCTCTTCCGTCTGTCGGTATCCCGGCTTACACGTCTCACTGCAAACCGATCGCGGGATTCTACTCGTTACCCCGTCGTTCCAAACAATGGCACTTGAGTTGAAGTTGAGCCTCTGTGCTTCCCAATTCCCTACCGTCTCTACGCGGCCTCCGGTGTCTTTATCCACTCGGTAGTTTATGATACTATAAGTAGCTAGGGAGTCGCCGTTTTCATCAAAAAAGACGTTCGACGTTTCAGTCGTGAAGTTGACTTTCTTCAAATATTCCAAAACATCTTTAGGCTCAACGTAAGGTCTCGTTCGCGGGCAATGGCTCATTGGAGGGGATTTACACTTGAAAATGGCGTCTAACGCATGTGCGATTGCGTACACAGCGTTGATAACATAGGTAGTTTTACTGTCGTACAGGCTCTTATCAAAAATGTCCTCCGTGACTCTCAGGCTGTCGGAGCAACGCTTCTTTCCACCGGAGGGCGGAACATTGAAACTGCAATCATATTGGTTTTCCCAAAATACCCTCCACCAGGGGTTAGACCTGTAGAGGGATGTGCGTGACAACAGATATTGCTTATATGAAGGGACTGTAAGTTCAGTAAAAACAACCCCCAACATTCCCTTGAGGACTGGCTGAAGCTTTTTCTCGCGAATAACAGCCTCGTTATTTCCCCAGGCTTCACTAGCAATCCATATTTTTTCTTTCAGGCCCTGTCTTAAAGCTTCTCTTAGCACACTGAGGGCTGAGGTGCGATCACAATACAAGACAATCACGCCCACATTTTCCAATAGTTTAAGCTCCTCGATAATCTTTCGAATTTTGGCCGTTTTCTCGTCATTCATGGGGAAGAAATTGTCGTAAGCGATGCAGATTCTTTCGAGTTTGGAATGTTTGCGGAAGAATTCTATCCCCGATCTACCGTACGCATCGTCAGCGGCGATGGCAGCCACGTAAGTCCAATTAAAATATCGGGCAATATCCGACATCACTTTGGATTGAAAGCGATCCGGGGGCACGGTGCGAAAAAACGATGGATATGCACTGCTACTGAGTTCGTCGCTTGTAGCGGCATAGCTGATAAGTGGTATATCCTCAACTTCTAACAAATTGGACACCAGAATCGATGATCTCGACGTTCCAGTTCCTACAACCGCAACGACCGGGGCCAGCTGACCCGAAGGCAAAATGCTGCACGTCTCGTTTAGTTGTGGACTGCTGAATGTAAATTTGTGAACATTTACGTAATCCAAAGTGGAGTTCATAGCGTGACGATTTGTGAGGTTTGTATCCGAGATATCATATCCGAGCGTAACGTTAGGCAAAATGGTTGTGTCGTTGTTGATTTGTTCAATTGCAAAGATCATAGCTTCGGCCAAAGACATATATTTCGACCTAAATCCTCCACGTACGTGAACGGGAAACAGTCCGCCGATGACAACATCTCCTGACTTGCTAATTCTCAGTCCTGGGACAGTGTCGCTTGTTAAGGCTACCTGTCGCCAAACAAGGCTCAAAATCATCGCCAGCAAAACTCCGGAGTAGAATTTATCCAAACCACGAAATATCAACATAATCAGCGTTAGAAGTTGTCACCACTATCAATTTTGAAACCCCTTGGGGACAGCTCGGCTAATTTTCTCCTAGTAAGATTATGGCTTGAAGCCTACAAGTTAATGACAGTACAGCACTGATTTACCAGAGGATGGTTGCGTTTTTGTTCAGTCTTTCTAAAACTTCCATCAACGTGAAATTGCTTGCGGAAGTTTTGAACTTTGTGTCATGCACGCACACACCAGACGTCAATCAAATCAATTATTAATGATTTGCATTGGGCGCGATCTTCTTCGGAAGGTACAAACTGTTGTCAAGAGATGTCTTACAAGGACTCCAGCGTAAATAACCTAAGGGATCGGGCTGACGGCGTCTTTTGACTGTTTAAAAAAATGATTCAATTGCGTCATGGGGCGATGATAATGTGTATTTCCTTCACAAATCTTGAAAGCATGCACGTTCATTAAAACTGCGATATCCGCTTCCAAACAGTCAAATATTTCGTAACCTATTTGAGTCAACTCTTAAGACGAATGATCATCCTCGAGAAAATTTGACAGGCATGAAAAAAATATTACCATTCGCTTTTGATGAAACCTTTCCATGTCAGAAAGCTTCGTAGACCGAAGAATTTCAAATCCGTGCAATATCTTGCGAAGCAGGCTCTTATATTTGGTTCGTATATTAGAATTGTTCTTCTTCTATTAATTATTTTTGCCAGTAGTTTTCTAACGAATTATGGTGAACCTTATTATATTTTTTGAGTAAACAAACGAGACCATTAGCAGATCTTAATTTTTAATTCTAATTTGAAGTGCACAAGTCACTGATAAAATCGTTTTTTAGGTAACAGGTGAGATCATATCTAAAATTGTCGTTCGGAAGGGGGAATGATCTTAAGCTGATATGGGCGTTTATAACCCTCAAGAGATTCGATTCTTCGCTAAGAAAATAATCCAAGTAACAACTGCTTATTAACTAAATGGATAGCTTCTCGACTCGAAATGTTTTCTGATGGGTTGTCAAAATGCCTATTAATTTGTAAATGTTCATTCAAGCCAGAAAAATTCTGAATGCTCGGTTATTCCACTAACTCTGGTTATTTCTCATGAACGTTAATCACTTATTTAATGTAAGGGCGGAGTTATTGGCGCTATTTAAGATCGTGTCAAAATAAAATAATATTAGGATGCAAAACGAACATAAAAGAATCGTACAACTCTGCGTTGGTTACGTATAGCAGATCAGCATCTTGTAATGCGATCATTATTTCCGCTTCAGGATTCGATACGAGTTTTTCTGTACTGAGGGCCAAGCTGAGCCTCGACCTTTTCTGAACTAAGCTCGAATCCTTGGTAATTAAAAAATAAAAAAGTCATAATCTATTCAGAAAATCTGCATGAAAACAGAGCCGAGGACACATATCTAAAATCAACAATAAGAGCAGGTGTGTCAAATTGAAGGTCGATTTGCTTGATAAGTCAGACTAAAGATTTGAAAAAAAAAAACTATTCCTTTACTCTTTTTCGTTAACAGTTTCTTTGGCCATCTTTATCCAAAATTCCTCAGAACTGAATTCATCAAATAAAATTAAGTATTCTCTTTTCGCTTCAACCATTTCATTCACAGGGAATGTTTTGAATTGTTTTGAAGCTTAGAAAACACGCTTGATAAAACCAAATTTTCCTGTTTCACCCTCCCACCGACGCAGCACCACAGTTTCTTTAGAAACTATAAATTTGTTAGAAAACCAATGTACTAATATGAACTCGCTCGTGACAGGCCTTTTCTTTGAATTGCTGAAAACTGAAACGACATACTTAAGCCACTCAAAATTAAAGGCACAGGCTCGATATTGCTTAAATTATTGAAATGTTTGTCATATTTAATATTGAAAGTATTAATTTCACGACTGATTTTGATTCCTGTATAACCATGTGATAAATGCATTCATGCATGATCATGGCATGGTGAGGTGATGCTTGTGTGATCACACAAGCTCACGTTCAAGCACAGCTTGACTCGATTGTGGCCCTCCTAGCGTGGGAGGCGGAGCATGTGAAACTGGAGTCC
>OX421446.1:13705196-13730196 GCA_949126865.1 Montipora capitata
TTAAAACTAAAAAAGAAAAACATGTTTGACTTGACATTTTCCTGTTTCGTGCTCAAGACCTCACTGGCGGAGACATAATTACTGGGTTGCCTATGGCAAACCCAGTCGGAATCTGTGTTTAATTTCGTAGCCTTTTACTGGGTTGCCAAACCCAGTCGGAATCTCGGTTTCATTTCGTGGGTTTTAAACTGGGTTGCCCTATGGCAAACCCAGTAGGAAAATAGGTAGATTTCCGTTTTTTTTTTTTTAGTATTTTTTTCCGTGTCGGTAAAAGTCTTGCCTGTCACTCCCCTGCTAAGTGGTGTCTTTGTGCATAGAGCCTTCTGCGCGTATTTTCTTAGGATCGAGAGGGTAGTGGAACTGCGTAGATTTCTCTGGTGGACACAGTGGAATCATTAACTTAGCCTGCAATGGCGTCGAAAGTCATGTAACGCGAATGGCGTTTTAGTGGATCCTTAAACAAAATATACCCTTATGGAGCTCAATAATGGAAAGTCAGTTGGATAAACTAGGCAGGAATTTCAAAAGCGACGAGTAATGGACTTCGACAACAATCTATCGCCCGTCGAGACGAAATCAAAGTGAGCTGTATTTACCTGAAGTACATGGTAATTTGACACGATTGAGTTTCTTGTCTTCACTCACGCAATGAAATAGGAAGAGGTTTTCGCCTCTAAGAGCAAATATGTTGTTTGTTTCAATAAAATTTTCGCTGGAAAAGGATTCTGTGGTATTTTCTGCCTTTGTGAATTATAATATCATGTTGTGTATTGAATTTTCGAGATGTGATATTGGAGAAGTTTTTTAGTATTGCTCTGTAAGCAGGAAGGGTTCACAGGCCTGTTGGAAGCGTGCTTGAGTTTCAACAAAATGAGCCCCAAAATCAGTGAAAAATTGTGACGCAGATGAATAATTTCTAAAATGATGGAATTACCTGGTGATAAATAACGTCGTACGCGTCTTGGAGGATCATGACTAAAACACCACACGAGTACATACGGGTAACATACGAGTAACACACGGAACATACGGACACATACGAGTAACATACGACTAACATACGAGTAACATACGGATACATACGACTACCATACGGATACATCCAAGTAAAAAAATACGAAAATATACGAGTAAAATTCATACCAGTAAATTTTTATGCAAAGTAACGACAACTTAAGTAAAATATGACGCATTACTTCCCCGACTAAGGAAAGTTTGCGTTACAAGAGCAAAGATATTTGATATTAAACTGGTGGCCTGGGGTCATGCCTGGTAATCTGATGTGGGCAAAAAATAGCCTGTCGCGCAGTGGATGGTCTTCACGCGTTCGATCTTTACCGTGCACTGAACAGATTGAAGAGCGTAATACTGATTTACAGATGACACATTTGAGAAAGGAACCGTGATGTAGATGTAACTAACAGTGGTAAGTGAAGTGTTTTTGCTACCGCAGATGATACCAAAAATCTGCTTTAGTTTTGTAACATGAACAACGTTTGTATATAGTCAGCTAAAGAATTTAAGTGCGGACTCTAGGTGAAGATCGGCTTACAGCCCTGAAACCACGTGTGAAGTATTGTTTTCCGAGTGTGTCTACTATTTGACGATCGCTTTATGACCAAAATAATATATGTAGTAGTTGTGTGCATTAAGCAGTTACAGTTTCAGTTACAGTATCACTGAGTTGTCTTAATAATTTTTTATTTCGAATTCAGTTTGTATTTCAGGCTTTTGAAGACTTATTTCCACTGACTTCATTTTAATTTTTAAATATTTACATTTATAGCTAAAATATCGTTTCAATACTTAAATAACTTTTCGGAGTTATTGTTTGTTGTCATTAGCAGTTACAGTTACAGTTGCAGTTAAAGTTAGCAGTTTCCAGTTTCAGTTGTCTGACATCCAGAGTAAAGACAAAATGTTTTGTTCTATTGTCTAGTTTTGCAGGTTTAGTGAAACTTTGATTGCCAATCAATACAACAGGGTTTACATACCGTCAACTAAGGTGAAAAACATCCAAAAATATATTGTCATCTTGCAGCGCAAGTTAAGGGTTTTGCACTTCATGTGAATTTATTTTACTGTGACTAAATTTAACGAAAGCCTTAGGGAGGGGGGGGAGGGTCGATCAACATCCCCCCCCTCTCAAACTGAACCGGAAACGTGTTTGCTGACGTGCAAAAATGCTTGCAAGGCTTATAATTAGAGCTTAGTTTATGAGAAAAACACTCGTATTACTCGTATGTATTGGTATGTATCCGTATGTTAGTCGTATGTATCCGTGTGTTAGTCGTATGTATCCGTGTGTTAGTCGTATGTATCCGTATGTTACTCGTATGTTAGTCGTATGTTAGTCGTATGTTAGTCGTATGTATTCGTATGTAACCGTATGTTCCGTATGTTACTCGTATGTTACTCGTATCTTACCCGTATGTACTCGTGTGGTGTTTTAGTCATGATCGTCTTGGAGAGTAAATTTTGACTTTGCATAAACAAGAGTTGGGCGATTGTGATCTTTGTTTTGACTTCGCTCATTTCATTGTCAAACTTTATAACACTTGACAGAAAAAGAAACTTTCAAAAACCCGGTATCTTGCCATCATTTCACACAGATACTTCACTGTTTGGCGAGTAAACATGCCGCGGTAACTTAATCACGGCGCCCGCTGAATTCCGGCATGTCACTTTCGATTTTGCGATTTATTTGAACGTAGCAAAAATTTTCCAAAATGTTTGTCGCTGATCGTAACTTTTTATATTCTATATTCACGGTTCAAAATTAATGTTGTTTTCATGTCGTAAATATGTTATTCTCGATCGACCGTCCCGGAAACTTCGTGCTGCTCTTTCTAAAAACTGTGTATGAATAGTATTTGCTTTTGCATCAATATTTGTTTTGCATAAAGCAAGCTAACAGAATCTGTACCTTGCTGAGTTCGCATTTGTTAGCGTTAATAGTATTTTCGGTCAGATGCTTCTGTTTTATGAGGGAATTATTGTTTTGGTCTCCCATCCTGACACTAACCCCGCCCGAAAGGGATTAACTTCTGTGAATTTTAGTATTACAAAGCTGTCAGATGCTCAGAGGGCACACTTGTGGTGAAAAGAAGTTGTGAGGGAACTTGAAAATTATCAACATGTCAGCCCAGAAGCCAATGTTTCTCGCTTCTCTTTTATTTGTTATTCTTCGGAGACTGGAATGCTGTATTTCAAAACCACACAATTCAGTGCCTTCTGATTTTCTGTAACACGTACCACAGGCAACCCAGTGTATGCTTCACCGAAGCATCTCGTTTGTTATTTTCCGTGCCGGTAAAAGTCTTGCCTGTCACTCCCCTGCTAAGTGGTGGCTTTGTGCATAGAGCCTTCTGCGCGTATTTTCTTAGGATCGAGAGGGTAGGGGGAAATGCGTAGATTTCTCTGGTGGACACAGTAGAACGATTAACTTAACCGGCAATGGCGTCGAAAGTCATGTAACGCGAATGGCGTTTTAGTGCATCTTTGAACAAAATATACCCTTATGAAGCTCATGAATGGCAGGTCAATTGGATATACAGGCGGTGGAATCTTAAAAGCGACGAGTAATGGACTTCGACAACAATCTATTGCCCGTCGAGCCGAAATCAAAGTGAGCTGTATTTACCTGAAGTACATGGTAATTTGACACGATTGAGTTTCTTGCCTTCACGCACGCAATGAAATAGGAAGAGGTTCTCGCTTCTAAGAGCACATATGTTGTTTGTTTCAATAAATTTTTCGCTGGAAAAGGATTCTGTGGTATTTTCTGCCTTTGTGAATTATAATATCATGTTGTGTATTGAATTTCCGAGCTTAAGGTTGAAATGTGATATGGGAGAAGTTTTTAGTATTGCTCTGTAAGCAGGAACGGTTCACAGGCCTGTTGGAAGCGTGCTTGAGCTTCAACAAAATGAGCCCCAAAATCAGTGAAAAATTGTGACGCAGATGAATAATAAAGTAGCTGCCATTTCCAAAATGATGAAATTACCTGGTGATAAATAACGTCGAACGCGTCTTGGAGAGTAAATTTTGACTTTGCATAAACAAGAGTTGGGCGATTGTGATCTTTGTTTTGACTTCGCTCATTTCATTGTCAAACTTTATAACACTTGACAGAAAAAGAAACTTACAAAAACCCGGTATCTTGCCATCATTTCACACAGATGCTTCACTGTTTGGCGAGTAAACATGCCGCGGTAACTTAATCACGGCGCCCGCTGAATTCCGGCCATGTCACTTTCGATTTGGCGATTTATTTGAACGTAGCAAAAATCTCCCAAAATGTTTGTCGCTGATCGTAACTTTTTATATTCTATATTCACGGTTCAAAATTAATGTTGTTTTCATGTCGTAAATGTGTTATTCTCGATCGACCGTCCTGGAGACTTCCTTCTGCTCTTTCTAAAAACTGTGTATCAATAGTTATTTACTTTTGCATCAATATTTGTTTTTGCATAAAGCAAGCTAACAAGATCTGTACCTTGCTGAGTTCGCATTTGTTAGCGTTAATAGTATTTTCGGTCCGATGCTTCTGTTTTATGAGGAGTATATTGTTTTGGTCTCCCATCCAACACTAACCCCGCCGAACCCCTAGGGCTTAACTTCAGTGAACTTCGGTATAATTACAAAGCTGTCAGATCTTAGCGGGCACGCTTAAACTTGTGGTGAAAAGAAGTTTATCAACATGTCAGCCCAGAAGCCAATGTTTCTCACTTCCCATTTATTTTCTTCAATCTTTCTGGGTTCAGTACTTTGCTAGTAACCACATTTCTTCTCAGACTATTTACCCAAGACTTCTACCATGGCACTACAATGATAGACAATACCAAAACAATATCGTGCACTGTTAGAGCTACATATTACGCAAGGACAGATCTGTTTCGTCGTACGAACGTGTGAGGACCTGTGAGCCAAAGGGCCTCTTCTGGTATGACTTCTTAATGACCTTGAAAAAAATAGGTCCGCAATGCGTACTTGGGGTCTTATGCTTAGCTTAACTCCATTCAGCCGTTACAGAATTTAGTACTACGGTCTCACTTTTACCATGCGTGATTGGTTCAAAATTTGCCATAACAATGCAGCAGTGAAATGAGTTCCTTAAGTATGCTTCAAATTTCAGACCTGTTCAGAATTTTACGTCGATGACTTGCCACTAAAATTTCTCTTAATGCCATTTGCACCGTTTAGACAACTCTTGCTGCACGCTACATCATCTCTATCAGCTATTTACCAGTAACAGAAGCACTAGATTGGCTAAGAAACAAGCATGGCACTGTCATACATTCATATGATCTTATAACTGATCAAAAGAATGCTGAAATTCAACTAGAATTCTAAGATGAATCATCACTAGATCAGGCGTTCAATGAACAAGTACTCTCAGGGCTTGGTGCAAATCCCCACACTACTGGAAATCAGTCCATCACCAGTAACAATGTATAAACAGCCAAGAGAAATATCTGATGACCAATTACGTCGATCAGTTACATGTATATCATTACATAATAAAAAACGCAACCTAAAGCTTACAACAGGGTGCTTTCATGGACTAGAAATAAAATGAAAACCTCAACAGTCTGAAGTCACAAAATGTTGAACCAGTTTATTTGTTTATAACTGGAGGTGGTGGTGCTGGGAAAAGCCATTTGATTAAAACACTTTACCACACTGTAGTAAAAACCTATAGACATGCTCCAATGAATCCTGAGATTCCAACAGTGTTACTAGCAGCATCTACTGGAGTAGCAGTAATAAACATTGATGGTACACACAGCATTAGCAATACCTAAAAATACAGGTGATGATGTGGAGGAAAATCCAGGTCCTACAATGTTTGACATCATTGATCCAACAACCACTGTGTTCGCTGACTCTAGTCAAGGAAATGAAGCAACCTTTGGTGTGAATGCTGGAAGCAATGTGTAGCAATGTCACATACTGCTATGATATACCACCAAATACAAGATATTAGTTTGTGGGCTAATTCTACTTTTAACAATATTTTGGTTATTGGAAATAATCTATACAGTTCTATAACATGTTCTGTGCAAACAAATGACTATTTGCTGATAACTGATGTTCTAGACATGGTTTCAATATTTGATAAAGTGTATTCATTACAATATACACCCTTTTAATAAGTCTAATATATGCCGTTTTCCGCTAATGACGTCAAACTCATGCTTTTAAATTTATTCAGAAATGTACAAAGGCTACAAAAAAGAAAAGAAATCAGAAAAGTTTTAGGCCTTTGTACATTTCTAAATAAAATTTGAAAGCAAGAGTTCGACGTCATTAGCGGAAAACGGCATATATTAGACTTATTAAAAGGGTGTATAGTGAGTCATTTACTGGAAGTTTGTTCATGACATCAAACATTGGTCCATATATGTCTCTTAGAAATTCACTTCTAGGAGTATTTTCAAACTCTCAACGGAATTACAATTGTTGTTTGTTAACTAATGGCATTAATACACTATATTGCAATAAATACACTTTATCAAATATTGAAACCATGTCTGGAACATCAGTTAACAGCAAATAGTCATTTGTTCGCACAGAACATCTTATAGAACTGTATAGATTATTTCCAATAACCAAAATATTGTTCGAAGTAGAATTAGTCCACAAACTAATATCTTGTATTTGATGGTATAATACCAGTAAGTGACATTGCTACACATTACTTTACCAGCATTCACACCAAAGATTGTTTCACTTCCTTGACTAGAGTCAGCGGACACAGTGGTTGTTGGATCAATGATATCAAATATTGTAGGACCTGGATTGTCCTCCACATCATTTGCTTGCCTTATAAGCAATGGGATATAAACATTGTAGCTCATCATTTGTGCAAACCAAAACATCACCTCATTACACGACTTGTAATGTCCAACAACTTGTTTTAATGTTGGCAAGTAAAACACATTTAAGTAAAACATCATAAGCATCGTATTCCAAAATCGCCCTCGCACACCTGAAAATGCATCCTTGACTTTCACAAAATTGTTGTGACAGCCGATCCTTGACAGGTATCGTTCGATTGTTGTTCCCATGCTGGCGGCTAGTAGCAGATAACAGTAAGAGTACGAAATACTATTCTTTGAGATTGCAAAACTCTTATTCAATGCCACTATTTTTTAGAGTACAATAACTCTTTCAGTTTGGGATGTAACCCACACCGACATTTCAAGCCGATAAATACTGGTTTGTGATAGCTTGTGAGATACTTGTGAGGTATGTGGTGCGCAACGGATTTCGAGCCAATGAATGTGGGCTTGCGAAAGCGTCTTAGCTTCAGTGCAATCCGCACTAAACACAAGCCGAGTCTAAATATGTTGGCTTGCGAGAGTAAACAACTCCCGTATCGATTCCACTCAGCGACGTCACCTGGATGAAATAACAAAGAACAAACAAGGCAGGCAAGGATAGTTAATTTTCGAAATGAAAGAAAGAAAACCAATCTGAAACAGCACGACAGATCAATTTTGAAACACAAATAACTTACCTTACAACTAATTTGCGACGGAAAACTCTTCAAATTTTTCCCAAAACAGGGAAAACGACCGCAGATTTATTTGCAAACAACGAACGCTAGAAGCAATGGCCGACACTTGAAAACAATGACCTCGCAATTCCTAGTACCCAGTCTACAAGCCAGACTGTCACGTGTGTTCTCGTCCTCAAAGTGACATGTATACTGACTGACAAGATCTGCCTCTGACTTAGGGGTCTTTATGCATAATGAATAAGACCCCAAAAATTGTTTGGAACGGTGCACGTACCACAGGTAACCCAGTGTACCCTCACGGAGGATCTAGTTTGTTATTTTCCGTGTCGGTAAAAGTCTTGCCTGTCACTCCCCTGCTAAGTGGTGGCTTTGTGCATAGAGCCTTCTGCGCGTATTTTCTTAGGATCGAGAGAGTAGGGGGAAATGCGTAGATTTCTCTGGTGGACACAGTAGAACGATTAACTTAACCGGCAATGGCGTCGAAAGTCATGTAACGCGAATGGCGTTTTAGTGCATCTTTGAACAAAATATACCCTTATGAAGCTCATGAATGGCAGGTCAATTGGATATACAGGCGGTGGAATCTTAAAAGCGACGAGTAATGGACTTCGACAACAATCTATTGCCCGTCGAGCCGAAATCAAAGTAAGCTGTATTTACCTGAAGTACATGGTAATTTGACACGATTGCGTTTCTTGCCTTCACGCACGCAATGAAATAGGAGGAGGTTCTCGCATCTAAGAGCAAATATGTTGTTTGTTTCAATAAGTTTTTCGCTGGAAAAGGATTCTGTGGTATTTTCTGCCTTTGTGAATTATAATATCATGTTGTGTATTGAATTTCCGAGCTCAAGGTTGAAATGTGATATGGGAGAAGTTTTTTAGTATTGCTCTGTAAGCAGGAAGGGTTCACAGGCCTGTTTGAAGCGTTCTTGAGTTTCAACAAAATGAGCCCCAAAATCAGTGAAAAATTGTGACGCAGATGAATAATAAAGTAGCTGCCATTTCCAAAATGATGAAATAACCTGGTGATAAATAACATCGAACGCGTCTTGGAGAGTAAATTTTGACTTTGCATAAACAAGAGTTGGGCGATTGTGATCTTTGTTTTGACTTCGCTCATTTCATTGTCAAACTTTATAACACTTGACAGAAAAAGAAACTTACAAAAACCCGGTATCTTGCTATCATTTCACACAGATGCTTCACTGTTTGGCGAGTAAACATGCCGCGGTAACTTAATCACGGCGCCCGCTGAATTCCGGCCATGTCACTTTCGATTTGGCGATTTATTTGAACGTAGCAAAAATCTCCCAAAATGTTTGTCGCTGATCGTAACTTTTTATATTCTATATTCACGGTTCAAAATTAATGTTGTTTTCATGTCGTAAATGTGTTATTCTCGATCGACCGTCCTGGAGACTTCCTTCTGCTCTTTCTAAAAACTGTGTATCAATAGTTATTTACTTTTGCATCAATATTTGTTTTTGCATAAAGCAAGCTAACAAGATCTGTACCTTGCTGAGTTCGCATTTGTTAGCGTTAATAGTATTTTCGGTCCGATGCTTCTGTTTTATGAGGAGTATATTGTTTTGGTCTCCCATCCAACACTAACCCCGCCGAACCCCTAGGGCTTAACTTCAGTGAACTTCGGTATAATTACAAAGCTGTCAGATCTTAGCGGGCACGCTTAAACTTGTGGTGAAAAGAAGTTTATCAACATGTCAGCCCAGAAGCCAATGTTTCTCACTTCCCATTTATTTTCTTCAATCTTTCTGGGTTCAGTACTTTGCTAGTAACCACATTTCTTCTCAGACTATTTACCCAAGACTTCTACCATGGCACTACAATGATAGACAATACCAAAACAATATCGTGCACTGTTAGAGCTACATATTACGCAAGGACAGATCTGTTTCGTCGTACGAACGTGTGAGGACCTGTGAGCCAAAGGGCCTCTTCTGGTATGACTTCTTAATGACCTTGAAAAAAATAGGTCCGCAATGCGTACTTGGGGTCTTATGCTTAGCTTAACTCCATTCAGCCGTTACAGAATTTAGTACTACGGTCTCACTTTTACCATGCGTGATTGGTTCAAAATTTGCCATAACAATGCAGCAGTGAAATGAGTTCCTTAAGTATGCTTCAAATTTCAGACCTGTTCAGAATTTTACATCGATGACTTGCCACTAAAATTTCTCTTAATGCCATTTGCACCGTTTAGACAACTCTTGCTGCACGCTACATCATCTCTATCAGCTATTTACCAGTAACAGAAGCACTAGATTGGCTAAGAAACAAGCATGGCACTGTCATACATTCATATGATCTTATAACTGATCAAAAGAATGCTGAAATTCAACTAGAATTCTAAGATGAATCATCACTAGATCAGGCGTTCAATGAACAAGTACTCTCAGGGCTTGGTGCAAATCCCCACACTACTGGAAATCAGTCCATCACCAGTAACAATGTATAAACAGCCAAGAGAAATATCTGATGACCAATTACGTCGATCAGTTACATGTATATCATTACATAATAAAAAACGCAACCTAAAGCTTACAACAGGGTGCTTTCATGGACTAGAAATAAAATGAAAACCTCAACAGTCTGAAGTCACAAAATGTTGAACCAGTTTATTTGTTTATAACTGGAGGTGGTGGTGCTGGGAAAAGCCATTTGATTAAAACACTTTACCACACTGTAGTAAAAACCTATAGACATGCTCCAATGAATCCTGAGATTCCAACAGTGTTACTAGCAGCATCTACTGGAGTAGCAGTAATAAACATTGATGGTACACACAGCATTAGCAATACCTAAAAATACAGGTGATGATGTGGAGGAAAATCCAGGTCCTACAATGTTTGACATCATTGATCCAACAACCACTGTGTTCGCTGACTCTAGTCAAGGAAATGAAGCAACCTTTGGTGTGAATGCTGGAAGCAATGTGTAGCAATGTCACATACTGCTATGATATACCACCAAATACAAGATATTAGTTTGTGGGCTAATTCTACTTTTAACAATATTTTGGTTATTGGAAATAATCTATACAGTTCTATAACATGTTCTGTGCAAACAAATGACTATTTGCTGATAACTGATGTTCTAGACATGGTTTCAATATTTGATAAAGTGTATTCATTACAATATACACCCTTTTAATAAGTCTAATATATGCCGTTTTCCCCTAATGACGTCAAACTCATGCTTTTAAATTTATTCAGAAATGTACAAAGGCTACAAAAAAGAAAAGAAATCAGAAAAGTTTTAGGCCTTTGTACATTTCTAAATAAAATTTGAAAGCAAGAGTTCGACGTCATTAGCGGAAAACGGCATATATTAGACTTATTAAAAGGGTGTATAGTGAGTCATTTACTGGAAGTTTGTTCATGACATCAAACATTGGTCCATATATGTCTCTTAGAAATTCACTTCTAGGAGTATTTTCAAACTCTCAACGGAATTACAATTGTTGTTTGTTAACTAATGGCATTAATACACTATATTGCAATAAATACACTTTATCAAATATTGAAACCATGTCTGGAACATCAGTTAACAGCAAATAGTCATTTGTTCGCACAGAACATCTTATAGAACTGTATAGATTATTTCCAATAACCAAAATATTGTTCGAAGTAGAATTAGTCCACAAACTAATATCTTGTATTTGATGGTATAATACCAGTAAGTGACATTGCTACACATTACTTTACCAGCATTCACACCAAAGATTGTTTCACTTCCTTGACTAGAGTCAGCGGACACAGTGGTTGTTGGATCAATGATATCAAATATTGTAGGACCTGGATTGTCCTCCACATCATTTGCTTGCCTTATAAGCAATGGGATATAAACATTGTAGCTCATCATTTGTGCAAACCAAAACATCACCTCATTACACGACTTGTAATGTCCAACAACTTGTTTTAATGTTGGCAAGTAAAACACATTTAAGTAAAACATCATAAGCATCGTATTCCAAAATCGCCCTCGCACACCTGAAAATGCATCCTTGACTTTCACAAAATTGTTGTGACAGCCGATCCTTGACAGGTATCGTTCGATTGTTGTTCCCATGCTGGCGGCTAGTAGCAGATAACAGTAAGAGTACGAAATACTATTCTTTGAGATTGCAAAACTCTTATTCAATGCCACTATTTTTTAGAGTACAATAACTCTTTCAGTTTGGGATGTAACCCACACCGACATTTCAAGCCGATAAATACTGGTTTGTGATAGCTTGTGAGATACTTGTGAGGTATGTGGTGCGCAACGGATTTCGAGCCAATGAATGTGGGCTTGCGAAAGCGTCTTAGCTTCAGTGCAATCCGCACTAAACACAAGCCGAGTCTAAATATGTTGGCTTGCGAGAGTAAACAACTCCCGTATCGATTCCACTCAGCGACGTCACCTGGATGAAATAACAAAGAACAAACAAGGCAGGCAAGGATAGTTAATTTTCGAAATGAAAGAAAGAAAACCAATCTGAAACAGCACGACAGATCAATTTTGAAACACAAATAACTTACCTTACAACTAATTTGCGACGGAAAACTCTTCAAATTTTTCCCAAAACAGGGAAAACGACCGCAGATTTATTTGCAAACAACGAACGCTAGAAGCAATGGCCGACACTTGAAAACAATGACCTCGCAATTCCTAGTACCCAGTCTACAAGCCAGACTGTCACGTGTGTTCTCGTCCTCAAAGTGACATGTATACTGACTGACAAGATCTGCCTCTGACTTAGGGGTCTTTATGCATAATGAATAAGACCCCAAAAATTGTTTGGAACGGTGCACGTACCACAGGTAACCCAGTGTACCCTCACGGAGGATCTAGTTTGTTATTTTCCGTGTCGGTAAAAGTCTTGCCTGTCACTCCCCTGCTAAGTGGTGGCTTTGTGCATAGAGCCTTCTGCGCGTATTTTCTTAGGATCGAGAGAGTAGGGGGAAATGCGTAGATTTCTCTGGTGGACACAGTAGAACGATTAACTTAACCGGCAATGGCGTCGAAAGTCATGTAACGCGAATGGCGTTTTAGTGCATCTTTGAACAAAATATACCCTTATGAAGCTCATGAATGGCAGGTCAATTGGATATACAGGCGGTGGAATCTTAAAAGCGACGAGTAATGGACTTCGACAACAATCTATTGCCCGTCGAGCCGAAATCAAAGTAAGCTGTATTTACCTGAAGTACATGGTAATTTGACACGATTGCGTTTCTTGCCTTCACGCACGCAATGAAATAGGAGGAGGTTCTCGCATCTAAGAGCAAATATGTTGTTTGTTTCAATAAGTTTTTCGCTGGAAAAGGATTCTGTGGTATTTTCTGCCTTTGTGAATTATAATATCATGTTGTGTATTGAATTTCCGAGCTCAAGGTTGAAATGTGATATGGGAGAAGTTTTTTAGTATTGCTCTGTAAGCAGGAAGGGTTCACAGGCCTGTTTGAAGCGTTCTTGAGTTTCAACAAAATGAGCCCCAAAATCAGTGAAAAATTGTGACGCAGATGAATAATAAAGTAGCTGCCATTTCCAAAATGATGAAATAACCTGGTGATAAATAACATCGAACGCGTCTTGGAGAGTAAATTTTGACTTTGCATAAACAAGAGTTGGGCGATTGTGATCTTTGTTTTGACTTCGCTCATTTCATTGTCAAACTTTATAACACTTGACAGAAAAAGAAACTTACAAAAACCCGGTATCTTGCCATCATTTCACACAGATGCTTCACTGTTTGGCGAGTAAACATGCCGCGGTAACTTAATCACGGCGCCCGCTGAATTCCGGCCATGTCACTTTCGATTTGGCGATTTATTTGAACGTAGCAAAAATCTCCCAAAATGTTTGTCGCTGATCGTAACTTTTTATATTCTATATTCACGGTTCAAAATTAATGTTGTTTTCATGTCGTAAATATGTTATTCTCGATCGACCGTCCTGGAGACTTCCTTCTGCTCTTTCTAAAAACTGTGTATCAATAGTTATTTACTTTTGCATCAATATTTGTTTTTGCATAAAGCAAGCTAACAAGATCTGTACCTTGCTGAGTTCGCATTTGTTAGCGTTAATAGCATTTTCGGTCCGATGCTTCTGTTTTATGAGGGGTATATTGTTTTGGTCTCCCATCCAAACTCTAACCCCGCCGAACAGGGCTTAACTTCAGTGAACTTCGGCATTAAAAAGCTGTCAGATGCTCAGCGGGCACGCTTAAACTTGTGGTGAAAAGAAGTTTATCAACATGTCAGCCCAGAAGCCAATGTTTCTCACTTCCCATTTATTTTCTTCAATCTTTCTGGGTTCAGTACTTTGGTAATAACCACATGTCTTCTCAGACTATTTACCCAAGACTTCTACCATGGCACTACAATGATAGACAATACCAAAAAAATATTGTGCACTGTTAGAGCTACATATTACGCAAGGACAGATCTGTTTCGTCGTACGAACGTGTGAGGACCTGTGAGCCAAAGGGCCTCTTCTGGTATGACTTCTTAATGACATTGAAAAAGATTGTTTGGAACGGTGCACGTACCACAGGCAACCCAGTGTACCCTCACGGAGGGTCTAGTTTGTTTTCCTCAACGAAGACCATCGTTTTAGCCTTGGCGTTTTTAAGGTGTCGAGGTAAATAATTCTAAGTGAATAATTTAAGATTCTTGTTGATGTTCAGCTACGAGATCTACTCGATCCTAAACACGATAGACCTGTAAATTAAAGTTGGTGACAGCAATTAAAGGTGGTGACTATGACATTCAACCCCTTAAGCATGTTAGAAACCCTGGCGCATGGTTTGATAACCATATGTCTATGAACACTGACTCATATAGGAAAGGTGTGTAGTAAGGCATTTAGGGGGGCTTTATAATATTAGGCAAATTAGGAAATATCTGTCTGCAGAATCAACAAAGTGTTTAATTCATGCGTTTGTTACATCACATTTAGATTATTGTAACTCTCTTTTGTATCAAGCTTCCGCAATATCAATATGACCGACTTCAAAAAGTTCTTAATGCGGCGGCCGTCGGGTTACATGCTTAATTCCTAAGTTCGCCCATATTACTCCAGTACTTAGGGAACTTCATTGGTTGCCAGTGAAATTTAGAGTAGAATTTAAGATTGCGCTTTTAGTTTTTAAAACGCTGAACGGCCTGGCGCCACAATATTTATCTGAACTACCAGTTGTAAAGCCTAGAACTACAAAGTAGATACCGCCTGCGGTCTAATTATGAAACATTGCTTGTAATCTCTAAGGAGACACGGAAGGCGATCGAGCCTTTTCCCATGCTGGACAAACAGTATGGAATGCTTTGCCATCTAGCCTTAGAAACTCTAGGAACCTTGACTCTTTTAAAGTACGTTTGAAGACTCATCTTTTTAAGGAAGCTTTTAATTTGTAATTTTATATTCTTATTACTATTATTATTTTTGTTTTATTTATTGTATATATATTTTTTCTTGTACATAATGTAAAGCGCTTTAGAAAATTTTAATAGTTAAAGCGCTATATTAAATGTTGTAAATTATTATTATTAGTTACTCCAATTCAGTGGAGATAGGTCAAGGTACCACGTAGCTCCCTAACCTAAAAGATAAAGATACTTTATTTAACGTTGAGTTTACGCTTAGGTTAAAGTGCTACAATGAACACATTTTTATCCCACCAGGAAAAATTAAAAACGCCGTTTACCATTCGGAAATATCTGCATTGGTTCCGGAGATATTTCAGTTTGAAAAATGTGTAAAATATGCACATGAGAGGACTGATGACGTCATTGACTCAGCTCAACCCAATATAACATCGAGTATACAATTAGAGCTATCTCGGTCAATTTGCAGCAGAGACCATTGAAACTTGGTTGCCTAATAGTTCTACAAGCAACACACGTACGGCTGTAAAGAAATTGATTCCCATGGCAACTCACTCTTTTCCAGTCCCCTCCGACCTGATTTCAATATTTTTGGCTAGCAAAACATTTAACTAGGCCACAAACTCGGCCCAACATATTTATATGCTTGCAGGATTAAGCAGATAAAAGGTAAAGTAACTTTATTTAACATCGGTAGTTCCGTCAGCTACGAGGCTGGTATCAATGGAAGCCAACGGTGCGCCCTTTACTTTCAAATACATGAATTTAATTACTTACAGTTTATGAATAATGATACCTCAAGCTAAAGACCTACATTTAGGGGAGTTTCCAACTTTCAGTGTCCACTTTGTATCCACGTATTTTATGAACCGGCAACTAGGTCAATAAAATATTGGTACTTCTAAAATCCTGTATTTGTGCGATTAAATTGTGCGATTTCTAAATGGGTGTAATAAAGTGGTAATAGCCACTTTTCGAAATATCAGATATTCAGCTTGATAGTGAGGCAGTGAGGACAAAAACAGTAGAAACATGAAAACATTTGCATATCATCCACTTTTCTTTGTCTTTGTCCTCTAAACTGCTCTTTCAAGCTGAATTTTAATATATCGCCAAAGGCCTATTGAATAAACCACTTTCGATATATTAAAATTCAGCTTAGCAGCGAGGCCTAGAGGACACAAACAAAGGAAACTGAATGAACATGTTTATTCATTTCTTTTGTTTGAGTCCTCTAAGCCTCATTATCAAGGTGAATTTTAATATACCGAAAATGGTGTATTGAAGGCTGACCGTAGAATGACTAAGTCTACTAACGCCCGTAACCTAAAAAACCCTTGAAATCCCACAAAACAAATTTTGTCGGCAAAATAGCAATTTATGCTAATTTACAATTATCAGAAATTATCCTGTTGTGCATCTTTACCGAGAAGGCCACGGTTTGAAAATCATTTGAATATTAAATTACTGAAAATATTATCACCTGCAAAATGATCCTAACCAAGAGAAGCAAACTTATTTTTAGGATGAAAGTGACTAAACGTCGAATGAAGTTCCTCGAGATAACTTGAACTAGACTCTCCGCGAGCGTAAACTGGGTTGCCTGTGGTGCATGTTACACCAAAACAGAGGGCACTGAATTGGGTGGTATTGAAGGCGCCGAAAATAAAAACGGCGAAAGAAAGAAAAACGCCTAGAGATCCAATAGGTACTCCTGGTAATTCCTACGATGGAAGAAGCAGGCTAGAGAATCGAGCTCGAACGGGGCATATTTCTCTTCATCCCCGGAGCTGCTCAGTCCGGAAACGAAACCCTACTTATTTAAAGGTGTGCTAAAAACACCCGCCTGGTATGTTAGCTCCGCCATTCTGATGAGGCCCAGTAAGGCCGAAACAGCAGTACATGGCTACTAATTGACCAGGTGAGATGGTTGTGCGCATGCGTGATGTGTTGGCCACACCGGGTTGGTGTAAGAACACTAAAAATTCCTGTCATCTTCATGAAAACTGCTCGCGTATCAAATTCCAACACATGTATGCAAATTAGTTAATATTTACCCACAAAGCCAGAAAAAAACCTTTTCCAGCCAAATTTTTTATCGAAACAAACAACATATTTGCTATTCTTTTTTTTAGATAAGCTTAAAGAAATATTGTTGGCTTCTCAAATGAACTTCATTTTACGCAAGAATCCCTGTCATCGTTATGAAAATTGCTCCCATATCAAATTTCAACCCACGCATGCAAATATGCGAGTTTCGAATTGTGCAACAACAAAAGAACAGAGTCGAGGTTCAGGAGAATACTTAAACTTTTATTTTATTCAAAACCAACGAAAATGCACATTATTCCCCTGAACCTCGACTCTTTTCTTTTGTTAATATTTACACTACGATGGATCCACAAAGGCAGAAAAATCTCACAAAAAAACTTTTTCCAGCCAAAATTATTTTTTATTGAAACAAACAATATATTTGCTGTTAGAGGCAGAAAAACACCTTTCTATTTCGACCCGTGCGTGAAAACAAGCAACACGCTCAGTCATTCTTGACTGAAAAGAATTAGTCAAATTTCCAACTGTTCTTTTTTTACCTGAAGACTGTGCAGAGTTAAGTACAAATAAATAAAATTATAAATAGCCAGGCAACAGAGATTCCTTCTCAGAGCTTGTTCAACCCCATGTCCAAATAGAAAAGTTACCAGAGAATTTGCCATTTGGTTTCAGTGTTGTACATAACACCACAGTAGTAGTAGTGGCATCCTCGTCTCGAAGAGGCGATGGTTAGCACTGGGGATTTGGGCAGGATCTTGTATGACTGTGTAGCCCGATCCTGGAGTGGCAGTCTCTGTTGCAGGTGGCGCAGACGTGCCTTGTGCAAACACGCGCAGGGGCTGCGCGTTCTTTCCTCGCCGCTCTCTTGCATGTAGCCTGGACTCTAGCGTTCGTTTCCGCCTTTGAAACCCCCACTTTGACACTTTGCCGCCATGTATCTCGGTGATTGGCGATGTCCTCCCACGCACTGGTGTCGATTAGTACAGATCGCAAGTCTCGCTTGATGACGTCCTTGTAGCGCAGCAGCGGTCGACCCAACGACGGACGCCCTCCCGCAGTTCTCCATAAAGGATTTCTCTTGGCAGGCGGTCAGGCTCCATGCGATGTGCATGGCCGAGCTATCGAAGGCGTCGCTGAACGAGCAGTGATGGCATGCTCAGTGAGCCAGCGCGCTCCAGGAACTCGGTGTTGGTGACTCTGTCCTGCCACCTGAAGGCAGCGGAGGTGGAATGCGTTGAGTAGCCGCTCTTGTCTGCCATAGGTCGTCCACGACTCACTGCCATAAAGGAGAGTCGACAGGACACAAGCTTGGCAGACGCACATCTTGGGTCTTTCACTTAACAGGTCATTGCCCAACACTCGCTTGTTGAGTTTGGCCATGACAGCAGCTGCTTTGGCGATCCTGCAGCTGATCTCAGTATCGAGCGAGGTCGAGCTTGACACGGTGGAGCCCAAGTAGGTGAAGGTGTCCACAACCTCCAGCTCCGTGTTGTCGATGGTGATAACTGGGGGGGACTCAGGACCTTGCGCCAGGATTTTGGTCTTCCTGAGGCTTATCGTTAGCCCAAAGTCCTTGCAGGCGTGGGACAGCTTGTCTACCAGATGTTGGAGGCCCTCCTCGCTGTGGGATGTTAAAGCAAAGTCGTCTGCAAACAGCAGCTCCCGTATGAGCACCACATAAGCTTTGCTTTTGGTGCGGAGTCTGACGATGTTGAAGAGTTTGCTGTCTGACCTCGGCCGAACGTAGACACCTTCTGTACAGTCTACAAAAAGGCATACTGGAGCAGCATCGAGAAGAAAATCTCGAAGAGGGTTGGAGCATGGACACAGCCCTGCTTTACTCCACTGCTGACTGGGAAGGCATTGGAGGTGGCCCCATCGAAGCAGACGGTACTCTGCATGTCCTGGTGAAAGGAGGTGATGATCGCCAGGAGCTTTGGAGGGCAGGCTCTCAACCCGCGGCCCAGGAAAAATAACGCATTTGTGGGACAAGGAGGGATTGGGGATAAAGTACTCCCAGAAAGCTCATTGCAACTAACACTAAAAGGAGCTAGAAGGTCCAAAACCAATCTGGCAAGAGGGACATAATCTTCAACCCTCACCTGGGGGTCACGCTATTCTCCCAATAGAGAGGTCCTTGTACTATCCGATTTAGGCAGCCAAAGGAGAGGTCACAATCCCGGTATCCAACCAGGGTTCATAATCCCCTAATTCTCTCCAGGGGTCAATATCCCCAGTGGAAGGGGTCCTTATCCTATATGACTATGGTAACAATGTGGTAACAATGTGGTGCAGTGATGAGGACACAATCCCGGTCTCCAACCAGGGGTTCATAATCCCCTAATTCTCTCCAGGGATCAAGATCCCCAGTGGAAGGGGTCCTTATCCTATATGACTATGGTAACAATGTGGTAACAATGTGGTGCAGTGGTGAGAGCACTCGCCTCCCACCAATGTGGCCTAAGGTTCGATTCCCGTTCCGGGCGTCATATGTGGGTTGAGTTTGTTGTTGGTTCTCTCCTTGCTACGAGAGGTTTTTCTCCGGGTTCTCCAGTTTTCCCCTCTCCTCAAAAACCAAAAATGCCAAATTTCATTTCGATCCAGAATGCACGGACACATGTTGAACGAGCTTCTGACCGCTCTTAAGGTGTTCCGTGGGTAAACAAATTCCATTTCCATTTTTTTCCATTACACTGTATTGAGGCTGAAAACCCAGAATAAACTAAGCCAGGTTGAGTCTCTGGGGCAAAGGGTGACTTGTATGGGAGCACTTCATCCCGAACCCATGTTTTTTTTAAAGTAATAGAAACCTTAAAATGATTAGCTACGACAGGGAAATTTTAACACTATAGTAGAAAATGTACAGCACGTCAGTAATGGTGTACAACATTAGTACTTTCTATACCGTACAGAAAACTTGATGAACATGCTAAAAGAACGATAGCAATTTTCAAAACCAAACGATTAAATACATGGATAGCTCATAAAGGAGAGCAATGATAGAGGACCCCGTGAAGTGGGAACCCATCACCCGGAGCCTGCAACTCCCATACTGGGCCTATGTCGCGGCATTTTTACAGACTGATCTATTTTTAGACTACCTTTTCCGGGGAAAAAAAAACAAAGGCAGTTCCGGTTCGGTGACTTTATGACGTCAGCTTAGTTTCTTGTAATTGGTCATCGGGCTCCTGTGGGAGCCTTATTCGCAGGAAATTCAATCTAAAAATAAATCGGTCTGTGAAAACGCCGTGGCACGAACACAATGGAGTTGTAGGGTCGTGGATTTCTGGTTTGACTAATATTTCCGAGTTGTTTATTACAAAGGATCCCTGATCAAACTGAATAATGCTTGAAAACCAACCCTATCAATGTAACAGGTAGCTCGGTAAAGATACCTATAACAACATAAGGTCATACCTAGAGTGATACAAGATCTTTAAAGAGGAGTGCTCTTATAGCAGAGTACCGGTAACATACTAGACTGTATCACATGCTATCAGAGAGCCCATTAACGGTGGGGAGGGAGGGATATTTAAGAGCGGCTAGAATGAAGAACTAGACCTTGACACACATGGCAGCATAGAAAAGGCGTGCGTGTGATTGGCCACCTGTATATATATCTTCGATGCCGGTGCAATGCTCTATTAATTAGGCTATGAAGCCACCGGCCCAGTTGAGAGCACATCAATTTGCTGGGCTCAAGAAGCGTCTTGTTATAACAGAACTAAGTTACATAGGATTGACAGAAGGGGTCACTCTTAACGATCTCCGACAAAAAGTGTTGATATACTTTTTAAAACTTTTGGCATCAAAACAACAACCCGTTTTACATTTCTGACCACATATTTTTTCAGGAATTCTCGACTCTCGTTGAAGTACTTATTCTCGCTTCTGGCTACCTCTTACTTAATGGAGATTTTGTCTTTTACATGGATGTTCTGACTGATGCTTCTGCAAATACTTTTAAGGATCTGTTAGAATCAGAGGGTCTCAAGCAACATGTAACTGACTCCACCCATCGTACGCGTAGTGGATCTCATCATTGATCGACATGAGGATTCTGTGTTATCGTCGTTTCAATCCCTCCGCGATCTTCCATCTGATCACTACGCAGTGTTATGTTCTTTTCCTTTTGCTAAGCCGACTGCCTCAAAATCACAGTTTAAACAACACCGTCTAAGGGATATGGACTTGGTTGCTTTCAAATCAGATCTAATCAAATCATCCTGACTAAATATTCATGACACCTCCCATCCCGAAAAAACTCGCTGATCTCTATAACTCAGATCTCCGACAGTTGCTTGATAAGCATGCCTCAAAGCGTGAAAAACGCTGCATGCCCCAAAGCGTGAGCAAAACAAAACAAAAATAAAAACTCTTTAGACTTCGTGGGACTCTTCTTTGGAGAGAGAGACTTGCGAGACGGGGATTTCCGGCGCTTCCCTTTGAATGACATCTCAACTTGTGCTTCACTGCATTTATTTCTTCGGATGCTGCAAATTCTTCTGAGTTCTCGCCCGCTCTAGAGTGAGTTACTTGACTTGCCTTGACCGTTTCAGTGGCTTTATCTAAGTCGAGGTCCCGCTTTCCAAGAAGCTTTTCACGAGCTCTGTCATCCTTCACACCAAGAATCAGTCGGTCGCGAACAAGTGATTCACGCAGCGTGCCGAAACCACATGTCTACGAGAGCTTTATCAATGAAGTTATGTAACTATCAAGCGGTTCATCCGACAACTGTTCACGTTTAAAGAAAACATACGTTTCATAAGTCTCATTTCGTGCCGGTACACAACCCTCTTCGAACTTTTGGAGTACCTGGTCGATCTTCAGAGCGTCTGAAGACTTATCCCATTTTAAAGTGTCATACATGTCCATCCCTTCTTTGCCAATAACATTTAACAGCGAAGACACCCGAACTTCTTGTGATTTCTTGTGAATACCAGCCGCCAACTAAAAAAACTTCCATGAATTCACGACGAAACGATTTCCAATTTTCCCCTTGATGCAAACGATCAGAAAGATTGAGTGAAGAAGGAATCTTGGCTGTAGTGCTGACAGCTGCCGTTGATGCAATGTACAGCGTCTACCAATTGCGAACGAAAAAAATACTGACTTCGAAGCTACGAAGTGATCCTCAAACTTCTGACACCATGTTACGATCTACGTTAGTTGGGCTCGGCCCAAGCCTAATTAAATTAGGCTTGGGCCGAGCCGAATTTGTCCTTGTGAATAACATCTCACATACCCACGGCCAGCTCCCGTTCTGGCCTTGTAGCTCAGTCGGTAGAGCAGCGGTGATCTAATCCGAAGGTCGTGAGTTCATATCCCACCCTGGTCAGAGTTTTTCTCTGTCCTTGTGTGGGCCCAATTCCAATACTAGGGTTGATCCCTGATGGAATAATTGGGTACAAAAACTTCAGAGTAGTGTTAGGCCTCACTCGAACTTTGAATCATTACTCCAAATGCTACTGAAGGACAACAACTAGCGATTACCTATTATTATTATTATTATTATTATTATTATTATTATTATTATTATTATTATTATTATTATTATTATTATTATTATTATTATTATCCTGTCACCAAGAAATCCCCCTGCCCCCTCCCACAGTTGCCTGTTGTAAACCTCTTTGACACAGTGTTTTGCATCTTTGATTGGGCGGAGGAGGGTAGGGGTGTAGGGGTTAGAAAACAAGTAGTTAAATGAGCACAACCGACAAGAATACATTTGACACGTTGCTTATAAATGAAAAAGTCTCAACATATATACTTTTGTTCAGTTCGGCCATCGAAGCTTAATAACGCATGAAATATAAGCAGCATCGACAAATAAATTATTAACAACTTGACGTTTCCTATGCAAATCTGATTATCAATGTAATGTGTGTCAGCGTATATGTTGCAGGTAAAATCCGTTCTCAGATTGAATCCGTTTTAACCTAGGTTAAATTCGTCATGAGCATTTTACCAAGGTTGAATTATGCAATCAACCTAGCTTAAAGCCCCTGTAAAAAGGATACTTATACCTTCGCTCCTCAAGCTCTGTCTTACGCATCTCAACACATCTTCTTAATCTTTGGTATTGTAGGATATCAGAGCCACTTAGGCGAGCCACAAAGGTCTAAACAAATCTCCTTAATCCAACGAGGAACACCTACACAATGTACACTCGTTTTCATACATTCCCGGATGTACTAACGCTCTCATCCGCTGACCTAATACACTGCATCCCTTTCTCTCTTCACTTAAACACCTACAGTCCAATATAAAAAAAAAAAACTTAACTATCCATGCGTTTTTTAAAACATGTCTTAGAACTCTCGCTTCCATACTTATACTGAAGAAAACTTAATGTCAATCTGGTAAAATAAATACAAGACTCTTGTAGTTCAGTAACTGCTCAAATGTCACTCTCGCAACACAACAACAGATTCGATAATCTAAACTTGTCCCAGTTGAGTATAAAACATAATCATTTAGCCGTTTTGGGGGGCGGCTAGCAATTGTTCCTGATCTCCTCAAAGGTTTATCAGCTAGAGAAGCAACAGAAGCACCAACTCCTGGTGATGATTCTACCATTGGTGCAGGATCGGCTTCTCCACAGCCGGCAACTCAGTTGCTTTGGTTGGGGGTTCAGCATCCTGTAATGTACTTTCCCGGTCTTCTCGGTCTAGTGTTAGAGACGGTTTGACGTGCTGAAGATTTCGCTTGTACTGAATTCCCTGTGGCAACTGTATTACCACCTGGTCTCCGTAACGAGACATTACTTTATAGGCCGTTTCCTTCTCATATGAAGGTGACAGCTTATTCAGTCTTTCTTCTTCTTAAGTAGAACAGTATCTCCTTCCTTTACCTCTCGATCCCTTGCCCGAAACCTCCTATCAGCATAGTCTTTGTTAGACTGACAGTTTTCTTTGAGTGTCCCGATGATCGACTACCTGGTCACTTGCCTCGGTTTCCTCTTCCTCCACATAAACAAGCTCGGTCATTTTAGTGGTAATCTTTCTCTTAAACAACAGTTTCGCAGGACTCTTTCCTGTGGTTGAATGTAGCGTTAAACGGTAAGCCAACAGGAACTTGTTTAGCTCATCCCTCCTTTTTCCTTCGGCGTGAGCTGCTCTGACAGATTTCAACAATGATCTGTTTTACCTTTCCACTTCGCCATTAGCCCTCGGCCAAAGAGGTGTCGTGTACCGGTACTTAAATCTCATTTCCTCTATATATTCTTCTACTTACTAGGATACCAGATTTGAGCCATTGTCAGTACGCAGACCTTTAGGTAATCATGTCTTGCGAATTGGACATCCAAGCAATGAATGATGGCTTTGCTGGTGGTTGTTCGGAGGACATCAACTTCTATCCACCGGCTAATAGACGTTAATGCACCTAGTAGATCCATGGCCACTTCTTCCCAAGGTTGTTTGGAAAGCACCGTTGGCTTCACCGGCGGTGATGGGACATTCCTGGTAACCAGCTGGCAGCCGTAACACTCCGCACATCTTCTCTGTGGGTCACGGTCCATTCCGGGCCACAAGACCTTCGCTCTAAGTCTTTCCTTCGTCTTAACAACTCCCTGGTGCCCTTCTTGCGCCAGATTAACAACTCTCTTGCGAAGACTTTGGGGGACAACAATTCTTGTTCCTCGAAGAATCACATGGCCAATGAAGGTCAACTCATTGCGCACAGGCAAGTATGACTTAGGAGCACTGTCCCATTTGTCCCCGAGATCCGTTCAATCTCCTTGATTCTCAAAGCCGTAGGAACCGCGTGCAGAGCTACCAAACGCACGTTTCTATCATCTTGTAGGGACTGATCTGAGGCAGGTATTTTTGTCAATCGGGAAACAAACTCGATAGTTATAGGGTTGAAGACGCAGAACCCATCGCTCCATCCTAGCTGAGGGTCTTGACTTGCTTAAATATATGACTTTCAGTGCTTCATGGTCGGTCACAAGGTCAAACTGGGTAAGAGTTGGAAGCGTTCACAGGCCCACACCAAGGTTAGTGCTTCCTTCTCCGTTTGACTGT
>OX421446.1:13732696-13767696 GCA_949126865.1 Montipora capitata
TAACCCTAGCTTACACGAGTTAGAACTAAAACCCAAGACCGTTGAGCATTGGATACGAGTGAGCTAAGCAAACCCTCCGCTAAAATAGCTGCGTTAAATGGCCACCCTAGTGCTAGGGTTACCCTAGCAAGAGGGTTACCCTAGCACTCAAACATTTCTTCTTTTTTTTCAACGACGTGTTTACAAGGCAGCTAGGGTTACCCTGGCGCTAGGGTAACCCTAGCAGTAGGGTTACCCTACCTGCTTGTAAACAGGGCCTAAGTATGAATTTTGAAACACATGGCACGTCAACACAGTTCTTTTCATTGTTTACTTTTGTATAATAAGTCATAGTTGATATCCATGTATAATAACCAAAACTAATCCTAACCTGGTCCTAATTTTTCTTTAGGCTTAATTTAGGCTCCAAAAGAAGTTTCTTCAATTCATCTCAATGCATATTCAACCTAGGTAAAATGAGGATCACCAATTTAACTGACCAAGGTAAAAACGGATTCAAACCGTGGGCCCGGATTTTACCAGCAACATATTCTCTTGTTCTTTCGCCACTCGAAGCTAAATATCGAATGAAATTCAAATAGCATCGATAAACATAGTGAAGCAAAGAAATTTTTATGAACTTGACGTTTACTATGCAAATCTGATTATCACTGTAAATGTGTTTCCAATGGATTTAATTCCAATAACGTTTATTTATTTATTCTCACATTTGCGCAGTTTGGGTACTTGTTTGGCGCATCTCAGATACGCTTTAAGGTGACTGCGCGATGCTGTCATTCGTTATTTGACTTTGTAACTGTGCGATGCAGTTCTAAGCACAGTTAATAGAGAGGACTGGTTTGGAAGCTCGGCAAACATCAAAGGAGCAAACAAAGATGCCAAGATTTAGGTCCACGATCGTGCACAATCTTTTGTTTTGCGCTCATACACTATGCATGAATTACGTAACCAACACGTTTCTATTGGTTAGTTCCTCAGTAAGGAGTAAACAACTATTGTGTTTTGTGCATGGTCAAGGCCAAAAAAGAGAACAAAAACCTACAACAAAGAAAGTTGTCGGGTTTCATAACCATTCCCGTCTATTAAATATGTTCTAATCAAAGACCCACATTTCCCCCTTGCTCACCATCGAGTCTCCAGTAGCTCAGTGGTTAGAGCATACGACGAGATCGCCGAGGGTCTTGAGTTGAAATTTCATCTGGAACACGGTAATTTTTCGAATTTCCAATGGGTGCAATTTCAATAACGTATGTGTATCTCACATTTGAAATACAAACAGCATCGACAAACATGGCCGGTGAAGCAAAGAGATTTTTACGAAATTGAAATTCCTAAAGAACCGTGATTGATTTCATTGCGTAACTTTTAGATGTCTTATGTTTTGCTGTCCAAAAGATGCATTTACAAAATGGCGTTCTGGTTTATGACAAAATAATATTTTAAGTACTTGGAAAAAGTGTATCAAAGAAAAAGGTGAAAATGCAGGATAAATGTTTTAAAGGTAGTTAAGTTTCTTTGACAGACAATTATAGTCCGTTAGGTCTTAAGGCGTGTTTACATGGAGGGAGGGTTCCCATAGCCGGCCTTTGCATGCAAGAGGGATGGCCAGTGTGCTATCTTTAGGGTTACTTTTTCCGCGTGGCAGCCGCTTTCCAATGTTTATGCCATTAATTTACCGTAATTCCGTTTAAGAGATGCCAATGGTACATGATAACGATGCCATGTTTTGCCGGCGGTCGTCTCGCTTCGGTTAGCCGCGGTGTCCCTGGAAGCAGGGTTACCCCGTCTAGCATGTAAACGCTTGAATGCGACTTCTGAAAAAACGTATGAAAAGTTGGCTAGCCCAAGGTAGCTTGGTTTGCCAGACCAGCCGGGGTACCTTCTCTCCATGTAAACAGACCTTTTTGGTAAATGCCAGCAAAGCCGAAAACATCAAGATTGTCCTCAGTGAATATCTCCTTATTTTAAATCTACTACTTAGGTAATTTTTCATGCTCTTGGATCCATATCTCTCTAAGAATGATATTTTCATAGCTGTCAAAATTATTGCGGCTAGGTTTGTTATCAAGGAATCGCCAAGTTCATAACCTCATGGCTTTACCATGTAATGACCACTATTTTTGTCGGCGTGGATTGAGGACAACCTCGGGCATTTCTCCGCCGAGGAGGAAGCTGGCGGAGAAAAGCCCTGGGAACATTAGTTTTCAAGCAATCAACCGTGGAAAGTAATACTGCCGGTGTTCGTTGGATCAATTGGTTTGATCTGATCAGCGTAATAGGCAGTCGAAAAATCGGTCGAGTTTTCTTTTCCCCGTCGTTTTCGTAGTCTGATATGGCAATAAACCACGAGCTTGTGATTCTCACGGAAATTTAGCCATGTCGGACTGGGTTAGCCTGGATGGGAAACCGAGATGTACAGTGTACAGCGTACAGTTTACAACACCGGATTGCCTTTCGTAGACGCCGTACATCGCAATGTCTTTTTTCAATCGGAATACTCCCATTTAACGGAATCCTGACCATTCATCACTTTAGCAAATATTAATCTTAGAGTAATCATTGATTATAAAGTGCGTCCGTTGGGTGAACTTTTGAGGTTAGAATCACTAGACGAGCCGAGACGCCATGAAGACAATGCATTTATGTAAGGAACGTCTATCGAAATACTTCCAGCGGTTGATAAAATTGCCTTTAATTCGGTTTGACATAAAAAATTGGTGAGAAAATATAATTTCCCGAAATATTGATCAACTATTGAACAAGGACGATTCCACGAAGCAGCTAATTCCGCTGAGCCTACTTATTGCATCTTCCCAAAATCATCTCCAACCAACCAACGGAAAAAAAAAACGGATCGAGTGTTGGAACGCACACACGGTCATGTATAATGTTGTTGCTTGATAAGCCGAGGCTCGCAGCATTATCACGAGGAAAGATTGCGTGAGAAACCAAAAGCAGGTCTGCTTTGTAGGAGGCTATAGTACTGAGTCAACATTAAATTTGTTATTTTCCGCGTATAACCAGAGTGACTGTGGGTACCCATTCAACGCCCAAAGCATCCCACGTTTAAGCCTCCAGGCTCTTGTTACAAGTTGATAAAACACATATTTACAGCAAGAGCCAATACAATGTAGATTTGATTTATAAAAGGTTCTTTATTTTGGCAGGCCAACAGAGACTCAATCCGCAAGTGAGGGGAGATTAATTTCAAAAGGCAGGACAATCAATCCTAACGGTCTAAATACCCCCGACCGCGAAGAAACATCAGATATCAGTTTCTTCTTCTTTACTCTTCTGATGTTTGAACTCAAATTAGTTGTAACTACCATATTTTGTCACATTTTGCCAGTATCACGTCAACATTCATTTACTACTATATATGTACATAGAAGCAATCCAATGTAAACTCTCATTGTACCTGAAGAAGGCTGGTTTGTCAAGCCGAAATAGAGTACATTACTTAATCAAATCTACGTTGTATCAGCTCCTGCTCTACATATTTCTTTTTCTTCTCGCAACGAGGTTGGATTGATTGTAGTCGCACGCACAAATGAGAGTGCATGAATTGACAAGTTCTTAATAATCTAAATAATGCACAAAAGTACGTTGGGAAACCTCAAACAGTAGCGCAATTTAAATATTTTCTAAAGTTTCGCAGAAAAATATTTATTGGACGACAAGTTAAGGTGCTGAGGCACGAAGGGTCATGTTGCAGGGACACGTTGCAGCGACAAAAAACTTGTGTAGTGCACACTGAGGCGACATGTAGCAGGGAATTGCAGCAGGGACATGTAGCAGGGACAAAATCACAACATGTGCACACACATGAAAATGTTTCGGGTACATGTCCCAGGGATATGTTGCAGTGACATGTCCCCTCGTGTGAACTGATACTTTTATAATTGTGCAACACCAATTTTGCGGGAGGTTAACTATCAGTGGAGTTATTTCAGTAGAGTTATGACTTAGAGTAAGAGTTAACGACTTTCAAAATCCGGAATTCAAAATTTTGGACTCCCAAAATCCTGAATTCAAGATTTTGGAAGTCCAAAATCTTGAATTCAGGATTTTGGCAGTCCAAAATCCTGAATTCAGGATTTTGGAAACTTAACTCTAACTCTACTACATAACTATAAGAATAGCTGTCCCCATTTTGCGGTGATTTTTGTTCAACTTGTTGAACTTCATGGGACACGTCGCCACTTCCCTGCTACATGTCGCCTCAGTGTGCACTACACAAGTTCTTTGTCGTTGTAGCATGTCGCTGCAACATGTCCCTACAACATGACCCCTCGTCTCTCAGCACCTTTAATGTCAACACTCTATGGAAAGCACCGTTTTAAATCGATAGAATGGCCCCACTCAAACAAACCCCACAGTGATAACCAAAGTGCTGTCGATGTCGAACCAGAGAACTGAGTAGCAAAGAGTAATACAATAAAAAGACGCGACTATGGTCTGTATGGTCTTCTTTTGAGGCTTTTGCAATGATTTGTCACTTAAAAGCGGCGAAACAAAAGAGCGAAAAAAATTCAATAGCTAGGGTGGTTGAACGTAAATCCTGCCTTTGTTTGAGTGCCATTGATTGAAACATCATTCCCTGCCCAAATCACGCCCTCGAAAAGCGCATGACAGCTGAATGATCGCTAGCTGTTTTGCAATCCTGGAACGGTCGCATTTGTCTCCATTTCCGGTTATTTCCAACCCAGGAAAACTTTCATAGCAAAATTATCCGACGCAAACATTCTATTAGGTGACCATTTTTAAAAGGGTCCGAAAATCAAAGGAAACTTTTCATAGAGACAACAATACTTCCAAAAATGCAATCAACTCTCGAACCGGATTTACAGAACAAAATAAGACCGGAAGTGTCATTGTAAAGATATGACAATTGTCCTTGGATTGAACGGTTGACGCATTAATAAGTAAAGCTTAATGTCGGTAAATAAATTTTTGTTTGACTTTGGCTCAATACCTTGTTATTTCACCTCCCTTGGAATTTGTAACTCATCACCTAACTTGTAAATAAAGGACTGAGGAATTGTAGAACACGGAATTCTATTATAAGTATTGCTTTTGGGCAGTAGTGTCAACTCGCTACAGCAAATGTCCACAGTCAGGTCAAGACACGTTCACCATATGCGCTCGTGACTTAAAAGTTATGAATTGAAATATCAAATGAATTTCTTGTGACCCTCCCATTTTGTCAAACAGATAAGATTAGAACTACTTGTGCTTTCATTTAATTCTATTTAGAAATTAAACGTCTTGCGCAACGACAATAAGGGTAGCAGGAATTTAAGGCAATTGAGCAAAAAAAAAAAAACACAATAACATTGCCAGCAGCTGTGAAAAACGTGCGTTAATAGTTTGTCGAATATCTGCATGCACTCCTCAAAAGAGGAATCCATGTTTTTGAAGGTGCAAATGCGTGAATCGTATTCCGACTTTGAGGCATGAATGAGCAGTAAATTACTCACAACGAGAGGGCCTTCCGGCACTGACACATTCTCCCCACTTTTTTTTCGCCGGTCACAAGTGAAGCTTACCTTGATCCAGACGGATGGAACAAAACTCAGTAATGTTCTTTGATTATCAGCAGGTAGGGCGTTTTAACATCTTTTAAATTCAAAATTATCCGACTGCTTGTTATTATGTCATCAACAGAAAGGAACTGGTTCATACCAACCAAAAACCAATCGACTCTTCGCAAAACTGCTTTGCCTCATTTAAAGAAAAAATTTCAAGAAGTAATTATAAGATAGGCCATTGTCACGTTCCCAATATTATATAAGTATTACGAAAGAGTTTACAGTGTCTATACTTTACTCCCAGCAACTTTTCACGTGTAAGCCAGTGCGGCAATATCTCAATTTGATGTGCTTTGATAACAGAACGAGTTGAAAAACCATTTTTGTCATTTTAATAACACGAAATATATCACTTTGTTCAATTTTCCTTTTTTGAACAAAAAACAGGATAGGGCAGTGTACATATTCAACCCCCCCCCCCCCTCCCCCCCAGTTCTTTAAGTCTGACCTTGAAATTTAAGGTTTTGTCGATGTGTCGGCTTGAACATTATACTTTGGTATTACATGTATAATTCTGACACACCCTCGATTGAACATTCCATGAACGCGTGACTTCTGACGAGCAGAACCACTACATTGCTTCCGACCGCGGCACATTCGCTGGTGAGTTCGTAATCGAGAAATCAGTCTTGGAGTGATCGAGCGATACATCGAAACAACAACTTTAAGGTAACTCCAGTTCAGTTTCCTTCGCTTTTACAATGAAGGCAAATGTTGTTTCAAAAAATCATATGTTGTTTAACAAGGACAAACGTTCACGTTGCGCAACCGAATACATGTATTCAATTTGCCACTTGAAGCTATGCCTGTCTTCAAGCAATCACAAAATTACTCTCTGAGGACGTTGAATTCACGTTCATGACCTTGATGGATTATTACATAGAAGTTTATCAATTTGTGTCATCTCCCGGAAGGGGTAACTCTTTCTTTACAGTGACATAAGTCCGCCGATGGGAAAGAACGTTACACACGATTTTATTATTGGCTTTTTGGTTGTAATTTGCTAGGGCTACTGAATTTGAGCTTTTTGTAAAGATCTGAAGTTTGCAATTCGACATGGGTAGTTTTTTTCTCTTTTATTTGACTGGAATACGCGGGCTAACTCCACTTAAGAGCGAGACGTGACAGGCGTGGGTTCAGAAGTTTGCCCGGAAACCTCCGCAATTCCAAGATAATTTTTGAACTTTCTTTTGCCAAAACTTTGTTTTAGAACTGAAAATTTCTTTTAATTAAGGCCATTCGTTATATCACAGCATCTAGCTTAGCATAGGTCTTAGATCAGCAGGCCATGGTGTTGCCCTACCCACCCACCCTGCCTCACCAGGGGGGGGGGGGGGGGTGTGGGTACGGCTCCTTGATTTAAATTAGCCTGTTCCAGGCTCTCAGATAGTCGAGAAAACGAAAAGAACTGCGTGTGAAAAGCGAGTAGGGGCTTGGGTCGATGGCTAGATTTAAATTTATAATTGTATGTATCAGGCTCTCCGGTGAAGAGTGACCATTTCCTAAATTGACATTCATTTGACGTACACTTCATTGCAATTGAAACCTGGCGTTGATCAGCAGTGAGGGAAAGACATTTGAATTAAACAAAATATGTATTTCGTAGATCACACATGGCCTAAAGCAGTGGCTACACGATCGATTTTTTGCTCGTGCCGGTGATGCGATTTTTTTCAAATTTTGTCTCGTCGCCTGCGCGCGAGGGTGGCTATACTTGCGACAAATTGAAGGCCGCGCGAACCGTATACTTCAAGAGACCTGGGCACTATAAACAAACATTCCTCCTTTAATTTTTCATTGGCTCAAATACCCTTTAGTCGCGTCGCAAGCGCGCGCAAAAAGTTGAAGTGCGGCTACACGGGTAACTATCTCTGCGATTTTGTCGCGAAAGTTTCAACTCTGGCGACTTTTTTCTTGCAATTTTTTCAGCTGTCGCGCACCAGTTCAAGAGTGGCTACACTTGCGATTTTCATCTCGCGCTGGCGACGCGACAAAATTTGAAAAGATCGAAAAGCTGAAATTTCCGGTTTGACCATACCCAATAGAAGCCATTTGACTTCAGCTCTTTTCTTGCCTGTCAGACACAGTTATCGAACAGGCTCTATTAATGGAGAAAAGCCATAAAATAAAAAGACATTTCAATGTCTTGTGGCATTTAGCAGCCTCTGGTTCTGGACTCGGCTTGAGACTTTCGCGCAACCTCTTTGCCGTCGATGAAAACGCATTCCAGGAAGAAGTGTTGTTGACGCATGATAAGATGATTTAGAATTCGTCAAGGTTCATTCATTCCAACAATTTATTTCTCAGTCAAGCAGCTACACGCAGGCTCGTAGGGTATTAATTTTGTCATGCAGACAAATTAGCTTCTACAGAAAATTGCGTGACGTGAAGTTCCCACGCAAAGACCTCTTTTAGGCCGATAGTACAAAAATCACGTCACTGATGCGCTCTTCGATTTCCGGGAGAACCGCCCAAAATTCTTTGCGTCATCCACCATTGTATGATAAAATTCTTTTGGCGACCCCGAAGACTCATCGGCGTAACAGCTGAACACCCTACCATCTTAGCACTCTTAAGTATGCGACTAGTAACACGATGTAAGCCTAGAGCACTTATTTCAGAAGTGCTAGCATGCTCTCATCTTTGAAGACATAACAGGAAATTTCCCATCGAATTAAGGGCTTTTTTCTTATCGTACAAAATAAATAAATATATAAGTAAATAATTTAACGATGGTTCAGGTTACCACTATTTGTTAAGGCAGAGACAAACTGAAGAATTTTTTTCTACATTTGTGTTTTGCGACTAATTCGAGTCTTCAGCATTGCAAATCTTCCGTGATCTGTCATAGATACGGCAGTAAATTTTGAGACAATTCCTGTCGGTGAGTTCTACTTGAAGTGTGGTTTTTACCAGAGGCAATTTATCTAGACGCAGCGAGACGACAAATATTCGCCACCAGGGATAAATATTACGATTTTTTTACTTGAAGTGGAATGTCTTAAGTGGATTAATTCCGCCTTTTCTACCATATAATTCCTCAGCTTTGAAAGCTGGAGTTTGAGAGTTGTGGAAAAAATACTTAACTTCAGTCTTACGAAAACATTCTTTAAGATTCGGGAAAGCTTTTGAACTGAGCTAACAATCTTTGCATGGTACCTTGCGCTCATCGCGTGATCCTCAACAATGTGGGTGATACGTATGTCTAACATCATTTCCCAAAACAGAAGTCTCACTATTCTTGAGAATTGTCAACAAAATTTCGGAATTTTGTCAACATGTTTTGGAATTCTCAAATGTCGCAATATCAGATGCTCAAATTTCTTTCTGTCCGTTGCTTTGGTTTGTAAACATCCCATTTTAAGCCGATGACGAAATTTTCGCTTTTATATTCGCTGGTGTCGTAGTCTCAGAAGTTCCCAAACTGTGCGTAATACAAGATGGCCGCCCAGGAATTTGACGTCATTTACTACTGACGTCACAATAGAAAGTATTAATCTCTTGCTTCCAGTGCAATATAAAGCAAGCTCAGCTATCAATCCATCTGTTGTTCTCCGCGGTGGTGTCCGTAAATAGTCACTCAAGGGTGTAAATTAACGCACTATTTTGGTTATTTACTTCAACGGAAACGTTAGTCATCGCGAGGCAGTGGTCAGCGACGGAGTACTTTCTTCAGGCAGTTTGCTACGAAGTCGAAGCAGCGCGCACGCGAAGGAGCAAAAACTTTGAAACGAGTTCTGAAAGGTGACCAAAGCGTTGTGTGGACTTTCTTTTCAATTTTTTTCGTCTAGTTGATTTTGCATGATTATTCAGGGGTCGTCTTCGCGAAAGAATGCCTGTCTGTTGATAGTGGTCGGCAATGAAGGTCTTGCATTGGGGAAGATGTTAAGGCTTCGACTCAAGTTGTAGTTGTTCAAAACAGAGAGAGCGTTGACTTGATTTTCTTTTATTTTCTTCTCTTAGATGCCTGAATACACAAGAGATAGCTGCGCACCTCTGGGAAAAGAATTTTTTGATTCAATGGACCGTGTTGACGAGGGAGCCTTAGCAAGACTTATAGTTGAAATGCAGCTCAACACATTGCAAGATTTGCCTGATCTGCGCACGCTTTTCTTCAGGAGAAAACGCCAGCAAATGAATTATGCGGCGTCACAGTATGGCAGGGTACCAGCTTATCGAGTACAACAGCAATATTCAAACGCTCGAGGGAATCCGAGAGCCATGCATGCTTGAAATGTCATAACATGGCACGATGACCTCGCATAACAATGTACATAGAGGAAACGTATTTATGATGTCAAAGGGAGCGCGCGAGATAAACACGACAGCGGGACTGTTCTGTGCTGGCGGCCAAGACCTAATCAACTGTGGATTAGATGTTATGAAACGGATATTTTCATTTAATTCCAAGTGAAGACACACTGACTGTGCGTGGGCCACAGAATCCATTCGAAAAGCAAAAAACAAATACAATCTCTAACGAAATATTCAAAGACAAAACCGCAGAGAGAATTCACAAGAGGCCAAGACAGTTTTCGATATTTAAATGCCGCTTAGCTTAAGACACGACTTGCCACAGTTATTTTCACACGTGGTGATGCTAAGCCTAACTCAATTTATCGTTCTTTGCTCGGGCAGTTAATGAGACGTCTGAAACCAAGCAGCGCGTCAAACACACTTGGTTTCCAGACGGCTTGCCTCTGTCTCCTGTAATAAGTTATAAATGCCTTGTAAATACACTCCGAAACCTCGTCTAAACCACTTCTGAATTTATCAGTACAATCCCAGGTTTTATTTCATAATTTAAGTCCATTACATTCGACGACGGCCGGGTATTCTAGAGTTTAGCTTCGACAATACGAAGTCGTGCTACCTTCGTGCAGATTCGAGGAATACACAACGCTTTGTACGGCGATGGCGAATCGGGAATTGACGAAGATTAACAGAATATATGTAAAGGTTTAATTTAACAAAATAATTTTATATCACCAGCTGTAAAAAGAATCACTGAGGAAAAAAAGCTCTCGGGAAAATTTATTAACTTTAATGCGTGACACAGAGATCAAGAATAAAATTATTCACAAATGTAAATTTGTCTAAGTAAGATTTCACAAACAAAGTATGACCTCGTTCTCACAAAGCGTTAAGGGATAGGAGATGGTTAAAAAAATGGCTGGGGTCTTTAAAAAAAATTGAAATAATAAAAGTATTAGCAAAGGAGCGAGAATACATCTTCGCATCTGTGTGATCATTTACCTTATAGAGAGTCCTTCAAGGCCACCTGGAAAAACTAGCAACAATAATAGGCTGTTAGATGATTCACTGTATAGTGACAGCTGTATGACAAGAGAGTGGTCCTCGTGTTTTTTTTTTTGTTTGTTTGGTGTTTTTTTTTTTTTTTTTTTTTGGAGAAATTATAAATCTTTTTAATTTTGCAGCGACAACCACGTTTCCGTGTGTAGCCGCCGTCGTTAACAAATACCATTTCCGTTGGTGGTTGGGGAATACGACTTTTTCAAGATATCCCATCAGTTATTTTCTCGTGACTGGCTAAAATTTTGCCAATCAAACTAAGGAAAACTACTCTCTGTTCAAAATAGTAGGTAATTTTAAAAAAAGCATTGAGTTTATGCATGGTTGCCTTTGTAACGAAGAAAGGTGTCTCATTTTGAGGGGTTCATAAATATAGTGTAAAATAGGGACACACCAAAACAACGCGCCCAAAATTTCGATAATTTTTGAGGTTTAATTTTTATTTCGTTGCCGAAAAGTAAAGGAAGTGGAAAGAATGGGCAAATAAAAGATAAGTGGCCGCTTATTTAAATCGTTTCCTTCGATTGTAAAACTGAATATTCCTTCGTTATTAATTTAAGTGATTACAGATGAAACTGTAGGTTCGCATGCCTTGTTTAAAAAAAGGAAAAAGATTTGCGTGTTCCAGAGATTCGAGCAACTTCGAAGTCTTCGGAGCTAAGCGTGATTTTTAGCTCACCGTGTTTAAAGTACACTCAAAAATTGACAATTTCATGCTTTTTTGGAAAAAGACAATAAGCGTTCATGGAAAGTAATTTGCAACGCTTCGCGGAGCAACGTATTGTCTGTGGAGAAGAATATATTGAAAATCATTTCACAGCTTGAAAGGATTTCAAGAGAAAAATAAAAAGAGACCTCAAAACATAAAATTGGTCCGATATCTTGGCCAAAGTGTAGGTCATCCAAAGTTCTCCGATGCACGCATTTTTATGTCCAGTGGATTCGTTTTGAAACTCTGGAGAAAGCAATGCCACACCATTCTGGGTTGAAGAAACTTGAAGACGTACCATCGTTTTCAACCAGTCTTGCTTTGCTCCACAAGTCGTGAGTTTCGAAGACCACAAAGGGTAAGAACAATACCGTATTGTTAAGAGAGCGATGACAATGAGATTGTTAAGTACTTGTGTATTAATCTTCATCTGCACTCTTCAGAGGTTGTTGTGACAAATTAGCTATCACTTGGTCCAAAAGGAAAATTTCAAAAGCTACGAAATCTTTCAGAAGTGTTATGAAGTCGGAACAAATGGACATGATGATTCGAAGAATTGCTGATTTTCATGCCCCTGTAGCTCCTCTGTTTTGTAAAATTTACAATGCCGTGTTTACTAAGGTGTGTTTATTAGATGATATTTTATATGTAAAGGTAAAGGAGCCTGAAGTGGAAGTCACGACAAAACTACTTATGAACTTGGCCCCATCATTTTTTTAATTTAGAAAAAAAAGTTCTAAGTTCGAGTTGATTTAAGTTCCTTTTCTCAGATTGATATTCGCGCGGAAACAGTTCGTATGTATCTGGCCGCTGTATTCTTCTGACTTCTTGGTGTCGTATGTTTTGCACTAAGTAGTCCACCTGCTCTGTGATTCTTTTCCACTTAAGCACGATTAAATTAAGAGTGTTCGGGATGTCAAAGGAGATTACAGTTATTGTGACCAGAACTACGAAGGATGTTAATTAATGGTGGTCGCTATCTAGTTTTTATCGGCAAAATTCTACTTTATGACGGATGTATTTTCACAAAAAGCGGTTATATCACTAGGCTTGCCTGCAGCAATGCCTAGAACTCACTTATGTCGCGGCCAATCGCGTGCCGCAAGTAAAGAATAGGCCGGGGATCTGAGGCTGGAGGTTAAGACTGTTGACTGAGCATAAAAACGTTTGAGAGAACTTCAGGGAGGAGATACGTAATACATGTATGCATTTGAATTCTGTTTGGGCGCGTTGCCATCACGTTCAAGCTTCGTGAACTGAGTCACGTTCCCTTGCTTGTGCCTAAGTTTCTCATGTGATTTACTAATGAATGAGGCCACATTCGGGCCTTTCTCCAATGGTATAACTGTCTACTACAATAAAGACATTCTGAATATGACCGGCTCTTCCTGTTTGGTGTTGCACTGACATCAACGGTATCAGGGTGAAAGGAAAGCTTGAAGTATTAGAGAGTTTAAGAAATGACGACGGTTACGACAACTCCACAAAATAATTATAACATTGGTTAAAAGAGGAAAAATGATCGTGCCGCACGTGCAGCACGCGTTTTAGAAAGTATTTCTGCGGTCTTCTGTATGACAACCAAACGACGTGAAATCACCAAATTTGAGGTTTTGACGACAACCTGAGCGCACAAATGTGAACCTTTCTTTTTTTTTTTTCACCCTGAAACCGCTCGTACCAATTTATTTTTGGGATACTTCGTCCACAATGTGCGACGTGAACGAGGTGGAATAATGGTGAAGGACTTACGACAGAGCAAAGTTCTATTCTGAGGTGACGTAGTTCAGGACAACGGATGTCCACGAGGCCAATGATGCAACTGGCAATGTTTTGTAAAGCAAAACTAAATGAAAATATCCCAGGGATAAGCACCTAAACGGATTGTGTTTCGAGGAAAGCAAACCGTCTCAGCTTTTTTAGGAAGTAGGCCGCTTCTGCTCTGTTTAAGCACATCCGTCCGGGAAGCGGACGTTCTTTGTGTGAAATCTGCGGCGGCAAACGCGCGTGCATCCCTAAAACATCCTGTTGCATAAGTACTAGCAAAAGGGAGGGAGGGGAGGGCTATTTTTACACCTTTTTGAGCTTTTAGTTGTATATTATTTTGCAGAGAAAGAAAAAGCGATTCAGGTGCTATCGCTGCCATAATGACTATTTGAATTTTACTGCCTTCCTTTGTACTTGTAGTACTTGTAACACAGGCAGCGGCGAATGACATGAAAAGGTAGATAATGTACATGTGTTTGCCGGTTCCCGTTGGATACTGCGGCACTGCTCTCGGTCCTTATTGACCTGTTACTCGCAAGTCCCGAAACTTTTCGGGCGTATTTCTTTGGAAACTAAATATTTTGAGCAAGAGCCGATACAACGTAGATTTGATTTTAGTGGTATACTATATTTCGGCTGGCCAAACCAGCCTTCTTCAGGTACAATGAGAGTTTACATTGGATTGCTTCTATCCAACGTACACCGACAGGAAGATTGTCCACAGTTCAGTCTTGCTTCAAAACTCTGGTATTTCTTGGACAGTATCTCTCCCTATATCTTCGAACCCAGGCGGTTTGAAGACATAATTAGTGGAGTGTTGCAGAAAATCAGCTGTAAGATCAGCTTTTTTTAAACTGAAAGGGAGATCGTAGTTATTTGCTTTTTGGTCCCGGAAAGATAACGGCACTTTCGAGAAACGGGGCCATGCAGTGCCACCGTAACAATAATCATTAGGGCCGTTTATACGAGAGAAAATAAGCCGCGGCTTACTATTCATACGAGTATAAACTCCCCGGCCAGGATAAGCCACGGCTTGAGAAAGTCGTGAAAGCAGATGTTGTACCATTTATACGGGGTGTTTCGCGTCTTACGTAAGCCGCGGCTTATTTTCTCTCGTATAAACGGCCCTATTGTCGAAAACTGGGCCGATCTCATACAAAGCCGTCCATCACGTCAGTAGGGACTTAAAGATCTACGACGCGTTGGGTCGACGAGAACGCCACGAAACAACAATATCATTGGTTAAAAGAGGAAAAATAATCGTGCTGCACGTGCGGCACGCATTTTAGCACATAAACGTGCGATTCTCTGCACAACAACGACGTGAAATCACCAAATCTGAGGTTTTGACGACAACGTGAGCGTTCAAATGTGAATCTTTCGTTCTCTATTTTTGCTCTGAAACCGCTCGTACCAATTTATTTTTAGGATACTTCGGCCACATTGTAAGACGCGAATGAGATGGCCAAACCGCGAGAAACTTACGATAGTGCAACGTTATATTTTGAGGTGACGTTTTCGTCGACGTCGGCGTCGTAGATATTAAACTCCCTAGTCATAAGGCAAAACCGCCGACCGGGTTGGCTCATTTGGTTGAGCATAGGATGCGGGATCAAAACTCTGCCCGGCCAAGAACACTAAGGGTCTTGCATGAAATAACTGAGGAGAAAGTGCTGCCTTTGTAATGACACATGCAAATAGTTAGACACTCTCGTTTTCTCGGATAAGGACGATAAACCGTAGGCCCCGTCTCACAACCCTTCATCGTTCATAACCCTATGGGACGTAATAAAACCCACACACTATTCGCAAAGAGTAGGGTATGGAGTTAATTCCCGGTGTTGTGGTCTGTCCAGCTTCTTTGTAAGGGATTCCGTGTCCTCTTGTTGACTCTCTATGGGTATTGTGCCTTTAATAATGTACAAATACTGAATAAAATGCTGGGCTTTAGCATCGCAGAGTTCAGCGACCTTTTCAAGGAAGTTCTTAACTGAGGAGATGATAATCACATTCCTTGAGCATTGCCAAATGCCAATGAATAGGATTTCGTACAATATAATCCACTCTGAGAAAGGCCTCAAACCTGACAGAAGGGGTAGTTTCTAAAGAAACTGTGGTGCTGCGTCGGTGGGGAAGTAGTATACAAAAATTTGGTTTTATCAACGGAGTTGATAAATGTAAATTGGCCACCGTACAGAGATTCTAAAAGCTGACGTTTCGAGCGTTAGCCCTTCGTCAGAGCGAATCGAGGGATTATGGGTTACCTGTAGTTTTTATAGTAGAGTAGGAGCTACGCTATTGGTGGTAACATGGCAACGTGAAAAATAGGAATATATTAGTTAAATGAAAAGCGTTCGTTGATACCTATGAAAAGCGTTCGTTGATACCTTTGTAGTGATGACTCCGATTTTTCCAGCAAATCAGAGGAGTTGTGCCAGTTCTTCGAAAAACGTGGCTATCCTGTCTCTGTGGTCAAAGCGGGCCATCATCGCGCCCAACAATTTGATCGACAGTTATCACTACAAACGTCACAAAAAGATAAGAATGACAGAATTCCATTCACCCTCACTTTCCATCCTTATAATCACGCAGTCAAAAGCATCATTCTTAATAATTTTAAATTACTCCCGAGACTGGCAGAATCTTTTCGCAACCTCCACTTATTTCATTCAAACGCGACAAAAACGTAGGCAACTTTTTAGTTAGAAGCGCGCTCAAAACTCACGAGCAACCCGGCACTTTCAAATGCGCGCGCTCACGATGCAAAACTTGTCTTTTCATTGTTAACACTAGAAAGATATCGGGACCTAAGCGATCTGTTAAGATCACCGATCGTTTCACATGTACCTCCGCAAATGTCATTTATTGCATAACTTGTACGTTATGCAATAAATTATACATTGGTGAGACAGGTAGACGACTAGGTGACCGATTCCGCGAACACCTTCGCGATGTTAAGAAGAATGACAAGGATGCATCTAAGCCAGTCGCTCGCCATTTTAATCTGCCTAACCACTCCAAAAAACACATGGCTATCTGCGGCCTTTCCCTACATCTAGGTACGACGGAAAGCCGCAAGAATCTGGAACAAAAATTCATCTTTCAAATCGGCACCCTTAATCCTCACGGTATCAACGAACGCTTTTCATTTAACTAACATATTCCTATTTCTCACGTTGCCATGTTACCACCAATAGCGTAGCTCCTACTCTACTATAAAAACTACAGGTAACCCATAATCCCTCGATTCGCTCTGACGAAGGGCTAACGCTCGAAACGTCAGCTTTTAGAATCTCTGTACGGTGGCCAATTAACATTTATCAACCCCGTTGATAAAACCAAATTTTTGTATACTCAAACCTGACAGTCAGACTATATACACTACAGCTCAAAAGATTCAGTTGGTCACATTCGCCGCGGAAAATACCGAGCTCAACTGTAGTTTGGACTTTATGTTTGAAGCAGATCGATATACTGAATTCCTTCCAAGTTTGGTCCTCGGTGCTCTCTTTGCAAGGCAAAAAAGCTTTCTAGAACCAAGGGTATTATCAAACTGAAATCAATGAAACCGAGAATCGTCGTTGAATTCATAGACAGTGGAGGAAGGAGGGGGGGGGGGGGGGGGTGGGGGAGGGAGAATAGGAGCGGGAGGGGTACGGGAGGCGGGAGCGGAAAAGGCGGGATGATGCAGGAGTTCTAAGAGTGCGGGAAGCGGGAGAGAAATGCAAACGCTACTTGTTGTCATTTATTAATGCGTTACGATACATTAAAAAACAAGAACACAAACGATATCTGACTTGCATTAGCCTCTTCTGAGCAACTTCCGCCCCCGCCTGCCTCCACTGTCTATGAATTCATGTGGATTCAACGGGATTCGAACGCACGGGAACACATGAGCCCAACAAACTGACCTGCTTCCAATTGAAAGTTGGTAGAGCATTGATGACGCAGAGGTCATGGGTTCGAATTCTGCTGAAGCCACCTGAATTTTGCACGTACCCACATAAGAGAAAGTTGCTTAAATTGTCCAGACAAGTGCGAAGATCTCTTCTCTCTTTTTCATCTATAACCCACACTTGAAAGTATTTCATTTCGATCATTTACTGTCCGGACAAAGATGGCTCAAATTGAGTTGTTGTGTATTTAACAAATACATTCCATGTTGCCGTGCGTCTGTTCAGAAATAGATCCCAGATGACGTCAAATGTGGTAAGAACCAAAAAAATGGCACACGAGGTGATAACCGAGTGTGTAACTGACGTTCTTATCCCATTTTGACGTCTTCTGTGGTCTATTACTGAACAGACGCACGGCAACATGAAATCTATTTGTTTTAGATAATAAAAGAATTAACCTTTATTCGCATAAAAGCTGGTGACGTCAATCGTGCGTCTGTCCTCTAATAGATCATAGGCAAGAAGCAATCAAAAAGCGAGAATAACTTGGGTTATCATATAATTAGTTTTAGACGCTTATGAAATCTCGAAGGTGTATTTTCAGCCTGAGGCTTCGTTCATTTAGAAATTCTCTTTCGCGTACCTGAATTAAGTCCCTCTGTATTGTTCAAAGAAACAGTCTGGGATTTCTCTGCATGAGTTCTGAAATTCAGCTTTTCAGTATTTTCAGAAGAGGAGCACTGGGACCCGAAACTAAGATCGGTCTGTGCGGAGAAGCAGGTGTTTACAATGTTCTCACGCAGAGAAAATACAGCTACAGTTTTATTCTTGAAACAACCTCCTTTTTCGCGGCACTCGAAATCCACTCGGAAAGCCTCGGGGCTCTCTCGGTAAAGTCGCTAAGAACAGAGCCACTTCAACAATATCAAATGATGCATGTGCGCTTCCTGTCAGCGGTACTCTCATTCAAAGTTCCCTTTTGTCTAGCCAGTATAAATGGAATCATAGAACCCATCTTGCTTTTTCTTTAGAGAGGAATCCAAACAAGCAGATTCCTTATAGACTTCTATAGATTCTCGAAGTCCTCTTTTCTTGTTAGACGACGGGAAACAGTTCTTGCATGTTTGGGATAGTTAGATCCCAAAGAGTAACAAGATCTCTGTAAAATACAGTACAAAGCTTTTCTTGTTACAAATTTAAACGTTCTGGCCCGGGTTGCTCGAAGCACGGTCAGGGGCACCCAACGACAATATATTTCAAAACCACTTAAACATAGCATTGTTAAACGTATTTTCGTATTTTAACGGTAGATATAGGCATATTTTTATCCCCTAAAAAACTTTCATCTGTTCGGATGCCCTAGCTGAAAGTCTAGTGATCCGAAAATTATAGGGATCAAAATTTACCTTTTCGAAAATATCTGCCAGAAAAAAGGCTCCCGAAAATTCTAGGTGACCTTTTTAGGGGTAAAAATCCGTTTAAAATGGGCAATTATACCATGTTTTAGATGTTCGAAAATCCTAGGACAGGCAAGCAAACTAGGAATTTTACAACAAATGTTCCGAAAATTCTAGATCTCAAATCGTCTTCCGAACAGATATTTTCCGAAAATTGACGTTGGGTCCCCTGCACGGTTAGCGCTAACCGGCATCAAATACCATGGAAACCTATAGGTTTTGATATCTCTTAACCAACGGATAGCGCTAACCAGGCTTAGAGCAACCGGCCCCTGGGCTGCTCATTTCTTGAGCGGGTTTAGTCAGTGTTGTGATTTTGCCAAAGATCTAGAGAAAAAAATTTCCTTCTCCTCAAACTCAATTTGTATTTAACAAGACGCTCTTCAAAGCGTTTACTCGGAATACCAAGTTGCTCAGAACATAGTTAATGGGGGTAATGCTCAGAAGTAGAGTGATACATTTTGGAAGGGTTAGAAGCAAACTAGAAGCCCTGGGATTGAACAGACTAAAGCGATGCTTTTCTTTGGATATTCATATTTACTAAGTACAGAAGAAAAAAAAAAAACATTTCTGCATTGATGTCTGGATGGCTCATTCATAGCAACGGATAACGTATCGGTGAACATCTGCTAGCGTTAGAAATAAATCCAACGGGCGACCATTTCCAGCATTCGGTACAGGTTGTCGGATCGGAACTAGCGTGAACCTACTAGATGAAGCGTGACATCAAAGTGAAACCAGTGGCAAGGGAGAATGAAACACTCGCGTAGCAAGAGAAAACTAGCTTGTGAAAAACCATTCTTGTAAGTGAAATTAAGTCCTCCTCTTCCCAGCTACACCGGTATCCATTTGCAAAGTTTCGAAGTCAACAGTGTTGTGAAAAATGCCGTGACCTCCCTCTAACGTAGCCGTGAAGACCGTGAAAACAAAAAAATGACATCCGCGGATGATGCATGCGCATTCTCGCACAAAGAACAGCTAAAAAAAAAAACTAAGAAAATTCGGGCATTTCCAACATACCGCTGCTGGGAGTTCTGTAGACGATCATGTTATCAACAGGCAAGATTAGATTAAGTATCTTATTCATAACATTTCCAAATTAACTGCTACTCTTTTTGCGTCATATGCCATTCACTCAGAACATGGGCTCGAGTTTCTGAATCAGCGAACGACATTACAATGTTTTACACTGAAGCCCAAACACAGCACCCATCGCTTTGGTTGTTCCACAGCATGTCATACGTCCGGATTTTCATCGAATTCTGTAAGAATCGAGACTCTTTGAAGCCTAGCGCGGGCAAAAATCCTCTCCAACGACACTCGACACCACACGTCAATATTTCTTGTTGTTGTTGTTGTCGTTGCAAAAACTGTTTCGTTATAGAGGGAGGTGAAATGTATTGCTCCATGGGGACCAGTGCATTGCTTTTATAGCCAATGAAATCACTGTCTCGTAATTCTGATGTCCATTTTGCTACACCCAACAAAGTCAACCGAGATTATAACTCGGATTCCTTTCAGGTATTCCGAGTAACTAGCTTAGAAAAGAAAAACAATATCGTGACATGGGCCAAGCCGCTGACACGCCCTTAACACGACCGCCAAGTTAAAGGAGTGCTAAAGCAATACTGCTCTTTTCAAGTGATTTGAAAATAGAACGAGAGTTTATAAACGCAGCAAGCGTGTCCGAAATCGTGAGAACTGTGTTCTACTGCGGTCACTGAAGAAACCACAAAATTAGCTCCTTCGCCGCCACTGCAAGTCACATCGCCTTCCGAAAAAAATAGGCGTGATTGAGTGAATTTGGAGTCGGGTTTATCCTATCGCCATAACAAATGGGGTACCGCCCTCATTCACCCTGCATTTTTTCAATTCCCCAGAATTAGAAACCACTTTACATAGAAACACTTTGGTTGTTTGCCCCAGCCTATGCGAAAACCAAAACATGTTTTGGTTACAAAACGCGGTAATGACGTTCAAATGTTCGTTTAAAAATGTCGGTCTTGAGCTCCAAACGTGTCAGCACTTCGTTCGAATATTTCATGTTGCCATGTTTTCTTCAGTTTATATTTAGAGCCCGCGTTGTTATTCTGAAAGATAATTGTCAAACTCACTCAGACGTTTCAGCAAGTAGTAACTTGTTCAACGTTTCTATTTTAATCTCGTGGTAAACCAGTACTTGAAGAATTGCGCATATCTGCTTCGGCTTATTGCGCCGGTTGGAATATCTTAAAATAGCAAATGGGGTTTATTCCCTAGAATTACTTGGGGTCATCACTACAGATAGACGATATAGTTTCCAGTTTATTTACTTCGGCATGAGCAACCATGCTTAACCAATATCGAGTCTCATAAATATCTACAATATAAAATTTTTCAGTAAACAGACGCGACAAGACTCGTGTAGAGATGAATAGTTAACCTAGAAGACCTCTCAAAATAAAGAATGCTGGGTGCATCGTCTTCTTAATCATCATCTCTTAATCGCATGTAGAAATCAGTATTGTAAATAGTGATAGCTCCCGTCATATAGATCGCACCAGAGACAAAGTGGATTTGAAGTTGCTATCGCAACAGTTTTGTTTCCGGAAAGAAATTTCCCATCGGCTGTCGTTTTAAGTGAATATCATTCAGTTTCTGTAGAATTAATGAGGATACCAAAAGTATGGACTCTGGGGTGGGGCTAAAAAAAAGTTGCCATGCCTACATAACAAAGCTCGTCCGTCTTTCTAGAAAACATGTTCAATTTGAATAGCAACGCCCCCATATTTTCAGAAGTGTTTTTTATTTTTTTGATAAAAACCCAAGGGCGGAAATAACTGATGATGCTATCACATTCCTCATTAATTTGCATGATGGAAAATCAACAAAACTGTTTTTCCTGGCTGAGCGAACGATAACATTTAAAATTTCATCTCAATCGTTTCCTACACATCTGGAGTGTAATCACTGTAATTCCGCCTTAAGGCCGTCCATTTTTTTTCAATGTTTACAATCGTGTTCGACCTACCCATATTTTTTAGTTTTCAAAAAAACAAACATACCAGGCTGGTAATGACTTAATAACACATTTTTTTTACTTTTAAGCCGAAATCCATTGCGACGTGCTCTCTCTCTCTCTGTCTTGCACAAGAGAGGGGTGGAGGAAATAACGTAAACACTAAGGGCCCGGTCGCACTGGCAGACTTTTATAGTTTCTTTGCAAACAAAACGGTCAAGCTAAAAGCTTGGACGAGTGTAGCCGACGGACGCGCGAGAACCTCACATATTTTTGTCAAACTCTACCAAACTTCAGTAAAATCCCGCCTGAACAAATTTCAGCCACAGAGGAAAGCTACAGCTCAAATTGTATGTGTAACCTTCAGAGAAGATCTTTGCAATTAGGACGCACACATTGACTCTGTTAAAGAAAGCTAGCTCAAGATTGTAAATCCTACCTGTCTGCAAATATTACGGGTACAGTAAACACCCGCATATAAGAACACGTTTTTCAGGCTTAATGCTGATCGTGTTCTTATTTGAAGGGTGCTTAGTGAGAAATCAGCCTGAAAGTGTTCTTAAAATGTTCTTAAAATTGGTTTCAGAAATACTTTAAACTATATATTACTGGAGGTTAAATTAACATATAATGCTGTTTTGTAATACATTTTATAGTTAGTAATGGTCCTGAACACCAGAGTACTTTGATGTAAGTTACTGTACTGAATTGTTTCCTTATCCTAATACCCTTTTCCTTTATATTAAGAACATGTTTTATTTATCAACCTGAATTTGTTATTATTTATATGGTGCTTTATTGGCCAAATTTCAGCCTGATGTTCTTAATCCACTTGTTCTTATATGCGGGTGTTTACTGTACTTTACTGTATTGCCGAAGTAACTCCCCCATTTGGCAGTATGATCATGTCTATTTTTTAATACGGTATCGAGGTGTGGGGCTGTGCTTTTGAATCCAAGTACATCAGCCGTATTGATAAATTATGCAAACGAGCTTTTAAATCAGGCTACACCGCAGACTACACTCCCTTTGCAAGCGTAATGGGCCATTTCCGAGTTGCTGTTCGCGGCTCGGTTTCGAAGTGAGTCTTGGTGCTCAACTATTGTAAGGGAAATGAGTTTGATTTGCATAAGAATACGCAACTCATTTACATTTGAATGGTTCTGCGCCAGGACTCGTTTTGAAACTGAGACATGCAGCAACTCGGAAATGGGCTATTAGGAAACGGGATTTGAAGCTATGGAACGAAATCATCATCGATCGACATTGACCACTGCCTGCATAACCTGCTACTGATGCAGAGGAATCCGAAGTTGCGTAACCATGGACACAACTACATTCTACCACGAGTCAGAACAGAACTCTTTAACCCGCTCATATATAAATAGACGTCTCTTTCAATTTATATAACTTTCATATAGCTATAATTTTCAGTTTATTATTGTTAACGTACACTTGTGATGTAAGTAGGTACATTTCAATCAAGACTCGTTCATTCATTCGTTCATTTAGAGGAGGAGGAGGAACCGGTGTCTTGTCTCTGAGCAGGCCAATTTGTTTTTTTGCCAGGATACCGAACAGAAAATTGCGTTTTCCTTTTTTTTTTTTTCGCAAATTGAAAGTTCGTGACAATTTATCTGCCTCGTGCGACCCGGCCCTGACTTTCTTCTCGTTTCTTTCCACTGTAATTCGACTGTTTATGCAGCTTGAAAATGGTATTTTTGATTTCTTTCGATTTTTGTAATTCCTGTTGGTGTTTTCCCTGCGACCGACTGGCTGGCCCAAAATTAGGAAACGCATTCGACGGTAAACGGAGAAAAAAAGGGACGACCTTAGAGAACTCAAAGAATGAAAAGACTGCTAAGTTAGAGGAGAAAATTACAATTTTGAGATTTACACAACTCCTTTCTTTGGTTGTGGACAGTTTAGGTCTCAAAAATAAAACAAGGTTGATGATCGCTTTTTCCTCTGAGACGGAACAATAAATTATCCTCTTCTAAGCAGGTGCACTAGACAAAAAAGCTAACTTGCCAAAATGGCCACGAGGATGCTAAAAATAAGAAGTTTATTGGGGTTGTTTTGAGTCCCTTGCGTGTAAAATTAATGATTACACATCCACAAGAAATTTATACCGCACTTTTGAGTTAAGCTATTGCGAAGAAAACAGACAAACCTAATAAGGCTGCAAGGCCCATTACGGGCAGCAGAAACGTTATGGTCCAATTTCTCACTCCACCTTGGTCAAAATCTCTGGCGACCAAGTTACGCTCAATTGATGCGGCCCAGGTGGGCTGGTACGGGAAGACTTCAATCATTCATGATTGTCATTGCGGTAAGCTGCTTTCAGTTTGAAAATGAGCTCCCGAATATCGCTTCGCTTTTGCGCAATCGTTTCCAGGGGAAACCAGTCTGTTTTCTTTATGGGAAGAGAAAAATCTGTGATTGGATCCTAAAAATGAAAACAATATATCAACAAAAGGCAGTGCATCAAGATACACTTTAAAAGCAAAAACAAACAAAGGACCGCCACTTTAACCAATCAGGAGAAGCCATGTCACGCGTGACTGCTTCTGTCATGTTTTTTTTTCTGGGACGTAACGACTAATTTTCGCGGGAACAGGTATTCTAAAAATAGACTCATTTGTGACTGTGCTGGGGAGCCCACCCATGCCATAACAATACTCTTGCTAACATACTTTTCGATTTTTTTAGAGCATATGAAAACTGCGGGAAAAAAAAATTGATCACTTCGTAGTTTTCGCGGGAACAGGTATTCTAAAAATAGACTCAGTTGTGACTGTGCTGGGGAGCCCACGCATGCCATAACAATACTCTTGCTAACATACTTTTCGATTTTTTTAGAGCATATGAAAACTGCGGGGAAAAAAATTTGATCACCTCGTAGTTTTCGCGGGAACAGGTATTCTAAAAATAGACTCATTTGTGACTGTGCTGGGGAGCCCACCCATGCCATAACAATACTCTTGCTAACATACTTTTCGATTTTTTTAGAGCATATGAAAACTGCGAGGGAAAACAAGATCACCTGGTAGGGGATAAACTTGAATTGAAACTGCCAACCGCTTGTTTTGGAAAGCCGATCTTTTAACATGTTTTTAAGGTAACAAAAAGAAAAATAACTGTGTAGTTTGACGACTTAAATCCTCTCCGTTCTTGAGATACAAAAGGAATTGTGACACCCGAAAATGGCCCGTAAAGTTTCGGGACTTTCGAGAAACGGGCCCCAGTTCCTAGATGTCTTGATCAGTAGCTCAATGCAGCACAATCGCGCGGTCATGGGTTAGAATCCCGTTCAAGCTTGGAATTTCTGCTTTAATGAGTTGCTCAACTAACTACAATGATCTTTCCAACTTTCTTTTAATCTTTTAGTCTTCCTCATTTACTGGAAGCACGGCTTAGTTTTATCCGTAGGGAACGGCAACGTGAACGACACGTCACTCTAAACTATAACTTAGCGCTATCGCAAGTGTTTCACGATCATTCCGCCTTGTTCACCTCGTACAATGCGGGAAAACTGTCCTGTGACTGGATTTGAGTGTAATGTGAAGTGCTAGGTTTCTACCCCATAAGAGCCATGTGAGTGTTAGCCCTACTAATGGAAATGGGCCCACACAAGGACAGAGAAAAACTCCGACCAGGGTGGGTGACTGGGTGAGTGCGAACGCTTTTAGAGTAAGAATAGAAAATGAAAGGTTCACTGTTATGTGCTCATATTGTCATCAAAACCTAAAGGCGCCCGCATACGAGGAATAATGGTGCGCAAACATTGTTGCGGAAGAAAATGTTTCCCCGTTTGCGGAAACATCTGTTGAGGAAACAAAATATGCTTTCCGGGAAGCAAAAATGTTTCTGAATTTGTTCAGAAACATTTTGCTTCCTCAGCAAATGTTTTCTCGTTTGCGCGCCGAGGAAATGCACGGACATTCGTGCTGCACTTGCAGAACGAGTATTTTTCCTTTTTCAACCAATCATATTCTTGCTTTGTGGCGTTGTCGTTGCGGTCTTAAAGTGGTACTACGACCAAAAAAACAATTCTTTTTTTTCTTTGGATTTCAAAACTATGTTAACTAAACACTAACTGAGAAAAGTTTTAAGTTGTGATTTTAAAAAGACACCTGTTTATTTTAAGTGGAATTTTCTTATTTATTGGTCCGCCATTACTAACTTTAAAATCTTGAGAGAGCTGGGTCGAGGAGAAAATGACGTCAAAGACTCACTAGTTTAAGAATGCAATGCGTGTGTACGCGGCCGCGAATTAATATGCAGCACGGGAGTTTCGGGCTTTCAGACTTTTAAACCCGTGTTTTGCATATGTAATAAATTGCGTTTACACACTGAAATTTTAAGCTAGTGAGTAAATGACGTCATTTTCTCTAGATCCAACCCTCTGAGGTCCAATCAGCCAGTTTTGAACGTGAGTAATGGCGGACCGTGAAATCCAAAACTTACACTCAAAATAAACAGCCTTTGGATAAAACTCAAAGCTCAAAATTTTTCCAGTTAGGTGTTAAGCAAACACGCTTTCAAAATCTGAAGAAAAAAAGGAAATGATTTTTTGATCATAGTACCACTTTAAGGAGTTTAAGAAACGACAACGCCATAAAGCATTGGTATTATTGGTTAAGAGGAAAGATGATCGTGCTGCACGCATTTTTGTAAGCTTCTCTCCCGTACTCGTCAAAACAACAACAACTTGAAATGGCCAATTTTAAAGTTCTACTCTGGTTAAAGAAAAAAAAAATCACTTCCTTTTTTCTTCAGATTTTGAATGTGTGTTTGCTTCACAACTGACTGGCAAAATTCTGAGTTTTGATTTTTATCCAAAGGTTGTTCACTTTGAGTGTAAGTTTTAGATTTCACGGTCGGCCATTACTCACGTTCAAAACTGACCGACTGAACATCAGAGGATTGGATCCAGGAAAAAAGTAGCGTCATTTACTTCCTGGCTTAAAATCGCAGCACGTGAATGCAGCTTACTATATATGCAAAACGAGAGTTTAAAAGTCTGAAATCCCGCAACTCCCGTGGTTCATATTAATTCAGCCGCGTACACACGCATTGCATTCTTAAACTAGCGAGTCTTTGACGTCATTTTCTCCTCTATCCAGCTCTCTCAAGATTTTAAAGTTAGTAATGGCGTACCCTTAAAGAGGAAAATTCCAGTTAAAATAAACAAGTGTCTTTGAAATTGGGTCACTTAGTGCTTAGTTAATTAACATAGTCTTGAAATCCAAAGTAAAATAAGAACTGATTTTTTGGTCATAGTAGCACTTTGAGGTCTCGACGACAACGTGGGCATACCGCAGCGAATCTTTCATTCTCTTTCTTTACTTCAAATCCGTCCGTACCAATCCATTTATAGGATACTTCGCACATATTGTACACCATAAACGAGATGGAATAGCCGTGAAATACTTAGACAAGCTCAAACTTACATTGTGAGGTGCCATTTTCATCGCCTTAGCCGTCGTGGTTTTTTTAAACTCCATTTTGCTTAAGGGCGGTGCCTATTATTGTTATTGCGCATACGTTCTGCGTATCTCGAGATACTTGGGTTTCCTACCGGTGATGCTTACCAATACAGTGATATTTTTGCGCGGTTTAAAACTATCCGGAGAAAGTGGATCTTAGTAAGTACTCTTGGTAAAGAGAATTGGGGGTAACCATGCATTTTTGAGAGATAATTAAGCTTCAATTCGGGAAAGAACGCCATATATTGCTTTGTATTTTAAAGCTTTTTACAAATATTATTCATCAATTATCTTTGAAAAATGCGTGGTTTGCCCCAATTTTCTTTTTGGATTTCAATAACACTTGTTAAGATCTACATTTGCTGCATAATCATAAACCGCGGCAAAAATACCTTTGAATTAGTAGGCACCGTCCTTAAGGCCCGGCATCCGTTCGATTTTGTTGAACAGCAATGTTGAAACCGTTTGCCCCCCTCCCCCACCCTTTTCAACCGTGTTGACACATGCTGAATCGAAGCTGAATTGATGTTGAATGAGTTTAAAAAGCGTTTGAACTTTGCTTCAACATCCATTCAACATTTCTTTTGTTATCGCGAGTGTTGAATGAAGTTGCCCCCTTTTTCAACATTGTTGGGTATGCGCGTGCGCACTAATCGGTCTCTCAATGATATGTCTATGTCCGTATCCATAGTAACAAGGCCGTATCCTCTACCAGGCGTCTCGTGAAGCTTTGTTCAATCAAATGTTGATGATGATGTGTTGAAACCGTTCGTCCACCACAACAGTCAGCATCGTTCAACAAAATTGAACGGATGTTGAACCAAACGTTGAAGACTTGCTAACTTACCTCGAAAAAACTGTCCATGTATTGTAGCACGTACACACCACAATCACAAAAGTTATCTTGCTGGGGCACCTATAGATAGCGGGGAAAAACGAAATAATGCGAATAGATGGTTTTCAATCACGTGATGAGACGGCCATGTCGGTGCGCAAAACAATAGCAAATTATGGCTCATGCTTTGCATTATAATAGAGTCAAATTCCCAAAAGACTTTTTTCTCTATTGTTCTTTGCACCAACATGGCTGCTGTGACGTCAGGTGAAAACCATCTATTCACTACTTGCACAAATCCCATAATACACCTCTTTTACACCCCAAAAATCTGCATAGGCATTGTTTTCGACTTCTCTTGGGACATTTTCATGTCTCAGGAGAAATTGCAAACAATGGTTATGCAAAAGTCTTGGGGGGTAATAGAGGTGTATTATGGGATTGTGCAAGTAGTGAATAAGGCCAGCTGTCAACACTAGAAAGTACACCAGTCTCTTAGGTGAGAAATCCGTGGAAGAAAGTCTTGTCGAAGTCATTCAGAAGTGCGGAAACATAAAGATGCAGTAGAAGAGGACATTGGTGTCGTTTCCACAAAAATTTGTTGATCGTGTTACTTGCACGATGGTATTCTGCACAACGGAATACACGCTGAAACATGAAAAATACACTTACCGAAAGCTTTTACTCGCTCTTACCAACAAGCTAAATGAACATTTCTCCTTGAAAAGAAACCATTTTCTTTTATGGTGTTTCCCGAAATGTTCCCTCGGCGCGCAAACGACGAAACATTTACTGAGGAAGCAAAACGTTTTTGAACAATTCAGAAACATTTTTGCTTCCGCAACGACTGTTTCTTAGGGCCGCAAACGGGGAAACATTTGCTTCCGAAAAATTGTTTCCTTGTTTGCGGGCGCCTTTAAAAAAGTTGCTCAAAACATCGTAACCTTGGCTTTTTTTAATTAACCATCACCTGTAAGGGAATCTTTGCTGATGTCATTGTCTACAATTCTTTGTTTCAATTAAACATACCAGCTCACAGAAACAGAAACGTATTTCAATCTCCAATTTTAAAGGGGCAGTGTCACGCTATTTTAGTCCACATTCAAAACAATAAAGGACGTCTTTGCATCAATGAAGACCAAAAAATACAAAAACTGATGCTGTAGTTTTGTTGCCAATGGCCACTGAAGTACACTGAAGCTATTTTTTGTTGTTTGCAGCCAAGGATGGAGCCTTGAAACTTGAAAAAATTGGCCAGTTTTTTCAAGTTTGGAGACGTTGTTCTCTGAAAGTCACGAAAAGTTAAATACGAATAGCTCTTTGTGCCATATTATATTTCGTATCATCTCAGTGAGTTGTCAGGAATGTTTAACGTATGAGCTAGAGTTGGTACTAATTTAGATTTTTACCCAGTGTTGACATAAAAACAGTAAATTTAGTATGACAGTGCCCCTCTAAGCCTTCAGCTTTGATAACAAGCCAGTCAAAAGCCACCAAAAACTGATCCCATACAATCTTTGCAAAATTCCGAATTTTCAAAGCATCGTTGCTCAGAGATCATCTGGTATATCGGGTTCAAATTTTTCCGAGATAGCTCATTATGCAATGCAATTTCAATATTCATTACTTTATTCTTGGTTGACTGATTAGGAAACGATAGCCTTGTGCTGATGAGAAAAAAAATGTAAACAAAGATTCCCCTATATCGACACAACCAACCTTAGGGTGACTGCCTTTTATGTTGTCTTTCGTAAATTCTCTTGATTCAGACTCCTTCCGCCGTACCTTCCATTCGACCTGGAGGTAACTGGCAATAAAGAAATTGAAAAAAATAGTAACACGCAAATAGAAAGAACCCACATTTTATCCCAATTTTCACTTACTTTCGGAGATTAAACATACACCTTGCTCGCTGTCCCCCCAGGGAGTCGAACACCAAAATGCATGGCCTGTAGATTACAAAAAACACTGATGTTACTAACGAGTACTGGTCTTAACATGAAACAAAACTTCATGTTTGAAGTCTTTTCAAAAATGATCAAGCACAGAAAAACAGCAAGCATAGCGTATCATAAGAGAGGAGTGTAAAATGTTTCGCTTTTTTAAAATCAATTTTGAGATTCACTCAAAAGGTGGCAGCAGGTTTGATGAAGTGGCGACAGGACTCGCTTTCCAGCACTGTGACTGTCTGACATAACGATGTATGATGCTGATGGTGGTGATGGTTATGGTGCAACGGTTTTCAATTAAATGTCGAACTTTGGTTTTGCATTACTTCACTCAGTGATTGGTTCAAAGTTCCCGCGCCACTTTTTTAACCAATCAGAAGTGAAACCAAAACCAATCGTGGCTAACGCGTGCACATTTTCCCGCGCTTTGTGTCGGCTGCGTGTAATTACTTCGAGTTTTGATTGGTTTACTGGATTTTCTCCGTCCTTTTTGATTGGCCAAAGTGATTACTTTGGTTTTGGTTATACGACACTCGATTGAAACTCGCTCTAATGCTAATAACCATAATAACAATAATAATCATCATCATCATCATCATCATCATCATCATCATCATCATCATCATAATCATCACATCATCATCATCATCATAATAATCATAATCATCATCACCATCATCATCACATTATAATCATCTTTATTGATACGACTAATGGCAATGCGCTCGGCGCCATCATTGGGTTGGGCGGTGTGTTGGTTCTCTTTTCTGTTTAGAAATGTTCTTCTCCAGGTAATCCTCTTTCCCCTCACATGAAAAAAAAAACTACTTAATTTTTGTTCTGCTACGGATTAACGTAGACGCCAAGCTCAATCCGTCAGGGAATGGCTAACAGGGAGCTTAAGCAAAGGCGTTTTTGAGCGACGTGCGTCAATCGGAAGTGGACGTTTCGTATTCTTGGGAAGTGGTTTCGCCCAAATCCTCCAGGGAATCGTCTCTACAACACTTAAGACGCTGAGCAGTACAAATGTGGTGGCGTCAAGGCAGTTTGAAAAGAAAACGCTTCACTTCCGGTTGACGTACGTCGCTCAAAAACGCCTTTGCTTAAGCTCCCTATTTTCTCCTGAACGAGTACGGTGACCCCCATGCACTTTTTATTTTCACATGTTTGCTGAGAACGGTGTCTTCATGAAGTAGTGAAAAAACCAGCCAAAACATATGGACAGTTTTTTGGCAATTTCATAAAATTGTACGCAAGGAGCCATTACTAGTTGAACAGCCCACACTAAAGATAAATCTATTTTGGAGTGTTAAGGTACGTACGTGAACTAACTATAGAATTACACCAGGCTCTGAGTTATCTCATTGATTACCCTTGTAAAATCGAGCCAAATTTGTCCAACATAAGGGATGCGCCTCAATTGTCAAAGTGGTTTAAATACCCGTGTTCGTCAGCGTCGTACCAGGGAGACGAGCACGGTGACCTCCCCCCCCCCCCCCCTCCCCACTCTTTATTATTACATTTTTGTCATCTCCTTGACATGTTACAACAGTGTGCAAAGATCCATCGGAAATTTATGACAAGCTCTATTTCTAGGAAATCACCTTAAGTGGCAACTGTGTTTCGCGCTGGGGCACTAATTCAGTGGGGACACTGAACAGAAATCCGCCAATCAAATTAAATCAACCCATATCAAATCGTAGATTGGTTTTTGACGAGAAGGGAGAACTGGAGTAGCCGGAGAAAAAACCTCCCGGAGCAGAGTAGAGAACCAACAAACTCAAACCACATGTGACGATAAGTTTGGGAATCGAAACCCGGGCCACTGGTGGGAGGCGAGCGCTCTCATCACAACTGCACTATCCCTGCTCCCTAGATTGACATGAGCTTGAGACTTTAATTAAGTGATACAAAAGGACACACAGTAAAGGTGTGTTGCCATTAAAGGTGTGTTAGGATGAATCTGGCAGATCTCTCCAGTTAAAGAACATTTGCATCTCATTAATTTATGGTGTGTTGCAAACTGATCTAAAGGTGTGTTATTCATAAACACAAAGGTGTGTAATTTTTAGACACCTTATGTGTTTCCTTACACACAATGGTGTGTTTTCTTGAACTGTGAAATAAAACAATGAAAAGGTGTGTCACCACTACACACCTTGGTGTGTTAGGGAACTCATAAGGTTATGAAAACACACCTTATTTAAGAGTGCAGTCCTCTACATTAGGGATAAAACACGGGATTGAATTCAGGCGTCGAATATAAAAATCATGGTACAGTTTAGTTCGTACAGTTAGTTTGCAGGAATAGGGACAAATTGCCAAGTTACGATTATTGTGAAACTGAACATGCCAAGTTCAGTATTCCAGACTTGCAATCAAATTGATCGTTTCAGCCTCGGAGCAAAGAAATCGTGAAAGCACCTCTATGTATGGCCGCGGAAAACGACTTGCTTCAAGAGTTCAATCTCTTTGGCTTTGTACGGACAAGTGCGTTTCTTGCGCAGAATGTTTACCGCGACCGAAAGGTAAAGCATCGTTCAGTTTACATTTTGAACTTACTGTGATTTTATGGTCTGTTTGGACAGGGATTTTTTCCTCCTGGGTTTCGAATATGCTGACTGTAGCTTGGCAAGAGCAGGTAACTCAAAATCGGCGTCTTCCTCTTCGCTACCGTCATTGCCATTCTCTGATTCCTTGTCGGTTCCCGTTTCCGAGTCTTTATCCTAGAAAATTAAAAGAAAACTAATGAAATTACCACCAAAAAGCAACGAAGCGTCTTCTACACAGGATATGTTAACCTTTTTAAGGCCAAAAACTCGAGGACAACTCAAGGACGCACTAGTAACCGAATCAATGACCAATGTTGGTTGTGAAACCTTTGAATCGGCCACACAAGAGTGTTTTTACAGCTCAAGTAAAACGGTGCGGTACGTTTTGTGTGTTAGTAAAAAATTTGCAATTATCACTGTGTAAAGTGTTAAATTTAAAGGCCCTAATATTTATAGATCTTGTTCAGTAAAACAGTTAGGGACTGCTATACAGTAATGTAGACAATTTTTTTATGCAAGGGCCAGCTGAACAAAGGACTGCAAGATCTTGGGAGATCTAACCAGCAAATAATTTGTAGACTAAAAACAAAATAGTAATAATTATATATATATATATATATATATATATATATATATATATATATATATATATATATATATATCCTCACAGCCGTACAATCAGCCTTGTTTTAATACTTATTTTTAGTACAGTACAATAATGACCAATTCAGTTTCAAGTGCTTAAATTTCAGGACCTTGTAAGGGACTACTAAAAGTTTAGGTTTTTAACGCGTTTGCATTATCTACACATCTTTCACTGATCTTGACGGTTTTTTTGCCGTGCTCTCTTAGATATGATGATTTTTCCATGGCCAAAATATACCTTGGAACCGGTTTCGTCATCTTCATCTGTGATTTCATTTATGTATGTGGCTTCGGTGTGTCCAGCAAAACAAATAACTGCAAGGTACCAGTGCGAACTGGAACAAGACAGTGAAGTCAGTTTGTTAGCAATATTAAAGGAATTCCAATAGAGGGTTAAAAGGGGCTTGGTTCTACAAAACTTCGCTTTGTAATTGGCTTTACAATCTCGCGCAAGATTAATGACACAATCACATCGTTTTCCCGTAGTTAGTTCCGGCTGCCAATGTACGCTTTGCGCTAGGATTGGCCCATTTGTCTGCTTCGACTGCTATGATAGGCCACAGAACTATTGTTTTCTGGATACTCAATCTGAAACCACTCAATAAAAAGAGTGCAACCTTACTGAAAGCGCAAGTCTCAATCTGTGGAACATACTTTTTATTGATTGGCACAAATACCGTTGGTTTCTGGATACTCAATCGGAAAGCACTCAATAAAAGAGTGCAACCTTACTGAAAGCGCAAGTCTCAATCTGTGTAACATACTTTTCATTGATTGGCACAAATACGAAGTCTTTTTCAAATATATCCACATTCTTGGTCCATGTTTTCACTTGCGAATGCATTCTGTCTGGAGTGCTAAGGATAAAAATAAATAAATAAATAAACGTCAAACGAAGGTGTAGTCGTCAAGATAAACATCAAAATGCAACAGAATTTTGAAAACTTTCGATACTACTCTCTTTATTCTAATCAACACTTTCCTGCTCGGGAATTACAAGGGTTACCAAGTCAACTGAAACTAGACGCCATATTGGCTGTCCGTTTGGCTTCTAATGACGTCGTGAACGGGTCTCGCGACAAATAATCTCACGCATGATGTAATTTTAAAGTTATTTATTCTCCCACGATTCTGGCTTGACACGTTGTCTCTTCTCATACAGTACAAAAAAAGGTCTAAAGTTTACTGAGATTATATTTCCAATAGCTTACATTTCAAGTCTTGGGGTTCGGCAGTTCGGGATTCAAAATCACGCAATCCGCGGCAATGATGATGATAATAAAAATAACACCAATAGTCATAATCATCATCCTCATTATCACCACTTCAAGCCTCAAGGCTAGATAGGCAAGCGGAAGTCTTTACTTATTGAAGACTACAAGGAAAAATTATTTCGTTTCCGCAGTTCGAATACACATGTATAAAACTTCATATTTTCTAAAAAAAATTAAGGAGTGTCAGTGAATCCACCTTAGATGTTAAAAAGCACTGCCTCATGTTGAAATATTCGTTTCATTTTTAAGGTCCAATCGCAGATTTTTCTCCCCCAATAAACAAAATGAACTGGTTTCCGCGGGAACCGATTGCGCAAAAATTGAAGCGATATTCGGGAGCCTGAAAACCTGAAAACAGCTAACAGCAATCGAGATCAAGCCTTGATTAAAATGTCAGACTTGCTTGCGACTGCTTATCTACATGTAACTGCGATGATATTCCAACTTTCATTTCAAGGGTGCTTGTCTTTTCTGCGGCTTAGGAGTTCATGGCTGGGTTGCCAGAATTCGCCAGCCATGGGA
>OX421446.1:13772696-13795196 GCA_949126865.1 Montipora capitata
CATCTAGAGCACTCAGCACTCAGTAAATGTATAAATGCCTCGCAAACCAGTGTAAATGCCAAAAAGATACCTGTCCACAGCTTATGTACTCTATTAAATTTGGTTTTATCCTAAATCCTAATTGCCTTTTTTGTAAGGCTCGACAGTCTCCCACATAATACAAACTTCCCTGATACCAATAATAATTATTATTGGTGATACAATTATTCTGATCATGATAATTAGCAAAATTTGGGTCATTAGTTAATTTCTAACATTATTGTGTCATCAACCTGTCAGGCACTACTTTAATTTATGCTTCCTTCAAAGAGCCACAAAACACACAAAAGCTTGGCAAGCAGTTTGAACTTGAACAGAAATTACCAACCATCTGCTGTTACGTGTACTGATCCATACCTGCTTAGACTAAAAACTGATGCAAGAGGAGTGAAGGTAACAATTTTTTGTAGAACATACCCATTCTGCTACATCAGCAATCACTTCTCGCTTTACATTTTCACTCACTTCAAGAACAATATCTCTCTCAGCTGATACTAAAAGTAACAAGGTAACAACACCACAAGTTAGCTTCATTCTGTTCCTTACCTATATGTACCTTCCTTGCTTTACTTGTTTTATGCACAGTGCAGTGGCTTATTTTGTGGTGATCATTATGGTGAGAAAGTTTTCGAAACATTTGTCAGTTTTTTCAGCAACTCTTGGGCACAACTAATAATTAGTTGCATAAACACATCACAAAGTGTATCCAATAATTCAGGTAAAGTTGGGGTAAAATTTGTTTTTAGGTTAAGGTAATACTTAACTCCTAACTAAAAGTAAACTGTTCGTGTTTTCCGTCTAAAGATAAGCGATTAAATACTCATCAATAATGGGGATGCTTCAGCATGTGTTCTTTTAATGAGCCTGTGATATTAAAAACTGTATGAAGCAGGAGTTCATCAAAGGGAGACTCAATCTTCCATACTTGGCCTAGGAGTCAACCCTCTGAGATAGAATGAGACTTTCACCAACAATGGGTGCTTAACGACACATTTCTAGAGAAAATGATCACAGTGGTACAATGTGCAAAATGCTGTTGGACGAACAAAAGAAGTTAATGGCAAATCTTTTGTTTTCATCCACCAACATGGCAGCTGTGACATACTGCAGAAACTGTCCTATACATGAGAGATCCCTTGGTGCATTGTGTCAAGATCCACAGTAACACATTCATAAAAAATAATAAATTTTGCAAGGCAGATATGTATCCAGAGTGCATTATTGCGTCCTGGGATGCAAAGGACAGGAAAAACATGCGAATAGCATATTTCACAACAAAATTGAACATTCCCATTTCTCACTATGGAGAAATGATAGAGTTCTCAAATTTCAAGGTAAGCTGTTATTTTCTTTCGGAGTTGAATGATTTCATTTTGTCAACAAAAACTATTATGTCCAACTTGAGGAGTTCCCACGTGTTGTGTGACGTTATGTGAGCTATTTATTTTTTAGGTGAGACAGTTGGCAACCAATCTCGTACCCAGAGTCCTCTGGCTTTTTGGTCAGCGGGTGAGCGCCCAGAGACCCTTGGGTAATGGACTCCGTTTTCCCAGAAAACATGGGGTTCCGGTTTCCTTGTGCATACTGTTTTCGATACATTTTTGTGGAAACAACAGCAATGTCCTACTACATTTTATTTTTCAGTAATTTTGAATGGCTTTGACAAGACCTTCTTCTATGGATTTTCCCCAAAGAGACTGATGTAATGTTTTCATAGCAACGGTAATCAGTTTTAGCAGCGTGGGAAAATCTCCGTGTTAAAACGGCTGTTATTTATTAGTCGAAAGTGTTAGACATAATTCAAACCCCGTTGCTTTTTTTTTTTGTGATTTTTATATTTCTGAGGTACTTTTAGTTAGGGGAAAACAGCGATGGTAGAAAAAACAAACAGCACTTAAGCTAGTTTTAGATTTTGAATCTGCCTCCAAATTCTGGGCTTTCCAGTGTGGTACTCCTTTATATTACTTACAGACTTCCTGTCGGACTGCCATTGTTATGCAAGTGACCAATCAAAAAAATTGTTCAAGTGTATTATCCCAGCGTCTCTCCAGGCTCTCACCAGCAGACCAAAAAGCCCAAAGACTCTGAGTACGAGATTGATCGGCGACATTTTCGATCTCTGCCAATGATAATTTAACATTTTCAGTTGAAGTTCAGTTTGTTGTATGCTTTCCAAGTGAATTTCAAGCATTGGTTTGTTTATCGTCCGCGAAATGACAGGGAACCCAACGGTGAAGTATGTCAATTTTTTCTTTTGTGCAACCCTGTTGATGCTTATTCCGGAAGCACATCTTTCATCGTCTCGGTTCTTGTTTTGCACGTACTGTAACTTGTCTGTTTTGCAAATTATGCAACTTTTTCGGAGTTAGTGTTAAAAATATCGTGTTTAATTAACATGAAACGTGAATGTATTCAATCCTTTGATTAATAACATTGGCCATAGCAAAGTCACAGGCCAATGATGAACTGTGTATCGCTTATGTATATTTGTTCTTCCTAAATTAAACCCCAAGTGTTGTTAAAATACATGATGCTCTTTTACAGAAAATTGAGATTCAGTTTTGGTTTTTTGGTTTTTTTTTTTGGCTGAGGAGACCTAGATCATTTATCAACTGGAGCCAGCAGTTCCTACAGCATACATACTCCTCAGACGTTTTCAGTAGTGATCGATGGAGCTTTGACAGCCCATACTTCTCAACTTTGATTGACGAATCGGCAGGCACAACAGGTTCTAAGAAACTGATCATTCAAATATATATTAACTACATATTCGAGGGGAGGGATAAGACTTCATTTTTGTGCAATTTATAAATCTGAAAGGGCACTGCAGCAACAATTAAGAGGCAATTAATAGATTGCATATTAGAAATATTCAATCTATTAATTGCCTCTTAATTGTTGCTGCAGTACCTTTTCAGATTTATAAATTGCACAAAAATGAAGTCTTATCCCTCCCCTCGAATATGTACTTAATATAAATTTTAAAATATTACATGTAATTAGCTGCACCCCCAAATTTTTCACATTTGAAAACCTGCTGTGGATACATCTCTGCAAGGAACAAAAGCATTCCATGAAATTTTATTGTCTGACAATAGACTTGAAGCCACATTGATTTTAACCCATTGACTCCTGGGGGTTCCCCATTCACGAGTAAAATCGTCTGGCGTTAGACAGAGTAAAATACTCTGGCGTTAGACAGAGTAAAATACTAAGTATGGCCGGTTTAGGCCGGTTTAGGGGTGAATGGGTTAAATTGATAAGCAATGTGGCTCTAAGTACTGAAAAGCATCAGAATTCTTTGATGCACTATTTTGGGAAGGCACTGTACAAATGAATGGGTTTGAAAGACATACAATGTACAATTAAAGGGGAGAACAAAATGTTCCCAGGGTCATTACTTCATTGAGGAAAAAAATTTAACGATCAACTTGACCAACATACTGGCACTTCCTGGATTGAGGAACTTCCTCTGCTTAGGAAGTTTTTGACATAATTTAATGGCATATCCTGGCGTCACACCCAACACAATGACATTTGGGTTTGAAGACTGACTCATCTGCAGAGAAGGAATGGCCAATGAAACAGATTATGTAGAGAACAAGCAAATACAGACTGAGATACCTTAATTTAACAAAGTGTCTAGGGATCGAAAATTTATTCGAAAGGAGGTTTCTTAAATCCAACAGCCCTGAACTGTGTGCAAAAAGAAGTACATCTTAAAGAGTTAAAACAGTTAAAACTATGGCTGCCACCAAAAGGTTCAATCTATTATTATGATCAAATTTCACGTAATACAAAAATGAAATAATGGTTTTTGATGAGCGGGCAAAACCAGATAGCCAGGATTAAAATTTTAAAAAATATTACAATTACGTGTAAAATAGAAACATCACAGCTAACAATAATTACTCATTATTTTAACACAATATAACCCCAGGTCTAGGAATTGAACCAATATTGGTGAAAAGAAAGTGCTTTCACCAAACCCATCAGTTCTCCCCTGACAAGCAAAACTAAACAATAAATTTTATACAATGACATATTGACAGCCAGCCTGTATTGATCTCTTCTTCTTGTAAAGTTCAACTTATAACTGACTATTAACTACATTATTTACAATGTAAAATTGATTTAATTTATTAATTCCTAGACCTATAAGAAAGAATGTGTGAAAAATGATACATGTATGTAACATACCTTGAACGAGGTAAGATCATTTCCTGCAATGGTCAGCGACATATTTTTCAATCCTTGAAAAAAGGAAAAAGGAGAATGGCATGTACCGGTAAGCACCAAACCATCCCATCCCAGCAAGTATCACGTGTGATGGATGAGGGGCTCCTTTTCCTTCAGTTAACCACCCCTTGCTTGCCCATACACTTATGTGCAACCAGGGACAAGTCATCATATTAAATGCATTTGTCAATTTTGTATTTACTGGTTATTCACATGGCTCCTTGAACAGCTTACGATACGTTTTGGCCACAATTCCCAAAGTGATATTGGTAGGACCCTTTTTTTACAATATTACATTGGGAGGGGGGGGTGTCAATTTGCAAGGGGAAGTGGGGGAATGAGGAGGGGTTTTAAAGGGGACTTTTCCCAAAGGGTTTTAAAAAAGGTTGTCTTCAAAAGCTCAGACAGAAAACAAAACAATGTCCAAGAGCTTATCCCACTCTTTCAGTTTTCAACCACAAAAAAGTTGTCCAAAACCCTTGAAGTATACTCACCATAATCAACACCAAGTTTTATCTCATCAGTTTTGCATATTATCTGCAGAAGGGAGACAAAAAATAAATAAATACATTACAAGTTTCTTTCATGTAGTTTTCTCCTTCTCTTTTTTCCTCTTCTGTACTCTTGCTTGTACTGTCATCTTTCATCTTTTGTTTCCATTTGGCACTTCTTAAACGTTTCCAAAAATAATTTTGGTTTTGTTGCTGCTTCTAATTATATGAGTGAAGCTGCCTAAGTAAAATTATTGCAAAGTACCATTTGGGACAAAATTGTACTGTTCTTGTCTAATAAGAAACAATTAGAAAACAGTCTTAAGAAAATACGCATGCTGATTGGTTAAAAATCCTGTTTCTATAACTCGACGGAGACACAGAACTAGCACGAGCTGTTGACGTAGTGATGGCACGAGCAAAGAGAATTTACATTTTGATAATTAGAGCTAACAAGTTGTTTTCCTTTTTCTCGTCGCGTTGTTTTCTAAAAGAAATAGAAAACATGTACTCTGTGTTTCTATTGAGTTATAGAGACACTCGTGAAAGTTTGGGAGAACTCGAAAAAGCTGTGGAAACACTCGCCTACGGCTCGTGTTCCCACAGCATTTCTCGTTCTTCCAACTTTCACTCGTGTTCTATAACTCGATAGAAATATGGTACATGTTTTCTATTTCTTAAGTAAATATTTTAAAGACTGCCATTTCCTGACCTTGAGTGGCTCTGTTGCAGTGCAAGCCAAGGTACCGATACGAACATCCTGCCTGATCATTATTTCTATTTCAGCATCATCTCTGGTGTAACCATGCAAAATGTCAGACTTCTTCTTAGCAGCAGGTTGAGTCTCCTAAAAGATTAACATCTTTTCTCAATACTTTAATTTTGTCAGAAATCTACAGTTTGACTTAAGGATTCATACTTATGACTGCTACTATGAAGACCTGACCTTTGGAGCCACCTTCAACACTAAACAACAAACAGATGGGCAGAGTTTTTAAAAGTCTATTAATTCTGAGATTACTGGCTCTACATCTCTTGCATCCTTCAAGAAAAAAAAATAGGCATGCATTGAGTATGTGTGGTAGTGCAGTAACTTGACACAGTTCTTTATTCCTGCTGCTGCGTTTTGTTTTCTAGGAGATTTAAGTTGTCTTTGCATAATATGTAGCCCTCATAGTACACAATATTGTTTTGGTATTGTGAATCATTATAGTGCTATGGTGCCTTAGGTAAATAGCCCCCTGAGAAGAATATGGCATCTTTTCGCCCAGGAAACACGCGTGTAATGCTGACATACCCGCAGCCTGTAGTTGTATATATCACCAGGTAATGCCATCATTTTTTAAATAAAAGCAGTATTATTAATCTTCAACACCACAAATTCTTGCTGATTTTGGGGCCCATTACTTTGTTGAAATTCATGCATGCTTCCAACAGACCTTCAGGTTTATTTTTGTGATTTACGCACGTGCTGTGGGCCTATTGCCAACACGGACTTACACTCTTATGCTCTTACACTCTCACAACCCGGTTACATAATGTGTAGTACGGTACACTACCACAAAAACAGTTAAAAGATCTATTATCAACACTAATTATTGCTGATTCTATTTTAGCTTGCAAATGATGTAGTCAATATGTTCTCAAACAATGTCTCTGATAAATTATATTATTATACATTGGTGTCACAAGCTCGATTTTGATTGGTTATAAGCACGCAACTAATTCTTGCTTGCTCTGTTTCTCTTACGTCATACCTACAGACAATAGATTTTATATATGTAGGATTGACGTCATACCTACAGACAATAGTTTTATGCATGCAGAAGTGACGTCACCTAACACACTAACCAGCAGTTCGATCAGTTTTGTCATGGCGGGGCTCAGCTCAGGAATATGCATAATAAAACAATTATTGAATTCGGTTTTTGCATGTTAGCGATAATTATCAAGGCCTCAGTTTGTGTTATCCGCCTCAGCCTTCGGCTTCAGCAGATAACACAAACTTTGGCCTTGATAATTATCGCTAACATGCTCAACCTCATCCAATAATTGTTAATTATCTGTTGTGTAAATTTGTTCAGTCATATTCGTTCATGCAAGGGAATGTAACTTTCCAAGCCTTGATAGTTTTTCTTAGGTCTTCTTGGCATTTCTTTATCTTCATTTTAATTGATTACTGTACCTCATGTAATCTACATGTACATGTAATGGCAAATGTACAAAAACAAAATAGTAAATAAATTATGCCAGTGTTATAGTCCTTACACGTATTACCAGGGACGGCTGAGCCGTGAAAGGGGGAGGGAGCTGGGGGAGGGCAAAAAGCAAAAGATATAAATTTAAAAATAAATAAAAAAATTACAAAATAATTTTAAACACCCATAAAACATAAAAAAAGAAAACTAACAGAAGGAAAAACAAAACAAAATGAGCAAGGTAAGAAATAAAAAGTAAAGCATCTGTCATTTTACTGTTGATCCACGTTTATTTTTTTTGATATCTCATTGAGAATGCTGTAAGTAGAATTTCCGAGCTTCAAGATTTCAAAATTATCTGGCAGAGAATTTCCCTGGAACCCCCTACAAATTAGTGTCTCCAGCACTTGCTTGTTAGCCCCCCTCCCCCCACCAATACAAAATACACTCTGCCGTCCCTGGTTACAGCATTAAAGTTGTTACCATCCTGGTCTCACCTGAGATGGTGGTGTTTTTCTTTTGACTGTTACTGACTTTGTCTTTTTAACACCAGTGGAATCAGAATTCTGGTCACCATCCTTGTCATCTTCAATGCCCCTTAATAATCCTGGTCCAGAGGCCGTACTTTCAAAGTTATCTGCATCAGTATTGTGTGAGGACTGCTCCACGATCAACTCAGTAGATGTTTCTGAATGTCGCAGGATGTATATGTACATGTAAACAACTAGTAGTTTCAACCTGTTTTCTTAAAAACCTTTAACTTGAGAAATAGAAAATAAAACTAAGGGGGTATTCACACGAGACTGGGACAAACTCAGACCGGCATGCAGGCTAGTCTGACTTCATCTCAGTTGCTGGACTGAGATGAGGAACTCTCCTACCGGTCTGAGTTCGTACTGTTCCCATAAATGACAACAAATCTCAGACCGGGTCCAGAAATTTCAGCCTGTATGCTTTACATGTACAAGACAAAAGATATCATTTCGTCCCAAAACCAGGCGCAAAGGATTTAGTCCTGGTTTTATGTAAACGGGTGGAAACATTTCATACCAGTTCAAGTTCATACTGGTCTAATTAAGTTTGTCCTGGTCTCAGGTAAATACCCCCTAAATTTGTCAGTATTAAAGGGATGACTGCCGAGGTTGAGGATTCAAGTACGGCTCTCTTCCAACTGGACCTCCTATCCTTGATTCAACTTACATGTTACTTAACCCTGCACCTCATCATGAAAGCATGGCCAGTTTTTTTTTCCTTCGTGTAGAAATCACTTACATGTACACTGTATCAATAAAATAAAATTGTTTCCTACATTCAAAGGAATATTTTGAACACGTGTAATGCGTGCAACTTACCTATTACCTCTTCTTCATCAGATAAAGTAATGACATCCACTGAAAAGAAGAAATCCAATTATACTTTTTGTTCCTAAGATTGGGATTGTTTCAGTGTTAAAGCAGTGTGGGAGAGTATATAGGATGGCTACCACTCAAACCTACACATAGTCAAATTGCTTATAAGTTGCTTCCATTTGTCCCTGTTAGCTTGGCCGGGCTGCAAATTGAATTAGCTTCAAAATCTATAAACTTGTTACTTTTCCATGGAGTTTTCATGTATTGATCAGTGATAACCTAACAATACATGTATAACGCCAGATTATAAGGAACCCCTTGGGAGTGAAAGTTAAATTGCTTCAAATTATTATAACCACAAAAAGATGTCAGTCTGGCTTCTAATGGAATCTACAGGAATAAACATGGGCACTGTTGCTCTGTTGGTTGAGCACAGGGCTGTCATGCAGGAGCCCGTGAGTTTGACTCCAGCAGGACCACCATTCAGGATCTTTAAATAACCAAGAACAAAGTGCTGCCTTTGTAATTACATCTGCAAATGGTTACATATTCTAGGCTTCTCAGATAACGACGATAAACAGTCTCGCAACCCTTAAATGTTCATAACCCTGTGGGACATAAAGGAACCCACACACTCTTTGCAAAGAGTGGGGCATGGAGTTCCTGGTGTTGTGGTCTGTACTCTGTGGTACATCATGGTTGCACGAGAGCATTTCAATGACTTACAACTTCTACAATGTAAGTGCCTTTTGAGTAAATAAACTATGATTATGACTGTAATAATCATGCCTAAAGCTTTAACACAAGCTTGCAGCTAATCGCCAGTGACTGGCTCTAAAAGATTGAGATCTTTTAGTAGGTCAGTTAGGGGACTTACCTTTTCTGGGCAAAGCGAGCTTGGGTTGTTTGCCACTGCGTTTCGGCCTTCCAGGTGAGTAGTCTGATGATTCAAAACAGACCATGTTAACAGTTGAATTCACAGTAAAAAAGGCATGTAGACTGACCACAGTGTGTCTATCAAAGAACCTTCATTAATTTTATGTGTCAAATTGAATAATTTATGGAATGGAGGTCAGAGTAGGAATTGAATCCATGTGCAAATTTTAATTGGTCCAACAACTACATTAAAGTAAAGTTGAATACCTAGGCATTCTCTGGTAAAAATTATTAAAAATATGAGCTTTTGTTTGCCAGTCTGCTGTCTTCAACGGATAAACATAACTGATAACATGAAATGAATCGTTAAAACATTTAAATAATTATATAGTGATACACAAAAAGTGAAAATATGTGAAAAGATTGTTTGGAGGAATGCTAAAAGTGCTAAAATTAATGTTCGTTTAAAAGAATGTTGTATTGTCTAGGGAGTGGGCATGAATTGTTGTCCACCTCAACAGTTTTGGCCGTATGCCATGACTTAAGTGTCTTTCTAATGCGGTTATTTCCTTTCATTGTCCTTAATAATTATTGTAGAGTTATCAAAGTCAATTACATGATCAAACGTCCATGCATGTTTTGCAACGTTAATTTTGAACCTTTAGTGCATTGTTTTGTATTCTTGATATGTTCTTTCTTCCAGGTGCTGAATGATATTTTTGTTTCACCAAAGTAATTCCATGGACAAGATGAGCAAGGAATTTTGTAAACAACATTGTATTGAGCATCTTTAGGAGATCGAAACTTGGTGGCAGGGAATTCCTGTTGGAGAGTTTTAATTGGTTTATTGGTGACTTGAATGTCATTACTCTTAAGAATTTGTGTGAGTGGCTCAGTAAGGGAACCCACGTATTTCCTTCACCATCCAACATGAATCCAATAACCAGTTGTCATTCCTTGACACCCTCATCTCACTCGATTCTGGGAAGCTCAATGTTGATGTGTATCAGAAACATACAGTCACATACAGACAGATATCTCGATTTCGACTCTCACCACCACAAAAAACATGAAATCAGCGTTGCTGCGACACTTCTACACCGAGCTTAAACCTCCCCAACTCTGAGTCTGGTAAAGCCCATGAAACTGCTCGACTTAGCACCACACTACAGTTCAATGGTTATCTGCCAAAAATCACTGCTGATATTATGAGAAGGAAATCTTCAACACCGACAACACCAACACCTGAGGAATAGACCAATTTCGATATATTAAAATTCAGTCTGCAACAAAAGGTACCATCTTGAGGCTCTGGGGAATAAATATAAGGATTTGTATGAGTTTATTCCCCAGAGCCTCGAGGTGATTTAATATATCGAAAGTGGGCTATTTGTCAATATGTTTTCAAATGGGCTGACCCAATCATCAGAACTTTGCCATCCTTCCCTACATTAAAGGTATTACTGAGCCACTCGTGCGAATTCTTATGAGTTATGTACAACATTCAAGTCAACAACAAACCAATTAAAACTGTCCAACAGGAATTCCCTGCCCCCAAGGTTCGATCTCCCAAAGATGCTCAATGCAATGTTGTTTACAAAATCCCTTTCTCATCTTGTCCGTGGAATTACATTGGTGAAACAAAAAGATCATTCAGCACCTGGAAGAAAGAACATATCAGGAATACAAAACAATCCGCTAAAGGTTCAAATGTTGGAAAATGCGCATGGACTTTTGATCATGTAATTGACTTTTCTTTGATTATTGACAAAGAAAATAACCACATTAGAAAGACACTTGAGTCATGGCATATGGTCAAAACTGTTGAGCCGGACAACAATTCATGCCCACTCCCTAGACAGTACAACATTCTTTAAAAATACATAAATCTTAGCACTTTTAGAATTCATCCATACATTCTTTCACATATTTTTAATTTATGCATATCAATCTCTAAAATTATTTAACCCTTTGATACCCAAACCGGCCCAAACTGGACATACTTACTCTGTCTAACGCCAGACGATTTTACTCGTCAATGGGGAACCCCCGGGAGTCAATGGGTTAAATGTTTTAACGGTTCATTAATGTTATCAGTTATGTTATCAACTGAAGACAGTAGACTGGAAAGCTCATATTTTTAATAGTTTTTACTAGATAATGAGTATTTAACTTTACTATGATTAATCCTGGAAACGGATCCTCAATATTTTAACTACATTAAAAGTAATAAAACATAAGCAACATCTGCTTGAAAGTGTGCCATTGTAAAATCTGCATCCTTTAAAAGAGACCCCTCTGATATTTGACTCAATGATTTTCACTCACCAAATGATTGTTTTCAGTGACTAACTTGTAACTCAAGTTCTTTGTAAAGAATAATTGCATTTATATAAAAGAATGTAGTGTCATGCAGAAATTGGTGACAGGGACTGATTTCCAAATTAAGAAAAACTCTAGATCAGGTAAATGTAGGAATTAAGTATAACATAATTTATGTACTGACTTAAAAAGTCTACTTAATTATTTATGTACATTGTACAAGAGCTAATAGAGAAGGAGTAGCTAATTTCTTACAAATACCAGATCCAGAACTGTGAAAACCACCAGTTAATTCTATGCATACTGCTATGCACTTTGAGTTCTAATTTGACTTGTAAGTGGCGCTATTTCATCATGGAAATAAACTGTAAATTGAGCCAAATAGGTTATCTTACAAAATTTCAATAACCTGCACTGCTACATGTAAAGATTAATATTTTATAAAATTTTATTTTTCACATTTCAACCATTTAAGTCATATTAAAATGTTCTACATTATGATCAGTGGTTGTAATAATAATACCAACAGCAAATGAAAAGTGTTGGCTAATTCTTTCAGACTTTTGACAACATGAAGTCGTCTTAACTTAATCCTCAATTTCGCTTTGGAAACGGGGCATTTGGAAGTATTCTTTTACGCTGTTAGGCCCATTTTTGATACAGTCAAGTCATCTCCTTACCTTCACATTTTATTGAAAGCTCTGATTATCAGTACCAACAAAATATACAAGTTTGTAAACATATCTTACCTGAGTCTGATTCAATGGCTGACTTTTGTGAAATGGAATAAAAAAGAAAAGAACATCAACTGAAGTTAACGGTCTACAAAGCTTATTAAGTGCCCCTGTGATCAAGACAATCACTTCCTTTTTTCCTTCAGATTTTGAAAGTGTGTTTGCTAATAACATCTGACTGGCAAAGTTTTGAGCTTTGATTTTTATCCAAGGGCCGTTTACTTTGATTGTAAGTTTTGAACTCCACGGTCTACCATTCCTTACGTTCAAAACTGACCGATTGGACCTCAGAGGGTTAGATCTAGGGAAAAGTGACATCAAAGGTTCACTGGCTTAAAATTTCAGCGTGTAAATGAAACTTATTATATATGCAAAAGGTGAGTTTAAAAGTCTGAAAGCCCAAAACTGCTGTGCTGCACAACACACGCATTGCATTCTTAAACTAACGAGCCTTTGACGTCATTTTGTCCTCAATCCAGCCCTCTCAAGATCTTTAAGGTAGTAATGGCGGACCATTAAATAGGAAAAATCCAGTTAAAATAAACATGTGTTTTCTTTAAATCAAGACCAAAATCTTTTGGTCGCTTAGTGTTTAGTTAACCTAGTTTTGAAATCCAAAGAAAAATAAGAACTGATTTTTTGATCACAGGGGCACTTTAAATTAAAGAAGTGTGATACATAAAAACAAATAGGGCAAGTTTCACCCAACTTGTCTGACTCGTAATGCTGTTGCAAGGGAACGTTCTAATGTTAACCCATTGACTCCTAAACCACTCCGCTAAACATCAAAAGTGACTTACAGTACCGCTCAAAAGTAAGTTACCAGTCTTGTCTCGTTTCTCTAGAGACGAGACTCTCATCTCAGGCACCCAACCTCCATTAAGGGATGGAGTTGTTAATTTCTGGTCGCCTGTTTTGATTAATCAGCTGATATGGGCAGGTTAAGTATTGGTTGTTTGGGTTACAATGTATGTGTATGCAGTCAGCTGACATTCCCTTTTGAGCCTACTTTAAATACTACTCAAAAGTCAAGAATTTGCATACATAAAGCAATTATAAATACAAAGTTTTCATACATGTACATGTATATAATTATTTTAAATAAACTTACTTTCCCTTTATTCTTTCTCTTTCTAAACCTCGTGTTTGTCTGGCATGAATCAACAGCATTTTCAGAGTCAGCAGACTTTGCATCTGATCGGGCTAGTAATAAACGAGGCCCATTTCCATGTGGTTTACCATATGTTCGCACCTTGGACCTTTCACTATCGACTGAATAAAACCGGTCTGGTGAAAGTGTTTTCCGAGGTGTTGCAGCTTGAGAGGGGAATACATTGTTCTCACAGTTTGGGCACTTTTTGCCCTGCAAAAACTTTTTCAGGCACTTTTCACAATGGTCCTCAAATAGGTCGTCACAGTTGTCCTGTGATATGTCTTTTGTTATTGATGAATGTGGTGAGTCCAGCTGTGAAGCAATCCTTGTTTTGGCTTGGATATCTGAGTCACTTGAATTGGCTCCTACATTTTCATCTTTATGCTTGTCTTTATCAGGTCTTATAACAGGAGTGCTCTTTTGTTTAAAAATGGAATCTGACACTGAACGGTTCTGTTTATACTCCTCCGCAAGGTTACTTTTAGGTTGTGTTTTATCAACAGCTTGAAAATGTCTTTGAATACACTCTGGTTTTTCATTGGTGGACACAGTTCCATTGCGTTTGGTATCAGGAACTACAGTAAAAACAAAATAAGTCAGTTAAAACATGTGATGAGTGACAATGGTATTATCATGCCAACACTTTAAGTAAGAACGAAGAAGTTTAAAAGCTTACATTTATGATTACTTCATACTGTGCCTAAACTACCTTATCATTCTGACTGTAATTTTTCAAACATTGTCAGGAAGTAACATGTTTGAGGTGTCAATCTTTATGGATTTGTGACTGTTGTGTTGCCCTCCATACATTCATTTAAATTGTTAGGTTGTAATATTATGCTTATAGTATTGATGAGGTATTACTTGAAAGGAATTGTCATTAAAAGGAATCTCCTCTTGATCTGCAATGACAGCTTTCTTTACTTTATCAGTGTTTTCAAAACCAGCCATTAGCCATTGCATCCAACAGCAATTTTCACATTTTTGCAACACCTAATTCCCTTGGATAAAATAAATAAACCTTTCTCAAAAGAGCCAAGTGTCCACGCCACTACGTTATTTACATTGTACTCAGCGGTTGTTAGCGCTGCACAGGCTCGTCTGGATGTCTGTTCCACGTGCTCGACATTGCTTTAAGTTGTCGTTTATTAAACCTTAGAGTTAACGCAGTGTTTCCTCTTTATTGGCGTGGTGGCAGTGCTTAACTCACACCTCTAATTTCCTAAAACAAGTGTGGACTTTGGATCCTGCGACATCTACTCCTTCACAAGGTGACAAAGCCATTATTTCTGGTGAGCGATTTGTGAACTTTCCAGCATGGTCGCCTCACCTCGAGCTCCCAAACAGTGGCAGTTAACAAAGAACGAGACGATTACTTCGTACGAAAGTTGGCGGCAGAACTTGATCTATGTCCTTTCACTCAACAAGGACTTTGTTCGCTTCCTTGATGCAACCTGGCAGAAACAAACTGCCGCCAATCCACGTAGGGGCCTTACCAACGATGGCACTGCGATCCCTGAAGCTCAGTGTCTCATTGCCGCCCAAAAGAACGCCCATTTGGACCTACTACTCGGCCAAATAGCCAACTTCTGTCCTGTAATCTCTAGGAATTCCATCGTTAAACACTCAACTTCCCTGAATGACATATGGCAGAAAATACGTCAACATTATGGTTTCCAGTCCTCCGGAGCACACTTTTCTTGACTTGGCTAGCATACGCCTACAGCCTGATGAGAGACCTGAGAACCTGTTTCAGTGTCTTATGGCTTTCTTTGAGGATAACCTCCTTTCTGTTCACGGCGGCTTAACACACCATGGAGATCAGGTAACTGCCGAAGAAGACCTCTCCCCCACACTGGAGAACACTGTCGTCTCCTCTATCCAGTTGATACATCCCGGCTTACCCCTCTTGGTGAAACAAAAATACGGTTCTGAATTATGCAATAAGACCCTGGCTTCAATAAAACCGGAGATCTCTCAAGCTCTTGGATCTCTCCTTGATGAGTTACGTAGCATTGAAGATACCAAAGCCATGCATATTGGCAGTACCACACCAATGCGCCACCCTAATGCTGCTCAAGGCCAACCATGACAACGCCCCTTCTTGTCTTGCATCCTCTGCAAAACTGCTGGTCACCCACATACCACTCACAACCTGATGGATTGTCGCTACCTACCTGACCGTGACCGTCGACAATGGGCTCAGTCACGCATGGTGATGAATGACCCTGATGACCTCGGTGCTGAGGAGTGCCGGCCCTTGGATGAGAGCGGTGACCTTGTAGTCCCACCAGTCCAGAGTGAAGAGCCAGCAGCCCTTCGTGTGAGCATTGTCCAATCACCTGTCCATAACAACCTTCTATCACGAACACCCAGTGCAGCTCACCCTGGACACTGGTGCAACTTCCAACATGGTCCGCGCCTCCGCCGCCCAACTGTATGGTTTCCCCATAACCCTGGCCTCCCAAATGGCTCGTCAGGCTGATGGAGTTACCCCAATGGATGCCATTGGCGAAGTCCACTGCTCCCTAACCCGTGGACAGTGGACATTTGACTTAGATGCCCTGGTCGTTGGTCAGCTAGACGTCGATATCCTGGCCAGTAACCCCTTCATGACCCGCAACGACATTGGTGTTCGCCCTGCCAAACGTCAGATTGAGATAGGTGGCACTGAGATTATCAGCTACAGCTCACCCTCCAGGCATACACGCCAACCAAACGTGCGGCGTACCTAATCCTTCCTGCTACGCAACCCAAACCGCACAGTCGTTCTGCCAGGGGAGTATGTCCAGTTCAGTACCCCTTCCGATGCAGACTCCGACACCCTGTGGGCCCTGAAGCCCCGGCTGTATTGTCTTTCTAACATGCCCCGTAAACCTGAAGATGCATGGCCTCCGCCCCAGCAAATTCAATCTGTCGATCATGCCATACGCATCCCCAACACGACCGGCTCCCCCATTCTCCTGAAGAGCGGTGAGCAGTTATGCCAGGTTCGGAACATTCTACCCATTGAAGCCTCCACCTCCACTTCACCTCCCACCACACGTACTGCTGCCTCCCCTTCTCCAGCCACCTGCAAGCCCTTCTCCCCCCGTGTGATCCTTGATCCTGATGGGTGCCTAGATCAGGACATTCGTGACAAATTCATAACTCTCAATCTGGAGTTTGATGATGTGTTCAATCCCTCCATCTCTAAATACAATGGTGCAAGCGGCAAAATTGAGGCTGTTGTCAACATCGGCCCCACCCTTCTTCCTCAGCGCAAAGGCCGGCTTCCACAGTACAACAGAAACACCCTCGAGGAATTACAAGACAAGTTCGATGAGCTCGAAGCTGCCGGCGTCTTTGCAAAACCTGAGCAAGTCAACGTTCATGTAGAGTACCTGAACACCTCGTTTCTCATTAAGAAGCCCAATGGTGGTAGCCGGCTCGTGACATCCTTCGGAGAAGTCGCCCAGTACACCAAACCTCAACCCTCCTCAATGCCAAGTGTTGACAGTGTGCTGTGTGAAATAGGGAAGTGAAAGTACATTGTTATCACTGATTTGCTGAAGTCTTTCTATCAGATTCCCTTGACCAATTCATCTATGAAGTACTGTGGTGTTGCAACACCATTTAAAGGCATCCGTGTTTACACTCGTTCTGCCATTGGTATGCCTGGGTCCGAAACTTGCCTTGAAGAACTGATGTTCCGAATTCTGGGTGACCTCATTCAAGAGGGCTGTGTTGCCAAAATTGCTGACGACCTGTACGCTGGGGGAAACAGCCCCATTGAGGTCCTCACCAATTGGAGGAGAGTTCTTGATCTACTCCAAAAGAACAACCTTTGCTTATCTGCAGCCAAAACTATCATCTGCCCAAGAAAGGCCATCGTACTAGGCTGGGTGTGGTCTAATGGCACCCTGCAAGCTAGCCCCCACAAATTGGCCGCACTATCCTAGGTCGAGCCTCCCTCCACAGTGCAAGGCCTCCGCTCCTTTGTCGGAGTTTACAAGGTTCTAAGCCGAGTGCTTCCCAGATTTGCAGAGCTGCTTGATCCCCTTGACCAAGCCACTGCAGGGAAAGAATCCAGAGACAAAATTGTGTGGTGCGATGAATTACTGCTGGCCTTCAAAACCGCCTAACGTTCATTGGTAGACAACTGGACCATCACCATCCTCCAGCCTCAAGACGTCTTATGGATAGTGACTGACGGCTCCGTCAAGAATAGAGGCATCTCAGCCACACTTTACGTACCCCGAAATGGCTCCCTGCTCTTAGCTGGGTTCTTCAGCGCCAAGCTTCGTAAGCATCAAGTGACTTGGTTGCCCTGTGAGATTGAAGCCTTGGCTATTGGCGCGGCAATAAGACATTTTGCCCCCTATATCATTCGATCCCCACACACAACCGAGGTACTCACCAACAGCAGACCTTGTGTTCAAGCTTACGAAAAGCTCAAGAGAGGAGAATTCTGAGCCAGCTCAAGGGTCACCACCTTCCTGTCAACAGTCAGCCGCTATTCTGTCCACATACGTCATATCGCCGGAGTTGAGAACCTACCCTCCGATTTTGCAAGCCGTCACCCAAAGGAATGTTTGCAAATTCATTGTCGAACTCGAGGATTCCGTTGTTCGCAGCCTCTCTGTTAGTGATGTCCTTCAAGGCTCTGTCAAGATGCCCTTCACTAGCCGTGCTGCCTGGCAGGCTACCCAGCTGGAGTGCCCTCACCTCCGGAGAACACACTCGCACCTTACCCAAGGTACCCGATCCTCTAAGAAGGCCACCAAAATTATTGATGTGAAACGCTACCTTAAGGATGTCGTAATCGCCGCTGACGGCCTTCTCATTGTGCGAGACCATCAACCCTTCCAACCCCCTTGTGAGTGCCTGGTTGTCCCTCGCTCCGTCTTAGCCTATTAACAGCTCTTCACATCCGGTTTAGCCACCCGTCAAAGTACCAAACAAAGCATCTCTTCAGCCGATACTTCTTCGCTCTAGATGTTGACAAAGCCATCGACCTTGTATCTTCTTCCTGTCACATCTGTGAGTGTGTGAAATCAAACACTTTCAGCCCCAGTCAAGCGTGGAAGCTCCTCGGTCCATTGGCATCTCATTCGCTCATGTTGCCCGACGTCACAGACAATTAATCCTTGTATTAAGAGAGACTGTCTCCTCGTACACTTTAACTACCCTTGTCAAGAGCGAGAAACATGAGGATCTCCACAACGCCCTCATAGTCTTATGTTCCCAGCTGCGTTCCTTACACGATGGCGGTGTGACAGTCCATGTTGATCCTGCCCCTGGTTTCTGTGCACTTGCCTCCGACCCAATCCTCCTCTCCCATGGAATTACCTTGGAGATCGGCAGGGTCAAGAATCCAAACAAGAATCCCGTCGCAGAGCGTGCCATTGAGGAGCTTGGTTTAGAGCTCCTCAACTTGTCCCCTGAGGGAGGACCTGTGTCTGACGTCACTCTCGCCCTAGCCACGGCAAACACAAACTCCCGCATCCAGCGTGATGGCCTCTCGGCGCGGGAGGTCTGGATTCAACGTGACCAGCTAACTGGCGAACAGCTTCCCATAGTTGACAGACAACTCATCCTTAGTCAGAATTACTCCCGCCAGCAGAATCACGCATCCAGTGCAAAGTCTAAGGCTCGTGGCCGTACCAACCGACCCTCAGCTGCCGTCTCTGCCGGCGACTTAGTTTTCTTGAAAGGTGACCGAGACAAATTGAAAGCCCATGAGAAATACCTCATGGTCTGCGTTCGTGAGGACCTCTATTGCAAGCTCCGGAAGTTCACCACCTCCCAGTTTCGCAGCAAACTCTACTTGGTGCCTATGTCTGAATGTTATCCAGTGGCTCCGACAGTTTTAGCTCTGTCCCCGCAGGGCCCCATTCATGGCCTTCTCAAGCCTTCCCCATTTGACTCTGATCAGGATGACGCCGGCCCCATTAGTCTACCACCAAGACAGTCCACTGTCCCTGCACCTTCTCCAGTGGTTACTCAGACCCCCGCCTATGAACAACCCACGGTTCCGCAACCCGTGCACGATGTTGACCCTGTTCAGGAACTTCCTCCAGTACCTGCAGCCATTGTCCCATCACCCTGCACCCCAGCCTCTTCTCTAGACTGCTCGGTTCTTTCACGTGCTCCACCCAGGAGGTCTGGCCGTCATCAAAGCGCCCCGTTTTGGCAAAATCAGGACTGGGACTTAAAGTAGTGTGCTTGGCTTTTGTGTTCTTTCTAGTAACACTAGTCCGTGCCCTTTCACCTTCCTGTAGTAATTTTATTTCACTCGCTACATATAGAAGGACAAATCTAAGGGACCAGAGACTGCACCCGTTGTGCGTATCCCAGTTTAGTTTCAGGTTCACTTTCAGTGTTGTTGTTCTAGTTCAGCCTCTGTACGTTTCTATATCTAGCCGTTTACTTTGCACGCATGTTCTGTTTACTTCTGTGCCTAGGGAGAGTGCTAGGAGGCAACCGCGCCACTACGTTATTTACATTGTACTCAGCGGTTGTTAGCGCTGCGCAGGCTCTTCTGGATGTCTGTTCCAAGGGCTCGACATTGCTTTAAGTTTTCGTTTATTAAACCTTCGAGTTAACCCAGTGTTTCCTCTTTATTGGCGTAAGCGTAAATAAACAGGAACGTTTCATAGAGAATTTCAGCGCAACATCGCCTGAATCTGCTTGCAAAAGTTGACCGCATGTTTAGTAAAGATTACAGGTAGGCAGTGATTTCTAATGGGGCATATTCTATATAACATAACAAATTACGTATTCAAACACGAGGTTAAAAAATGGCGGAAAAGTGGTCTAGACAGCTTGGTTCAGCTCAGATGTGGCAGCAGTTTGCAGAGCCAAAAACTAAAAGAAAAAAGGTTGGAATCATTAATAAAAGATTTCAGTTTCTACTTTCAAAAGTTGTGAAAACAGTGTTTGCGTGATCTGATATTATTATTGAGATGTCCCTCCTATATCCTTGTGTTGACTATTATTGTTAATGGAGGGGACACAGTTTTTGACTGGCAAAACCCATCCACCACTCAGCCACCTCAGGACTGCCGCAGTTGATGGGTAAAATCTGTCAAGTCTCACTCCCAGGAGTCAATGGGTTAAACAGTCCTTGAAACAAAACTCTGATTATTTATTATTTGAAGAGAAAATGAGTAAGACAAATTCGTAACAGTCTTCTGAACGTCACAATACTCTAGACTTACTCAGTTCTCTTCAAAAAACTAAGTTGTTTGATACACACCTTGGCATGATAACATCATCTCTTTCTGTGACTGTGACACTTCCGTCTGTCGCCAGCCTGGAGCAGAGGCATGTTTCCAGCGTCTTGATGGAGAAATGAATGATCCTTCTGTTTGCCTTACCACACGGTATCCAATTTCATTTTTGTGAGTAATACGATCTGTGTCATTTCTGTGTTTTCCAGGAGTTAGTCCTGCCTGGCTGTATTTGCTGCGAACCGAATACTGTTTAATTTCAAAAGAGGAGTTAAACCATGTATTCCCTTTCTTTACTTCAACATTGGATGAAACAGTCTTTTTTGGAATCTTGTAGGAGGAATCATGTGCTTTAAAATCCTGAAAGGCAAGTGTGGGATTTGCGAAAACAAACTGGGCAGTGTTTCAATATATTATACTTGTGGGGATTCCCTGGAAGAACTACAATGTAACACCTATTCCTGAAACATTGTTTGGCTAAAATAATACCCTTGCCTGTCCAAGCTTAAGTAAATAACAACAAAGGCATTGACAACTGGGACATACAGATCTGCAAGAATAGGTATGTTAATTTCGTACTTGAACATGCAGACAAAATTCAATGCAAATGAGGGGTTTATGAAGACAAACTGGGTAGTGTATATAAAAATAATTATATGGATTCCCTGAGCAAATATTATATTGTTTCTGAAATAAATCTTCTATCTAATCAAGTGAAGGTCAAACCAAGCAATGGCAACTCCTTTGAGGAAAAGTTTTTTAAAATTGTTATTTGTGACCGTCCAGATGAAAAGGATGCTTAGACCATTTCTTCCCAAACGCTGTTTAAAACAGTGTTTCAAACAAATTTAAACGCGTTTCAAACAGTTTCAAACATGTTTCAAATGCGTTTGAAACAACAGCGTTTCATCGCGTTTCAAAAACAAGTGTCACATTTCATTGCGTTTGAAACAGAAGAATTATCATGTGCATAATTAAATTATCAGTCGGTTCTTCTGCATGAATTGCCTTAGCAGGCTTTGTAAGTTTTGTCAAATATGAATGAATTTCACTTTTTTTTGGAAACGTTTTTGAAGCTAAATAATTTCAAGATATTTGAAATGGAAATGAACGAAAATGCGAGTGTCTGTTTCTTCGCTAGGATGCCAGAGGTTTTTTCTCTCCTAGAGCGACGGAATGGCGAGTCGCGTAGCGGCGAGAAAAACCGGTTCGCCGTTAATCTTTTGTCGCCCAAAGATAGCAAAAAACCTCTGGAATTTAGGGAAACTAGAAACCCTGCTTTTCAGGAGGATTTGAGCGTAGTGGATAACGAGAATATTTTAGTCAACCGCGGGACAGATATTTCCGATATTTCTGACACGTCCTTGTCATGCAAACACATTTCTTTTAGTGAAACGTTTCTGCCCAAGGCTTCAACGACACTGAGAAGATCTTGCTAACTTTAAGAGCTAGGCTTTTCTTCAGTTAAAATAATGCCTTCAATATTTAGAGATAGGCGCTTTGCTTTGGAAACAGCGTTTACGTTTTTTACAGTGAATTGTCACGCGTGACCCGGCGGAATCTGCAAGATCTCTTCGTGATCTCCGAAATTTGATTGTAATCTCGGAAGTCTATCACAAAATCTTGCATCAAATTGCAGTTTTTTCTAAAAATTATTGCGCTCTGTGTCGTTTATACGTTTAAAATGATTCTTTTAAGGAAATTGAATCACAAAGTGTACTCTGTTTTAAAATGAAGAGAACGCCCACAAGAATTCAGAATCTCAACAGTCGAACTTGAATTCTTGTTTCAAGTATTTCAAAATATTCCTGTGACCGAGTTTATAAGATCGACTTTGAATTTGGAAAGAGCTTTCAATGGCAGAAGTTACGGAAGTACTATGAGG
>OX421446.1:13802696-13820196 GCA_949126865.1 Montipora capitata
CTCTACGTTCCCACTGGTACTGCTTTCCTCAAGTAAACACACATCACTGTATAAAAACAAAGACAACATGCTCAATGTGTAATTTAATTAATCCTCTGTTCCAGTTAATGTCTTGTAACTGGACTCGTATTTGACAGCGAAAATAGTTATTATTAAAAATTCTAATGAACTCAAACGTCTTTCTAAATTCGAAGTTAGTGAGTCGATGACAATTTACAAAATACAGTCAACTGTCCACTAACGGACACTCTCGTACGTGGACAGCTCTACTTACAGATGCCTAAAGTTTTCAATTCCCCATTTCATTTTCCAGTCAAACTCTGTATTTACCCATAATTTCTCGTAAACGGATGCTGACACTTCTGAAAATTAAAATTGGATTTTTCTTTTGTTCACGTTCTCTCTTAAGCAGACACCCCACGTATATTAATTAAATTAATATTGACTCTTGGCGATGAAATTTTTCTTTAATTTGCAATTCAAACAAAACTATGACCTTTGAAGAGAAACAGAACAGTGGGGTCAGTTCTCCATTTGTCTCTGGGAAAGCAAGCTGTCTTTTCGTTTGACATGAACTAGAGTCCAACATGTATTCGTTGTGTCATGTTATGGGAATAATTCTCGTACAGCTCCACTAACGGACGCATTTTCCAATTCTTGATGGTGTCCGCTCGCGAGAGAATTGACTGTATAATAGATGTACCAAAATCCACTGCGTAATTCAACAGCTTAAATGCTATCTTTGTTATTTTTCCACTTTAAATATAATTAAAGATCTATACATGGATGATTTGATTTTAATTTATTGACAATGCTTTTAAAACTAGTGGCCTGTACTGTCACACCACAAAAAAAGAAAAGTTTTGAAGTTTAAATTCTTTCATTTATGTACGTACTCGTTTTCTGGAGAAGCACTTGGGACTAACTTATTGGTTTTCCATCCTTGGTATGGTCTCTCTTCAACTCTATCTAGGCCTAAATTACAGACAAATTAAAAACAACAGAAATTATAAGCCTAAGGTCCTGATATCTCAGTTCGGAAACGTTTCGTCTTAGAAAACCCTCTTTGAAAAGAAGCAAGCATCATTTTACCTGATAACAGGCCTCCACTCATTTTCCAACCCTTTCGCGTGACATTAGTCTGGGATCAAAGCAAGAACGAGTTAGTAAAACTGCGAAGAAGGGGAGATCAGTGAAGGCTCCTGTTTAACATTTACCCGCCATTTTGAATTTGTAGCGGGATAGTGAGGAAGCCTCGAGCCTCGTCATGGTGTGGTCATCTATGATCGGGCCTGCGCGAAGGAAAACAGAAAACAGCGGCGTCCATATGGAATTATGCGCAAGATGGTGATTGGATGTAAACACACACCGTTGTTGTTCGGGCGCTGGAAAGAAAGTTAGTAAATTAACGTCGAGATGTTCTGTAAATGTTGTCAATCGTGCATGGAAATCTTTGGTGTCAGGTCCTCCATCTTCTCGGATAATAATACAGCATGGATATTACAGCTTTTGCCGGTTCCAGGTAGGTGTTTATTTCCCCAATGTACAATGATAGCATTTGATTTTTTCGTTAAATCTCAGCTTGAAATTCGCGAAATTACGCTAAAGAAACGTTTGCATTTTAGTAAGAAATAGTTGAACCTGTACAATACAAGATATTATTCTTTACAAGGTTACCAAACCGGGATTCTTCAGACCTAATTTACAAATCATCAAATTGTAGAGCACTAGTTACAAAGCGAAATGAACAACGAAGCAAAACAAAGGCGATCGATGAGAACTGGGACGTACTGGGGCCGGTTGCTCGAAGCCTGATAAGCGCTTCCATGGTATTTAACGCTGGTTAGCGCTAACCATGCTTCGAGCAACCCGTGCCAGGTCTGCAAGGCTAGGTCTGTTGATCATTGCATTTGAACGTGTAGACAAGATTCAAACCCGCGTTATAGAGAACTCTCTGGATCAGCAGTGTTGTTAGGGGCCATAACAAAATGGCTGTCCAATGGGCTAGTGGAATGACGTTTCAGGATAGCACATTCGTATTGTGGGTTGCTGATCAGCAAGCATCGATATTGAAGTATGGCATTGTTGGTTGCTTTTTTTCTGATGCAAACCTCATTGTTATTCAGAATTCTGGGACTTTGCGAACTCAATTTGCATTGAGGTGACAAAAGAAGAGACAGGTGTTCACAGAAAGCAGGTTCCCCCCATTATCTCTTCATAAATAACAATACTCAGGGAGGAATGTTTTGTCCACTTTGTAGCCCATGTTAATGGTGTTTGAATAGCATATTCCTACACAGTAGGTTTTTAGTTGTTGTTGGTTACTTTCGAATGATGATCTTTAAAAGGTGAACAATTTTTTGAGTATGTGAAGCACACAAAGCATGTTTCCAGTTAATTCAAGCTGAAACTATTTGGAGCTAGCTCTTCAGAGACTTGGGCTAGTAAGATGAAATTACCAGAACCAGTAAAATTATTAGTGAATAAATGGTGTAATAAAGAAATCCTCGCTAAGTCTTTGGAGTTGAATAATGAAAATTATGTATCCTTTAGTCTGTTAGATTGATTTTAAAGCCCACTTTCTATATATTAAAATTCAGTTCTAAACAAAAGGCATGATCTTGAGGCTCTGGGGCATAAAGATAAGGCTTTGTATGAGTTTATTCCCCAGAGCCTCGAGATAATGCCTTTTCTTTAGGAATGAATTTTAACATAATTATCGAAAGTGGGCAATTGATTTGGCAGTTTATAGTAATTACCTTCTTATTCTTTTATTCATCTCACAGGTTGTATATAGAAGGCCTATAGTTACCTTAAAGTGGCAAATACATGGAGCCATTTCCTCAAAACAAGGCTGAAGGAACAAAGAAAGTCATTGTAGCTTCCATTAATTCCAGCCATAATGTCCTCAGAGCTCGTTCGTCAAAAAGTTCATCTTCACCTCGTCATCTTAAATCTCGCAATACAAAGACTCATGTTAGCAATCATAAAGCAAATGGCAGTTTGTCAAATTTGTCTTGGCCTAGCCTAGGGCATCAAGTATCCCTTGGGAATTCCAACCAAGAAAAAAATCCCATGGGGCTCTACCAATCTGGTAACAGTTCTGCAAGTTCATCTCCTGAAATGCAACTTGACCCTAGAAATTTTTCAGGGGATTCTAGCATTGCAAAATTCAATGCAACACTCTTTTCCACATCTCTTAATCATGGATGTGAGGATAATATTGAAGAGGCTATGGACATTGACCATCAGGATGCAGGCGAGGATGCAACTGCTTGTATGAGCAATAAAAACAAGGGTACTTTGGGGTCACCTGAAGGGCATGTGTCTTCTCATGATCTGCCTAGACAAGAGACAGAGGGAAATATTAGCGAGCCATGTTCAGCCATTGGAGGTGCAACCAGTGAATCTTCAAACTCCAAACCGATTTTGGTAATGAATTGGACAGTGGCTTTAATGTGTGATGCTGGTGACAAAATTTTGCCAAGGTAGAAAATTGGTGAACTTTTCAAGCCAGCATCACCATGGTCATAATAATAATAGTGATGATGATGATGATTCCTATCACCATCCTGGGCTCGAAATTGCGACCAATAGCATCGCATTTGTGACTAAATTTTTTCCCTTTGCAACTAAAATATCTGAAGAAGTTGCAAATTTGTGACTAAACTTTTTGTAGCCTTTGCTCTTTCAAAATAAAAGGGTTTGCAGTTGCCACTTTGCCGCTACTTTTGCAAAATTAAATAAAGAAATCTCCCTTGAGACTTGTGGGACAAAGAAAACGGTGCTGAGCCGTGAAATTTGACCTTAAAGCCTTGTAGCCATGCCTGAATATTGATATATCAAACTCGGCCTATTGCAACGCAATTTAGCTGCGAGTTACATGCACTATCATTCACCATTTTCAGTGGTTTCTTCACATACAAATACTGTATTGTGGGCTCATATAATTTTTGTTTTTAGACTGCTGGCAACACAATACAGCACAGCAACTTTGCAACGAAAATTCTGCAAATGGATTTTTTTAAATTTCTAACGCTGCCATTGTAACCATAATCAGTTTGTTTCTTTATAGTACTTGTACTGTATTTCACTCCCCGGCACTGACACAGCATAACAGTTTCTTGGGAAACTACAATAACCACTTCATTAGCATTTTTGTTTTGTAACAATATTATTATTCCCAAATGAAACAATGCTGGAGCAGTAACTGGGAACTCTACAGATCAACTTTAATCAGTTTTCTACAAAATCAAACCTACCGTAACTAGTTTACATGTACCTAAACAGCATTTTGGTTAAAAGATTTGTTTCCTACAACATTCCAAGTTCTTGGCCATTTTCATTGAACAATTTTGAATTTATGTTTTAGTTGCGTGACAGTAAAACTATCTATAGTTTGAGGATACGAGGAGCAAAATGAAAAACAGAGCCGGCTCTGATGATCATACCACACATCTTAATTCCTCCTTTCATGCATAACCACAATTCCTTGCACCTTTGACGACAATCCCTTGCGTTTTGAAGAAAAATGTATTCTTCTCTCGATTAGAGAGCTGCCCCGTTCATTCGCTTCAGGCATACTCACTGCGGCAACAATAAGTGTGGCTCAAAATTAAAGGCCTGGTTTAAATCTAAGGATCTGTGAGCCAACTTGGACTTACCTGGTACTTGTACATGTAGCAATGATTTAAGAAGTGCGAATGCTGACCTAGCTGTCATGTGACAACTTGCTGTATGACCCATTGTCCACAAAATTTTAGTTAACACGTGCCCATACTACAAACAACTCGGTGTGCTGTGCATGACTGAGTTTAATTAGAGGAAAATGTAAGTATGCAGGGAACAGAACTGATAGACAGTACCTATGTAGGAGAGAACCAACAATATCAACCCAAACGTGGCTCTAAATGGTGTAAGAATCAAACTCTATGTTTGTTTGTGCTCCTAGCACTGCATCAATGCCATCGTTTAAGCCATATTTTTATAAGAATAAAAGGAAATAGTTTTAAAGTTAAGCTAAAAAGGGGGCTGTAATAATTTATTATTACTGTGTTTTAATAATATTGTTTATTACTTGGACAGAAGTTGAAACAGGACGAAAGGCTTCTCATTTCCAACCAGAAGAAAAGAGTATCAGCAAATTTAGTGGCTCAGAAGCCTGTGCCATCAAATTCACAAGGCAAGCAGAGAGTGATTTACATAGTCCTTCACGTCAGTACCATTAAAATGGGAGATTTGGTCGGAAAAGCATCTGCTCCAGTCAAGGTGAGATACGTGTAGTTTGAGTCAACACTTCTAATCAAAGAATGTTATTTCCAGCAGAGTGCAGTCATGATATTAGAAACCTGAATCATTAAAAGTTGTCTTAGAGAAAAAAATAAAATTAATGCTATTTCCTCAAAATAATCATTTGAAGCAAAATAGCAGTTTGCTTTCTTCAGTGAACTTACTTGATTCTGCTGCAAAATAGCATGAGGGCATTTTCAGCTTTCCAAAGTACCAGATTTGATAATGAAAGTACCAGACATAGTTCTTTTCCATTGAAAGGCCGATTGCAAGTGCTTTGGGAGCGAACCGTCATGAAGACCTATCTGAAACTCTCAGAAATGCTGTTTTCAGATTGATTGTTCTGTTTAGTAAGCAAAATGAGGCTACACCTGTATGTGACTTCTTGATAGTTTGAGGATTTATTGCATGGTTGCCTTGTGTTTCTTCAGCCCACATGGCTTCCTGAGATACCCAAAGGAAAAAAACCAATGAATCTTAAAATTTATAGCATCAAAGTACCTGACGTGAAATGGTGAACAGTTACAGGACGAAATGTGCGACATCAAATGAAAACCCTGAAGGCAGGTATTTGACAACTTTTACCACTTCTTAGCTCATCTTATTTCCATTGCCTTTTTACTACATGGACATGATCCTTCAGGGTTTTCATTTGATGCCAGATGTTTCATCCGGTAACTGTTCACCATGTTGCTTGCCAAAGTGAATTTGCATTAACTGCTTAATTTATGTTTCCGGTAACTTCTTCTGCTCTTTGGTGAAAATACAGATTTATGCGGAGAAGATATTCATAGAAATGGAGACACATGAAGGTACATATTGTGTAGATTTTTCCAACAGAGGACCTTTTGGTTTGAGAGAAAAGAAACCAAACATGCTAGTTGAAATTACTAAGTTGGTAATGAATAGCTAACAAGGGTATTATTTTAGTGAAATTTTTGGTGCTGTGTTGATGGGTAAAGTGAAACCAGAAATGGTTTGATAAAAGCGGGGAAATTTTTAGGCTGATATTTTCCCTTTGTCATGATTATAGCAACACTCTGACATAGGGCTGAATGATGCTCTTTCAAATATCCCTAGGCTATCTCTTACCCTCCTAAAAACCGCATAGATTTTATTCTGTCCACAGCCAGATGATTTTAATCACAGTGGGGAACCTCTCAGGGGCATAAGGGCTTTGGTTGTTTTTTTTGTGTGGTTTTTTTATCAACTTGTTTGCTACATGTACAACCCAAACTCAGTTTGTGAAGTGCTGGTTTAATTATCTTGAAGGAGGTAGTAGACTTTGGTTATAATCCCACGCAGGACCAAAAGTCAAGGTCTTATTCATATTGAATGAAGTGAGGAGCAGTGATGCCTTCACAGATTTACAAATGCTTACACTTTTCATTCTTTTGGACAAGAAATGACAGTTGGTGGGCATTAATTTCTCAGCTCACACGGCCGTAGACATTGTGGGACACCAACAAACCCAAACTGGTCAGAAGAATTAGGGACAGTTCAAGCAGACCCTCCAGCACGCTGACAATAACTAGGGACATAATTTACTTACGGTAATTGTGAATTACCAAATTAGCAAAAAACAGTTAAAGTGGTACTATGATCAAAAAATCATTTCCATTTTGTCTTCAGATTTTTAAAGCATGTTCACGTATCACCTAACTGGCAAAATTTTGAGCTTTGAGTTTTATCCAAAGGATGTTTATTTTGAGTGTAAGTTTTGGATTTCACGGTCCGCCATTACTCATGTTCAAAACTGACCGACTGGACCTCAGAGGGTTGGATCTAGAGAAAATGATGTCATTTATTCACTAGCTTAAAATTTCAGCGTGTAAAGGCAATTTATTATATATGCAAAACATGGGTGTAAAAGTCTGAAAGCCCGAAACTCCCATGCTGCATATTAATTCAGCCGCATACACACGCATTGCATTCTCAAACTAGTGAGTCTTTGACGTCATTTTCTCCTCGACCCAGCTCTCTCAAGATTTTAAAGTTAGTAATGGCGCACCAATAAATAAGAAAATTCCAGTTAAAATAAACAGGTGTCTTTTTAAAATCAGAACTTAAAGCTTGGGTCAGTTAGAGTTTAGTTAACATAGTTTTGAAATCCAAAGACAAAACAGAATGATTGGTTTTTGGTCGTAGTACCACTTTAAGGACCTTGGGCATAGGCAACAAATAATAGAGAGATTTAGAATCACATTTAAGGAAGTAGGCCCTGAAAAAAGTGTTCATTAAGTGTTCATTAAGTATTTATTAAAATGCACAAATTTTTTTTTTTTCTTCAAACATATTTTGAATTCTCTAATAGATTGAGAGGGTGCTTGCTTGTCGGGCAAGTGGTCTTAGAAAGTTGCCTGGCCAAGCATGAAATCTACTTCTCTCAGACGACCGTATAAGGGTTTTCTCAAGCGCTGGTCAAGTAAAAGAATTCCCTCATTCTGACGTATGTATCTCTTAAGAATTAATGCCCAATATCTGTACCCTACCTGTACATGCAAGAAATGAGCAAGTTGCTTGCTCCTTTCTTGTATATAAGTTGCCTCCATACTCCTAACAATAATATTGTTTTTTTTTTGTCAGGAAGTGGTTGCAAGAGCACTTCTTATCACTTTCGAATTCCTTGCAAAGAGCTAATAGAATGCAAGGTATTTTAAGTCATCGTTGTTAAAAGTTATTTCCCTGGTAATCTCTTGCATTGGCATTAAGTCATGCATTGGATTATAACTTGAAACAAACTCAATGGCTATTTCCCTGCAAGCAGAGCTTTCCCTTTATTAGTCTTTTGCCACATAGCCAAGCCATTTGCATGTGTGGTATTCCAATGTTGACACACACTCAAACAAGGCAAACAATGCAAAAACCAAACTTTAAAGAGATTATGAATGAGTCTTACTATAAACCGTCACACAACCCTTGCTGTTACTAAGTGGGACGGCCAAGAGCGCACACACTGTTCACAAGGAGGAGGGGATGGAATTCCCTGTGTTATGGATGTCCTTTGTGTGGTATATCACTGACTTGGGTGGACTAGCCCAAATTGTTCGTATGTTCCCGGTTTTGCTCAATTGCAGTGCAAAATTGATTATATGAAATGAAATGCAGCACTGACATGGATACAAGACGGTGTTGCTGAAATCAGTAGCAATAGAAAGGAGTTGCAGTAACCATCATTCTCAGCCTTTGGACTGCTAGCACAGGCCATCTGATAGGGTGCGATTAAAAAATGCAAATTATGCGATTTTTTCAGGGCAGATTGTGCGATTAGAAAGGCCAATTATGCGATAAATAATGTAAATTATGCGATTTTTTTCTCAGCAATTTTAAGCTTGTTTTATAAGGTTTCAGGTTAAGAAAAACACTTTTTTGCTGCCCTAAAGTCATTTTCAACACAAAGGAACTTACAGTAATTATGTATCTCGATCGACATTAGTTGAGGTCTTCTGCACTACCGATGCACCACGTTAAAAGTTGAAAGGACACAGCTAACATGCCAAATGAATGATCAAGGTGCTTGTCAACCACGGACTTTCGAAGCTGGTCAATCACAATAGGGCCATACCCCCATTTATACGAGAGAAAATAAGCCGCGGCTTACGTAAGACTCGAATGTTCACCCCGTATAAATGGTACAAAATCTACGTTCACGTCTTTTTCAAGCCGCGGCTTATATTGACCTGGGAATATATATTCGTATTTATATAAATAGTTCCTTTTGCGTATTTTGTACACCGTGGCCAGAGTAGGCCGCGGCTTCTTTTCTCTCGTATAAACGGCCCTAATATTGCACGACGAGAAAAACATCAGTCCATCGTCCACGTGGACTGTACCTGTGAGGTACTTTCTTGCTCGATCGTGAGCTGTCAGATTGGGCGGAAGGTGGGAACTTCGAATTCCTTCTTCGTCGAAGAAAAAGCGGGCGTTTTCACAACAAACTTATCCATGAGTAAGTTTTTATCAGTTTTCAACCAAAGAAACTAAATTTTGCCGAAAAACTTACAACTTCGCTTATTTTTCACAAATCTCTTCTCTAAGAGAAGGCAACTGTGTCATCATTTTCAGTGGCGTGTTTGTGTTGCACCAATAGAAGGAGACTCGTACCAGGTCCCCGACATGCAGAATGAAGCCTTGAACTTAAGGTGGCAAAGGATTTTTAGCCTTTTTCCAAGATAAATCATCTTAAAAATGGCGTATTAATGCAGGAATTTCTAAGAAACGTGTTGATTTATGTTTCATTTTATGAATTTTGTGTGTCCTTTTGTGAATTATTCGATTTTTCGTGAATTGTGCGATCGGATGCGATTTGAGGTTGATTGTGCGAAATCGCACCATCGCGTAATATCAGAAGGCCCGAAATTAACGCCAATTTTTTGTGTCCGCTAGTAAATTCCGAAAGTAGCGACCCCCAAAGGCTGCTAATTCCGAAAGTAACGAGGGTCGCTACTATCGGAAGTCTATGGTAGTTAATTCTACCTCAACCACCTTATTTTACTTCACTTGAAAGGCTTTCCAAAGTGAAAACTTTTGAGGCGGGTCTAAAACACAGGTCATATTCCACAGGTCAAGACTAGGCGTCTCTGCTCCAGTGATAAACAAATAAGCCAAGCGTTTCCCTTAGACCTGAAACAACATTTTTGGAGAGTTATTAGGGCTAGGAGACACATTTGATGTTGCGTATTTGTCTGTAGCACAGTGACATGTAGCCTGACGTGTGGAATGTGACCTGTGTTTTAGACGCGCCAAAACTTGTGATCATGGTATTAATTTTCTGAGAACAATTATTTTTGAACAAAAGGAAGATTTTTTACATGCTTTGAATGAGAGGCCAAAATAAGCCCTCAGATGGGACATATTTTCCCTCTATAGGTAAACTTGGAAGAGCCTCCTTTTGTCTTCATTCTTAAACCAACATCTGCTGGAGTAAATTCTATTCTGGGAAAATGCAAAGAAAAGGGAAACTTTCTAGACCCTGATAGTCAAGGTATGGTATATTATAAAATTACACACCAATTTGTCTTCGTACAAACACTAGTGATCAGGGCATGCGTGGTTACTGAGTTGTCTGGTACACACTGTTTTACCAACATCGCGTTCACCCAGGGCTGCATTATTCAAAGCAAGCTTGGTGTAATCCAGTTTCATTACCATGGTATTCCAAATTTGACCCATTCTAGTTCGTCCCTCACTCTTATCAATTTTTCTGTTTAAAATAAACTTTGTAAAAACTCTATCTTTATTACAGCTGTAGGTACTAGCAGAAGCTCGTGACCTTGAAGCGTTTAACTCTGTTTCAGAGCAGGGATTTTTGGAATTAAAAAATGTCCTTATTTGGATGTAACGTAGCTCGCACGTGCAGCCTCCATCTTTTTTTGCCATATTTGGGCGTGAAATTGGTGTCCTAAAATCCCCAGCGCTGTTCCAAGGAAAAGAGTTGCAAGTTACACGCTTCAAGGTCATGTGCTAGGTACAGGGGTCGCGTAGAGGGAGGGGCTAGGGGGCTACAGCCCCCCCCCTCCCCCACTTTTTCTTACGGTGTTTTTTTTAGCTTGAGCAAAGACTTATACCAAGTCCTAGCCCCCCCTCCCACTTTCAAACATACTCCGCTGTCCCTGAAATACAAAGAAATTGTTCTATTTTCAGATACAACAAAGAGGCACATTGTCCTTGTTATGAACTACAAAGTGATGCCTAGAGACGTGAAAGCTGACTTGATTGAATTGGTCAGTATTTCAAGAAAGTTACTCGTTTGCGGGTTCCTCCCATTGTTTAGCTTGTTTAAAACAACAGAAAGGCCCATTTTTACGCTTAGGTGCAAGCGCCGAGAACAACTGCCTTTGTTTTTATGATCATACATTTACCTGTAATTCATTTTAAGGGAACGTTATAGGGTGGACCTTGTGTTCCCATTCTTACGCCAGGTAACTTAGCTACAACTGTAAAATGGTCTATTCAGCCTGTTGCCATGGACGCAAATGGGAAGTGAAATTTCGCATGCCCGGACAGTAGACTTTCCCAGATCTTTAAACTAAGGGTCTGTAACAGAGAAAGAACTTAACAAATATTAGGGTGCGTTCGATTGACCGTAATCCGGAATAGGAACACATGGACTGATAGAAATTAGAAATCCTTCGATTTTACGGAGATTCAAACTCCTCCTAAAATGCTATTTTCAACATAAGTTTATTATCCCAAACATACCGATTTAAATCATTACTTCTCGTATTCTTATTCCGGAATAGGGTCAATCGAACGCACTATAATATATTTAGGGACCTTTAGGTCGGAGAACGAGAATGACTGCGAGTACCAGTTTTCCGTTCTGAGCATGCGCACTTCGAAAAATTTCAGCCTCCAAACCTTATGCGCATGCTCAGTACGGAAAACTCGTAGCCGTCTTCGTCCTCCAGTCTAAAGGTTGTTACTTAATTTTCCGGAAATGGATAACAGCTCACTTCCAGTTGCCATTCGTAGCTCAAAAACGTCTGGTGCTTAACTGGCTTAAGCTTTCTTATAAAGTGTGCGACCTTGCAATACTCAGTAAAATTTGTGGATTGCATAGTTCATCTTTCTTTTTGGCGTTTAAAGTCGCTTTGGTCTCATGAATTTTCCAGCGTGAAGAACTGGATGAAACGCAAACGTATACACAAACAGTGATGGAACAAACCTTAGGCCCAAATTATTGTCTATTTTTAATTTTGTAGTTTCAGAACCGTTTCGCTGACCAGTTGAGTTGGAGTGAGATAAGGTACATTTCTTCAGTATGCGTTTTAGTAGACTGTCCATTAAACAGCATCGAAATTGAGAACCATTTCCTGTCCTATAGCCAGCCATAGACCAAATCGACTAACTGAGTGTTGTACCCAATTCAAATCTCCCAGGGTTAAGATTGTTTGTGTATTGTATTTGCATTACAATGCAGCATTCACATTTAAATAATATGGAGATACCTGGAACAAAACCTTTTCTCCCCAAAGGGTTTGAATTGGGTTCAACATTGGGTCTATTCTTGGTCAAACCTTCAATTCAAGCATTCTATCTTGCAATTTAAACTCGGAATTATAAATTGAAACATTCAATTTGTCACTTCAAACATTCAATTCGTCAATCAAACATTCAATTCCGAATTGAATGTTTGATTGACGAATTGAATGTTTCAGTTGCCGAATTGAATGTTTGAACTGCTGAATTAAAAGTCTGAATTGCCGAATTGAATGTTTAAATTGCCGAATTGAATGTTTGAATTGACCAACTGAATGTTTGAATTGACGAATTGAATGTTTGAATTGACCAACTAAATATTTGAATTGACCAATTGAATGTTTGAATTGACAAATTGAATAAACAAAAGAACAAAGCGAACATAACAATACCTAATCAACAAGGCCTAATCAGAATAACAATGGTTCTTTTGTCTTCCGCCACTTTGGTCCAGTATATGAAAGTCCACCCAAGGTTTGGGTTTAAGAACAACAAGTTTGAATTTTTTTTTTTTTTTGGGGGGGGGGCGGGGGGGGGGGGGGTGGATACCCATACACGGCGGCCATGTTAGATGGCAATACACTACAATTTATTTTCGCAGAATTTGCGTAATAATAAAGTTTAGTTCCCAGCGGAGAGACAGGTTATTGTTCTTGCCATCCAACATGGCTGCCGTGACGTCACATGCAAACCATCAGCTGAGTTGGGTTGCCTCGGGTTTACGCGTTGCACACGAGGAAGGAGTCACGCGTGGCAAACTCGCGTCTTACTCTCTTCAGGCGGCACAAGCGATCTTTTTGAGTGGTGTGGGACTATAAGAAAAAAGTAATAATGCCCTTCTTTTGTTTATTAACACCAGTTCTAAAGAGGCTCTGGAATTTCTGGACGGGAAGGAAGACGCTAGTAAAGCAGTGGAAGAATCAAGTACACAGCGGTCACCAAAGCCAGCAAGCCCGGCAAATAGGGATCGCAGAAAAATATTAACGCCAACGAAAGGTAAGTTGACAATAAAGTTGACAGTTCTTGTGAAAATACATTGTTCGTGGTTAGTCACAAGTAACTGTAAACTTTATTGTCAATTTTCACTCGTGAATTTGTGCGGTCTGGAATCCTTATGCGATATAAGGCGAGATTGCTGTCATAATTTTGGTAGCCAACGGGACTTTAGGCGTGATGCCCAAAGAGTTTGCCAAGGAGAAAGGTCTCTGATGAGTCCCTTTTAGTGGTCGGGATGAAACGAGCTTCGTAAGACTAACCACGAACAATGTATTTTCGAAAGGTAAGTTGCCTTTTTTATTTTTGGTCAATCAATTTGTTTTTTTTTGTATTAGTTTGACACGCAAAGTACGTGGAACATACAAATAGGAAACAAAGTAAAAGAAAGAAGTGGCAAGCTATAAAAATCATGAGGCTTTTAAGATTAATATTTTATGAAAGTCAAATTGCTTTTGTTGCATCTTTTTCACAAGCGACGCAAGCATAAGAAGCTTATGCTAAGTGAAAACGAACGTTGACTATAACATCAAAGTCAACCTCCATTTTCTTCAGATTCTCAGACGTGGGGAATCTGGACGTAGAAAATTTCCTTGTGCTTTATGGTGTGTTTCTTTTTTACACAACGCAAACGAACGGTGAAATAAGCACTCTCATGCTTGTGCTTGTCCTTGCGTCTCTAGTGAAAACCAGGCTTAAATTACACCGTATGAAGTAATTAACGCGGAAAGGGGATGACTTGTTTCAACAGGAAAAAATGCACGGAAAAAACTCTTCACAGAAGGAAGAAATTCTTCCCTGGTAAGTTACAGGCTGCAGGAAGAACTGTTCATAATTTGTTAGTTTCTTTTTCACTTTAATTGGATGGAACTCACTACCGGTAAGTACAAAATTGACACGAACAGACAGTGTCATAAATAGAGACAAATAAATTACAGATCAACCAAGGTTAGAGCGGTTTTCAACTGAGTGTCGAAAGTAATTAGTAAATTACTTAGGTTTTGCATTACTTCACCCAGTGATTGGTTCAAAGTTCGCGCGCCACTTTTTCAACCAATCGTGGCTCGCGCGTGCACATTTTCCCGCGTTATGTTTCGGCTACGTGTAATTACTTCGAGTTTTGATTGGTTTACTCGATTGTCTCCGTCCTTTTTGATTGGCCAAAGTAATTACTTGGGTTTTGGTTTTAAGACACTCATTTGAAAACCGCTCTAATATCATTTTGACCTGAAATCAAATTTAACCTGTAACATATCCACGACAACAGAGAACGCACGGGTCACGAGAGATGAATTCGCAAAAGGTTGCGTTTTTTTGTCCTTGTTTTTGCTTTCGTTTTCTTAGTTTCAGTTTCACTCCGATTTTGTGAACTTTAAATTTTCGTTTTTTGATGGGCAGCATATTTGGAGGAGACAGTGGTGGTTTACCATTTACAAAAAAAAAAAAAAATTCGGGAAGTCCATTTAACTCAAGTCCGTTTGCCGCCTGGCGATTGCGATTTTACGCGCCGAAATTACAACGGAATTTCGCCGTGAACAGCGTGGAACTGGTGAGACCTTTGAAAACTTGAACACACATTTCCATCGGAAAGTTTCCAACGGGAAAACAGGACTACCTTTTTTTCTAAAAATAGATTGGTCTGTAAAAACGCCGTGACATAGGATTAGTTTGGGAGTTGTTCGCTTCTGGTCATGTGTTGCGCATTCGCCAGGTTCCAGTCCTGCTCTGACCACTGGCCTGATTTGTCTTCGATTTTCTAGAATGCTACTCCACCTCGCTTTGCAAACAGCCATCTAATGACGCTTTTTAAGTTGACCTTCTATAGGCTGACAGTTATTTTATAATTGTTTCTTTCCGTACACACCTTCACAAAGCTTTAACCCTTTGTCCTCCAAGGTCAAAGGGCCTTGGCTTTTTGGATGAACTGTGCTTCACGTCCACAAAAACACTCACGCCCAAAGCATAACTTGATTTTAATTTTTCTTTTACATTGTTGTGTTTTCGTTTTTCTCAGAGTGACGTATCGGCAGCTTCTTTAATTGTTACGACAAATAATGAGCCGTCACGAACAGAAGTGCAAATATCGAAGGAACAAACTGACGCACTCGGGAGCTCGATTGTTACACGAAGTAGGAGACGGAAAGCTCCGGAAGTCGTAAACAGCAACAACACTGTCGAACCTGTTTCAGAGTGTCTCGAAACGGTCAAACCTGATATCCTTCATCACCACAAAGAGATGGAGTCGCACATCACCCTTCTAGACCAACACAGCAAGGAGCAAAGAGAAAACTTACAACAACATCAGAGATTGCTAGAAATCGAAAGAGGAAAGTTACGAGAAGTTGAAGAGGAGAAAGAACGCAATCTTGGGCGAATGAGAGATTTGGAGATCAGCTATTCATTCGACAAAGAACGTCTTGTGGAGAGAATACGAGGTTTGGAGAGGATTTTAAGCGAAAAAGATCAGGTTTTGACGCAACAAACTATCAGCTTGTCGTTGGCAAATGACGAGTTGGAGAAAGAAAGGGCTTCTCTGAGGCGGCTACAGAACGAGATGGAGCAGGAGCGAGAGGCAAATTCGCTTTTACTTGAGGAGCAGAGTGATTTAAAAAGAATGCAGAGTGAACTGGAAGACGAGAGAACAATACGCAACATGAGAGAACAACAGCTGAGAGAAAAGGAAGAACATTTTCATGAATTACAGAAGAATTTAGGCCAAGAAAAACAAGCAAGGCTAAGTCTGGAGGAAGAATTACTTTACGCTAGAGGCACTTGCGCGGAATTGGAAAGAAGCTTAGAAAATGAACGAGTGTTGAGCCAGTCGAACCAGCGAGCCGTGCGAACGAAAGAGGACACTATTAGAGAGCAAATGCGTCTGTTAGAGCAAGAACGCGAGCTGAAAACGGGCTTAGAAGATAGAATTCGAGGCCTCCAGATTGAAGTTGAAGAGGAAAGGACTAGGAGAACTGCCACTGAAAGAGAACTGATTGAAGAAAGGAACATTTTGCAGCAAAATCGGCAAAATCTCGAACGAGAGCGTGAAATTTACGAACAACGAATGCAGGAAAGCGAGCGAACAGTGGCCGATGGCGAACAGCGCCTGCGAGAATTGCAGTCATCAGTCTCGATAGCGCAAGAGGCTTTGGCCGAATATAGGCGGCTTGAACCCCGTGACTGGATTATCCGAAGGGAGGAAGTGGTAATGAGTGAAAAATGTTTAGGGACAGGGGCCTGGGGCAAGGTGTACGAAGGGACGTTTCGCGATTGTCAGGTTGCGGTAAAGCAGATTCACGATCTGATTCTCTCGCCGCACAATCGCAGATTATTTGAACGAGAAATGAGCATTGCCTCACGCTGCCGGCATCCTCACCTTCTGCAGTTCATGGGCGCTACGAACGACGATGGAAGCCCATTGTTTGTTACAGAGCTACTCGACACCGACTTGCGGAACGTTTTGACCATGCGTGCTTTACATCACGAGGAAATAGTGTGTGTAGCCTTGGACGTCGCCAAGGCACTGAACTATCTGCATCTCAATAAACCTTTTCCCATAATACACCGCGACATCAGCAGCTCCAACGTGTTGCTATGGAGACGGGAAGACTCCTGGAGAGCAAAGCTGTCGGATTATGGTGCTGCAAATTTTATGCGCCAGTACATGACGTCAAATCCTGGAGCCAGAATTTACGCAGCCCCCGAGGCGCTTACTTCTCAACAGTCCCCAAAGGTGAGTGTTCCATGACGCGCTGGTTTTCGTGTTCATTCGGTGACGAGAGCTTGATGAAGTAAAATGAAGAAATGACGATAATCGCTCTATTATTTTTTCTTTTGGGGGAGGCTGTAAGACAAATAAAATCATAAAATCAAAGCGGATCAATTGAAATGTTGGTTTTTGAGGAGAGGGGGAAACCGGAGTACTCGGAGAAAAACCTCTCAAAGCAGAGTAGAGAACCAACAAAAAATCACATATGGAATCGAACCCAAGCCACATGGATGAACATGGTTCGCGCGGGCCTTGAAAAGTCCTTGAAAAATCCTTGAAAATGGACAGAAAAGTGGAAATCCTTGAAAAGTCCTTTAATTTTTCAAAGTGGTCTTTGAAAATTTGTGAAAGACCCTTCAATAAAGTAATCTTCATCGTCAAAGCATTGTTTTGGTTGTACGAAAGTTCGAGACCCCATTAATATATAGCCAGCTTTCTGTATGATTCATTTGAGTCTGTTAGTTGTGGAGCATT
>OX421446.1:13825196-13827696 GCA_949126865.1 Montipora capitata
ACCTGTCTTTCAAGGGGAATTTTACATATATCGAAAAAGGCCTATTAAATGGTGTTTGTATTGACTTGTGTGCCCTCACGGCATCATGGCCTGATACTCTGCTCGTTCCATGGGAAATATGTTGTGTTGTGTTCTTTGAGATTACACCATTTAAATCGTATATTTTGAATTCAGTTGAAATGTGTTTTTAAATTCCGTCTTATTATGGCCTATGGGATACTCAGTTCCCGGTCATTTTGTGAATTCAATCGGGGTTCTTCAACGGTTGGTGGTTATCCTGGTCTTCAAACTGAATTTTATCGTAATTTTTTTAAATTTCCTTTCTTGCTTCTTACAAAAGATTATAATTAAAAATTGAAACGAGGAAGGGGTCTTACATAGGTTGTTTTTGGGAAGAGGTTTGTTTCGGAAATCTCGGCGTAGACTGTCTAGACTGAGATAAACTAAGAATAAAGCCAGGATCCGAGCCAGGATTCGATCCAGGATCCGAGCTAGGATCCAAGCTAGGATCCGAGCCAGGATTCGAGACCTAACGAGACCTACCCGAACCCTAACTAGACTAGAACCAACGCAAATAGACCTAACCGTACCGATTCGAGACCTAACCTAACCGAGAGATTCGAGAATAAATAGCGGAGAAAGCTCAACTTAGCTCGAATCCTGGCTCGGATCCTAGCTCGAATCCTGGCTCGAAGTTTAGGTATCCTCGTCTAGACTAGCCTCTGTTCACAAGGTTGGAATTCAAGAGTGTTTTATGCTTTTTCCTCGTTCGAACTTTTCCTTCCTCACTGGATAGATCTTGACAACACAACGTGGTCCTTCAGGAATGTCGCGCAATTATAAAAATATGACCCGCTAATGTGTCCTAAATGGTAAGTCTTGTGACTTAGCGCTCTACGTCACCGTTAAAATCGTTTTACAACATTGATTTTCATTCACACAAAATCTCGATTCATTTGTTTTAATAGTTGTATCATTAAAGTGAATGTTCTCTCAGTAACACCAAAATTAACATTTTCTACATGAAGGGAACTTTCAAGAAGGAAATACGCATATGCATTGATATTCATGAGTATTACCAAACTGACAAACAATAGCTTCTTTAGACAATCGCTGGCATGAAATGTGTTTTCGTTCTCGCCCACATGAAAATTCAACTTAACAATAAAAGTGGGCGTTGGGCAAACAATAGGGAGTTTAAGATCTACCACGCGACGGCAACGAAAACGTCACAAATTTTGCCTGTTTAATGAGAAAAACAATAGCTTTGCGCGCTCTGCACGTGCATTTTTCATTTTTGTACATTTCTTTCACGTTTTCGGCAAATATGCGACGTGAAATAACCAATTCTCAAGTTTTTTGGAGAACGTGAACAAACGCAGCGAATTTGGATTTTCTGTCGTAGCTTCAACACCGCACCTCCTAATTCAGTTCCTGGAAAGTTGGGCTAGTTTTTAGAAGTTAGACAAACTGACATAATGACGAAAAAGATTAATAAACCTGAACGTGCGTTACCGTCGCATCGTAGATCTTAAACTCCGTAATGTTCAGCGTTGTTGCAAGCGGGAGGTTGCTAAGCACGAAAAAAGCGGAAGAGTCGCACGAGGCGATAGCAGAGCGGACTCCAGCTTCTTGAGTGCTTGGCAAACCATAACTCGATAGTATTTTCCACGAAATCTTGTAGACAGGATTCGTAGAGATCCGGCAGTGTGGAACGGATTGGTTATTGAGTGGGAAACGTTTTAAACGTCGCATTTTACATGTGCCGAATCTAAAGGCCTGGCCAAACGCTCGCAACATTTCAACGCAACATCTTGCAACATTGTTGCATGATGTTGCGACATGTGTTTAATGGACTGGCCAAATGCACGCAACATGTTGTGCCCAACAATGTTGCAAGATGTTGCGTTGAAATGTTGCGCGCGTTTGGCCAGGCCTTAATGCAAATGAGCATAAACAATAGATTTTTCTCATTTGCATTAGATTCGGCACATGCGACGTTTAAAGCGGGGCTTAGGCCCGTTTTAAACGTCGCATTTTCAATCTATTGTTTTCGCTGATTTGCATTAGGGGCTGTTTACATGGAGGTAGGAAGATCCTAGCACTGGGAAGATCCTAGAAGGTGAAACAACTTTTCGTTTGGTTTACATGCAGAAATTTCTGTCTAGGTGGAAGTAGAGAATGAAAGCAAGATGGCGGGCGAGAACAACAAACATGTAATTCGGATGTATTCGGATAAATTCGAATGTATTCGACTCGCAGCGTTTTCGACATTGCTGTCGATCGATATCTCGTTACTTTCCACTGTGTCTCTCGTTTGGACGGTGTATCTTTGAAACAAAACTGGTCCTGAATATTGTCGGCGGTCATCTGAATCATTAGAATCGTCCTGTGGCAACGCCAGACGAAGTTGTCGACCTTTGACAGCTGAATACCGTGAACACCCGGCCGCCGCCATGTTTGTTTTTTTGTCCCTAGTACCAGGAAGGAGGCAGGACCT
>OX421446.1:13835196-13837696 GCA_949126865.1 Montipora capitata
AAAAGCGTGGACAGAAAAGTCAAAATGAGGCCAAGCTTCCAAAGATGGAAGCAGAAGGTCAAAAACACGACGAGGTACTTTCATTAGAGAACTTACAAAAACAGATTCCTCGTAAGAAGAAGTCTTTGCAAATTAAGGTGAAACAACTACTGATCGAACTACATGGAAAAAATGAAATTCTTTCGAAAGGAAAGCATATTCTTGACAACTTAGCAAAAGAACGAGAGAGATTTTTAGAAAGGATAGAGGAAAAGGAACAGATAGTTGAGGACAAGGAATTTGTCATTAAGTCTTTGAACGAAAAACTTCAAGCGTTTTTGCAACAAGTTGAAAGGCAAGAATCCGAACTACGAGGAAAAGAGCGCTTATTGAACGAAGCAAATGAAAAGGTTCACCTTATTCGAAACCAACTTGCCGAGGAAGAAGAGACTGTTACTGAAATGCGAGACACAATAAAAAGCCTTGAAAGAAAAATGAAAACCGATAACCGTTGCGAAAGCATAGGAACGAGTTCTCAGTTGGGGGCAGGGTACGAGAAGGAGTCGCTTAGAAGGGAAAACGAAAGGCTAAAGCTACAAGCACAGGAAAAGATGGAAACCCTTAAGGATCGAGAGCAAGAGATTGAAAGGCTAAGGCGCGATAAAGAGATTTTGCAACAAGAAAAGAGACAAAGTGATAAAATCAGCCTAGAAAGAAAGCTTGCAGTTGATAACCTAAACCGAGAGAAAGAAAGAGGTTTGGCATATCTGGGTGAGGTTGAAAGTCGACTAGCAGAAAAAGAAGAATCTCTAAAGTGCGCAGAAAATGAAAATGTTAAACTCCGAGATCAGCTCAGAGGAAAAGAGAATCTTATTTTGGAGAAAGGAAGGACCATTGAAACTCTGGAGACATCGAGAAAAGCGACTTCTGACCGACTAGGTCAACTTGAAAAACAATTTCAAGACGAACGGCGCACAAGGCGAAACGCGTACGATGCACTGCGTAACGAGAAGCGCGCTTGCGAAGAACGTTTGCAACACGCTGAAGCAACGATAGAGACTCATCAAAGGCGCGTTCGTGTCTTAGAACAAGAACTCGATAGAGCAAGAAACAGTTCTGGCACGCTTCGCGGCAGTGATCCGTGGATGATCTCGAGAGATGAAATCAAAATTTCTGATAAAGTTCTCGGTACAGGCGCGTGGGGCAGAGTTATGGAGGGGAATTTTCGAGGCATTAAAGTAGCAGTTAAAGAAATTCACGAAATTCTTCAATCGACACACAACAGACTCCTATTCGACCGCGAAATTAAATTCGCCACACTACTTAGACATCCGTGTATTTTGCAGTTCTTAGCGGTTGCTGATTTCCGCTCGAGTAGGCCCCTTTTGATTGCTGAACTCATGGACATGTCTCTTTCACAACTTGTTAAGGGTGCCGAAGTTCTAGGGAACAGATACATCAGAATTCTCGCTCTTGATGTTGCTTACGGAATCAACTATCTGCACTGTTTTAGACCAAACCCCATACTTCATCGTGACATCAACAGTGGTAATGTCATGGTTTGGCGCAAAGGAGACGAGTGGCGCGGCAAACTCTGCGATTTTGGGTCAGCGGAGTTTGTGGGAAACAACATGTCCGAAAATCCGGGAAATCCATTCTACTCTGCTCCTGAGGCAGGTGGCTCTCGTCAGTCCCCTAAGGTAAGATAAAGTGATAGACGCACTAATATTGAAACTCTCCAAAAACAATACCAAACAAGGGACTTGACGGATTTTTACTTTTGAGATCTTCTTGGACTCAACACGTACCTGTTGATTTCAACGTTAGGTAACATTTATTGTCATCTTTATTTTATAAGTTGTCAAATCTCAGTTCTCTATTATTCACAGTAAAAATGACAAACGTATCTGCCGAAACATGTGTGCTAAACTAAAACCGTCCGTCGTTTTTTTTTTCTTCTTAAAAACAAAGTAAAGAATCGCATGCGTATTTCTCGCCCGCTGCAATACAACGACGTGCATGAAATTCTCACATTTGAAGTTTTGCGACATCTTGAGCACGCAACAGAAAATAGTGTATTTTAATCTGCTGACTTAAGGTGGCTAAATAAAAAAGGCCCTATAATTTGTGTTTAAACGCTTATATCTCAAATAAAAAACTCGGAGTAGATTCATTTAGAAAATTTTAAGGTGGCTCTGAATCCGCTCCAGAGAACTTTGCAGAGAGTTTCATTTTGGCCTACTTATCACTTTCCAGCAATAAAAAATGGGAGTCACCGAGTTCGTCGTTAAGAAAAAAGGCGTTTAAAGGCAAAATATAGGATTTTTTAGATGGCGGTCTGTACGGGTCCGCAAATGATCCCAGGACCGCAAATGATCCCAGAACCGCAAATGATCCCCAAACTGTACCGCAAATGATACCAGGACCGCAAATGATCCCCATAGTGTACCGCAAATGATCCCGGAACGCAAATGATCCCCGTTTTGGACCGCAAATGATCCCGAAAAAAAGGTGAGGAATG
>OX421446.1:13842696-13877696 GCA_949126865.1 Montipora capitata
TCACCTTCAAATGCAACTTATCTGTCAAATTGTCAAAGCCTGAGAAAACCAAACGAGGCATTTGATTAACGAAAAAAGTCTTCGAAAATATAACTGAACGACACAGACTCTGAGAGCTTCTGTGGATCGGTGGGCTCTCGAATGAATACAATTGTCAAGACAACTGGTGCGTCACGCTACACAAAAAGGACACTGAAGGTGATTCATTCAGTACATTGCACATAGTTGGTACACGTACATACATCTGCAAACGAAAATCGCTTCTGAGCATCTCCAGTCCCTATTAAAGTATATCCGTGCTACTATTCTGGTGATTTCTCAATGAATGTGAGAAAAACTGAATCCAGGTAGATCAAATATTAATCTATTGGCCCAACAGGCACAACACAGCGTAAACCGATCTAACAATGATAAGCAACGGGTGACCCACCAATCTCTGATCTTTAAATGATCCACACCTCATGGACAGAGAAATAATTTGCATTTCGAAGCCAAACAGAACGAGCTTAAATCGCATTTTCTTAAGCTCTCTGCAACTGTGTAGCTGTTCCGCTAGCCAAGGGCATTTTTTGCTGTGAATACTTTCCCATTCGTTCAGTTTGCCAACTCTCTCTTTCCCGACACAATCATGACGGAAATTGGATTGAATAAAGTCAAGGGAAAGCTCCAAGGAATAAAGGACAAAATAGAAAAGGCAGAAGACCGGGAGGCAGTTAGTAACGAAAAGCTTCGCGAGATCCTGGAAGAATGCGACAAAAACGAAGGTGAGGCAGATTCGTTCAGGCGAAGAATTCTCCTTTGTAAAGATGAACTAGCCAAGACTGAAGAAACTCTGGCAGAGAAGAAATCTCGATTGAGCGACATTAAGGGGATGTCAGCCGAGCATGAAAGCGCATGCAAGGAGCTGGAAGGAATAGATCGCGAGACCGATGAACGTTTGACAGCATTGGAGGAGTCAGTTTTAGAGGCAATCCAAACGGCAAAGGAATCCGATGAACGTCTCGTCGAAACAAAGCAGAAATGTAAAGTTATCACAAAAGAGGTGGAGAAAGCAAGAGAACGCGTGGAAAGTCTAGAAGGCAAAGCAACAGAGCTGGAGGAGAATATTACTGAAATGGGCAATCAACTCCGTCAAAAGGAAATCGAAGATGGTGAATCTGCAGAACGAGAACAAGAGTTGATCGAGAAGTTACAGTTCGTGGAAGTGCAATTAAAGGAAGTCGTAGCACGCGCAGAAGAGGCCGAACGTAAGGTGCAGCCGCAAGAAACAATCATCGACGATCTGACTCAGGAACGTGACATGTACGTGGACAAAATCAACGCGATCAAGGACGAGATGAAAAAAATGGGAGAAATGGTAGAAGAATCCATGGATGACGTGGAATGTATCGAGCCCAAGAAGGTAACAGATCGCTTCCGTGAAATCGAAGAAAGCGAAGAAAAGTCCGAGCCCCGACCCAAACCAGAAGACGAAGACGACGGGTTGACGCCCGAAGATTATTAGTGAAAGTTGGTGTTTGCCCAGGTTCTCCTCTATAGCATAATGAACTTATCTGAACTTTGGTTTAACTTTCTCTCAGTGCTTTTTTGTAGAATGTTACCTTACTTCCTGATTTTTTAAAAAAATAATTGTTTCAGTTGCATTTGATGATTTTTAATTTAAAAAATAAGAATTTTAACTGTATAATTTAGGCAAAACCTTTTCTTTTGTGGGCTTAAATGAACAGTCTAAGTGTACGCTTTTGCTGTGAACATCGAACAGGGCCCTGCGTGTTGCCAAACTAAAATTTTCAACATGTTTTAATTATTTGTGCATTCCTTTTAAAATCCTCTGTTAACTGTTTAGTCGTATGGCTGTTTTAACTAAAGTTGCTAGTCATATTATTAAAAATTTGTTTTCACTGTCCAAAAAGTTGTAAAGCAATAACTTATTTTTGTTGCGTGACAAGCAAAAACATGAGAACGCAATTAGTTACTCAACTTTCGGTGACCACTGCCATCCACAGTGAACCCTTGTCGATATAAACGATAATAAACCCCTGAGTAAATATTCAGGGCTAGTCTTTCTTTTCGCGCGAAGGCGATTTCAGAATATTGTCAACTTTTAGTTATCGCCTTGTTCTCTGACATCAATATAGTTTAGTTTTGCCCCTTTAAAATGGTCGTGTTTTCACAAAGCGTCTCCCATTATTTAAAACTTAAAGACAACACATACTTCATTCAATTCTTTTTCTCCCACCGATTAAGGTTGTTTAAGCGGTATATAATAGAAGTAGGTGGTTTTCATGTTATGTCGTCGCCGCCCGTCCAGTGAACGAAAACAAAAGATCTCTCTGATTGGCATCTTTTGTTCGCCAGTAGCATTTAAACACCATATCAAGGGGTGGCGGTGCGCTGCGGTCCGGTCCAGTGGTTACGCCTCTTGCCTAGAGATTCGGAGACCCATGCACATGCTAACCACTCGTTGTAATTGATCCTAGTAGTCCCTGGTCTAACTTCTCGTCTGTACTTGTAAATACCCAATTGGTTTCGTAAAAGTTAATGTTGTCCGCGTTTCATTTCATTGCCCCTGAAAAGCCCATGTGGGGAGCGGTCAACTGAGTATGTGTGTATGTGTATGCATGCACATCATATGCATTGTAGCGTCAATCTCAGGAGATTGGTTGAAAATCGGCAACATGTAGTTGACATTCCAGTCCTCCCATCCTGAACCAATACCAATAGGCCGTTTCCGAGTAATGTCTGCCTCCTCCTCAAAGCGAGTCTAAGTGCGAAGTTTTTCTTATGAAAATTAGTTTTCATTCATATGTAAAGTAGAACTAATTACCATCACAAAAACTTCGCACTTAAACTCGCTTTGAAAAGGAGGCAGACATGAACTCGGAAATGGCCTATTGCGTAATGTACAAATGCCTGGTGTACGAAAAAAAACAAAGGCTAATCAGAGATCCGCTGTTTTCATTCATCAACGTTACGTCGATGACGAACGGCGAAAACCGCTCATTGGCAGGTTCTATCAAAAAAGCGACGTGTTCTCCGCGAATGTCACGCGCGAAGTGTTTTACGCACGTCTTTACGGCCGTTCGTCTCCTCTCGAGTATCACTCACGCGTGAATCCCTCGATGGCCCGGTCCAATACTTCCTCTCTCTTTCGTGCGTTTTCTCGTCTTCTTACCATTCATTCCAAGAATATATTACCACATCTCGCTAAACCGAGAAACGCGCCATTGAAACAACACGTGCAGCTAGGATCAAATACCGTACTGATTACATGTCGCAACATTTTCAGAGACTACCAAGATCACACGAGTGACCTCTCTCAACCCAAGCGTAATATGTTTGTGGTTGGCTTAAAAAGGTCTGGTTGCGCGAGAAAATAAATCTAAAAATAATTCGGAGAGCAAAACAGCCATGAAATAAATATATTGTACGCTGTCCGGAGCTGAGCCCTTGATAACAAGAGCACTGCGACGTCCTTTGTTTTGTCCCTCTTTCCTTCACCTTGTTTCACAAATCCAACCCCGTACCACAACAGTACGCGAAACTTGCCCTGACTTTTGTAGCAAGTTGTGGTGAGAGATAGAAAACGAAGATATAGGGCCATATCTATCACGAACGAGGTATTTTCCAACATTCCTTCCTTGGCTACTTTCCAAAGAAGTACATGGATCTTGCCTATGATTTAGTGACCTGTTATGGTAAATAACAGACAACGAGGACAGTATTCCTAAGGAATTTGAGGAGTCCATCTTTCAATATTGACGTAAATACACGAGGCCTTTCGAAAGTATCATATCGGCTCTAACACCAGTATTAAATAAGCAGGTTGTCCCTCCATGGATTATTCGGAGGATGTACACAAGGAGCTCATTGATCAGAAATTTAAGTCAGGCAGCAATTAAATCGCATTGTTGCCATTTATTTCATTATGATTACGCTATTTAGCCAACTTATTTGTACTTCAAGCTTGCTGATTATTGTCAATACCAGAATGGATTTTTGGCGTTGTCAACTGATTTGAGCGTTTTTAAAAGAAGCCGTGACGTGTCCTGCTGACGTTTTCATGGGGCATCCTTTGAATTCGGCTACTCCGTTTTCAGAGGTCACCAAGTCAGGCTGGAAAAAAAAAAAGAGGAGCTCGCTCAAAATTGTGCCGTGCAGGGTCGGGTGGGTAAAAGTGACACTGCCTTTCGTTGCAGTTGTTTCCCCTTCGAAAGGCTAAGCTGCTGGTAAACCTCGTTACCAAGCGAGAAAACCCTGGAAGAAACGAGGTTGCAGAACTCACTACTTTTTCATGCAAATCGTGTTGTAAAGCTTTGTTGTCCGAATTTACACAGGAAAAGCAGATACCTTGTGCTAAAATTGGAATCGGATGTGGAGTATTTTCAGAGTTTATGGAATGTTATTGGAACGACTGGGCCAACTAAGCAAGTAATTCCCACCTAACCAAATTCTTTCTGTTGACGATACAAAGTATGGACGATGACATCACCCAGTATTTCCCAAAAGAGCATTTTCAAGCAACAACCGGTTGCTCTTGACGGTTGCAGTTGTGGCTGAGCTACCTGGCCTTTGAACGGAATTGAGGCTACTTACGAAACCCAATTTTTTTACATGCGCTTTCTGAGTGTCCTAAACACGACCAAATGTGGTCATGGTAACTTCCCCGAAGAGTTACGCTAAAACTATTGCTGCGTTACAACTGTGGACCTTCTAACACGTGAATTTGAGATTGGCTTTAAAAAGTTCAAACAAATCGTCGAAGTTGGTCCATCCTCAAAAGTTTAAGGCGAAGTACTGATAAATTAGGCGTTGACACAGCACATTCTTTCTAAAATTTAGAATTTTAGAGAAATGCTCCTAATAAAGTAGCTGGGATATCGGACTCAAATTGACCCAGCTGATTTCTTGGAAAATCGATTCGACAACGCTGGATATATGCTAATCATGACAGGATTTTCGAATTGAAAAGGGAAGGCTTGACTTGTCACGTGAACACGATGGTGTTCTCTGAATATGACAGCCAACAAAAGGAAAGACAAACGTACCTTAAGCGCTTCAAATATCTTCTTCTTCGGATTCAATTGCTCATCTGGAGCTGAATGACAAAAAGACAGACAGCCTGAAGCATCTGCAAGCTTTCGTTCATGTTGCAATGCTATTTTATCCAAAGAGGGATTTCGATGAGGTGTTTGGAATCTAGTCGAAGAAAACTAAACCAAATTGGGCAACACCACCTAAAGCCTGGCCGAACGCCTTCAACATCCCTTTGATTTTGTTGAACTGCGATGTTCGAACCATTTGTCCCCCCTCCCACCCCCTCCCCCACCGAAGTTGAGCTTAAGAGCGTTTACAAGTTGCTTCAATTTGATTAGCTCCAAAGTATCTTAGCTCACGCTTTAATACACGTGCTACTGTTCATGGGAGAAACACTAGAAATAAGAGCAAGTTAGACACCCCAGCGTTCAACACAGCTGCTGGTCAGCGCTCTTTTGTATATCGAGCGGTGAAATGCTGGAACACGCTCCCTGAAGAAATTACTAATTGTGAAAGCTTACACAGGTTTAAATCTAAAGCTAAGAGTCATTTTTATACAGTTTTTAAATGAATCTATTATATATTTTTATTATATTTATTATAGTTTCATATTATTGTACATACGTTTTAGATATAGTTGTTTACTTATTTTTTGTAAATTATTGCGGAAGAACACTTTGGGAGCATTAATAAAGTCATTCATTCAATCTTTCAACAAAACTTTTGTTTTCGCGAATGTTGAATGAAGTTGAAGCAGTTTGAAGAGGACCATACGGAGGTGAATGGCTCAAACATCTCGGGCCAAATTCTCAACCAATCACAAGTACTGAAAAAAAACCAATAGACACTTTTCCATATATTAAAATTCAGCTTGACAGTGAGGCTCAGAAGACATAAACAAAAGGAATGAATAAACATGTTCATTTAGTTTCCTTTGTTTGTGTTCCCTAGGCCTCGATGCCAAGCTGAATTTTAATATATCGAAAGCGGTCTATTACCACTTGCTTTCGCGCCATTTTCCCTTAGCGCCAATTACATGCAACAGCGTTGCGTCAGGATTGGTCAATTTGATGGTTTTTGTTTGTTTCGATTGACAAATGAAATATCCATACCTCCTGCTATTTCATGTTCATAGCCTTGTATTTCGACTCGATCACCAGGTTCACAATCAGCTGGCGGACACAGAGGCGTAACTTGACGGTTTCCATCAGCACTTAAAAGTGAAAACACCGTGCGAATCAATTTATTTTGCCATATGCAAAAGCCTTGATAAATGCGCTTGGCAGTCACTATGTGCGATTCCGCAAGAAGAATGAACGATAAATTTCGGGAGCAATTATTTGTTAAAAACTCCCCGCGAATATAGAGGGCAAATTGCAAACTTCAAAGTCATGCTTAATTTCTGCTTAAGGACGGTGCCTACTAATTCAAAGGTGTTTTTGCCGCTATTTACGATTACGCAGGAAATGTAGATCTTAACAAGTGTTATTGAAATCCAAAAAGAAAATTGGGGGTAACCACGCATTTTTCAAAGATAATTCATGAACAATATTTGTAAAAAGTTCTAAAATACAAAGCAATGTGTGGTATTCTTTCTCAAATTGAAGCTCAATTATCTCTAAAGAATGCATGGTTACCCCCAGTTTTCTTTTTGGATACCAAGAGTACTTTTTAAGATCAACTTTCTCTGCATAATTTTAAGCCGCGAAAAAATATCCCTGTATTAGCAAGCATCAGCGATAGGAAACCCGAGCATCTCGAGATGCGCAGAACGTATGCGTAATAAAAATAGTAGGCACCGTCCCAATTCATAACGACAAAACAGTGAAATACAGACTTCCAATGGCTTCTTGATGAGCCGCTTTTGTTGTTTTCTCGAAAAAAAAATTGCTTTTATTACTAAGGAGAAACCTTTCTTAGGTGATACTTCCTGGTAAAAAAAAAAAAAAAACCAGAAAACAGTTGATCCCAGAAGCACAGACTCAGACTCAGTATTCCTTACTCTGTTATAGAGGCTGCCAAGAGCATTGCTTCTGATGTGATACCTTAAAGATAACAATAAAAATGTAAGCTTTTCATTGCAGAGATTGATAATAATAATAATAATAATAATAATAATAATAATAATAATAATAATAATAATGTACGTCCTGAGAGGTATACGATTAATTACTAAGGGCTCTACAAAAAGAACCAGTACTTTTTTTATACGGCAGATAAACAAACAAACAAACAAACAACGTTAACAACACACGTCTTACTATCCGAGTGGCTAAAGTGTGGAAGCCCATTCCCTTATCTATAGCGGAAGCACAACCCCCTGAGCAAATGACACAACCATCTTAGTGTCCATTGGGTAGATATATGTTTACAAACACTGATATTGTTATTCAGTAGTCCCAACCACAGGAACAAAAGACCCTTTGTTTCGACAACCAATTGGGCTCTGGTTGGCACATTAATGACAAAAGGTGACGTCAACGATATCTTCCCCACATTGCAGCAATATTCCACAAAGGTAACATACACTTCAATGAAAGTTATCTTTTAACAGATCGAAATCATCTAAATTCTCGTAGATACCAACCACAACAAGCTACCCTGCAATCTGAGCATAAATAAAGAGTTGATGTGAGAATAATAGTATACAGCTGTCACTCACCCCTCATCTTAACAGGTTTCAAGTTACACATCATGACAACAAGCCTTCCCTCAAGCTCTTCTAAAGGCACATAATCTGCTAATCCACTCACTACAGTTCTAGGTTCTGAAAATAAACAGAAAATCATTATTTTTGAGATAATCGCTTGGCATTAAACAAAGTAAAGTTAAGATGCTGATCATCGCAGTTATTAATGAACAAATTACTTGAGCAGTAACGAAAGGAAAGCTTCAAAAATCCAGGCTCAATATGAACTCACAAAATGACAAGCTCCCAAATGGCTTGAAAGCTCAACTGGTGGAGCACTGCACCGGTATCGCAGTGGTCAGTTTGAATCACGTTCAAACCTGTATTTTTCAGGCTTTCCTTTCGTTTCAGTAACCGCGCACCGGTAATTCAGTCGGTTGAGCACCGGGCTGCCATGCAGGACGTCGCGGGCTCAAACATTCCGTCCGGACCAACACTCAGGGTCTTTAAATAACTGAGTAATCTCGACCCATGCGCTCTTGTCTTGACTGAGGGAAAGAAGAGCTCTGGGGAACCCTGAAACAAAGGGTCTTCTCATTGTTTTTCGTGAACAATCAAAAGCGTCTCTAATTGATGCATTCAAGTTAGCACGAGGATTGAGCAGGTGCCGTAAGGTTCAAATAGCCACTTTTGGGCTATAAGAACCCTATGGCGCATGTTCTCTCCTACATACAGTTTCCCAGAGCCTTGGGTCGATCCGAGGTTCTGGTGATGAGAATGATAAATGAGGAGAAAGTACTGCCTTTCTAATTACACCCGCACAAATGGTTAGACTTTCAAGTCTTCTCGGATAAAGACCATAAACTGTAGGCCCCGTCTTACAACCCTTAAATGTTCAAAATCCTGTGGGACGTAAAAGAACCCACACACTGTTTGCAAAGAGAACGGCATGTAGTTCCCAGTGTTGCGGTCTGTCTTTTCTGTGGTGTATCATGGATGGTAGGGTAAATGGTCAGAGATAATAGTTACACCAGGCTACTCTAAAATCCGAGGGTAAATAGCCACATGAACTATGAACGTTAATTAATGACTGCGATGATCAGCATCTTAACTTGATTCTCTGCGTAGTTCAAATGTATACAGCTTTCATATATGTTGACTTTCGCCAGACAGAGTAAAACCTATAATACAGTACATAGTCACTCTTTGGTGGAAAAGGGTTACACCCTGGATAAAATGTAACATAGCACCACACCTCAAACACATAACATTCTTTGGCCACTTTTTTTTTTTCAAATCTCAATTGATTCCATCCACTCCATCTTTGACTATATTGGCGTGAAAAAATAATTATGTTAATCGAACTAATATAGTTCTTGGTAAAGCAAGCATAGCATTAATTTTTGGTCTCCATAAATACAAAAGGTCTTTTTGAAGTAAGGCTTAAGAAGTCACAATCACATGACCTCACGATAACTCAATACCGATACTGTACCTGCAGTCTCTCTAGACTTAACGTCACATGATTTCCAGCCAATATATCATATCAAAATTATTACTTTCAATCCCGAATTTAAAACCACCCAACGCCAAACTCATCACAACTGCAACTGAAAGACATGTACACAGGTGTTACTCTTCCAGGAGGTTTGCAAAACTTTAACTTCCTTACTTAACTTAGAAAGGTATAGAAAAGAGTCTTACTTTCTTCTCCAATATCAATCTCCTCCAAATACAAGGAGTCTGCATCAGGATGCTGCAAAATAATATCAAAAATACTTAGAAGCTGACTTTTAACTGCTGTTATATTGCCGAATATAATTTTTAACAATAATAAATTTGCACCATTGCATTGCAACCTTGTCTAAAGGGGTCTGACTGCAACAATAATAACAATAATAATAATAACAATAACAATAACAATAACAATAACAATAACAATAACAATAACAATAACAATAACAACAATAATAATAATCAACTGTATTCTTTGAGGGTAGCACTTGATGGTATAAAATACTGATAAACTCGTGGCTCTCTATGGCAATCACCAACATAACAATAATTATTTCTCTGTTTTTTTAAAGTTCATTATGTGATTTGTCAAGTCAGGATGCCAGAATAATCAGATTTGAGAACTGATGCCTGTCCCGCAACCAGCACCTGGCAGACAATCAATTTTTCATTAAAGTTCTTTATAATGTACAGATGAAGTCATTCAAATGAAAGATGCAAATTTATAATGCTCATATTTGAGGCGTCGAGTTGTAACTGAAATATAGACAAGTTATTTTCCCTAGCAATAACAGTAGGCCCCCAAGCCCAGACATCCTTTGGCTTGTCGCAAAGGGAAGGGAATGCATGACAAAGTCCTTCAAACATCACCAAGGGAGGCTGTTCTCATAGTACACAGTACAGCGTCAAAAAACTAAGGTTATAGCAATAGCATCAACATTGTGAAAGAAATCGTACGATTACCAGTAATAAGAAGCAAGTCAATCAGACACGTTTTAAAGGGTTATGGTAATGTCAATTCGATCTAACCAACTTGTTGACTGTCGACCAACAAATCAGTCATCAACAATCTTTAAAGCTCCCCATTGAGAAGACTTCTTTAGTATCTTTATTAACTTGGATTTTCATGGACTACTGTAATTGCTTAGGGAGGAAACAGTTTGAAGTCTTTATCAAGGTCATTCACCTTTAGAAAGGTGATGGCTTTCAGAACGTTAGTAGACATGGCCGATTCTTCGTTAGACTTCAGTGCACATCCCACCAAGGGTTTCGCCATATTGATACCTGTTTTCGTGTGTTTACTTGTTTGCCAAAGCATTGGCTGACACACAATTAATGTGTCGGCTAATAAGTTTTTATTTGTTGGCCGACATATTGATTGCATGTCAGTGATTTGCTGACACACATGTTGAACGACGAGTTGGTTGATCGGACTCGTTGCCATAACTGATTTTAGAGATTCTCTATCTTAAATGAATAGCCCACGCTTGCACAGAGGAGAACTACTGGCTCACTAAGAGAAATCCCTCTGCAGTACCAATGAAATGATAATATTAGGACCCACGGATTAAAGCCATGACTGCTTAAAGAACACATAGATCCTCAAAGGGAATTATGCAGCCAGAGTAAACAGACAAAGTCTGAGATCAGTAGGCTGGTTCACTAGAGATACATCCTGTGTCAACTTCATAAACAGGGAAAAGATTCACGCTGACTCAAACACTGGAAGAACTACAGGAATTAGGTTACCTTCTTTGCTGAGAGAACTTTTCCAATTCTCAAATCTAATCTTGATGGATCAACAGCTCTTTCAGGGCCGGCTCCTGCTGCTCCTTGACCACCCTCTACAAATCAACCACAAACGAGTGTCGTAACAAAGGAGTTGGGAAAAGGATTGCATCCCGTGACAGTTTCCTGCCTTCCTTTTCCCCACATAACTCATGATAATAATGAAGTACGTACATGTATCCCAGGAAAGTCCTTGAAAGCACTTGAATTTTGCATGTGATTGATCAATACCAAGGAAAAAAAGTACTTTTTCTGGATGTTTTTTTCTTTCATTTCCTAGCAAAAAAAGTTGCACAAAAAGGCCCGTTTTTTCATGGTGGCATCTACTTTGCTGGCCATGCGACAAGCTACATGTAATCAGCAAGGAAGCCTTCATTTGACTCAACATTCACTTTTGGGAAGAGGGGGCATATTGAGTACTCTGCAAAAAGCCTCTGAGAACCAAACAGCTCAACACAAAACAGAAATACATCTCCCAGTTTGAAAATCATCTCTGTCAGTGCACATCATCAACAACAACAACAACATCAACAACAAGCTTTGTTTTCCTCTTGGTCATGCAGAAATAGTACAAAATAATTTTAAATTATATATTAATAGAAATGGAGAGAGGGGTGTGGCTACCTGAAACAACTGGAGAGTTCAGAAAGGCAGGCAGACATATTTGCAATATATTAATACATTTTAGGTTGGTACACACACATACAATACAGAACACACAAAGTGAGCACTAAGTAAATACCACACTAGAACGGTTAAATACAGGAATAAAAATAATAATTAACCCACTGACTCCTGGCAGTGAGACTTAACAGATTTTACTCTGTCATAATGCCAGACGTTTTTACTTGTCAACTGGGAGCATCCTGGGACATCTTAGGAGTCGATAATTAGGTTAATAATTACATCAGCGGTCAGAACCAGTAATAATGATACATGTAGTGTTGCAAAGTTAAGGTCTCTTTGCCTTACTTTCTTTCTTGGGTGCAGGATATGCAAGTTTTGTAAGCTTCAGCAATTCTGGAGTTTGAAATTTCTTTCTTATAGGATCTAAAAGCTTAGAACAAGAAATACCTCATCAGCAAAAAATCTGCATAGGATGAAAAGAGTCTAAACTGCATGTGGTAATTTAAAATATAAGGCTTAAAATTATTAAAATGAATGAAGACCCTCATACATCATTTATGAAGCTTGAGACAGCATTCTTTAGGTCCAAAGGATGTAGTTCCTGAAACAAAATAATTAACAAGTTTACGTCCTGCTGTTTTGAAAATCCTTGCTACGAAATCTTACGTAATTCATGATCTCTCCTGTTGCCAATAGGTTCGTTGTTTTGGTGACTATACTTGGACAAAAGTCTCCTAGAAACCAAACCAGAAAAAATATATCATTGATGTTCACCATGTTAGCAAATGCTTGTTCAAGTGATGAATAGTCCTTAAATGTCACTGTTCCTCCGTTTTCTTCTGCTCTTTTTATCACAAATTCTACAAGAGAAAGAAAAGTCAGACAAGTACAATCTTTCTTTTCCAAACAAGTCATGTCTTCCTCTACTGGTTACCAGTGCTCAAATTGACAATCCAAGAGGCAACAGCCAAATTTCACTGCATTAGAACCTAAACTTAAATTCATAAACATGATCTCAAGGCCCTTGTAATCATAATGTGGAGTTCATAAATGCAGCACGATGGTGACACAATGATGATGTCTTTCCTCTTAAGATTGAATTTTAATGTTGTCACATCTTAAGGGCTTAGGAATTGTAACATCTCAAGTACATAAAATTACAAAGTGCCACCAGAAACCCATAAGGGTTGAAACGTGTAACGCGCGTTCACAGCTTCCGAATATTCAGTGCGAACTGATTGGTTGAATGTTTCAGTGCTAAGTACCATATTTGGAAACCCCTCGCTCTTGTTGTTCCAAATATGGTACTTGACAAATTGAATATTCAGAAGCTTGTTTCCCAGCACACAAGGGGCCGTTACACGTTTCAACCCTTATGGGTTTCTGGTGCCACATATTACAATCTAAATTACATGTACATACATTGCAAAGAATTCTTATCACCCAAAGAGCGAGAGAGAGAGATGTCATTGTGGGTAATAAAAAACACTTTAAATTATGGTTTCTTTGATATGCTATCTATGAAATCTTAGCCTGCAATCCTGAGGGCACGTATTTTATGGCCAGTGCATGAATCACCTTTGTTTAGGTTTCTGTTAGGGTAAGTACAATGTACAGAAACACTGGAGTAGTCTAGTCAAGTCTGGTTGGTGTATGGTTAGTGCAGAGATGTGAAGCGCAGTTCGGTCAGATTGTGTTGGTAATTTATGGTAGAAGGTTTGAATTCTCCTTGCAACAAATTTCTGGGGAGCAGGATTGGCAGTAGTGAGAGCACTTGCCTCCCACAAGTGTAGCCCGGGTTTGATTCCCAGACTCGGCACATACATGTACATGCATGTGGTTTGAGTTTGTTGGTTCTCGAATCTGCTCCGAGATATTTTCTCTCGGTGCTCCGGTTTTCCCCTCTCCTACAAAACCATTAATGTTTCATTTGTTTGCAGTAATTTGAGTTGATTTCAATACAGTGTCCCCAGTTACATGTAGTGCATTGATGAGCAGAGCTAGAAAACTTAAGACACTTAAACAAAGTTCATTATCGTTATCTACAACAAATGCTCCAATTTTCGCTACCCGAAAACAAAAAATAAAAATCTAAATGCAGGCTATGGACCCATAAAGTAACCAACCTGTTTGGTGTCTCAATTCCAAAACAGAGAAAATAACAAACTTGGCAAAAGCCAGAATTCCATTGTCCTCAATGTTTCCTTCTTCACAGAATGCCTGTTCACAAAAAATAATCTTGTTATTACATATCTTCGAGGAGATGATTGATACTAATCCAAGGAAAAGGAGTCAAGGAAACCCATAAAGGCAACCGGAGTGGCAAGCCATGAAAACATGATTTCTATAATGTGGTAGTAAATTGTGGAAATGACAGCGCATTTCATGTCTCAGCCCCAAAAATGGTCATAATAATTCAGCTGTGTAGTTCAATTTAATTCAACACACGTAATTCTTATCATTAGAGCTTCATTATTCCTTCAAAATGATGTTGAAACAAGGATGATTTGTTCTACTACAGCAGATGATGATATTGGTACATGTATATGTATACTGACCTTGTTTAATTTTTTCTTCACAGCTGAGGCACTATCCAAAAGATCGATTTTTGAGTCCTCGGGTGAAAAGGAAATACCGGTACTTAAATTAATGAATAAATTAACCTATTTAACTCATTAAGTACTAACGATAAATAATAATTGACCATTAATTAATTATTAATGCAGAAACTTTGAGAAGAAACAAAACACATGTAAATTTTATTTATCAATAGATGTAATGTAAATTCTGATTTCTGTTTGATTAACAACCAATCGTGGCATGAACTTATGCACTTTGAGGCAAACTGATCGAACCCAATTAAATTTAACTACCAACATTTACAACAGGTCATTACTCTTCAGAGCGAGCAAATTCAGCATAAAACTTGAAAACATGAGTGTTGCTTACCTCATCAGAAGAGCTCATCTTGGTGCCTGTCAGTCCTGGAACTGCAAATCAGTAAAATGGTAAACAATGGTGTCAGTTGTGTCTTGCACCTTGAATGAATGAATGAATGTTTATTTTTCTACACAATAATATTACAGAAACATAAAGGATACTTAGATATTACAATAATTGGCGAGGAGACCCCAAGAAACCACCGGGCTTATAAGAGGGGCCCCCTCATATGCCTATCATTAATCTAAATAATCTTACGCAATGTTTGTGCGGCATAACTAACTAACATATTTTTCTTAAAATTCAGATAGCTAGATGAATTAACAATTGATCCAGGAAGAGAGTTCCAGATTTTTGGACCTTGATAAAGAATTGTAAATTGTTTGATGTTAGTACGACAAAATTGTGGCCGATAATTGTTGGTTGTTCTAGTATAGTAATTGTGCACTTGGCGGCTTGTTTGAAATAAATTCAAAAACGTAGAAGGCAATAACTGATTGTGATAATAAAACATGAACTTAGAAATTTGAAATGAATTTATTTGAAAAATGTCCATGATGCCTAGTTTTGCAAATAAAGGAGCAGAATGCGCTGACGGTAATCTGAATTTGTTATTGCTCGCACAGCACGCTTTTGCAAGTAGAATATTCTATTTAAATTGGAAACATAATGTAGAAGACCAAGTGGAATTGCAATAAGTGATATAAGGATAAATTAGTGAGTAGTACAAGGTTAGCTTGGTTCTAGAAGAAAGGTAGAATCGAGATCTAAATATACAGTGTAATACCAATGGATTTTGCGATTTGCTTTGATAAAAAACTTATGTGATGCTTCCCAGTAAGATGCTCATCAAGATAGACACCCAGAAATTTGGTTACATTTGTTTGTTTCAGTAATTGGTTTCCAAAGAAAATGTTGAAATCATGATTAGCTATTCTCTGTCTTGGTTTAAAGATAACATAATTAGTCTTTTTAATATTAACTGAAAGCTTGTTACATTTCAACCACATATCATAATTTCACAGCTCATCACTTAATACAGATTGCACCCTTTTTGGGTCTGAATGTGAATAAACAATACTGGTGTCATCAGCAAAAAGTAAAGGCTGAGTTAACTGAGAAGCATGGGGGAGATCGTTAATATATAATATGAAAAATAGTGGACCTAAAATGGAACCTTGAGGGACACCACTTCTGCTTAGAGGAACATGTAGAATTAAATTGAACAAATTGTTGGTGACAACAAAAATAACTCTTGGCCTTGCGCACGGTATTGGTTGTCAAACGCTCTTTATCGACAATACCCGACTTTTAGCTGTTATTTCTTTGCTACAAAGTATTTATCTGGAATAATACGGAAAACAAACGCTTGTCTATTATGTCTGCTGTTTATTTTGATACTTGCCTTGCAGTTATTTTGCTTTGTTAGCGTACAGCACCAAGACAAACTTGGTGGAATCGGAAAATTTTTCGTCCGGCGCGTTTCATTTTTATCCGAAACATCGCACTTTTAACATCGTTTCTATCGTTTGTATCGTTTCAAACTTTCTATCGTTCGTTTGGTTCGCGGCATCTATCGTTTGAAAGGATGGAAAGAAAACGTTTAAAGCGTTTCAAAGGTTTCGAGCCTTTCAAAGGTTTGTACTTTGCGTGAGAGAATTAGTCACGTACTGAGTAAAAATTGTCACGTGCTAGGCAACCAAACTTTGTTCAGTGAAGCAGAACGAGGTAATTGTTTTGTTTTGGCGCTTTTCACGGCTTTGCAATTTTCAAAACTGGAATTTTAGCGTGTATTTTGGGTTATGTAAGAAAGAAATATTTCAGAGGAACGATTAAAACGAAGGAAACCAAGTGTTTTACAAACCATCCAAACGATTCAAACGAAACGAACCAAACGAACCAAACCATACATCAAACCATTTGAACGCTAAGCGAAACGAAAATTTCAATTTTGGCGTGATGGTTAAAAATTTAGTGCAAAAACTAGTTGCGTAACGCTAGTTCCACCACTATTACTCTAAAAGTACTCACTGTCTGTGGATGAATGTTTCTCAGGGTATTGTCCAACTAATGTGCACCTAAATTTTTAATGTTCTTGGGCAATTTCTTGAGAGAAAGAAAATATTTACGCAAACATCTCAATCGCGTTCACTGCTGTTTTTCTCGCTGATTTCAAGTGCGCGTTTTTTATTTTGTTGTTAATTGAAAACAGAAAGATATTTTGAAGCTTTCTTTTTAGCAGCTAAATGCACATGAAATTTACTTTCCATTTCTGTTTTTAGATTATTACAGTAACGTTGTAATCTTAAAATCCAGCGCTTTATTTAGCGTTACGTATTTTGGAACGGCCTTGACCACCAATACCGTGCGCAAGGCCTCTTAATCTACTCCAAAGCCAAACCACGAATACCATTATAATGTTTGAACTTGTCAAAAAGGATTTGATGGTCAATGGTATCAAATGCCTTAGAAAGCTATCGAGGATATTACATGACCTCGCAGCCTGGATACACATTTTTTTCTTGGATTTAGGGCTGATGGTATTATCTTTCAGGAGTGAGCACAGCGAAAATCCAAATATGAGACCTCTCAGTTTATTATTCATTTTGAAAGTACAGAAAGAAGCATCACCTTGACTGAAGCCTGACTGTAATTGAAAAAGTTGAAACTAATATGACACGCAGTATGGCAAAAATACAAATTTTAACTTAAATTTTTGAAAATGAAATTTCTATTCACGGAATCAATGGCTGCACGACTTCACCCATGAACAGGATGCACTGATATTATTGGCTGACATGTCTGTAACCAATGACGAACTCAATATCCTTGCATGTGAAAGATAAAAAATAGCATCTTTACCTTGCAAAACAAAACTTAATCAAATTTTCTAAGGAAAACAAAAAATCCTGCCATTTAATAATAATTTTATTGATACAGTATATCTATAGTAGTCAAGGTAAAGTCACTGCTTACGAGCCTAGAAGGCTCATCAGGCCGGCGCTTATCTCCGGTTTCCGTAGCATGAAGCGACTAGGAGTATTGTCTCCCCCCTGGATGGGATGCTAGTCCATCGCAGGGTTACCCCCAGCATTATGCCGGTACCCATTTATACACCTGGGTGGAGAGAGGCACCGTGAGAGCAAAGTGTCTTGCCCAAGAACACAACACAATGTCCCTGAACAGGCCCCGAACCCGGACCACCCGATCCGGTGTCGAGCGCACTAACCATGAGGCCACTGCGCCTCCCATATCTATAGTAGGCAGTGCTCGAAATTAGCGGTCGTCCAGTCGTCCCAGACGACCAGAAAGTTTACTGGGCAACCCGTTTTTGGTAGAATTTAAAGCCTGGTTGCCCAAGGAAAAAACAACGGACAACCCAAACGAAAATAGAATGTTAATTTTCATGTGGCGTCATGGTAGCCATGTTGGTGTCCCTAAACAATGAAACAGTGGCCAAGTTGGTGTACCCAACTAATCCTACGAGAATTGAGCTCTATTATCATCCAAACGTTTTATTTTGTTTTGGTGAAAAAACAAGGTTACTGATCATGCAAGTGAAAACACTATAGAAAACGAATTAATCACAAGCAGCACCCGACTTACATGTTGCTTAAATTCTATTGTCATGCGCAATGTCTGATAGTAGTGTGAAGTTAATAACAACAATAATAATATTTAAATTTGCCGCAGTTGAGCACTTTCCTGTGTTTTGAATATCCATGCCTTTTACAAAACATTATCAGATAGGAAATCACAAACATGAAGGCGATGGAAAACTTAAACCCAGACTTCCAGAAAAAAACACAGGCACACACTACGAACTATGGGATACTCAAGCTCCATAGCTATGAGATTGCACCTCAACACAGAGTGCAGTTTATCATAGGGGGTATGCTAGTGGGCAACCACGGATTTATCAGGGCAACCTACAGTGTAATTCACAGGATTGGTTGCCCGGCTTTTGAAACAGGGACAACCTGGAATTTTTTTTAAATTTCGAGCACTGAGTAGGTATAATGATACATGTATGAACAAATACTCAGAGTAGCTGTAGTTCTTTATTGAAGGGGTTTCTCCTGAAGCCAAAAAATTAATTTCCTCTGCATGAGAGAAAACAGTAACACTCTGTCATTGGATCCATGACATAATCAACTAAACTGTCTTGTTTCTTCCAGCTATCGAATGACGCTTATTTAATTCAAATGATAAATTATGATAACAACAGTAACTTACCCATGGGATTCATCAGATGTATTCTTTTTTTGTAACCCAGAACAGGAAGGTACTAAAAACAAAGTGAATGCTTAATTTTCCAGAAAACTCTCTATCTTAATTTGAATTAATTTGAATCATTTGAAAAACAGTTCTTAATGAAGACAGTTTAGCTGGATTGTGGAGGAGAAAGAGGTCAGGTCACTGAAAGGCAATAAAAATATGCCGAATAATAACGGCTACATGTATCAATTCAGTAGTAGTTTTAGTAGGGTCAATTTTGAAACAAGTGACTCTAAATAGCTGGCAGCCAGTCAAGGTTTTGATAAATTACAATGACCGGCATGTTTTAGGAAGCCATTTAAAATTTATAGCCCTCCCTAACGATATGATTTCAAATCTGGGCAGCCATTTCAAAAGCCCTAAAAATGCATGCAAGTCTACAGTCTGTGCATTTGTTTTAAAATGATTAGCCTTATTTATTGTGATAAGTACTTTACATGTATATTATTATAAGTTTGATATGTTAAAAAGTTAAAAATATTTGCGTAGTTAATGAATTCATTGGTAACTGGAGTTCTCACATGTATGACGAGGTGAGAGAGAGAGCACTGAGTTTAAGTTTGGTAATATTGCATTTTTTCTCTTCGAAAAATTAGTGAACTGCCAGTCAATAAAAATTAATATCAAAATCTTGACCAGCTGCTGGTCAAACCGATAGTGCTTTTTCTAGTTGTCTTCTCACAAAAATTTGATTTTGTCACAGTGATAAAATTATACTACCCACAGTAGCCCAGTAAGTATACCACAGGATTTAAGTGCTCCAAATGTCAGCTTTCTTATCTCCAAGTGAAGCTACAGTGTATGATCCTGGCAGTTATGAACGGAATTTTAGCAACTGCGTTAAGAGAAGCCTGAAAAATTCAGGACTTCAATGGGGTTTGAACCCCTTGATTTCATATCCGCAGTTAAATATACGATTCATTTCATATCATTTTGTTTGTTGTTTCTTATCTCAATATTTCAGTCAATAATAATATACTTTTATAACCCTGAGTTGATGTGACCAAATTTCCGTGCTTCAGTAACTGGGTATATCTGAAAGCACACCAAAGATCTGAAGAAATACCTCGTAACCCCATTAAATAATACTGTTCACCATACAACAGGGATACAGGCATTACTGTAGTGTTACACAAAGCAGTTTCAGCACCAATTATTGGTGTTGAAACTGCTTTGAGCCAAGGGGGCATTACCATCTTGGCTCGAAGCAAGTAGTCCCACAAAGGATTTTTCCTGACAACATTGAATGAGCTTTCAACAAGCGGAAGTTTGTAAAAACCTCAAAGTATCCTCAACAGCTGATCAATAGTTTACTACAGCTGTAAATTCGGACCACCCAATTGTATTACAAAAATAAATAAACAAACTTCAACTAGTAACCTTCTCGGCTAGAGTGAAAATTTTCCTTTGATCCACACCTCCAAATTGAGCATCTACTTTCAGATATTCTTCATCAAGAGCCTGCAATACAAAAAGTTTATTAGCACAAAAAGGGTAGTTGTTCAATAGGAAATGAAACCACACGAATGTAATATTACCTATGGTATTGCTTGCAAAAAAGTTTATTAGATCGGTGTTTTATTGCAGCAAGGTACACGTTTCACGAATTAAGATAAAATTGTCACTTCTCTGATAACAGCAGCCTTGACGAAAAGAAAGCAGCATTTTTAACTTTGATGTCCTTGCCATTTTGTCATGAAGTAAATCTTATTATTTCAACTCCTCCTACCCCTTAAGATGATTTTGTCAGCCACAGTTGCATGTTTTACACTTTTTCCTAAACAACATTGTGTTGGGTGAAGAGGGGGAGGGGGAGGAGCTTTGTTCCCTTCTTTGTTAGCTTATGGTCCAAAAGGGGGGGAAATGGGAAAGGTCATAAGTCCAGGAACTGCACAGGATTGTAGCAATACAGTGTGGTACATGTATATCAAAATTTATTGGTGTTGTAAGGTGCCGGAAAGGTAGCAAGAGAGGAGACAGCACTCTCCTCAACAGCAAGGAGGTCACCATGGCAACCGAACAACAGTCCTGACCTCCCAGGCACCTGTCAACACTTCACTGAGAAAAATCAGTGTGTGGAATACATGTATACTTACCCCTAAATATGGGAGGGAAGGAGGGAAAGAAAAGAACAAACCAAGCGAAAAGCAACTCGAGCCAAAGCCCATAGCAATGTCCCTGCAACCCTCCCTGGAGGCCCCTCTAAATATCCCAGGCAAAACTGCTGCATGGTTTTAACTTTGCCTAAATTATACTGGTACTTAGTCTCATTTAACCCTTTGGCTCGCAAGCCAGCCTGAGCCGGCCATACTTAGTATTTTAGTCTGTCTAACGCCAGACGATTTTTCTCGTCAACGGGGTACCCCAGGGGTCAATGGGTTAACATTATTTCCCTCGGCAAGTTCTCTATTCTCTGTATTTTGCAACATGCTAGTACACGTACAGCTGATAAACTGAGTTAAATAAGAGGGTAAAACTTGCACCTGAGAAGCGATATTTTGCACTTGGCAATACTGTATTAAAATCGTGTGTATTTTTCATCTTGTTAAAAGCACAAACCTGTAAACCTGGGTATAACAAGCCACTGAGAAGAGGATGCTGAACCTGTTTCACAACCTCAGACCCAGCCTTCTTAGCATCATGCTGAAAATTTAACAAAAAAAAGATAAGCATTATAGAGAGACATTAGAGGGTTTAAGCAATGATCATGGCTACAGCAACGGCAAGATCACAAAACAAGAATATCACTGGTTTAAGTAGCGAAAACTGTCCTGTCGCATGTGTGGCACGCATTTCAATACAATTCTTTGACATACTAGACAAAACAACACGATAATGACCAAATTTTAGGTTTTGATGACAACATGAGCAACTTATTACAACAACAAACCATTTTATTTTAAGCTTTGACTCCCAAGCCAGCCTGAACCGGTCATACTTAGCATTTTACGTCTAACGCCAGACGATTTTAATCGTCAATGGGGAACCCCCAGGAGTCAATGGGTTGAAGTACAGAACGGATAACTGAAGTTGGAATTATTTATACCTCTGTGACAACTGTCGACATCCTGAATACATCCAGAACATAATCTCTGGAAAAGGAAAAAGACATTATTGCAGTCAGTAGACTCCATGATGAAGATCAGAGTAAAACAAAACAAATTGAAACCCACAAGATTCTTTAAGTTATTGACAATTTTAACAAATACTATGAAATTAAAGACTTATTTAATACCGGTAAGTATAATGCATCATTTACCTGTTAAGTTGGTACTCTGTTCCCCTTACAAACTTCAGTTTGTCCAATGGAACATTAATTGATTCTAGCATAGCCTGTAAAATGATAATCACTTTATTTTAAGTTTCAAGGTTATTTTGCCGAGCATGAGTGCTCTACTAATTGGGGTGACTATAAATCAACTGAAATCACAACAAATCAAATAAAATAAAATATTGGTTTTGGAGGAAAGGGGAAAACCACAGTACCCAGAGAAAATCCTCATGAAGAAGAGTAGAGAACCAACAAAGTGAACCCATATATGGCGTCGAATCTAGGAATCGATCCCGGGCCACATTGGTGGAAGGCGAGTGCTGTACCAACCCTGCTCCCATATTGAATGAATATCAAGTTAATGATAAAAAATGCAGTGTTTAATGTTATTCACAAAATTCAAAGGGAATTTTAAAGCAAACATAATGAGCTGGACTACAGCATGAATGAACAAACAGTGGCTCTGTACAATGAGCACTTTACATTTGTTACTGACGTTTCGTTTTGGTAATGCAATTATCTACAATTTGTACACTCAGCGAATATTTTATTGTCTACCATTTTTTGTTTTTCCCAAGGGTATTTAGCTCATATTGCATTCAATGTGATTGAGGTGTGTATAGCAACCACTGCATTTCTGGTTAACAGGACTTTCAAGGCAACCCAGTGTTGTCGCTTTAATGAAATAATTACAAAACAAATGCATCATTGGTGGAAATAACAGCACTGACCTTGATAACCTCTTCATAGTATTTAACTCTGTGTTCCAGCAATTCCCAGGGTGCTTTGAGGTTATCCAAGTAGGCATGAAGATCTGCTAAAAGGACAATTACCTGGAAAACGAAGGAATGCAAGTATAGTGGAGACTCATTTAAGCTGCAGTCTTTTAGAGTGTCCTGTGTGTTTTGAGGACATAGCTAGAAAGCATATTCGGAGTACTTAGCAAAGGTACGTAGGATCAAACTCCAACACAAAAAGAAAAGCAATGAGAGAAAGTCTGTACTATGAAATATAGAGAAGAAAATCTGAAACCTAATTTTTTCCTTAATCTCTTTACTACAAAATTCCTGAAGGCAAATTAAATCAAACAGTTATGGCATTTCACCCTCGTACTCCCAGAAATTTCAGTGTGGTTTGGGTTGATTTTGTTATGAAATAGAGCACCAAGTTGTTCACCCTGCGGGCAGAGCGTCGCTGCAGCCCAAGTTTCTGGGCTAATCACTCAGGTCAAACTGGTTTAGGCAGCGTGTGCATCATAGTTTTAGTAAGGCGAAGGTCAAAATCGAGCCTTCAAAACGAAAATTAATGTGGCATCTAGGAGTGCAATCAACACTTGGCATAGGTTTGAAACCGTCTCAACGCAACGGTTTGCGTAAACTCAATAAAGACTTAATACGATTTCTGCAGAGTCCTTTCTTTCTCGTCAAGTTAAGAAAGGCTCTGCTGGCATGGTGCAAATTGTTAAGCTGCAGGAGATAAAATTATGGAAGTACCAATTTCAAGTCCTGGTCAGACCACCAGCTAGATGAGGGGGGTGTTGGGATTTTCGGTTTTCGCCATTTTTTAGGCCAGTTTTTCGGTTTTTTCAGTTATTGTGTCTCTTACAGTTTCAGCTTTTTCTTTTTTTAGCATTTGGTTTTTGGTTTTTGGCCAAAATACGAGCAGTTTTTTGTCTCTGGGATCCAATGTGGTTTTTTGGTTTTGCCTATTTGGTTTCTGGTTTTTGGTTTCCTCAATTGAGAGCATGTGCCACGTGAGTTCTCAAATATAGGGTAGACGAGTTCCAAACGCAGACGTCAATTCACTGACTTTTTTCTTACCACAGTAAACGTCACGCTAAGTTCCCGGTAACAAACTGTGCAATTTTATGTTAGACCATTTTACAGTCAATACAGGTCGCAGGTCGACTGATTGTTGCAAGATTTCAATTGAATCTCTGAATTCATGAATAAATTCTCAAAAATAATTCTTGATTTTCGATTGTAGTTTTTCAGAGCTATAGGATGGCTTTTTGAGATTGCGAAATCCGTAAATTAAACAGAGACTTCAAGATATGCCTGATTCACAAATAGCATCCACATACCGTGACGAAATTAACATAGTTTAGTCTGCATCCTCCAGGAACTACCACTAATGTATCAGATCGATTAAGGTTTTGGAAATTCGAGTCTGTAAACTATCGGTTTTGATGGTTTTGTATTTGGTTTTCAGTTTTAATCACAACTCAATTGGGTTTTGGGCGAATATTTGTGTGGTTTTTCAGTTTCTAATCGACCCCAATGCCCCCCTCCTAGAGTATTATACATGATAACATCATTTAAAGTGCACCTAAACCCAAATATTTTTAGTGTACAATATTGATCTCTCCACGGAAAGCAAACTTGTTTGATGATTCTTACCTCAAATTACGCTTTTTTATCTGCCGGGCAATAAGCGCAAAGTTATCAAAACTAGAAGTAATTTGGACCCACGACCGTGATGTGAGAGGCATGGGTCTATTCTCGATTTTACATCACAAACTGCTTTGCAATGCAAAATTTCTTTGAAAATAGGAATGCAAAGCAGTTTGTGATGTAAAATCGAGAATAGACCCATGCCTCTCGCATCACGGTCGTGGGTCCAAATTACTGCTAGTTCTGCCAAGTTTACGTGGCTTGCACGGCACAGAAAAAGCGAAATTGTGCGTAACAATGCTGACATATGTTTGCTTTGGATGAGGAGATTTACATTAGGAACGAAAAATATTTGGGTTTAGGTGCACTTTAAAGAATATTTATGAAGTACACAATTTTAAAACGGCCTAATACTTATTCCTTGCTTTGAAAGATGCCACAGCTGAGGACAGAAAATAATATTTTATTCTTTTTTTTTTATACTGGACAATTACAAACAGACCTCACAACCAGCTTTTAAAAAATCTGCAAGTTTTGTCATCGGCACAAAGTAAGCAACATGCGGTTTTCCTGTTGTGGCTGTGCCCCAGTACAAAGACAAATGTTTTTCCGGAAGAATGGCTCTCAAACGGTCTTCACCAATCACTTCCTGTAAACAACATGAAACAGAAAACGAAACCAGAGGCATGTACAATTATACTCTGTTGGTTGGCTTATTACATTATCATAATATCTTAATCAGAAGCAACTTAAAATATGAATAAACTACAAGTTATAGTGAAAATGTACAATTGTACAGCACAACACCAAACGCGGTTTCAATTTCCGGCAAAGAAGGAATTGAAACAAATACAATGTAATATAAAAGGCGTCCATGTTTTCAACGAAATGGAAATAGAAAGTGGTTCTGTAATGTTTAACCCTAACACCTCTTCAATTCCTTAAGAACTCACCTGCAAATTTCTCGTTATCAAATTAAACTGGTCATCGACGGAACACGGTCCGTTGGAAGCCATACTTTCTGAGGAAATACAGCGACACCACTTGTTCTGTACAAGATTAACACTGATTCCAAACAATTGGTGCAAGCCTAACTTTTTAGAAAGCAACCTTGAGGCACATAACCTCTGAAGCATAGAAATGCGTCAAAAACGTGCTTCTACACCTTACTAACTGGCTGCAGGATTTTACACGTGTAAATCTACAAAATTTTCATCCGCAACTTAAAGAATGACTGAAATGCTTTGTAGCCTGGCCTTAAAAATGGGAATGGTGGACCTGTGAAATAGAAAATGATCACAGGCTAACCAAGTAATTGGTTGTAATGACCAGCGATTTCATCTTCCGCCTCCACCCCTCGCAAAAAATCAGGGAGAGGAATTTTTTTGCGAGGGGAGGAGGTGGAGGAACTCAGGATATTCCACAAAAAAAAAACAGAAAACGATCTACTTGTTATTTATCTGACACACACAAGAACTCCAAACTGTTTGTCGGAATTTGCTAGATGTCCTTATAGGATTTTGAAAATTAATTATGTAGATGTGGGTGAAATCCAAATGTTTCATGCATGTTGTTTACTTGTATCAGTGTTTCTGTAATTTCAATGACGTCTCTCATGGAATATTAATTTACATCAGGAGCTCATGTCTACATGCATCATTCCGATTGTTCTAACAAAAATTCAAGGCTTTACCTGGATTGACTGAAAATATTCGTCTTTCATATCTTTCACAATCATTAATTCACCTTATTCAGCATATAGAACAAACTCTCACTGACCAGCTCCCAGATGGCATGGCTTGATAATGGTAAAGCCGTGCAGAGTAATTGCACATGCCTGTTCAAGGCTTTTTTTCAGGCTTTTCAATTGCTTAAATCGCTCTTTAATGCAATGGTCAGTCTCACTCGGAGTGATTTCAAACAATATATCTTCCATATATAATTTTTTACAAGTAGAAAATTTCAAAGACATACATGTAAAGATTGTTTTTAGAATTTTCCAGGGTTTTTAAGCATACATGCCATATCATTCACCAAAAACAATGAAAATGACTTCTTGATTTAAATTATGTGTAAGTAGTAGTAGCTATTGCTAAGTGCAAACGAGACAGTCAAAACAACACACAGTTTGCAGATTTGTATCAGAGTACCATTTTTGGAAACCAATAGGAGTTGTAATAATTTTCTACTGATTTCAAAGTACTGCAACTCAACTTACCTAGGTTAACAATAACACAATAACAATAGAAATGTACGTAAGTAAAGCCCTTGCACAATTCGATGTAAATGTCCATGTGTTTTGCAATAATATTGAAAGTACTGCTGTAATTTTTGAATGGCTGTAATTTTAACAGAAATATACAACAATTAACTGGGATAAAGTCAATGCCATGTACAAAATTGCCAAATTTAAAGCGTTTCAGTTTGAAACATGTCATGGGGAATCAAACTCTCTTGCATGACGCATTCACGAAAGTTGTTTCACTTGTAGAATTTTATTTTGCAAGATACAGCCATGAACTATACGTCAAATTGATCATTTAATTGTCCACTTTACAGACAATATAGACCTTATTCCAAAATGGCTGTCACTTAAATATTCTTTTGTTTTATTCAAATTAGCCCTTGATGCCTTGTTCTTGAGCTGAAAAATCAAAAGAATATTTTGCCTCGAACGAGGCATCAAGGTCTAATTTGAATAAAAACAAAAGAATATCTAAATAGCAGCCATTTTGGAATAAGGCTTATAAATAAACTGCTCTACTCAACAATGGCACACGGGCTGAAAGAACACATACGGTGGGTCAGTCTTTAGCTTGTTCACTCCATATAGAACATGCTGGTTCGAAAATAAATAGTAAAGAACATTCAAAGCAAAAATTAATGTACACAACACAATGGTCAGAGAAATGGAAAAAAATGTGTTTTCACTCGATCACAAATATTCATGTGAACGATGTCGTGTCATGCCAATTTGTCTAATGACATCACATATCAAAACATGTGCTTTCATTGGTTCTTGAAGTCACATGGTAAGCAGCCTTTGTTCCCTTACCTTACCTTGCATTATATTTTCTCTGGAGCACTCGAAATTTTTACTGCATACACAACACAACACTCTTTCACTTCGGCTCTATTAAGGCTGCCGCCTTGTCAGCCTCGCATCTCTCCGCTCGGCTAGCCTGCATGACAGGCTCTTTATGAGCCAAGTGGGGCGAACGCGATATTTCACGCGGAGCGCGACATGAGCGCAAAGCGAAATATCTGCGCAATATCTGCGAAATATCCAAGCGAAATATAGCGTTCACCCCGCTTGGCTCATAAAGCACCTGTCATGCAGGCTACCGCTCGGCTGACTCATTGGCAATTAACATGCAAGTTAAAAGACTCAAGCTGAAACAATGCAATTTATTTACAAAATTTGGAATTAGCATACACTGTATGTACTGTAAGATGTTTTCTGCTATTTCATCTCGTTAATGAGCTATGTGGAGGTTTGTAACTCTCCCAGCACTCCAGCATGTTATGTCCATGTTTTTGTGAATCATAGCGGCTCTTTACATAGACCATCCGTGGTCGAATAAGATCCACATCTGTGTCTAACTCATGCTTCAGCTCCTTGATGCCCTGTGGCCCCAGATCAAAGTGAAACAAGAAGTACCTAAACAAATCAAGAAGAACTCTCTTATTCCAATGCCAAAATAAATTAATTACCTTTCCTTGTCTATTAGATAATGAATTAATTATATTATTTAATTATAATTAAGCTGACCAAATGACATGGTTTAAACAGATGCTTCAAGCAAATGCTAAGGATAAGGAATTGTGATGGACACGAATCCAGTCTACCTCCATCTGTACCACATCCTTTGTATCACAGTTTGCATCATCCATTGCCAAGCTGAAGCTCTTTTTATTCCTTATGGCAAATAACATACATCTTACATGTATTTGATGGTTTAACAAATAACATGCACGGGTATTTTGCAAGTTGCGTAGTATTTTTCCAAGCCCCGCAGGGGCAAGGAAAAATACGAGCAATGAGCAAAATATCTGCAAGTATTATATGTTAAAACATCAAATAAGAGATTTATTATTCCACTACAAAAATGTGTTATTTTGCTTCAATTTTATTTGGTAAGAGTGCTTTAAAAAAAGCATCATCTGTCCTTCGATGTAAACAGCACAAAAGCCAGCCAAATGTCCTTATTTGACGAGATAAACGAAATGACAAGTGACAAACTATCACAAACCAAATTCTCTAAATTCTCAGTCTTTGCATCATGTTGAAAACACTAGTTACTTTCATTGAGAAACTTCCGTTCCGTCCCTATTTGCTCTGTTCTAAACCAGTCAAACCAGGACACTACAGTGTATTACTGTCTCATATTTTGCACATTCTCTTGACCAAATGTCACTGGTAAAATGGTGTAATAGTGGAATAATAACATAACAAAATTAACTATCTCAGTGTAACGTTACGTGCCATATACACCTGTACCCATGTAGTTGGTCTGCGCATTATCCCTAGTAGTGGAAAGGAGCCCACAAAACTGCAGAGAAAGACTCTCACTAGGGTGGGTATTGAACTCCAACCTCCAGATTGGAGCACCATTGCTCTCCTGACTGATTCATGTCAGACAACTTAAAACCTTCCTCTTTCAGTACCACATTGCTCACCAATTTTTGTGGCATGCGTCCAGCATGCAGTCGTCCGCCTCCTCATTTTCCCCATTAAACCCCCCTGAATCCCCTTAGGAGATGTTGAGATTTCCATTCTGTTCCCTTCAGATTTCCATCTCCCAAATTCCCCTCACTCAGTGTTTCCCTTTTCAAATGAAGAAGAACTAGAGAGAATTGTAACAGGCGGAAATAATGTCGTTGCGAAGTGCACATAAGGCGTAAAATGCCTGAGGTCTGCATTCCCCCCCCCCCCACCCCCCTGGGAAATTTTGAGTACTCTGAGATGCATTCTCATGTATTCTGGGCGTTTAAATTTGGCAATGCTAGGACTCAACATTGCAAAAGAAATGCCAATATATTTATCAATATAATATATAGTCGTTTTATGACATCACATGACCTTTTTCGACTTACAGTAGCAATGAAAGTATATACTCCATGGGAGAATGCCATGGATGCACCGAGTTGAATCAACTTTCACCCCTTCGATCAGGTTTGATCTTTCAAACAAACTCTCACCTCCCGTGTGTATGCCATTCGGTGTGCGCTCTCATTCTGTGGGGTAATTCCTGTTCTCCAAGGTTTTCCATTTTTCTAACCACTCCGCCCCTGTCCATGATAGACAAGGCAGTTCGACGCAGTACAGAGGCATATCCCTCCTGTCATGATTACAATTTTAATATTAACATGCGATGAACATCGTCGTGTCAGAAAGGCCCATAAATGTACGGCAAAAACGAAAACGAAACCAAATTCGCCATTCTCACCTTTGAAAGAACCCTTGTTATCAAGGATAGTTCATACTGAGGCATTTTGTTATTCGAACACGCGGGTAATTGCCAACACGCGTGGATCCTCTGCTCGTGCAGAACACCCCGTCATGTATGCCACAGCAATTGTGTCACTCTAAGTTTTTGTTTGGATATTATTTTTTTACATTTTTCTCACAGGAAATGCAAGTTAATGCAATAAATCCCAGTTGAGATAAATTAGGTCACTCATGATCTATTCCCTCCCGTCTTCGCTCCCTTTACAAGGAAGATAAATCTATAATAAAAAAAAAACTTCCCCAGTTCCCGCCGCGCTGCTGCGCTTGTTTGGGGGGGTAACCGTTCAGGGAGGTTACAAGTGGCTTAGAGCCGGTTTGAGGTCAAGATGTCCGGTGACCCAAAGAGATCTTTCGACGGTAAAGTTGCTTTGGTAACAGGTAATAGAAATTGAATTCTTTGTGTTTCATATTAATTATTGTTAAGAGTCGTGAGAGCGCATTTCTTTCTTCAATTTCTCTCGAGAGAAGGTCTCTATATGACTACCATACGAGACGTACCATTTGCTCCTTCCTGACAAATTAAATGCGAGTGCCATTCATGGAAATTATATTTGTTTTCATTGTCGCAAGTTTAATCGCTTCAGCGCATTTTAATGTGGGACTTGAGCTAAATAATTTATCGTCTGAATCAACAACTTTGCAATAATCATGGTTGTGTGTGTGAGTGTGTGTGGAGGGGGAGAGTGGGGGGGGGTTTATATGTTCCCATGTTCCTTAACTTCTTATGAATAATTTAAGATGTTTCTAGAAACTTTATTTTGTCAAGTTCCCCTGTGCCTTTGAATCCCAACATATTCTTAAATTTTCACAAAATATTTCTATTTTCCATATTTTTCTTTGCTCCAAATTTCAAAAATTAGTGATTGCAACTAATTACCTGAAAGGGACTGATAATATTCTGAACAAGCTCCCATGTGTTCTCCATGGTGTTCTGTGGATTACACAAGTTGTACCAACAGCAACAAATATTAGACTCAAAATCAATCTTATGGCGGCTTTTTAAAGCATGGCTATTATTGGGTTTACCTATTCGAATAATAGTGCTACAAATGTACTCCAGCATAACAGTAGTTACTTAAGAGACTTATGCAGAAGTTTACATATCTGATTTTTTTCTCAGGAGGGAGCTCTGGCATTGGCAGAGGTACAGTGCTTTTGTTATCTAAGCTTGGTTGTAAGGTGGCTTTTGGAGGAAGGAACAAAGCTGAACTTGATGATGTGGCAGCCAAATGCAAGGAAACTAGAAAAGATGCCCAGGTGACTGTATGGGCTTGGATAAAGTCCTCTCATGAAATGACTTATTCTGGCTGCTGCCTGTGATTATAAAATCACTTGGTCTGGTTGAAATTCTACTAGGACACCTAAATTCTGCTCATTGCCCGGCCAAAATTTTGTTCAATATGGAAGGGATTATGGGTGGCCTTAAACCCCCAATACTACTAACATTTTTAATTTAATATCCATTTTCTTAAACAACATGTCTTTATCATTCTATTAGGTTTGTCAAAATGGTGTATTTTCCCAAGATAATTGATAATTACTTGCTTCTGTCATCGACCTCTCTTGCTTACCAAGTCCTCCTTCCCATTTCCATCTTGTCATCGTTAGCTTTTTGGGGGAGTACCAAATCACCCCACTGGTTTAGAGGACTCCGCCAAAACGCAGACTGCAGACTGTGCAGACCATGCAGACCAGGGCTAAAATATGGTGTTACCTTCACTATTATTGAGAGCTAACCGCAAACAGGCTAACCTGAATGTTATTTAGGCCAAATTAGGCTAACCGAACGTTATTTAGGCCTAATTCAGGCTAACCGAATTTTCATTTTACAGACGGTCTGCACAGTCTGCACTCTGCGTTTTTCATGCAGTGTCCCGGTTTAGAGTGGGATTGTTTAATCCATTCACACGTTTAAAGTACCCTCAATTGATGAGTACAATCATCTGGCGTTAGACAGACGAAAATCTAGTCTCATTCTCAGGTGGGAAAGGTTGAAGAGCCTGAGTTGGCTTATTAAATTATTGGCATATGCAAAAAGAGTATAAAATTTATTATTAAAAACTGAACTACAGATATCAGATTTCCAGTACTGTCAATGGCTCGCCGGGCACAGCTATCATTTCATATACCTGTTGTACCTTATATGCTCAAGGAATGTGTCAGCAATAAAGCGAGGTGACAACATTTTTGCAGCTCTGAGAAAAAATGGCCGACAAAAGCCGTTTTGGTCCAGAATTGACCGAGGCAGAAATCAGTGCTTTAGTCAACGATACCTGGAAGAGTTGTTGATCCTCAAGTTTTTAATTATGTTATTCTACTTGCGCTTGCTGGGTATAAACTGATTATAACCAACTGAACGCTACACACCTTGTTGGTTATCTAATTGCACTTCATATCCAGCACACCCTCGTAGAATAATAATTCATAATTATTGACATGCAAAAAGAGTATGAAATTTAATATTGTTTACTATGAAGGTTTTCCAACAACCTTTGGAAAAGAATGCACAGATAGTCCATTTACATGTAACACCATGTACCACCAACCCTGCAGTCAAGTGCACTAATCACTTTACTGCTGCTTCACCTAGAAATTTCTGCTGCTAGTTGTATTACTGTCTTGGATGCTGAATGCAAGATTAAAAAATTATGATAGAATTGAAAATTTATCTGGTTTTACAACTACCTAATGTCTTGTTTGCTGCAATTCTTGGAAGGTTCTTCCTGTTCAAGGTGATCTTGAGAAGGAGGAAGACATAAAGACTCTTCTTGATGCAACAATAAAACACTTTGGGAAGTTAGACATTTTGGTAAGCCATTCTTTGGGGCATAGCTTATTTTTTGGCATTAAAGATCTTTCTTTTCTGTCTAAGACAACTTGTCCATAAGTTGCTGATTTCAGGTAAACAATGCTGGTATTGTTCTGAAAGGAAGTATTGAAACTACATCCCTGGAAGACTTTGACAAAGTCATGAACATCAATACGCGGTGAGCATTCTGACTTTACCCTTGAAAATAAGTGAGTTGTTGGAGAAAGTTTAATAATCTTAAAAATCACTGATGTATGGAGTGGGTGCAACATTTTTGTTACTGTCCCATTTACTGAGGATTTACAGTCAAGCTATGTAACAATTAAGTGACCAGTATTGTTATTTTCAAATGAAATTTGAACTGTGCATTCAAATCTGTGTGCCAGTTTTGAACTTTGCTCTGGAGTTCTGAGAGTAAAGTGTGTTGCCCAAGAACACAACACAACGTCCCCAGCCAGGACCCGAACCCGGACTACTCGATCCGGAGTCGAGCACTCTAACCACGAGGCCACCGCGCCTCCCTATTTTTATCATTGTACTGAATAAAAATTTTTAAACTTCAGAGCTGTGTTTTACCTGACATCATTGGCTGTACCATATCTGACAGAAACAAAAGGTAAGTTTTGTCATAAATACCAATCAAATGAACTGTTTGTAAAAACTAACAGCTGGAAAATTCTGAGCAGAGACAAGAGTCCTCAAAAAATAATGTCTTGCACAGATCCGTAACTTTCATTCCAGTATTGTTTTTACCTTGAGCATTTTTCTGTCACTAGGACCAGACTTCAGAAATCTTCAACACCATGTATACACAAACACAGAATTTAAATAAGGATTACAGGCAACAAAATTAGACAACTGATACAGCTGTACATGTGGGTTGAAACTATAAAAGACCAAAACAAAATGTTGCATAAGCTAACAATGGTGAAGTTGCCAAAGTGAAAAAAATAAAAGGCGATCGCTAAATATGACTACTAACATTGATATGACTCCAAGGGGCTGATCATGTTTAAGAAACTGCTAAGTATAGTGATCGATTTACTCCTATGAACAAACTGCTAGTAGCGAGATACAGTACCGCTCAGAAAATACGTTAAAACTTGGATTCTGTCTTTTGTATACTGGTACTAATGAAACAAAAGCAAAGCAAACTAATAAAAAGGCAAAAGGTAACCTTACCCTTAAGGACGAAGAACTGGAAGAAAAGTGTTAAATATTATGAGGTTTACATAACTACAAAAGATTCAACACTTAGATCCTTCAAGGATCTTTCAAGAACATTTAGAGATCAAAACGTGATGTTCAAAGTACAAATTTAGGATTGTCCGACTGAGAGTAGTGGTAGTCCTGAAAAGGACTATTGTTGGTGACGTTAACTGGCAGAAATCTTCCTCAGAGTCAAGTGAATCATGTGTACTCTCGTCTTTGACCAAATTGGTCAGTACAAACGTGATGTTATTGGTCTTCCTAGTCAGTTGTGATGTTGCTCTTGGATGGAAAGACTGTGATTGGTGTTCCTTAATCTGTATAGGGTCTGAAGCTTGGGTATTGTCTGATTGTTTGACTGTTCTGGTTTTTTTTTAATCAAAAAGTTGTTTTCATGATCAGTGTCAGTGTTGACTTCGGTTCAACGAGGTTTATAAATATTGGTACAGTATCAGCTACCTGGTTTCCATCTTAATGATAGTAGATTGCACAATGGGTTTATGCTAATGACAGAGTTCCAGTCAATTTGGTGGTTTGTCAGAAGCGGTGTTCACTAGCAATGTTGTTGTTGTTGATCGAGATCAAGGTAATCAGTGTTGTTTAATGTTAGTCAGTGTCACTCAGCATGTTAAGTCTGGTTTTGGTTTTAGTTTGTTTGAGGCTTCTAATACTTTCCTTTCTATAGATCACTTAATTTCTGTCTTGGCAAATAATCTTGTCGTTGAATTGCTCTTTGGAACTGATACGTCCAGAAATGCTTTGAACAGTCTTTAGAATAAGTTGCATGCAGATTTCAGTAAGCGTCACGAAACATCCCCTTGCCCTTCTCCCCAACTTCAAAGTTACTTGTGTCTTGGAATACAGCACCGTGCAAGCAGAGCCTCTCTAAAACTCACCAGAGGACGAGCAAGAGAGAGGCTCTGCAGAAATTGTGTCAAGTCTTTTATGTTGCCTCAGCCAACGTTTCTGGGCTAGTCACTCTGGTCAAACCA